>OZ017755.1:10756-610756 GCA_963969365.1 Asterochloris sp. CNOR1 | reverse complement strand
CTGGCTCTGTGAGGGGGAGGCCTTGCTGGCTGGCACCAGGCCTGCACATTGTACATCAGCAAGTAAAGGCAGAGCTGCCCCAAGCAGACTGAAAAATCGAAGCATGCTGGCTCACAGTGGGGCCGCACAACTGGGGCTGGCTGCTTGCTAGGTCTGGTTGCAATGCAGGCTTGGGATCAGGCACGTTGTGGCAAAATGGCACAGGCAGAAAAGACTGCAGGGATGCAGCAGCACAGCACAGCACTCACCCACCTGCATGCAGCTCCACGCTGCCCTTCTGCATGCCATCCAGAAGCTGCAGCAGCGCGCCCACCACCACACACACATGCCGCGACGGGGTCGGCACAGCCGGTTTGCAGTTCCACCTGGTTGGCGCTTTTGGGGGCTCCGCCTCCACCACTGCTGCTGCAGCAGCACCTGGCGCTGCAGGTTTGGCGCCTTTGGCAGGAGCAGCCGCCTTGCCACCGGGTGCAGGGCTCTGGGGAGGCACCTCTGCTACCGGTGCAGGGACCTCCAGCTGCCACACTGCTGCTGCCTGTGGCAGCGTCAGCTCCGGCACCTGCAGCAGACTCTTGCCAAGTGCCGTTCCTGTGCCTCAATGGCAGGTGGAGTGTTCGATACAAAGCAAGGGTGCTGCCACTGATGGCAGGGGCCCGGGTTCCCTATGTCACTGGACAGGAGGCTGCCACACAAACAGCTTACAAAGCATGCCAGACGTCAGACACAGAGCACAGGATGGGCTGGGTGCAAAGCACCCCTGAGCAGCCTAATTTGGGTGCATGTTTGGGTTGAGGCAAGAGTGTTGCCACTGACCAGAGGGGCATGAGGGTTTATGTCATCTCCAGGACAGGCAGGAGGCTTCTGCACACCCAGGCCCTCAGCAAGACCTCACAAGAAGAGATAGCAGGCATGTGCTGGGTGAAGGGCAATCAAGGACAGTCTTCTGCGGTTAGGCAGGTAGACAACAGTAGACCATGCATGCCGCAGCCTCAAGCTCACCTTGTCCAGCATCGCCCGGCTGCAATCAATCATCTGCCGAACCACATTCAGCATCTCCTGCCAGGCCTGGGAGCGCCTTGCCAGCTCCACAGAACGGCTGAAGCTGGCCAAGACCTGCAGCAGAAAGTAGGAAAACCTGATCAGAGGCCGCCAGGAGGAAGCCTTTCTTTCTGTAGTCAGCTGTCGTGCCGCAGCACAACATGCTGACTTCTGCTGTGGCACTATCTTTGCATGAGGCACCGATAGTTGCTCCAGTGCAACTAGAGCAGAGCCTGCTGTGTGCTCCAGCTCAGCTGCCTCTTGGCACAAAGACTGCCATGCAGAAGCCATGGCAGCGAAATCTGTGTGGATCTTTGACACACCTGACTGTGGCGACGCACCGTAGACCTACCTTGAGCAGCAGCTGCATGTCATCCATGGGCAGGTGCTGCTCTGCATTGCCGGTCAGCTTGTCCAGCCATGGCGCGGCACGCTCATACTGAGTCAGCGCCATGAGCCGATGAATCCTGGCCAGCCAGGGCTGTGAGGCAGCCAGGCGCTGGCGCTGAGCCAGCACCTGCTTGCGCCAGGGCAGCAGCACACGCCACCTCTGCTGGATCAGCCTGCAGGGGCATGCAGAGATCATCTGTTCCAGAAGCTTCAGCCCATGTTAAGTGCCGGCGCTGCTACTCAGATCGGCTGCCAGCACTTCTCGCAAGTGGACACCAGGAGATAAGTCTGCATCTTAGTTGGGATGACATATGTTCATACCTTGCAGCAGCTTCTTGCTTCACCACATCAAGGTCGCATTGAGCCTGTCCATCTGCAGACATGGCTCCTGCGCTCTGCTCAATGGCGCCTGACAATGACCACCTGCAGGATGCAGGGTTGGACAGCTTGAGTTCTGCAGCCACAACTGCATACTGTGGTAGCATTGCTTTCAGTGCCAGACAACCCACTGTGCCACATCAGGCCCTGAGCATGTTCACAGCACTCTATTGAGCTCCCACCGGTCAAAGCCTGGCCTGGGCACACTGCTGACATCTCTGACTGCCTGCTGCACTCTCTCAGCCCACTGCAGCACAAGGGCAGCCTGCCCCTGCCTTGCAGCCGCCTCCATGATGAGGGCAGCCATCTCAATATAGCGCGCATGCTGCTTGAAGCTGGCAGGAGCCTCTGGCACTGCAGTCCCCTTAGCAGCTGGCTTGGGTGCCCCTGCAACAGGCCAGGCTTGTTGTTGTCGAGGACATGGCTTTAATCTGCTTGATAATGAACTGCCTCCATCCTGAAGCACAGACTAGACAAAGTGCAAAGGCATGGCGTCTGCCAGCCAGGGAAACGTCCTGCAGGCGCTTCCACACGCTTCCCTGCTGGGTGATCACCTGCTGCGGGCTTGGCTGTTGAAGGTCTTGTACCCTTGGCTCCAGGCTTCCCGCCCTCAGAGTGGAGCGCCGCCCAGACCTCTGCAGCAGGCGTCGAGTCCAGCAGGGGCAGCAGCGCAGCCGCCACATCTGCAGGATCGGCCACCCTGGCTGCCAAGCGGCTGGTTGCTCCTGGAAGTATCTTCTGCGTCCTCAGCATCACCTCATCCACCATTTGAGCCTCCTGCACCAGTGCAGCACATCCTCATGTATGCCATGTTTTTCACAACACCCTGCCGTTGTGATGGGCATGCAGCATGTCTGTCATCAGCCGGCACAGCCTCCAGTCAGGACCTGCTCCCCATGCAAGGCAGGGCAATTTGTGTCCCTGACAACACACCAGTGGCAAGCTGCACTGCAGCAACACTGCCCTGCAGCAATATGAGCTGCTGTCGCCTATTCTGATGACTGTACCTGACTAGGCAGCTCAGATTCAGCTGATCCTGGTTCCTTGCTGCCAGCCTGAAACAGGGCAACTTCCAGCTTGGACAGCCAGTCCAGCGCCGCAGGCTCCCGCTCATAATACGATGTCAGCAGGTGGTAGGCCACTGCAGCCTGCACTTGCTGAGCCCGCTGCTGCACCTCTCTCCCCCCCTGCAGTCCAGACAACAGCTGAAGTCCCCTTGGCAGACTGCTGTTTCACTTGCGCTCAATCGCAGCCATCAGGATAGTAGTGAGGTAAGCCAGCGCAAGCGCTCAGCAGTCGCGTATCTGGAAGGTGAAGCTTTGTATCTGCTGCACTCATGTCCTCACTTGGCAGCAGTCATCAAGACAGTACTGTGCTATGGCAGTGCAGGCACTGACAGGCAAGCCTGGTTGGCACACCTGAATGGTGAAGCTCTGCTTCTGCTGCACGGATGTAAGCGTGAGGTGGCACGCTGTCAGTGCTTTAAGCAGCGAGGCAGACTTTGTGGGCAGCGCCAGTAGGGGAGCCAGGCAGTTGTACGTGTGCATGGCTGCCTCGCTGATGAGCCTGTCATCCCTCACAAAGTCTGCCATCTGCAGTGAGACACACATCTGAAAGCGTGATGTGCAAAGGACTTGTTTCATCACACATCATGTGGCAAACTCCCACCTGTCACCCTCACAGAGTCTGCCAACTGCTGGTGAGGCACAGCTTTGTACATGTGATGGATAAGATGAGAAGTTTGTCACATAACTTCTCAAAGACCCATCTACTTGTAAGTCAGGGCGAGGAGCACAAGGCCTGTCGTGAATCCAGATCGAAGCACTGACTGCTGGCATGCAGGGCTCTGACCCAAGATCGGCTGATGCTTTCGCAAAGCTTGCCTGCATTGCCAGCAGCAAGCGCTTGCAGATCTTGAGCCTCGCAATCTGGGCCTCCAGGTAGGGCTGCTTCGTGCTGGGGTCTGGCAGCTGGCTGTCCAGCGCATGGACACTGCAGCTGCTGACAGCCAGCACTGTGTGGACCACCATGCGCAGCAGGGGCTGCGCAGCCTGCTCAGCATGAGCCCTGCAGGCAGCAAGGCACAGATCTTCTGCATGGGCCAGAGATGCGGAGCTCATGCCGGGTCAAGTGTTAGCCGAGCGGGTGTTGGAGCAGCAACATTGTGCCGCGCCGTAGGCTGAAGTAACTCAATGATGACTTGCAGGTCAACCCTGGCATGCCAGTAAAGGCAATAGCTGCCTGGCCCTGCTCTTGTCAGAGCCAGCTCTTGCCTGTGCAGCGTCTGTGAGTCCAGAGGAGTGCCCTCCCAAAGCGGGCGGTCAGGTGAGGTCGTCACAAAGTGGGGCATCACCACATGCGCTGCCTGCTGCATGATGAGCCCCTCCCCAAGCCGACAGGCCACCTGTGCCAGGTAGCACCAGCACTGGTACAACGGCAGGGGTAGCAGTGCTGCCACAGCCGCAGTGGGCTCCCCAAGGTCCCCTATCTGATGGTGCTGCTCATCGTAGATGGCCACAGCCAGCATGTAGGTCTCATTTGGCTGCAGACCTGCAGGCCACCAGCAGAAGCCGACGGGCCTCAATAAAAGAGCAGGTCTGGCCTGATTGCGTCTGCAGCAACAGCCAGCACAGGCTGCTCCTGGTGTAGACATTTGGCTCGACTGCAGCAGTGCACTTGCATGGAAGGTACCAGCCAATGCCCCACCAGCAGCAAAGCAAAGCTGGACGGCTGACACCTGGGACCAGGGGTCATGTGAAGCACCTGACCTGTGATGTCAACCCTGCTGCCCAGGGGCTGCTGCATGCCCGTCCCCCCCAGCTCCATGGCTGTGCTGTTGATGCTCAACCCCACCCCAGAGCCAAAGGGCTTTGCAAATGCGGCAAAGAAGGCAGGCTTCTGGCGCCCCCTGGCCTGCACAGGCGGGCTGGTCACTGTGATGCTGCTGGGCGTCCTCATCAGGATGTGGGGCGCTCCGCACCTTCTGGCCTTGCTGCTTGGCAGGGACTGAGCCTGGGCAGCCGCCAGCAGGCTGTCTTCTGCGGCCTGAGCCTGCTGCAGGTGTGCAGCAGCCTCCTGCAGACGACCAGGGTACCTTGTCAAAAGCGTGCATCACACTTATGGCAATGTGGTACTTCCGATGGCTACAGTCAAGGCTGGAATGTGCTGCAGCCTGTGCACAGGCGGGCGCTGGGTATGGCCTGAGCCTGCTGCAGGTGGACATTGGCTACAACTACAGGCGGTACAGCTTGTCAAGGCCCTGTCTAATGCTTAGAAGGGGCTACAGCCCATGCAGTGAAGTGAAGGCTGAGAGTGCTGTGACCCCTGCACATGTGGCAGATTTGTCAAGCATGCTCATGAGGCGATGGCAAAGGGCAGCAGGCTTGCCTGCAAGAAGGCCCTCCGCTCAGCACCGTCGTAGAACTGTGCACGATGCATGGCCAGCATGGCCTGCTCGTACAGGTTCTTGTTGCACTCTGCCTGCAGCTGCTCCTCCTTCACAGCAGGGTGGGGCAGGCACTGCCCAACCTGTAGGCACCAGCAGGGCAAATCAGCAATGCACTAACAGTTCGGCAGCTTCTTTGGCCATATGAGGGTGACAAGCTGTTCACCGCGTAAGCTGTGCACTAACGTGTCCTTACAAGCAGTGTCAAGCAGCGACAGCAAGGTGGAAGATGCAGTCATCCTGCAGTAAGCAGACATGAGATGATCACCTTTGCCACCTTTGCAGCATCCTGCCGCTGCTCGGTCACCGTCCGCTTCCCAAAGATTGCGCTTTGGGCATCCCGCTTGCTCACGGACTGCGTCAGGTCAAGCTGCCGCCGCCGGGCAGCTGCCTCCTGGTCTGCCTGCCCAGCAGCCAATTCCACACGCAGCAGAAGCACAACAGCATCGCAGTGCAGGCAAGCTAATGCGCCCTCTGTATCGCCAATTCCTGCAGGCATGGTGGGCCCTCGAATGCAGCCCTGCCTGGTTCAGCGTGGTAGTACATGTTGGAGGCCTCAGGTGCCTGTGCAGGTGGCAAGCCGCACTGGGTGCAGCCCTGCCAGGTGCAGCCAATCCAGCTGCAGCCCTTCCAGCTGCAGCCCTGCCTGCTCCAGCGTGGTATGCAGCCCGCCATAACCACTGCATTGGGGTGGTCGCTGGCTGCCAAGCAATCCTTGCTGCACACAGAGAGCTCCAGCCCGCGCCCACCTTGCAGAAGCTGCTGAGCCTGCTGTGAGGGCTGGGAGCGGGCTGCTGAGATCCAGCGCACATGCTCATCCCGCGCATACTTGGTGGCGCCCAGCACGCGCGCCCTGGATGCCTCAGCAGCATGCTTCCCCTGCGTACAGGACAGTGCTCCAACACTGCACCGAGCTGGCAGATGGACAATGCTGGCAGTCAGCACTTGAATTAGCCGATCTTCTTCAGCACGACCACAGGTGCTGCTTTCCATGGGCACGTGGTGTCTCATGCATGAGGACTGTCCTCTATGAGGGTGGTCAGAGATGTTGGCCATGACATTGGTGCAACTCGTAATGAAGCTAGAAGTTGGTGAGCTGACCTGCTTGAGGACGGCAGCTGCTGTCCAGGGGTCCTGGGAGCCCTCCAGGAGCAGTGCCAGGCGCACAGCCACGCCGAGGCGCAGCAGTGCATCATCCAGGTCCACAGCCTCCAGCATGTTATGCAGACAGAAGAGAACCTGCATGAAGCGGGCTCACATCTGCAGGTGTGCAGGCAGAGAAGCACCTGCATGGGAAGGTTTCACATTTGCCATTGTGCAGACAGTGGAGCACCTGCACGAAGGGCATGCTCGCGTTTCAATATGATGCTCCTCAACACAGGGTGAGCAAGGCTTTGCTAGCAGCCAGGCTCCTGCAGACTGATTTCTTGGATTCAGGTACCGCTCAACTCACTGTGTTGAGTGTGGCAGCTTCCATGACGCCTTTATTATGCTGAGAGGGTGGGACGATCTTGTCACTGCCAGCAACATGGACGCACCTTCTGTGCAGCGTCTGCCTGCGCATCCTCTGGGGCAACAGCCCCCTCCAGGAGAGGCCTGGCCGCGCGCTCAAGCGCCAGGGCTGCGTCAGTCGCCAGGTCAGGCAGGGCATGGCTGAGCTGCTGGGTATGCTGCTGCAGAGAGGACACCAGCTGCAGCAGCTGCTCTGGCGAGGCTGCAGGTCCTGACATGGCCTGGAGAGCCTGCAGCACCTCCAGGACTGCCAGCAGGCGGCTGTTGTGGGGGTGCTCGGCCAGATCCCCCCTCGGCTGAACCCGCTGGCGCCCGACTGACACCAGCTGCTGAAAGAGCTGGTCTGCGCTGTTGCAGTAGGCCACACATGCCAACGCCTGCAGGGTGTGCACAGTGCTCAAGGCTGGCACCGGGTGACAGTAGCAGACATGCCGTGCTGTCACCAGGGCAAGGCTGAGTGCTTGAGAAGTGGTGAGGTGCAGTGCGGTGGCATGCTTACCTGGTGAATCTCCAGAGGCAGGGCTGTCTTGGCTTCAGCTGCTGCAGCAACAGGATCGACTGGAGCAGCTGCAGGGGCAGCGGCAGCACCAGCCTTGCCAGCGGCGGCACCCTTGGGCCCACCCGCGGCTGCTCCCTGCTTGCCTGGAGCTGCAGAGGACATTGTAGACTCGACGACTGCACCAGGCGGCTGTGCTGCACCCTCAATCGCAGCAGCAGCCTCAGCTCCTCCCATGCTGCCAGCAGCAGCCTGCACATCAGCATTGTCTCAGGCTGCTGCTTGGCTGTGACGTCCTCATAGGCAAGGATATCCCTCGCTGCTTGACATGGAACGCCACGCTACAGCAGGGAGCCACAGCCACCTGGTGCGGCAGCAGGCAAGATGAAAGACAAACCAATGTTTGTTGGCTCACCTGCTGCGCTGAGATGCTGGCAAGGTGCTGCTGGACCAGCCCCTCTGCTGCAGCGAGCAGCTTGGCGTGAGTTGGTGGGCATGCTCGCCGCACAGCCACTCGCTGCCCAGGGTCCTGCAGGGCGGCCACCAGAGCAGCCACGCGCTGTTGACTGCCCTCAAAGGTGCTCTGCAGAGCATCCCTCACAGCCGTGTCTGTGGCCAGCTGCTTAGGCGCCACCAGAGCAAAGTGCATCGTCTTCAGTCGCAGGTCTGCAGGTAAAGAGTGCACTCTTCAGAGCATACGAGTGCTATAAGGCAGGCGTCCTCCTGAGTCATTGACCTCTGCCTCCAGTCATTATATTTGATGTTATGCCTAAAGCCCATCACCTTGCAGGCAGCACACAACGTCCAGCCACAATCATGGTCTGTCAACTGGACAGGAGCTTCCTTGCCTGGACGGCAATCTTTCTGGCTTTTGCAGAATATGGGTGTCACCCTGCCAACCCACCTGCTGCATCATAAGCTGCAGCAGCCTCAGGTGGCGGGGGAAGGGGGTCCAGCCCTTCCAAGCGCCGCAGCTCAGCCACTGCTGCCAGCCCCTGCTCCACCACCTCCAGAGCCTGGGCGTCCTGGCCGCTCTCCCTGAGCGCCGTGCTCAGCATGGCTGCCACCTCGACGCGCCAGGGCAGGTGGTGGGGCAGGCTGAACACAATGTGACGCTCCAGGGCTGCGTTGGCAGCGGCCAGGAACTGGACCGCCTGGCCTGCAAAGCCAGGAGGGACGTCTTAGTAGAGCTTGGCGCAAGTGCCTGGCAGGAACACATCACGTTGCCACCCAGCTCTGGAGACGCGCGGCCACCACTGTATAAGCGCTGCACCAGATTGTTTGGGCTGGGTGTAGCCCATAGTGACACCAGCACCCGGCAGACCTCTGCACGACCTCACCTGCAAAGCCAGCTGTGACCAGGCTGGTGCAGGCCATGTGCGTGGCCTTGGTGGCATTCAGCACCAGCCAGTACAGGTGCTCTGAAGGCAGAGCTGCCTCCGCTGCGCCTTGCAGCTGGCGTAGGCTGAGGCTGAGGGCTGCCAGAGTGTCTGGGTGGGTGACGGCCGCGTCAGACTGCAGGGCAGTCAGTACCCGGCACCGGCTGCTGTCTACAGCCCAGCGAATGCGATCATCAGCTGTCAGATCCAGCCTACATGCAACCCTGGTGAATCAGTGCTGCAACATTGATATGTACCGCGGCTCATCACGTTCTGGCAGCAGGATAAAGAGCAGAGGCTTGGTGGAAGGATGGGAGGCAGTTTCGCACGGACACATGGCACTCAGTCACCTGGACACTGGGCTGTAGCAGGCCTTCTGTGCCAGCAGCAACTGATTGTGTTTACACAGCTGGCTGCCAACAATCAACAGCTTGTCAGCAGCGGCAGCAGGTGTGTGGCCTTCGCAATAGCTGGCCATCAGCTTCTCCACATGCCTGTTGGCCTTTCTCTGGCTTTGCAGCGCCTGCCGTGACTGCTGGTGGTCTTTCTGCAGCTGCCCCTGTACTGCTTGCACCTCGAGCAGGGCATGCGAGAGCTCCTGGTCGAAGGCTTTGGCAGCCTGTGGCGTCTCCATGCCTGTTGTGGATCACGATGTGATGGGTTTCTCGCTACAGGCGTTTAGACACTGAACTTTGACCCACATGTTCAGTTCAAAAGTCAGCAACCACAGTTTGTGCGGCAGATTTCTTCTGCTGACGCCCAGTAATTGGGCATCACAAGCTGATGCAGATGGGAGCTGGCCTTGGCTTTGCATCGCATTGCAGTTGGCATGAGGCGGCCAGCATCAGTGTTGTTGAGGGTTTCTGACCACCTGATGCCTTCCAATGCTTGGCAGGGGAGCCAGCATGTCTCTAAGAGACTTGGACTTGCTGTGGTGCTCAATGGCTAGTCTCCTCTGCATCAGTGTGCACCGCTTGAGTGCTGGCTTGCATCATCACTGCATGCCCACAACTGCACAAGCAGTCTTGCATGTCACCTGGCCCACAACATCAACATCTGTTTCAAGGCTGTCAAGGCTGTCTAGCAGGCCGTCTATCTGCTGCTCAATCAGCTCTGCACTGTCACAGAGGTGCTGCGCTGCCAGTTGCACGACATCTGCTGCATACTCCATGGTACTCTCTAGCACCCTGCAGGTGAAGGCTCAATGCTCATGTACTTCGGGCCGGGTGTTGCCGTGCTGGGGGTGCTCAGCCATGTACCTCTTGTGATCAGGTACCTCCTCAAGCTGCCTTTCAAAAAAGTCTGCTGCAGAGAGCAGCATGTCTGCCATTCCGTGCAGACCCTGCAACACGTCTTGCATGCGAGGAGTCTGGTCTGCCATGGTGATTATCTTCTGGAGGCAAATTAAAAGATGACACGCTGGAAGTAGCTAGCCTTTACCAATCGTATGCCAGCTGAGGGCCATCAATCTTCAGACTGTAACACCTTCTGTTTTGTATAATGGCAGATTGCCCACAACCGTTGATCGAACTTCGCTGGACATAGCCATGGATTGAGAAGGAGGGGGCCTCTATTGTACCACATCTCCAGATGTGTTCTGGCAAAAGATATGTAGAAAGGTGAGACCAGTTACATTGCATTGGCCATGGCGGAGCTTTTGCTTGATTATCGCAGCACACGAGCAGCTTGCAGCACTGCCACAGCAGCATGCATGGACTGCGACTGACTCAACTGTGCCAGACATCAAGGTCAGTACAGCAGTGCACGCCTCCTGCATCTCAGCCCACACGCCTGCTTCTGGTTTGCCATTAGCTCTGCGGGCTTGCATTCAGCTTTGCGGAAGGAGGAAGACAGCAACAGCGCACGGCGCACCCAGTGCAACAAGCTGAACGGCATGATCACCATTGAGGCCAGTGCAACAGACTCCTGCAAGAAGTGGCCTGCCGGCACCTGTGGAAGCGTGCCACTTGAACAGCCTGCAGGGCAAGGCTGGCCGCCAGGTGGGTGCTGGCAGTCCAGTCCAATGTTGGGGCTGCAGGCGGTCTAGTCCAGTCCTAGAGCAGCATCACAGGGGCCACCTATGAGGCAGAGCCAAAACCAGTTTCAGAAGCAGTCCAATCAAGCACCCACCAGGCTCTGCCCCCCATGGAACTGCCTGCACCACGCGTCCCATCTAAAGCCTGCCCTGCAACGTCCTGACTGCTCCTGCTGGCAGCTGCCGTAGGCTGTGGCAACGCCCCAGGCCTGCAGCTGGTATGTGCTTGCAGCCGCGTGTGCTTGCACCCGCCAGCGCTGAACTGGACTGCCTGCAGCCGCACGGCTGGCCAGCCTTGCCCTGCAGGCTGGAGCCTGTGCCTCCAGCAGCAAAGCTGGGCAGAGCTGGTGCCAGCCAGGATGTCCTGTGGCTGGGACCCACACCCTGAGGGGTACTGGGCAGCCTCGCCAAGCTGGGGACAGCATCCTCTTGGCAGCGCCTCACACTCATCAGTGAGGCGTTGCGCCGAGGAAAACAGTCACCAGCTGGCAAGGCTGCAGCAGCTTTCAGTGAGGGGTCTGCCACGCCAGTCGTGGGGGAACTGCGCCTCAGCAGAGCCTGATGCCAACTTCACCAGGTAGCAGGTGACGGGGTTGGCACAGGGCGCAGCAGCTGCCTGCCCCCCAGACCCTGCACAAGGGCCTGTGAGGACTCCAGGATGCTGTCGAGTGTCAGTCAGAGAACCTGAGGGCATCAGGGACGCATGCAGGGCCCATTGCGCCCGAGGCCCTTGCACATGGGCAAATTCTGCAGGAGGGCATTGGTCAACTCTCAGGCAGGCTCTGCGGCACCATTGCCCCACCTGCAGCAACACCGCCAGTGCGTTGCTAACGCGACCAGCCCTTGCTGCAACAGCGCTGCACCACAGGCTCCATGGCCGCAAAGGGCTGGTCAGAGATGGAGGCAAGGTCACCTAGGACCTTGTGCAGTGTGAGGCTCAAGACACGCGGCAGCAACTGCCCTTATCTGCTGAAAAGCCCTCAATGCTCTCAGTGCCAACAGGTGACTTGGTTGCAGTTTGATGACTTGTGAGGGGTGAAGAAGCTAACAGGTGCTCTGGCTGCCAGACAAGCACGCAAATGGCCGGCTGGAGCACAGGCAGCTGGTGCTGGTGTTGCTGGTGACAACAGCTGAAGCGAGCAGACCTCCAACAAGACCGCCAGGTTGAGGGCTGTGCCGGCCCACCATCTGCGATGCCCTGCGCTGCCTGCTGCTCCAGCGCAGGCCCCAAGAAGTCCAGCATGTCATCACAGCCACTGGAAAGTGTAGTGGGGATGCGAGCACCTGCAGACCAACACCAGACTGTAGGCCAGTGGCATAGAGCAGCTACGGCTGAATATCATTGTTGTAGGGTGGCAGTGCTCTATAAGGCAGTTGAGCCAACATTATCATGACACCCACACTCTGTGCCAGAGCGTGTCAAAGCTTCAGTCAGTGGTAACAGTTGAGCTTTCAGCTGGCAACCCAATCTTCAGCTGACAGCTGAACCTCTGCTCTCCTAGGCCACCCAACCTGTGCAGGCCAGCAGCGGAGGTCACCCTAGTGCACAAGCCTTTGCTCGTGCAGGTCCTGCAGAAGAAATTATGCACACGGCTCCCCACTCCCTTTGCACAGCAGCAGAGTTGCTTGACATCACCCTCAGGCATCCTGGGCCTCTCTGTCCAGCCCTTACAGGCTCAACGTGACCACTGTGGCATGTGCAGCGCACCTGAGCAATTACTCAGCTCGGCGACTGTGTGAAGCCCCTGTCATGCATCGTCTGGAAGACGGCGCATAAGCAGATCTAATAGCACCAAGACCTTATAAAGTCCTGAGGCTGCTTGATGTGCTTAGGTGCCATCTTCAAGCCGATGCCTGACAGGGACTTGACATAGTCACAGCCCGCCATGATGCACACCTGCAGGGCAATGGACATTGTTCAGGTGCTGCCTTCAACCAAAAATTGTGCCATGGATCACCAGGCAGCACAGCCCAGGCAGTGTGCATGGCAAAGGAGAGGCAACAGCCTGCAGCCTGCTCATCAAGGCTGCCCTGCCATGATGTGTGTGTGCAGAGATGTAGGTGCACCTTCGAAACAACCACCAACATCTGTGCCTTTGCTGGATGCAGCTGTCGTCCCACCTCAGACAACTTTTGGGCAGTGAGGCCGCAAAGCTGATGCCGCTGTTGCGCTTCAAATTTTCCAGCTCAACCTCATTGCAGTCACCCAGCTTGTCAATCTTGAACAGCACTTGCAGCAGCAGTGGGGATGTGTGCAGGGCAATAGAAGCACAGAGTGCAATAGCACTTGGCTGCGGCAGTGACCACGTCTGCAATGCAATGACATGCTGAGGTCAGCAGAGTACTGGGTGCTGCGCCATGGCGAGCCACAACAGGGCAGAAGGGACAGGGTCAGGGCAGCAGATGCGTCCTGTTCAGAGCAGTGCCGTATCAACACTGAGCAGCGCAATGAGTTTGGCCCAGATTGCAGGCAGCAAGTGGATAGAGTCGGCCCCATGCATATCGCAGCCAGGCCCAGGCAGCATGGACGTCCCTGGCAGCCACCTGGCAGCAAGTCAGTCTGTGTATCAGGGCCTGCTCCATAGCTGATGGATGCACGCAGCTGTGCTCATAGTTCACTCTGTCATCCGGGGAATTGTACTGTGGCTGCATGCACACTGTGCACTTGGAGGACGCACTGCTACACTGCCACTTGTGAGACAGGGGCCCCAGGGTGAGCAGTTCTGCCATACCTGGCACAGAATGTGGCAGCCTGCCGGAGCCGCTCACCCCGGGGCCCCAGTGGAGCAGCAAGTCTGTGTCCTCCGTCAACACTGCAGCGACGTGTTCATTGAGTTGGCCACGTGAAGTTCACAGTGCGCATCATGAAGCTGACGCACAGATGGCCTGCCTGCCCCAGGCACACTGCCTGGCCCAGGCATACTGCCCGGGCCAGGTATGCCAGCTGGGCGTCTGCCTCATGAGGCAGTGAAGTTCACGCGGCGGGGCCCGAGGGCCTGAGAGCCTGCAGAGGGCGCAGGAGAGGCATCTGCATGTGGGTTCTTGGCAACGAGGATGCAGTAAGGGGAACCAACCAGCACAAAGCCATCAGGGCCATCCTTTGGGCACAGTTCTTGCACCATTGAATTGGCAAGCCAATTGCAGCGCATATTCATCCGACACAAGCAACGGCCGGCGTGCACGGCCAGCTGACTCTGTGAACTGGCCTCCCTGAGCGCTTGTTGCCAACAAGTGAGCTGAAGGCAAGACTGCACAAAGTCAGCCGGCCATGCAGGCCAGTACAAGGGTCTCAGGGCTGCCCCTTGACAGTATGCACGGCTGACATTGTGCAGACTGGCCTCCATGTGCACTTGTTCCCAACAAGTGAGCTGGAGTCCGCATTGGACAATGTCGGCCAGCCATGCAGGCCGGTGCTATGGTCTCAGGGCTGCCCCTTGACAGGATGCACAGCTGCCACATGCCTTGTGCCTTGTGCCTTGACAAAGGACGTGCATAGAGGACAGGGTCTGCAGGCCAGTCGACTCTGCAGAGCTTTCAGCGCGGCAGCTACCTGCACAGTAGTCTCAAAGGCTGGTCTGGACAAAGCAGGTGACTGATCTGGACAAAGCGGGTGGCAACTTCCAAGCAGCCCGTGAGGGCTTCCTTAAAGCTAATGACATCACTCCAGCGCTTCCAGAAAGCATTTCCCAGAAGCGATGATGAGCTGTCCACTGCTTACTTGAAGCACTCACAGGCTGCTTGGGAGTTACCCATTCTCTGCTGGGACAACCTTACGTGCACTCGGTGCTGCCTCCTCAACCATAACTGCTAGAGACTTACTAGGCACAACACAATATGTTGTGCCTAGTGAGTCTGCAGCAGTCATGACTGATGCTGTTTGCCACAGCCTCATGCATTGCTGCCATGTTGCTTGCAGCCAGACGGGCACTGCACTCACCACTGGCACCTGGCTCAGGAGGGTTCAGCTGTGTTGGCGCTGTGGGGCCAGCTGTTCTCATTCACAATGGCTTGGACTTGTGAGGTTTGGTCAATGCTTGTGTTGCAGGGTTGTACAGAGCTGCCGGGGGCAGGTGGGCATGATTGGTGCTGGCGCTTGTGCGGCAGGCAGCGGTGCAGGCGCTGATGCTGGTGCCGGTGCCTCAGACACCTACAGTCAAGGCACGGGATTGTCAAGCTGCCAAAATTTTGCAGTCTGGAATGCAGTCCAGAGTGTGGCCTCGAGGTGGACTGCCATGTATTGCCTGCAGTGGGCACCAGTGGCGTGGCTCCAGCATTTGCACGCACTTGTCTGGGGCGCAAGGGACACAGTGTCAGCCATTGCTGCAGGGCAGCCATGTCTGCTTGCAGCAAACGGCATGGCTTTTAGCTTGTTGTTGTAGAGCAGCCATGCAGCAGTGAGTGCCCATGCAAGCCGTCGGGACGCGCAGAAAGTTGGTACAAAGGCATGACTGGCCTGGCTCAGGCACTGGGCCAGGTCAGGACTGCAGCAGGCATGCGGCAGTCAGGAAATCACAAGCAAGCTGCCCACAAGCCAGCAAGTAAAACCATGAGCGTGGACCTGCCTGGGCAAAGGGCCAGTGCATCTGCTCAAGTGCTGATAGAATATGGGGTTATGCAGCAGGGACCGCGCTGCAAGACCAGGCCACTGCACAACACCCAAGAACACAACTGCTGGCTGGAAGCCTTCCCTGTCAGCATGCAAGTGCATAGTCCACAGTGACGCAGGTGCCGCAAGTGCAGAACTCATTTAAGCAATACGCAACGCATGCGACAGCAGGCCAGCCGGCTGCCTAGCACCCTTGCTGTGGTGCCTCTCTTTTGCTGCGCCTGCCCTGATGGGTAAAAACCCCGACAGAAGAGACGTGGCAAAATGGGGAGGCACAACAGCATGGTGCTAGGCAGCAGGCTGGCCCCAGAAGCTGAGGTACGCAGGCTGTCGCTTGTGCTGGTCCTCGTTGGGCACCACAATGAAGCTTTGCTTCGAAAAGCTTGTGAACAGGCCTGTTTTGATGTTGTGGGAGTCTGCTGCAGCCTGCAGCGTGACATGTCGCCCCAGGTACCATGCCTGCATGGGGCAGAGGCAACAGTCCTCAACCCTGAGAGCAGCCCCAGTTGAGCTTGCTGGCTGCGACTTTAAGCATGCATGGTTCAGCACCAAGATGACAGACCTAACTGGGCTGTCGCCAAGTCCACCATGCTGTACTTGCCACTGCCGCACAGTGCAGGCCTCCTCTTGGTTTCTCCCATGCCACACCAGTCTTTCCCCTGCCGGCATTTACTGTGGTTGTCTCTGCAGCCAACCACAGTGGTTGGCTGCAGGGACAAGACTGGCATTGCCTGGGAGAGTCAAGAGGAGGCCCGCACTGTGCGACCTAGCAACAATCATGTGTGAAGGGCATGACAGCATGATGGGCAGCCCAGTCCAGAATGTTTCACTCCACTCTGCAGCCAGGATCGACAATCTATGTCAGGCCTGCTGCTGCCCAGGCGCCTGAAGGGATCTAAGCTGTCTGGCTCCTTTCAGGCTTACCCGCATGCAAACAGTCTGCAGAACGGCACAAATCAAGCAGGGACACTTTTGCTGCTTGTCACGTGCCCCAGTCGTCTGCCTGCATACAAAGGGCAGCTCGCGATTTGCAGTCTGCTTGACATTGTACGTCTGGCCTCAGGTGCCGCAGCTTGTGCAGGCATGGGTGCACTTCTGCCTGCACCCAAGGTGCAGGTGGGCCAACCTTCAGGCTCTGGCAGCACCACTGCCGCCAGCAAGGCTAAACCCAGTAGCAGACCATGCCTGATTACTGCCATGAATGATGCCCTCAGTCCATCAGGGTGCGACCCTGGGTGGTCCTGCCCCTCATGTCAACTCAGAGCTCAGCCTGGCTGGGTGGGTGGCTGCACTCACCCTGGGATCTCATAGTAATCCCACATCCAGACTGCCTGTTCCTCCCACGCAACACCCAACAATTACTTGTGGCAGGGCTGTCTGATGTGCTGGCTGCAGTGACAGCAGACTGGCAGGGATGTTGCCTGTGCCTCCACAGAGCACAATGGCCAGGGCGTGAGTGATGCTGGCTGGCAGCTGACTTTGGCGCCAGTAGCGCCAAAGCAGTGACCGGGCTCCAGCAATCTGGCAGCCACAAGCAGAGCAGAAAGCATCTGCAAGAATAGCCATGCAGGGCTTGCACATCCTCAACGCTTGCAAGACACAGCCCACAATGACCAGCCAGCAGCAGCCCCCTAGGACAATGCATATCAGTTGCACATTCACAGAGGGTTGCTCACACAACTGAGCTGGCTAACCCATGCACACCACAATAAGTGATTTGCTCTGGCAACCAAACACTAACTGGTTGAGTTGCCTGTCATCAGTCCGCCCAGAGCTAAGCGGACACAGCAGTGCTCCACGCCAGACACAGTCATGCCCCACGCAGCAGTCACCACATCGCATAGCAAATTCCAGCTGGCCAAACAGCAACATGGGCCTGTGCATCAGCTCCTGAGCAGCTTGAGTGCGGCAGTTGCACCTGAGCTAGTTAACAGGATCTGGTAGCCTGGCCTGAGGTAGGCTGACTCATCTGTTGCCCAGATGAGGCCCCGACTGACACTGCACATGATTGTACCCAGCGGTCGCTCACTACCACCAGGTCAAGACAAGGTGAGCGCTGCACACCTGACTTGGTCTGTTGAAGCATGACGTCATAAACTGGCACCAAATGGGCAGAGCCAGCCAGACTGCAGTAAGAGTCCACTGAAGTGGACTTGCCTGGCAGGGACAGGACTTGGCAGCCTGTCATTGGGCATGCCCGCTGGGTGTGACTAGGCCTGCGGCGATGCGGGTGTCAGATGCTGCCTCGTGAAGCAGTACAAGTGGTCACGTGTGAAGGGCTGCAGCTATGGAGACGATGCCCTGGTGGGCCTCGCAGGCCGTCATGTGAAGCAGTGTCAGACTTGGGGCCAGCATAGCACATTGCTTGGACGTCACCTGCACCCTAATCAGCTGCAGCGCTGGCGCTGTCTGCCTTGGCTTTCCCGCTGTCACGCTTGGCTGGGGGGGGCAACTCCTCCGCAGTCTCCAGATTCAACTTCATTCTGGTCGGAGCCACCGGTTTTCGATGGCTTACATGCCTTGCCTGTCTGCCTGCGCTGTTGTTGTGATCGAGGGCAAGCCAGCCTCGTCCATTGTTGGGCTGTCTGTGCACGGTCATAACCAAGTTGGTGAAGAACATGCATAGACTGCTCAACAAGGGGGAGGAGACATCTCTGAGGGCATGCGGGATCCTGATGCAACGGGTACTGGTTGGAAGAGGCAATTGACTTGACCTAATAGACCAGTCAAACATCTGGCAGATCAAGCCGAACAGCAGCATCTGCAAAGGCAGGCTGAGATCCAACAGTGGGCTGAAGAAGTGCTACAGCGTGGGCACGCTGGGACAGAGCAGCGTGTTGAGCCGCAGAAGCGTGAGGTCGGCAAGCTACTTGATGCTGTGGGCAAGCGGAGCAGCCACATGGCTGCATTACGACCTGCAGAATGTGCAAGCACCGCTGACTGCCATGGTCCAGAAGGACCAGTCTGGGACTTGGCCGATAACTTCAGCTTTGGTTGTTCAAGCTATCCTGCAGCTTGCCTCCTGCCACGCGTGCGTAGCAAAGTTACATTGAAGAGGCCATCGCAAAGCAAGCAGGGGTTCAAAATGAATATGGGTAGGCCACTGCAGGCCTCTGGCACAGAAGCACAACGTGCTGCAAGAAGTCTACAGCTTTCCTTAAACCTGAGAGTGGTGCCAGCCTGGGGTCATGCTCTGACAGAGGCTAACATGAATTCACAAGGCTCCAGTCCCATGTTCCCAGCTTTCAGGCATCTGAGGGGAGATGGTAGGGCGCTTTTGATAACATGAAAAGTGGAGAATGGCTTGCACCAGACTGCCAGGAATGTCTGGCGACTTGTCTGGCAGGCCACTGTGGCTGGCCCAAGGCCCCCAGCAGCCGCCTGTGCTCAAGTGAGGCCCGGCATGCACACCAACCCACTGCGTGCAGCTCCCTGTCAAGTCACTGGCCCCACTTGGCGCACTTTTGCAGAGGGTCAGGGCACCCTGCACATAGCACAGCTACAGCTGGGCATGTGGTCAGGATGTGTGCAGGCTGTGACAACATTCTTCAGGCGCGTCAAGCTTCTGATGGGCTGCTTGATTGCCTGAAGCTCTTCAACTCGAAGTTGCTGAGCTGGGGAGGGAACACATTATTTCGTAGGAAGTGGGCGTTTTCCCGTTTAGTTTATGGCAACTGTCAAACCTCTCACGGCGACCTGGGCTTGCTGTACTTGCTGATAGTTCACATGGCCCTCAGCATTCAGATCACTGTGGAAGTCGCTGGTGCAGCTGGCTGCATTCATTGCTAAGCCAAGATGTCTTTGGAGCTGCTACAGATCTGCCAGGTTCACATGGCAGACCTGTCTTATTGCTGCTAAGGACTTGGCTCCTTTGCCAAGATCTCGAGCAGGCGGGGGACTTTGATCCTCATTGAGCCCCGCCCGCTTCATGGCCAGCAAGGGATACAACATCACACAGCAGGATATGGTGCGCTTTTTGTACTGATCAGAGCCCACTCACAGGCTGCTGCCTCCAACTAAACCATGCTCTAAGTGCAGGACGCGTCCAGGCTTGTGTTTGTGTCTGTAAAAAATGCCAAGCCTCGCAGGTGAGCTGTGCCTGACTGGTGAGTGGTAGCTCATCCCCAGAAAAGGTGTCTCAGTCCCAGCCTGAATTGCCACCGCTGCAGGAAGGTGGCCGTCCCAGTGCCGGACGGCTTCACCTGGGCGCAGTTCCTGCTGCAAGTGAGCCTTAGCTGCCTGGCCTGCTGGATGCCTGGCAACAGCGTGCAGCGCACTTTGCTCCTTGTCGGTGTTCACGCAGCTCATCTCTACACTGCAGGTCCAGAAGAAACTCAAGCTGGCTGCAGTGGACAGCGTTTTTCTTGCATCGGTGGGTGCAAGCGACTAGGCTGCTGGCCTCACGCGCATCAACAATGTGAAGCAGTGCGTGCTGGCTCCTGCATGATTCTGAACTTTGTGCGTGGCTCAGCCTGCATGACAGGCTGGCCCTTGGCAGTGCAGCATAAGAGCGCTGCATTGCTTTCTGACGATTGCCCCGCATCGCTGCAGAGTGGGGAGCGCATCCACTCACTGGATGACCTTCAGGACATTGATGAGCTGCACGTCCTTGAGGTGAGGCACCTGCCACTTCAGCCCCCCAGCAGGAGGAGCCAGCGCCTGAGCCTGCTTATCATGCCAATGCTCACCCAGTGGGTCAGCAGCTGAGGGTTCCTATGCTGGTGCAGGGCAGCACCCAGCCAGTCAGCGCTGCTGCCTTCGCCAGCAGCCACCCACCTGGCAACGGGAACAGCGATGCTGCAGGTCCCTCCCTAGGTAGGGGTCACAGACCTTATGTGAGCAACTTTGCAGTGGTTGTGACGGTGTGGCACTCACGTCTGCTGCAGTCCTGATGCACTACACAATGATTGTGCTCATGCAGAGATTGTGCCTTCGCAGCGACTGTGCAGAGCCTCAGGGCATTGTTGCCTCACTGCAGGAGCACCATTGCCACAGGCCAATGGCCTCACACCAACTTTTTCAGATGGCGGCAGCGGTCTGCAGCGGTCACTGGTGAGCAGAGGGGCTCAGAGAGAGGGATCTCATTCAGCAAGCTCAGCTTCGACTGCCTGACTGCCAGTGGCAGGCAATGTCTGACATGGCCTGATGCTCCTTGTCTTCCAACCTGCAAACTGTCCAAGATGCAGATCATCGCCTGCTGCCTGCCTGAGAATACCCGCTCTTCCTCTGGGTCTGAAGCAGCTCTCCTCCATCATGCATGGCAACCCCATTGTGCTCGTTTGTCCTCCCTCTGGGTCTGCAGCAGCTCTCCACCATCTCCCTCTGGCCCTGAAGAGATGGACTCTTTGCCCCTGACTGCAGTCGGAGTACAAGCACAAAGCTCAGGCGGCAGACATTGAGGTGGCTGCCACAGCAGCTGGGCAGGCAGAGGAGGACCAGGACCAGGGGCAGAAGTACGTCAAACGCACCAGCTCAGTGACGAGGGCAGTGCAGCGCGCACTGCCTTCCCTGTTTCAGCCCAGGCTTCCTGTTACCAGCAGGTATTAGGAACTCTTCTGGACAGTGCTGCGCATGCCTGCTGGGACCTCTGCATCAACAGCAGTGATGTGCTCTCTGTTCATGATGATGTGCAGAGGTAGCAGGTAGTGACACTGTCCGGATACTTTTTACTGACATCTGTTTGCAGCCCTGCACTGTCACTATTGTTACAGGGCAGGCCTCCCCCCGGCATCAGGCACATCCTGGATGCAGCAGCTACCCTCCTGTGTTGCAAAGCTCAAACTGGTTGGCCAGCCAGCCTTTGCACTTGACACTTGAATTCCTGTGAGAGAGCTGAGCCTGGACTTACTGTCCCCGGTCGGGGACTGCAGCTGTTTTCCAGATTTGGCCGTGACGGTGTGGCTGCAGGGATGTTAAGCAAGACAAGCAGCCCACCAACAGGAAGCGGAAACGGCGCCAAGGTTCTATCTGCAGCCTGAGAAATATGCTGGCATTGTTTGCCCTGCTTTGCTGCCTGGCAACCATGCTTATCTTGTACAGTAGAGTCACTCAGCATCTCAAGTAATGCAATGAAACATCCAGGAAGGTAAGGGTAAAGGCCTGCCTGTGGGATTCACTTATTCTGGCCTCTCAAAAATGGCTGGTACAGCCGCTCAAAAAAGAGTGGCTCCTCAGAATTGTACTTTGGATCAAACCCAGTGATCACCTGCACGGCATGCACAGTCTTGGGCCGCAGCAGGAACACATCATTATGAAAGCTCGTGTAAATCACTTGACCTCACCGGCACAGTCTCAAAATTGAGTGCCTTTCTCAGGCGCTCAAGCAGCCTCCTAGCTGCATTCTGATCATACACAACTCCTTTTGAGAGAGAAAGGGAAAGGCTGCCATTCGTTCTCCGGTCAGGCTGAGTCCTAGAGGAAGCTCTCAGGTTGATGATGTTGTCATCTGCAGAGCAGCTGGCAAGTGTCAGACCCCTATGAGAGATGTGACAGTGAAGAGCAGGCCTGCAAAAGGTCTGTAACACAGAGATTTGCTGGTGCATATTGGCAGTGGTATCCTTCGGTGCCACAATGACTGTCTGTGCAACGTGCCTGCCTGTCAAGCAGCAGTACTGCCAGATGCATAGTGATGTCGGAAGCCTCCATGGCACAGTAGTACGGCTATGGCAAAGGCCAAAACCAATGCCACAGCACGACCACAGAGCTGGCTTGCCACAGATGAAGTGTGCAGCTTACCTGCAGGAAAGCTAAACTCTGCATCGATGAGGGCAACAGGATCATCCTCTGTGGTGCTGCCAAACAGCACTCGGATGTACTTGGAGCCATCATTGGCGGTGTGGCTGTCCATGACCTTGCCATCAAAGAGCTGCGCAGCCACCTGCTTTTGGCGTAGAGGCCGCGGGGGAGGTCGCTGACCTACAGGCAGGAGGTAAAGCCTGTGACAGAGTGCATCTGCATGGGGCTGCTGCCCTGCAGGCCAGAACAAGTGTCTGAGACTCAGACTGGCTGTCTCTTGCAAATTTGGTGGTACATGGTGGTGGTGGTGGTGGTGGTGCCCTGCAGACACAAGCTTTTGTCTCTATTAGTGCAATGGTTGCTTAGTCTGCTGCCCGGCAGGCAGGGGATCTGTATGAGGAAGTCATGCAGAGGGCCACTGCCGTTTAGGCAGGGGCATCTGGCTGAGAGAGCGCTTGTCCCCTAGGGTTTGTGCAGGCTCTTTGGGGAACTGTGTGGGGCAAGTACATGCAGGTGAAGCCTTGGTCCATGTCCTAGAGGTGCTACAGAGAGGGTGGCTGAATGCAAAGCTGAAAGGCAGAAAGTCTGCACCTCTGACTGAAAGGGTTACTGAATGTGAAAGCTTGGTGGCAGAAAGCGGTGCAACTGCACCTGTGACGACTTTGCCAACAGATTGCACAATGAAGCTGGCCGCCTCCCTAGGTTTCAGGCTGAATGGCTGCTCCAGCAGGCCGGGGTCATAATCACCGCCTGCAGTGATCCTGCCCTGCTCAGTGAGTTTGCCAAGCAAGGGCTGGCGGCTTGTCAAGCAATTGCTTGCGCGGGCATGCTGCTGGGCACAGCATGTCACCTGGACAGCACGTGGGAGCACAGTGGCAAGGCAGGAAATACCTGTCGAGATCACCTGTCGAGATGGCGATGAGCCGCTGCACTGCATCAGCCTTGCTGCTGTTGTAAGCCCAGGGAGGCACAAAGTGCTCCTCATCATCGTTCTGGCAACTCTGGCAGGAAGGGCTGTCTAGCGGGCAGGCATTAAGCGCTCCATTCAGCTCCCCCAGGCAGTCGGTGCAGTTGCCAAATTTGGGAGCATTGGCGAGCTGCGCTGCATGACAGCCTGGCGCTTGCAGGAGTGCAGATCCCAATGCAAGGTGCAGCAGCTGGCGCCTGCAGCGCAATCATGTGACACATGTTCTGCCAGCATGCAGACCAGGCTGCTCTCAGGAGCCAGGTATGTACCTGCTGAGTCGGCCATCCTGCTGCTGCTTGCTGGAGCAATGGCCCCACGCCACAGATCGAGCGACAATCATCCTATTCTGCCACACTGATTTTCACAGCATGCTATGTTGCCCCCCGCAGCATAACCTATTTCTGCCAAAGTCAGCTCTGGCACTTAAGTGCCACTGAACCACTGGCTGGGCGGTGTGACCCTGCGGCGCGCCCACTGTCTTGAAAAGTAGGCAACTCAAGAATTTGTGGACGATCCCAGGTCAGGGGCAACAGTAGGCACTCACGCTTGTGCCAGGCCTTGGCGCATCAAGGTTGGCCAGTGTCGAATTACTGCTAACAAGAAAGCTGGACCTCTGCAGAACGCGCATCAGCACAAGGCAGACTGGCACAGATCGCAGCGTGCCCTTAGCACTCCCCCACGTCCCAGCATATGTTTGCTGCATGTCACCCTCCAGCCGGGACCCCCCAGCCAGCTGTGCCTGACAACAAGGCAGCTTACCAGCAACTGCAGCAGCGCATAGAGGACTTGGAGGAAGAGCTGTCATGTCCGATAACCTTGCAGCCGATGGAGGACCCGGTATTGCTGGTTGCAAGCGGGGAGACATTCAGTCGAGCTTCCATAGAGGAGCACTGGCAACAAGGACACACAAGGTGGATGTTGCTCTCAGATCAATGTCCAAATGCATCATTTTGCAGCTGCCCTCGACTGCGTTTCTCTGCAGTGGCCATGGTGAGGCGCAACGCGCACGTGGTTCACGTGCGCAGGTGCCCTGTCACCAATATAGCCATTGGAGACAACCTGACGTTGAGTCCTAACATCGTTGTTCGGCGCCAAGTGGATGGCTTGCTTCGCCTGAAGGCTCAGCTGGCAGAGAAAATTAAGGTCAGGCTGCCTGCTGCTGTGCTGCTCAGACTCAGACATCCCGTCCTCCGTGCTAGCCTGGAGGCGCATGCCAGGGCAGGTGCTGCCAAGAGGCAGGGCTTCAGCAATTATGCCATCCCTGAGCCCGCTAATGTGCCTGCCTTTTGCCCTGATCAGGCCAGAGTGCACAAATGTACAGCGCAGATTTGGTGTAAAGCATGCAAGATGGCTTTGTACCCTCACTGAGACGCATTCACGACTGCCCTGCTGCAGAATGCCCGTATCCAGTCTGCCATATCGCCTCTTATTGAGGGACACACACAGGCGCAGCCTGCTGCTGCAGCAGATGCGCCTGGCTCTGAAGGAGAACACACGGTGAGCAGCTGGCACACAGGCTGGTGCTTGCTGTCACCCTACAGCGCAGTGGTGGCTGGCAGGCACTGGCTGGTGTGCATTCTGGGGCTGGCATCATGCATTCAGGCCTCTCCAGGCCCTTCCTGGCTGCCCTGCAGTGGAGAATCCCCAACTTCTCATCCTCAGCTCACCTCAGACTGTACTCGGACCAGTTTGAGGTCTGCAGCAAACCCTGGTGAGCACCTGCTGAGGCCTCCATGCAAGATTTGCACCCCTGCCTGCAGCTTCAGCTGGACTGTGCGGCTGCTTCCGCACTGCTTGTGCATGTGCCTCATGCTACGCTTGTGCCCTGTGCAGGAAGCTGCTGGTGTTTCCCAGGGGCAACAGGGACAGCAAGCAGTTCATCTCTGTTTACCTGGACGTCGCAGACGCTGAGATGCTGCCACGCAGATGGCACAGGAGAGCCTCCTTTTTGCTTGTGCTGGTCAATCAACAAGATGCCGCCCGCAGCATCGTCAAAGGTGAGTTCCTGTAGTCTGTGTTTACTGCAGAGCAAACAATGCAAACTCCAGTAGCAGTCTCTTGGGTTCACTGCGGGGCAAGTGGTGCTGACTTTTGCAGCAGGCAGTCAGTGGACAGGCCTTTTGATCTATTTGCAAGTGGCTGCACGGGCACCAACTAGCCGCAGTATGCCGCATGGCTCTGTTTCAGCAACCGCCATCTGCCTGTTGTACAGATAGCTCAGAGACCTGAACAGGTGTCATGCGCCTGCAGAGGCTGCCCACACCTTCACGGCACAGGCGCCGGATTGGGGCTTCAACAAGTTTGCCCTGCAAAACGACATTCTGGACATGCGCAATGGCTTTCTTGTGGATGACAATCTGGTCCTGAAGGTGCGACTGTTGTGGGCGTGCAATATGCATGGACAGCAGCATCTGTCATGTTGTGGGTGGCCTCCAGGTGCCTGCAGGCCCACTCAGAGGAGGTGCTCTTCGGAACATCTTCACAGCACGGACTACTCTAGACAGCCAAGTGCTTGGCAGGCCGCATCCAAGCTTTGCGCCAGCTGTGCACCCTGCACAGCAGCGCTTCCATGCGGTAGCCCGGCCCCAAAAGACTGACGGGCTTCACGTCAACAGGCTTGCCCTGCGTGTGCAGGTGGTCATCAAATTAGAGATTGATGACGTGATGCATGACAGCAAGAAGGAGACGGGCTTTGTGGGACTAAGGGACCTGAGCGCCAGCTGCTACATGAACTCGCTGCTGCAGACACTGTACAACATCAACTACTTCCGGCAGGTAGGCACACTTTCCCACCTGCCTTCTGAGGGCCAGCAGTTTATCAAGTCCCCATGTTTGCCCATTGATGCATGCACAAAAGCATGTAGCGTTTACGAAGACCCGATGTTGGGCTGCAGGCAGTATACCACATGCCTACCACAGAGGAGGAGCAGCCAAATAAAAGCATCCCGCTGGCCGTGCAAGCGCTCTTCTACAAGGTTGGTGGGAGCCTAACCAAAGTGCTCTGCTTCCGCGGCTCGCTGCACGCTATGAATGCTGACTCAAGTGTGCCCCAGAAGACAGCCAGGGCAAGCAGCCTTGAGTCAAGCCAGCATTGTGCTCAGCATGTACGGCTGTTTCTGGCAGCCATGTACGGCATTGCAGACTGCAATCTGTCAGTGGTCCTGTGTTTCTGCAGTTGGTGGCTCTGTGGGTCTCCCTCAGACCAGCACTCGCATTGCCTCCTCTGAGACTGACGCTGGCTGTTATGTTCTCTGCAGCTGCAATTTGAGAGTAAGAGTGTCTCCACCAAAGACTTGGCCAAGTCTCTTGGCTGGGACACGGTGGACGCGTTCAACCAGCATGATGCACAAGAGCTCAATAAGGTGCTCTGTGCCAAGCTTGAAGAGAAGCTGAAGGTGAGGTGGCTGCTGCTGTGCTGCTTAGAGTAAAGCATTGCGACCTCAGTGCTGGCCTGGAGGCACGGTCTGCCGCCGCCCAAAGGCAGGGCTTCTGCAATGTTGCCATGCCTGAGCCCATGCTGGACCTTTTGTGCCTGCTGCTGCCCAACTAACAGTCCAGTGTGTACGAAAGTATGGCAACTTAAGCTGATCTTCAGCAGGCAAGATGGGTTTATGCCCTTACTGAGGCGCGCTTCTGAGTGCCGTGCTGCAGAACACTAGCGTACACGGCACCATTCGGTACCTCTTTGAGGGGCACACACAGTCATTTGTGGAGTGCGTGAATGTGGAGTACTCGTCGGCACGGAAGGAGACGTACATGGACCTGTCCATGGACGTCAAAGGCTGCGAGTGAGCACTGTTCTAAGGGCTGCCAGCGTTCGCTGCGTCCAGGGCAGTGCTCAAAAGCAAGCTCGCAGTGCTGCAAAGGGCATCTGCTCCTGTATTGGGCCGATGCTTGACGGCTGATGGGAAGCCACTGAGCACTGCTAGCTGCACAGGCTTTGCCCTTTTTGACGGCAGGACATGCCTGGCTGCAAAACAGGCTTGGCAGGGAACTTAGTATGTGGCGGGCTGGCAAGGAAGCCATGCTCACAGGCACCAGAGGCCGCCATTGACCCTTCTGCCTGGGCGGACAAGGTGGGCAGCTTGTCAGAACTGTGGCGCCATCTGCTGCGCAGGAATGTCTATGCTTCCATGGAGCAGTACACCAAGGTGGAGCTGCTGGAAGGCGAGAATCAATACAGGGCTGAGGGCTTGGGCATGCAGGTGACAATGACTTGAGCATGGTGTGTGGTATTCAGCTTGCATGTTGCTGGCTGCTTGAGCATGGTCTACACAGTGTAGCTTGCAACTTGCTTGTGGCAGGGCAGCGCCATGTAGACACTGCTGTCTACAGCATGCTGCACAGCCTGCAGCTTGCAATGCAGTGGGCTTGAGCTCAGCCAAAAGGCTCTCGAACTCTACTGTGCACTCCGCAATCAATCCAAGCCCCACCAAGGCTTTGCTGGACGTGCTGGAAGGCCCCACCCCAGGGACGCGCAGCCTTCGCTGCCTGCAGGATGCAAGGAAAGGCATCCAGTTTGAAGACTTTCCGCCAGTCTTGCAGCTGCAGCTTAAGCGGTTTGAGTACAACTTTCAACATGACAGCCATGTGAAGGTCGTTGAGGACATGTGTCCTGTAGCAGCTAGGCAGGCCTTGCAGCCTGCTCATCAGCAGCTTGTGCTACCTCACGTCAATGCTGCCATGCCTAAGCAGGCTGCGCACGGGGCTAATGCTCCTGCTGGAGTCCAAAGTTTGGTTGCTAGGCTGCACATCATCTCAGCTGCCCTCCTGAAGCCTCTGGCTTCTACAAAGGCAGTAGAAAGCAGAAGATTCAGCTTTGCTTGGCCTGCCCTGCAGATCAATGACCGATATGAGTTCCCCGAGCAGCTGGACTTAGATTATGGGCACCGCAGATTTCTGGCAAAGGAGGCAGATCAGTCTGTCAGGAATCTGTACAAGCTGCACAGCGTGCTTGTGCACAGAGGCGATGTACATGGGGGCCACTGTTGTGCTTTCATTCGCCCAGATGGCAAGCAGTGGCTGAAGTTTGATGATGACAGGGTAAGCACTGTACAGGGCCCTGCACAGCTCTTCTCTGGCAGAACCTCTAGGGCAACATGCACCTTTACGCCAGGTCATCCTGGATGTTGTACCAGGGCGCGGTCTGCCCAGGTGCCCAATTTGCATTGCACTGGCCCTGGCCCCAGCCAGGCAACCAGCACATAGCTGTGGCATGAGGCTCAAGGGCCCCAAAACCCTTTCCTTGATCAGCTCTGCTTTGTCAACACTGCTTTGTCTTCCGTAGGGCCTCTAGCCAGCCTTGCTCTCCGCACAGCAACCTGCCTGTGCAGTCCTGCGCCGACAAGGCCAACAATGTCCATGCTGTGAATGCATGGCATGACAGAGATGTTATATTGCCCAATGCAGATTGCACTGTCCTGCTGGCTGGCACAGTGTACGCACAAGGCTTGCGTGCTGGTTGCTTGTGCAAGCCAAATGCCCTGTGGGAACCACCCGACATGCGTCACATTGCCATGCCTGTAGGTGACCAAGGCCAACAAGGCTCAGGCCATGGATGAGCAGTATGGGGGGCAGTATGAGAGTGCCTCCCCTGCTCCCGGCTTGACAGCGCGCGGCTTCGGTGTTGCCAAAACCAGCAGCGCATACTGCCTCGTGTATGTGAGGGACGCCATGTGGAGCGAGATCATGGTTGACGTGACCAACACCGACATTGCGCAGCATGCGCACATGGCCCGCCTGGAGGTAACCACATTTACGATCACACTTATAAGGCCTGCATACACGGTGCTGACTGTCCAATGCAACAGTTGCGCTTCTACTTGGAGGCATGACCTGCATGCGTGCAGGTACAAGCTCAGGATGTTGCACTGCAAGCAGACTCCTTCTGCTTGACTGCGGTGCTGACTGTCCAATGCAACACTTCTGCTTCAACTTGGAGGCACGACCTGCATGCGTGCGGGTACGAGCTCAGGATGCTACACTGCAAACAGAATCCTTGTGCCTGACTGGGAATCTGTGCCTGCCGGGAGGTGGACTGACATTTGCAAGCTGCATGAGGGCGTGTGCTTCATGCTCTGGTCTTCAAGTGATTGAGGCGCCTGGCCTGGCTGGAGATCAACTCTGCATGCAGCATGTGTGAAGGGGGCTTCTGAAGGTGCCAAGGTGCTTGTTGAGCTCACGCATCCATGGAGGTGGGGCCTTGCAGCATGCATGGTGCTGGCGCGGGAACGGCCTTTTCTGCCTGCTTATTGCAAAGCCTGCACCTCGCTTCGGCAGTTCATAGCAGGGAATTGGCCACTCAGGACAGCAACAAATTGACCTCTGCTCCTCGCCGCCCTCCCTAAGGCTCTCTGCATACTCCTGATGCACGGTGTGCTGCATCACAGCATCCCAGCTGGCTGCCACATACATTTGCCAGGCAGCTGCAGTTCTCATGGGCGTCATGCTGCTCCAGGCTGAGACAGCTGAGAAGGAGCGCCAACGGAAGGAGAAAGCTGAGGCGCGCCTATTCACCACCATCAAGCTGTCCACGCGGAGAGACATGGAGCAGCAGATTGGCAACACTCTCTTTTTCGACCTGGTGGACCAGGATAAGGTGGGTGTAGCAGAGCTGATGTGTGCTGTGCAGTCTAACTGACCGCCAATAATGGTCTCCAACTGAGAGTTGTATTGGTGGCCGACATACAAATCAGCTGAGCTTGCCGTGGCCTCAGCTGCCAGCTGCCGGTGTGATCAGCAGCTTTGGCCTGCCTTGTCAGCTGGCACAGCTGCTGCTTATCTTTTGTCACCTGCTTGTCTGCCAATACACACTCTTGCAAAGGTGAGGTCAGGTGCGGCCCTATGAGCCCAATACTTGCTGCCCCTGTGATTGATTCACTCTCTTGTAGGATCTGCTGTGCTCCAAACAGGTGCAGCCTGATCAGTCCAGTGGCTCTGCTTTGGCCCCCTGCAGGTGAAGCACTACCGTGTGAAGAAGCAGACAAAGTTCCTGGAGCTCCTGCAATTGCTGGCTGACGACCTAGAGGTGCTCCTTGAGCAGCAACGCTTCTGGACCTGGGCTAAGCGCCAGAACTCCACCTGCCGCCCCAACAACATCCTTACCCCTGCTGATGACACGAGACGAGTCAGGGACCTCAAGGTGCATTGAGCAGCAAAGGGTGGCCTGACATGCAATTTAAATGGAGTGCTGTTCAAGACATGCAGCCTTGGCCTGCTTCGGTGTATGCAGGCGTGCTTCTCATGTCTTGGAGGCCTGGTTTTGACGTTGGTCGCCTCCAGGCACAGCCTGTCCTCTGCTGCTGTGTCCAGGGCCAAGCATTCATCAAAGGTCCCACCTAGGTCAGGGGTCCAGTTCGCAGGTGCCTGCTGCTGGTTCTCAGTGCCACCTGCCTTTGCTTTGCAGGACGGGCAGCACCGTGGGCATGGTCCCACCAACGAGATCTGCCTGTTTCTGGAGACCCCCGAAACTAGCAGACCTCTGCCGGACCTCGCCTTTGGCTACATCACCCTCTTCTTCAAGCTCTATGACCCCACGCAACTCAAGCTGTCCTTCGTAGGTCACCTTCAGGTGGGCTTGGTGGATATGCTGGTCTTGGCTTCATTCCAGGCTGATGGCAGTCCTGGAGCTGCCCCAAGCAGCGCAAGCTGTCATACAGGGGGCCGCCCTGAAGGTGAGCGTGGTGGCTGGCTTGACTACGCTTTAACAGGCTTCACCTGAAGGACCAAATGGAGTACAAGCAGGCTTTGGCCACTTCCTGGTAGCGTGCCTGTTACTCCTCTGATCTGAAAGCGGAGCAACATTGTTCCATGTGCCAGCGCATTGGCACCTTGCCTGGCCATGTCTGACTTTCTCATGCTGTTGTGGGGCCTTTGCCCAGCCTGGCCTGCTTGCCGCACTCCAATGGCTGGCACCCTGGCAAGCGTAGTCAGCACCGAAAAGATGCCAACGTCCTGCCACTTAGTGCAGGCCCCCAAGCAGGCACAGATTCGTGGCCTGCACACCTTGATGCGTCGCCTGGCCGGGTTTGCAAAGGCGACGCCGCTCATGGTGGGCTCTTGCTGCACGTGCAGCCATGGCTTCACAGAGGCGCATGCATGACCTACAGCGCTTGCCTCTGCGGCATTGCTCATGGTCTGCACCTTGAGTCATTGGTGCATGACCCTCCAGGTTCAGCAGTTCGTCCTGCCCAATGAACCCTGCTGCAGAGGTCCAGCTCGAGTGTGGTGTGCAGCCCTCTCCCCTGCCTGCCTCAGTTTGTTGCATGAGAAGGTGCACTGCTGTGGCGAGCAGCGCATGTGATCTTACGAGTCAGGTTGCCCTGCAAAGCAGTCATCTCTGGCTACAGGTTTGGGAGGAGGTCAAAAGCAAGCCCGAGGTGTTGTGTGAGCCCTGCCCGCCGGGGCTGACCCTGGCCATGGCAGAGCTGGAGGATGGAGACATCCTCTGCTTCCAGAAGGCCCTCACAGAGGTGTGCGGTGCTCATGTATGAGAGTGGCATTGTAGACTGCACCGGTGACAATAAAAGGGGAACCTTACACATGGTACGCCTGCCTGGATGGACCCTGGGCAGGCTGGCCTGTGCACTCTTCCTGAGGGGCTCTGGCCTTCTCTGCCTTGACTGCTCTTTCAGCTGGTGCTGCCCGCGGGACCCAACTTTAAACGCTTGGTGGTGGCGGTTCACTATTGGGGGTGCCCTGCGGGGATCTGCTGGCATGCTCGAGACGCATGATGTGTCCACTGGCGCTGCCCTTGCACAGCGATGCGTGCCCCTCCGCAGGTGGAGTCAGCAGAGCTCCAGTTCCCACTGTGGTGGACTTCTTGGAGTACATGGGTGACAGCCAGATGTTGTGCTTCCACAAGCCAGGGCAGCCAAAGGTTAGTTGCTGGGGACACAGGGACTGCCTGCCTGCTTTCGTTGACAATGGACCCGAAAGTTCACTTGTCTTCAGTGCGCAACTACTGCTGGTCAGGGCAGGCACTTAGCCTGCTGCAATCACAACTGCTGAGCGCGCACCTGCGGGTGGTACCGCATGGCCTTCAGGCCGAAGCTTTGATCGCTGGCATTTGCAAGCTCACTTGATCTGCTGCAGGGACGCAAGAGGAAAAGGGAGTCAGCCCCATAGACGCTCAGCCATGATGTACATGAAGAGGATGATACAAGTAGTCAGAACATGTTGTACACTTGTGAGGATCACCTTGTTGAGTTTTGGTGCCAGCTCACTGCTGAGGGTCAGATCCAGAATGTCAATTGCATGCTGAGGATCTATAGACAGCATGTGCACCGACATAATATCAGGCCAGCAGTTAGCTTAGACCCAGTGGCAGACTGCTGGGACTCTTTGATGCGGCAAAGCAGGGGCCAAATATTATCCACATAAGCAACCAAGCAGCTCTGCAGAGGGCTGGAAAGCTGCAAGGCGCCGCTGCCTGCATGCCATCAAGCGCAGCTCAGGTGCTTGCCAAACTGGCCATGGAAAGCCCTGGGACATGTCCCGTCAGCCATAGCAGGCGCCAAGCGGGAAGGCTGTTCCTTCATGTCAATGGTAGATGGCTGCTGACCACGTTTCAACCCCATCTCTGTGGTGGCCTATCTGATGGTTTACATGGCACAAAGTGCACTCAGAACTTCATGAGATGTGGCCTGTCGTTCTTGGAGAGTGTGAAACGTGTTGCGAGGTAGCCCTTCACGTCGCCCTTGATCGCAGCAATGAGGGCAGCATCAACCTACAGAACACACAAGGTGAGAGCCCAGCCTTGCCTTGAGCAGCGTATGAGACAGGGGGCCATGCAATTGGCAGACTAGCACTCAAGTACACAGTGGGCAGCTCAGGGCACTGAGAACACTATCACAGCACCGCAAGCTGGCAAGCTGCTGCAGGCTGGCATGTCAGTCGGCATATCAATCAGCTCAACAGGCAACTCTGCTGACCTTTTTCTGGTCCTGCACGTGTCCCTCAGACACCTTAGTCTTCCCAGAGCTGCTCTCGTCCTGGAAGAACTTCTCCTCGCCCTTCTTGGCAGCAGCTTCCTGCTTCTTGAAGTAGGTGTCGTCAAAAGTGCTGACGTCCACCTTGCTGATGTCCACCTGGGCACTGGTGGCAATGACGTATGCCTGATTGACTCTCCGCAGGGGCACGCCATTGACCTGGAAGGGGCCAGTGACCAGCAGCAGCCCACTGTCCAGCTGCTTCAGGAAAACCACACGCTTGCCCTTAAAGCGGCCTACAGGGCAGCAAGGATGGGGGTCTTTCAGCCGTCTGGTACAGAGCTGTGTTGCACTGCCACAGCTCATAAGGCAATGAGCCTTTGCCGGCCTTGAAGGCTGGCTCAGACATTACCTGATGCCCACAACTAGGCGCCACCACTGGCAAAACAGTGTGTAGGCATGCACCAGAGCAGTACTTACAAGCGCGATGTGCTGGCAAAGTGCTGAGCATGCATCGAATTTGAGGTTGCTGAACATGCACCAGCTGGCCTGGCAGGCAGCATCATGTGCAAGCAGAAACACCCAGGCGGCACGCTAGCTCATCATTAGCTGCCTCCCCAACGGGAGGTGCACGCAGAGTGCTGTCATAGGCTAGGCAGCCTGTTGGCCTGGTACCCAGCAAATAATCCTCTGAGTCCCAGTCCAGCTGCCCAGCAGCCAGTGTGGCCCCCAAGCTGACCTGCCAGCAGGATCAGGACTGAGCCTGGCTGGATGCTGCTCCTGAGGCGGGTGGGCTTCTTAATGTCGCGCCGCCGCAGGGGCTGCTTCACATCGTCTGCTGGGTAGAAGCGGGCAGCCTTCGCCTCCTTGGCCTCTGCCTTTGGCTGCTTAGCATGCTTGGGAAACTCTCCATTGTTCTTCTTCTTGACAGCCCAGATCCCACGCCTGTGGTAGGACTTGCTGCGCCCCTGGGAACTGCAGGCCGGGTGAGCTTGTGGGCAGGAAGTGGCAGGCAAGGCTTGCAGTGTCCTGGTGGGCACGACCTCTGCCAGCACTGTAGTTTTAGCAGCATGGCAACAACTTCATAGCTGGAGCTGCACCTGATCCCCCTTGCCAGCTCCTTAGCCATGGCTCCTACTGTCGATTTGCGGACCTCCTGGTGAACGTAGGTCAGGCAGCCGGCAGACGATGTTACCATTTCTTTCTAAACTTGAGCTGCACAGATGCTGTGAGGCTGCTGGTGCTTCGGAGGATGACTAGCAGCTTGCCGGAAGTTGAGTGACGAGTAACAGGGAAGCATGGCAGAATCTTGGAAACAGAAGAGGCCAGGGATTTGCTGAACACCTTTGCTGATGTGTAAAGCGGCACAAGCAGCAATTTTGAAGGCAGCAAGCCAGCAGGAACAGGCCTGACGGAAGGAAGAGGCCCATGCTAGACAGCCAGTCAGCGGGGCCATGAAATTGACAGTCAGATGGGAACAACGGCCATCGCAGACTGGCATGACCATGCCCTTCTCCCCATGAGAACAGCTGGCTCATTGAAGCTTGTACGCCACTCAAGCTGCTCTGACAGTGTGGCTTGCACACTGACTGCCACTGGATGAAAACTGTGCCCACAATGATCTGTCACACAATACCAGGGAGCTCTAGCAGAACTCTAAATGCAAGGGATACAGGGGTGTTACAGCAGACACCATTGGCTGCTAAGGCTTGTGAGCATTGAGGCCGTGCAGGGCGCTCGATACAGGCATTCATCAAATGATCAAATGGTATCTGCGGCGGGTTCAGTACATTAGGCTGCAACTCAAGTTTCTGTGCTGATGGGGATTGGTCTCATGGCGTCCTGCAGGCGCTGGAGCGCTCTGTCGACGCGGAGACGCAGAGGTTCATTAGAGCACTGCACACTGCGGGTTCGGGGATCCACAATGACATGCTGGCTGTCCACCTGCAGGCACAGCAGGTATTGCAACAAGGCCTGCCCGGTGTGCCAAGCCATGGCAGGCAGGGCTTCCTTAGCAGCAGCCAGTGACAGCCCAACTCCAGGGACAGTAGCCAAGCACAGCACAGGCTACCTCTCAACCCCCATCAGTGATTCATCCAGGCACAAAAATTGCAGCCAATCTCCAGGCTTTTGGCCTATGCTGCCACCCGAGCGCACTGCTGCATTCCACAACCAGCAGCCCAACTCCAGCAGCGTCCCCGAGCGCAGTGCAGCCGCCCCATTTTGCGCCCCTGCTCCTTTGTGTAGCACTGCCACCAGCAGTCACTGACGGTCACCTCAATTGCAGTGCAGCAGCCCACCTCCCAGCATCGCCAGCAGCACTGCTGCCAGAATTCGCTGTGACCACAGTGAGCTATAGCAGCCCAGCCCCTGCTGAGGCCAGCGGCGCAGACTAGGCCAAGCACACTGCCACCAGCGCCTGCCCAGCGCCCCAGCGCACCACTGCCACCCAGACACCTCAGCAGTTGGCCACCACTACCACGGCCTCACAGATGCCGTGCAAGAACCAAACTCAGCAACATGCTCGAGCACACTACACAGCACCTATTGTTGACAGCACCATGGCAAACAGCCCCCTGCCGCCATTAATTGACAACTGCAGCCGCCCACCTCCAGCAGCACCAGCCCCTGCTCCTCATCCACTCTGGCCGGCCCAAACTGGCTGTTCAGCAGCGTGGCGATGATGTACATCTCCTGGCGCCTGACGACTGCAGGGTCCTGCACGGCCAGAGCGTCCCTGCGGGCTGCCTCCTGCTGGGCCAGGTTGTGGGGCTCCCCTGAGGACTGCAGGCAGCAGACACATGCCTGGTAAGGATCACATGGGCATGTGATCGGCAGCTGACACATGCTTGCTGGTGCGGGGCCTGGTAAGAATCACATGGGCATGTGATCCGGTAGCAGATATACACATGCTTGCTGATGCGGGGCCAGATGAGGTCCACAGGGGCATATGATCACCAGCAGACGAGTGCTTGCTGGTGGGGGGCCCGATGAGAAACTTGTTGCTTGTATCAATATCAATAGTTGGTGTTGCCAGGATAAGAGAACACAGACGGGCATCTCCTCCTGTGCCAGGTGCTAGGGCGTAACCAAAGAGTGCACGCCAGGACTCAGTGCTGCAACTACAGGGACTGATGTAGAGGCTATTACTCATGGATGTCCTGTAGACTGCCAAGCAACAGACGAACAGGTAAGGACTTTGAGGGCAAGACTGTACGGCGCTTGCACAGGACAGCTGAGCTGCCGCCCAATGTGTGTTGCTGGCTGTCAGTCAGGGCAGTCACCCAGGCAACCACAAGGGGTCAGCTCCCGATGCACCCTTGTGCACCACACACCCTCTGCTGTGCAGCCAACAGACAGAAGGGCCGGTGTATGAACCACTGCAAGGGAAGTGACAGCCACACAGCGGTCTCAGTATCCTCAAGGAGGCCGACGCACCTGGAGAATGACTGCAATGACTGCATCTGCAATCATGTCGTTCATGGGGCCTCCCTCCCACTCCAGAATGACACATGGCCGCGGCTGCTGCTCAGTCTTGGCCTGGTAGGTGATCGTCACCGCGGTGCCAATCCTGAGGATCTCGCCAGTTGTGCCTGTGACCTGCGCGAGGTCTCCAGTGCCCTGGGTGCCCTCGAACATGAGCTCCAGAGCCAGACGGACCTGCAGCAGGACGACAGTGTGAGTGCTACTGCAAAGCGACACTGGGACATGTGGGTTCAGGCCAATGAGCTTGCAGCAGGAGGTGCTGTGGATGGCAAGGACCTGCTTCTGACCGGCATCGCACCATGCACCCACATGCTTGCTTGTGAAACTTGACAGGCCAACACCAGGCCAGGGCAAGAAGCGCAGAGCAGGCTGAGCAGGCTCAGCCTGCTGCATGGTGACTGCCCCAGACCTGACTGGAAGCTTGTCCAGCACAAGGTGGTGGCACCGCACCACTAGAGGTCCCTTATGTAGCACACTGCAATGGCACTCCACTGCTTGAGGCCACAGCATGGCCACACAAAACACACGCAGGTGCCCCACCTCTGCAAAGGGCTTGTGCAGCACAATGTGCTGGCGCTGCACGATGCGCCCGGGCTGCAGCTTGGTGTACAGGGGCAGGTCGTCGGGGTGCACCACCAAGTCCTGGTGCCCTGTGCGCACAAGCAGGCCACGCAGGGGCCGCTGCGCAGAGGGGCGGCGTGCTGCCAACCGCCCCACCACCTGCAGCACACAGCAAGAACAGTCAGCACGTGCAGCAGGTCTCTGCCGGGCCTGTGCCATTGTGCACCTGCTCGCCACCTGCAGCACAAAGGAGACAGCAGCTGATCAGTACAGCAAACAGAGCCGTCGCTGTAGCAGTCACCACAGGGGCACTGCCAGTGGGGCTGCGGGCCGCCAGCCTTCTTTGCCCCTGCAGTGCAGAAGGGTCAGCGCGCAGAGCAGGGGTTGTGCTTGGCAGCGAGCAGGGCCTGGCAGCGCGCAGCTGGCATGTAGTGGTGGGCAGGCTGTCCTCCCAGAACCAGCATGGCAGGCCGGCCACAGCAGAGGCAGCATGCGTGAGCCTTTGGAGCAAGAGCCCATGCATGGCAGCTATGACTACCCTACAGTCTCAGCCACCAGTGTACATGCATGACTTTGTGCCGCACCAACGGCAGCGGGAATACAGGTGAAGCAGCCCTGAACGCCACAGCAGTTCATGCACCCTCATAACCACAAACCCTTGTGGTGCTGAGGCCTCATGACGAATGCAAAGTGCAGCCCACCAGCTGGTCATGCAACCACCCCCACCCACCCGTGCGAGGTGCTGGGGCCTCTTGAGGATGGTGATGGCCTCTGTGTTCTTGGGGGTGTGCAGGGTACGCTCAATGTCGATGGCCTTGGCCCTCTGCTCCAGCGCCTTCTTGAGGCGCATCATCTCCCCTGCAGGCATGGCCGCCAAGCTCATTACCACGTCAATACAGCTTTCAGGGAGGCTGTGTGCATCTTAATGGCCTTGCCACAGATTGCAGTGCCTGATGTCTTCTCTAGACACATCATCAAAGCTGCAGGGGACAGCTCCAGACTCAGGGCCTCTGCCTTGCAGCAAGATATGCAGAACCGCTGAGCAGCAGTCAGGCACAGAGCCAGCTTGCGGTAGAAACTCATGAACAAAGTATTTCAGGGAAAGAAGCCCCAGCAGTAGGCCACAGCAAGCCATTTTGGACGGTTACTGAAAGCTGACATCAGCGCATTCCAGGAGCACTTGACATGGATGCTGCACGGCACAGTGCAACTCAGCTGCTGTCAATATCTGACCATCCAGAGACCACATGCCCTTCCAGAAGCCACATGCACTAAACCGTCTGAGCATGATTCCACAGGATTCCAGGTCATTACGTTGCCATGACAGTGCACACTGAGGGAATTGAAGCTGGCCATGCCTGCAGAAGTATCCAAGATCACCTGCTTCGCCATGCACCAACACCACATGTGGAGGCTTGAGCAGGTCCAGGAACTCTGAGGTTTGAGGGAAGTCTGCATGAGCTGAGAAGCTAATGGCGTCCACAGACATCTTGAGCGGTACCTGCAGGCCGGGAGCAGCAGCAGCTTCATGTCAGGACTCCATGGTGCAATGCAAGGCGTGTCTGCTATTCAGAGGCACCTGCAGCAGGCGCACGAGCAGGTTTAGTTCCTATACTACTGCCTCATTTTAGGTGACGCCTTGGGTGGCTATGTCTCCATGGTCACCTGCAGCAAGCATGCTGGCGCCCCATGCACTGTAGTCACGCAGGCAATGCAGTGCCAGGCCACTGTGCAGCAGGACGTCCTGGGTTGCCACTTTCAGGCATGAGCCAAGTGCCGATGCTCCTCATGAGTGTTTGTACCATTGATCATGCTGCATCAGCCAGCCCCAGTCCCACAATAGCGCTCTGCCTTTTGCACAGCAGCTTTGCCTTGCGCTAGTTGATCAGCTTATTTGCCAGCGCCCTGCGCTTGCAACATCAGAAGCGATGATCGCGTTGTGCATCAGGTCTTCCCATTAACCCTCCTGACCCCACACGTCCCAAACTTCTGGAGCTCACTGGCTGCCTAGTGTGCACAGCTCATCCTTGAGCTCATCCTTGAGCTGGATCAGCTGAAGGGGTGCGGTCTTGTCAAAGTAGCACAAGAACAGGTACAAGGTTCCTGTCCACCTCGTGTCCGTTCTGCAGCAGCACATCCTCAAGCTGGCTGATCAGCCAGTGGGCCAAATTTTTGGGGCCCAGGGTGACCCTCCCCACCTGGCCTGCTGTCCGTTGCCCCGCAGGAAGACCAGGGTCTGGCCGATCAGTCTCAGTTCAGAGCCCTTGCCAGGCCACGTGTACCCAACCCAGCCTTGCAAGCCCCCGCCTCACCTTCTGCCCATTACGCAGCAGCACCTCTTTGGGCTGACTGATCAGCTCCTTGGCAAGAGTCCCCTGCACTGCGAAGTCTGCGATGATGACCCCATTGCGGGGGTCCTGGCACCAGGCCTCAAACACATCGCGCGACAGCCCAGACTGTAGCATGGATGGTGTAGCCATAACCACGCAGGGGCCTGTGTCCTCCAGGTGCTGCATGGACTTGAGGTGGGTGACGTGCTTGAAGATGAAGGGGTTGTGGCTCTGCACAAAGGAAGGCAATGTTGGTGCATCCGTGTGCTGAGGTAAACAAGTTCATAATCTGCAGGCAGGTGCAAGCTTTCTGAGCTAGGGACCTTCTAGCTCACAGGCAGGACATTAATAGGGCGCTGAACGTCCTTCAGGAGCTGCATGAACTGCAGGTGGATTACAGGGCGGAAGTTGATGAGGTTGTGGCGGAGCAAGAAAGGGCACCTGTGTTGGAAGAGTTGCCGGGTCTTGCAGCATGAGCATGGCCCTGCAGGTAGGGCTGTGATCTGGGTGGCACAGTGGCGGGCAAAGCAGCCACGCCCAGGTGGTAGCTCCAGTAGGCGGGGCAGGAACACGCACCAACCAGAGCTGACATTGCCTGTCAAGGTGCTGCAGTGGAGTCCAGCAGCTCCTGTGTGAGGAGGGCGCCGTTCATTGCAGCGCTGTCCCAATACACCCCAATGCTGAGTGAGTCACCTGGAAGGCAGCCTGGATGTCCTCATTCATCATTTCAATGTAGGTCTGGTAAATAGTCATGGCCCGCCGAGCCAGGCCGCTGGCCTGGTAGATGGGCACGCCGTGCAGCAGGGGGTCGGATGCCCAGCACTCCTCCAGGATCAGCAGCAGTTCCTGCAGGCACAAAATTGTTTTGTTTTTGTTTTTGTTTTTGTTTTTGGGCACTGGGGCCGCTGTGCAGCAGGCAGTGGGAGTGCATCACTCCACCAGGCTCTGCAGCACAGATCCTGCAGGCGAGTGACCAGCATCACATGCTGCAGCGGCTGCCCTGCATGGAAGTGTCTCGTGCATGCAGGCTCATTGGGCCTTCTTGTCCGTCAAAGAGACTAAGGGCGCTGCATGATGCCCACAGTGCTCCATAGCAGCATCCCACAGCCACAAAGACCTGCTAGAAAGCATGAGTACAGCCTGAAAGCAGCCCTGGGTGCCCAGCTCAAGAAGCCACCATGCTCATACTGGCAGCACCAATCGACATTGCGCATGGTGTCTTCACAGCACATGACAACTGTGAAGGCCTGGCAGCACAGACAGCCAGAAGCTCCTGGAGTGCCTTGCATGGTCACTTGTGCATGCCCCTTAAGCACCAGCAGGTGCTTTGCAGCACAGGCAGCCTGAGATCAACCTTTAAGCAGGGCAGGCTGACCTGTGCTCGTCCCAGTGCCACCACAGGCAGCAGCAGGCGCCCGCCGCGCAATAGCACACGCTTGACCTGGGTTATGAAAAGGGCTTCGCGCTCCTCTCGGGGCGAGTGGCTGGAGACGCCGTAGGTTGACTCCACAATGACTGAAGTCAGGGCAAAGCATGTTGATGGCGGCATGCTCATGCAGACATGGCCTGCTGTAATGCTGCAGGCAGCACCTATATCCTGCAGGTTCTGCAGCCTGTGCCAGCCGCAGTGGCTGCCTGTACCCCATTAACATCCGGCTGCACCTTTGGCAGGCCGCAGCAACCATGGCAGTCAAGTGCTGTGTGCAGATACACAGTGAGGGTCTCTCATTTTGTTCACATCTATCTTGCAGCCTCACCAACGTCAGGCTGCACCTCTGGCAGGTCGGCAGGGGACAAGTGGCGGTCTGCCAGGCGGCTGTAGTCCCCAGTGTACAGCACACGAGCTCCAGCTATCTCGATCATGAACATGCAGGCCCCCAGCACATGTCCGGCGCGATAGGCTGTGATCTGCACTAGCACTGCTGTGGTTGCTGGCAGCCTGCCATGTGGCCTCAGGCGGTGATACTGAGCTCAAAAGCTGTGCACCTGTGTACAATTGCTGGTTGTCCAGACGGGACAGGTACAGCTGTGCCGCTGCTTGAAAGACACAGCAGGACAATGGGGCACCCTGGCCACGATTTAGTAGTTAACATTTAGTGACTGCCCAGCTTAGCCATGAAATGTGGCCAGCTCAGCCCATTTGTCCTCCTGTGTGCTTTGAGCAGCGGTACAGCTGCACCTGTCCTGTCACTACAACAGTGCATACATATGCGCAGTGCCAGAGATTTCACAGGCAAGGGGCGCAGGAACTCCAGAGGGCAGCACTGGGCTTGCCTTGATGCCATCAATGTCCAGCGTCTGATGGAAGTCAATGACCTCTGTCAACTCCAGAGCTTTCGCCAGATCCTTGTCTGAGTAGAGCCCCTGCATCAGTTGCACTTGATTGAGAGCAAGCCTTGCAGGCTGCCTCCCTGAGCGTGCATCAGTGTTGCCAGGATGTCCCGCACCGGCCAGGGGTCAAGTTGCCTCACAACAGCAGGTGTGCTGCATGTGTTGTGATGTGCTGCCACTCTTGGAGGAGTGGCTGAGCACAGCGAGGTCTTCACAGTCACAAGCGCCAGAGCATGCCCCTGGACTGAACGCCCGGAGTAAGTCGCGCACCTGCTGCCCACCCTGCTGAGCCCGCCCGCTGCTGATTTTGACAAAGTCCTTGAGCAGGGTGCCGATGATAGCCTTGGTGGGGTGAGTCATCAGGATGCGCCCCTGCAGGACACAGCAGGCAGCCTTGTTGGTGTGTACATTGGGGTCCTGGTGAGGAGGTGTCAATGATGGCACTGGGGGACATCCTAGTGCGCCTCTGCAGGACAAGTGAGGTCGCGATTTTGAAATCATGGCATCTGCAGCATTGATCGGCAGCGTGTGACCTCAGCGCCAGGGAGCTGACGTGCAAGCAGTGCACAGGCGTGGGGCTTGTCCATCCTCAATTGGTGTGCTCTGAGCAGCAGGTGCATGGGTGTTCGCATGCAGGCAGGTAGCTGCTTGCAGTGGTTCTGCCTGTGAGCTGGTCACCCCGGGGACCCAGCCTGTGACCATGCAGGCGGGCAACCTCATGTTCAAGTAACAACAGCAGCTAAGGGGTCCAGCTGAATGTGTGTGGCCAGCACCAGATTGGCTCGATTGCAGGCATGCACATTGCAGCACACGGGCCAGCCAAGCGCGCTGTATGGGAGGTGGCGGTGTCAGACAGGCAGACCCCACCTTGAAGGGGGTCCTGCCAACCACAAAAGGCACAGCGGCCGAGTGGTCCAGGTGGAAGTGCGTCACCAGCATGACATCAACTTCGTCCAGATCGATGTCGTCCAGGTAGGGCAGGGAGGCCTCATTGGCAAAGCCAGGGTGAATGCCGCAGTCCAGCATGATGGTCTTGCCCCTGGCACCTCAGCACAGTGGTTTGCATAGCAGGTCAAGGGTGCAAGAGGGCGGCAAGCAGCAGTCACGGCACTGCAGAGGATGCAGCAATGCTGGTAAAGCTGCAACACAGGAACAGCAACCTGCAAGAGCACACCCCTCTGCAGGTGAGTAATGTAGAGGAAGGAGTATGAGCAAGCTGTGGAGAGTCAGAAAAAGCCTGCATTATGAGCAATGCACGTCACTCTCTGCAATACTCACAAGTACTTGACAATGATGCAGGATCGCCCAACTTCTTGGCCTGCTCCCAGGGGCTTGATCTGAAGTACATGAGTGGGATCTGTCTGGCCCTCAGGAGGCTCCGGCTCCTTGCGCTTCTGGGCCAACATGATGTTCCCGATACTAGACCTAGTCGGTCATGTCACACCCTGCCATGCTCTACTCCCCATGCCCGGCCTTGCCTTGGCCAGTGTCGCTGACACATCAGCCAAGCTCATCAGCCTGCTCCCATGCACGGGATCAACTGCTTTGTTGCAGCCCATGCATAGGCAGGTAAAAAGGTAAACAATGAACCAGATTCTGGCCCACCTGGTCCATCTGCTGTGGGTGTGGACAGCAATGTCATGTCCCAGCGCCACTTGCAAGACTGCCCAGGCTGGTGCCTGTGTGTCCTGTTCACTAATATCATGGCAAGGTCCACGGGTGGGCTCAGGCTGATACAGCCCTGGCAGTCTGTCAAGTTCCTGCTGGATCAATCCTTCCAGCAGGAGGATGTGCATGACACTTTCCTCCCTTGTAGCTATGCACTATGGCCGCATTTGTTGTCTTGGGGAGTGGTTTTCGAATTTGGTGGTGCAGTGAGTACCTCATCCAGCTTGCCCCCAGTTCATGTCTCAATGACGAGGCACACTTTGCCGTATGCAACAGCGATGCCAGTCAGCCTATGTAGCATGCCAAGGTCTCCCTTGACCTGCAGCTGCTTCAATGTACCAGACAGTCTTTCAGATCATGATGGGTCGCTACATTCTGTGTTCTGTACAGCTGGAATCATATCTCTAAGCTCAGTTGTCTTGGCTAGATATGCACAGAATCCTCAACGGCACAACATCAAGTGTGGACCTCAGCTGGCTCTTAGCCATAAATGCTTAAGGCGGTGTGGAAAATGGCAGTAGTTGCCTGCAGCAGCCAGAGGGGCCATGTCAGAACCGCTGACATCAAACAGCAGTGCAAGAGACAATCTGGACAGGGTGGATGTTGCCAACTGGGCCTGCAGCAGACATAGGCTAATGGTCCATTTCCAAGCAGAAGCAGTACTGCTAAGCAGCTACTCTCACCATGTCCCATCTGGGAGCTGGATGCGGTTCAAGCGCCCAAAGTTGCAGCCTGCAGTCGCAGCCTGCAGCATGAATCAGTGAAAAGTGATGTGCTTTACTCCATCCTGCCTTGCCAGAAGCAGGCAGGCAGCTCCAGGAAAAAGCATGGCCTGCCAAACACACCTGCTGGCCACCACCCAGACCACTGCCTCCAGTGCCTGTCACAGCACCCTGATTGCCGCCCTGCAGCAGCCATAGTAAATGGCTGAGGCAGCTCGGTCAAAATTGGTGCAATGGTGAAGTTTTGGGCGGTGGTACAACTATTGGGGCCAGGTGCTGTACAACAAAATGGCCAATGACCAACCTGCTGGTAGCTTGTGTTGCCAGTGTTCTGGTTGTAGCTGCTCCCAGTGCCCTGACCGGTACCAGTGTTATCTGCAAGGTGGTGTGCCTGCAGGCACAGCAAGAAACGGTTGCAAGCAGCCTGCATGCAACAAAGTAGGGAATTTGGCTTCCCTGCACCATGTGGAGCACAGAATCTTGGGAGCAGCAACCCAGCAGCAGCTGCCTTCTGCTAGGCAGGCAGCCCAGTGGTCCTTATGGAAGCAACACCACACAGGTAGCAACACAGGCTGGAAGAGCACCCAGAGACATGTTTGCACAAGCAGCCACCATCTCACATGGCCATGCCAATGCACATGGCCACTGTCTCACATGGCCATGCCAATGCGCATGGCTGTGTATTTCCCTGCACGCACTGCTGGCGACAGGGGCCTGTTCCCAGCCACCTATTGCGGTACATTGTATGAAGCTAAAAGTACATGTTTGTACCCCTGGGACGTGAAACAGTGGGCGATGCACCGTGCGCCTAGAACGAGGCGGTGCAACAATGCCAGAGGTGGGCCTGCGCTGAGAGCCTGGCCTCCCCTGTGGCCTGCTGCTAGCGCCTGAGGCGCCTGTGCAGCGCTTTGGTGCAGGCACCAACATGGGGGGCTTTGGCAGGGCCTGCAGAATCAGTCAGGGCTGCAACTAGGGATGGGCGTGCAGGCCAAGGATGCCTCCATGTGCAGCCAAACAGGTGCATATGCCCTCAGGTGTTTGTTCAGGCGGGGCATGCAGGCCAGCGCTGCCCCTTTGCCGAGCCATGCAGGTGCATCCCGCAAGCCCCACCCCCCTGTCAGGTGGGCATGCTGGTCAATGACGCCTCCACACATGCAGCCATGCTGTTTCTCATGTCCCCAGGTGTCTGTACAGGCAGGGCGTGCAGGCCAGTGCTGCTCCCTGGCAGAGCCATGCTTCAATCCCACCCCTGCTATCAGATTGGGCATGCAGGCCAACTTGCAGCCATGCAGGTGCCAACAACCTCGGCTGTCTGTCGGGCAGGGCATGCAGGCCAGCCCTGCAGCCATGTGGATACAACCCACAGCCCCACGCCCTGTGCCAGGCAGCCATGCTGCCTGCTATGTGCAGCCACAAAGGTGCATCGCTCACCCAGCCCCAGGCATACTTGCTGCCATTGTGTGCACAATGCTGTGCCATGGAGATGGACAATATACAAACCGCACAACGCTGCCAGGCAGCATGGCAGCAGAAGTTTGGGCTGCCCACCTGGGGACTCGGCGTCTTGGCAGCAGGTGCTGGCGCTATGGGCAGGCAGCTCTCCAGGCACTTGGGCGTCAGGCGCCTGAAGACTGACTTCTTACCAGACTTGCGGGAGCAGCAGGCCTCTGTAGCTGATGCAGAGAGCTCAACCTTGAGGGGCTGATGTGCACTGCTGGCGGAGGCAGCAGCCGCTACCATGCCACCCTGGCCCTGCAGTGCAACAGCAGCACAGCAGAAGCTTGTACTAATGCAGAGAACACCACCGCCTGCTGTGTTTCAGAGTTCACTCAGGATTGAAGCGTCTGGGTGCCATGTGCTGTGGCAGCATGCAATGGCCTTACTGAGGCGCAGCACACATACGCTGGCAGGCAGGACATGGGAGCAGCCTTCAGGTGTGTCACCCTGAGACGGCCACAAGATGCACTGCGAGGGTCATTGGACGCCATGCCAGACAGACAGCCTTGAGGATGGTGTGACTAGCTACCTCATGCAAGTGCTGGCGGTCCGCCCTGGGGGTGCAGCTTTGGCGGCTTTCTTGAAGTTGAACGCAGTTTGGAAAGCCCTTGAAGCTCTCTTGGTGATGCTTGGTGAAGAAGTCTGCAGCAAAGAGCAGACAGCTTTCAGCCCGGCCCTCCATGTTGCCATTCCCAGGCAGATGACCAGGCTGCACTCATGGCATGCAGGTGGCTGGGCAGCAGGCAGCATGAGAGCAGGCCCTTAGGTCCAGACCTGACTTTCACATGCCAGGGCAGGGGCGCGGTGCTCCTGAGATGCCTTGTCAGCGCAGCTGCAAGTGGCCAATTGATGGACGTCCTCTGGAGGGCGATGTGCAACATCCTGCGTGAACGGTGGCAGCAGTAGCAGCAGTGCACGACTGGGGCCTCACCTCTGCACGCGCTTGGTCCTCGTGCTGCAGAATGCTGTCAGCCACGGGGACTGGCTGCTGCTGCACGTCCGCGTGCTGACTCGACTGGGCCGCTCTGAGATGGTGCGTGGCTGAGCTGGCAGCCTGTGAGTGGCAGGGACTGGCGCCTGCGCGCCTCCTGCACTGGTGGCGCAGCTAGGGGCCATGCTGCCTGCTGGGTGGGGCCTCACAGCTGCAGCTGGGCCAGGCCAGAACCTGGACTTGAGCAAGATGCCGTTGTGCCCTGCAGGCTTGCATCGGTTGCTGGGCCCCTGGGTCAGCAATTTGGCTCTGTGGGCGATGCAAGGATGGCCGGCGATGCCCTGTGGCAGCTCCTGCCAGACCTTCCGGGCAGCAGCGCCAAAGCGTGGGGCCTGCTTGCTGTAGTGCCCAGGAGGCGTGAAGTGGGGCTGCTCGCCTGCGAGGGCCGGGTGCCTGCCCTTGGTCCCCTCTGCCAGGGCCAGCCTGTGCCGGGCACAGAGCTCTGCGTAGCGGGCCTCCTGGTGGCGCAGGCGCTGCAGCGCGACCTGCTGATGCAGCTGGCGGTGGGAAGCCTGCAGGGCTGCAGCCCGCAGCGGCAGGTTGCGCTGCAGGGCTACTGCCTCCAGCTGGCGGGTGTCCTCCAGCTGCTGGAGCGTGGCCTGCAGCGCTGCCAGCCCCTGCTCAGCCTGGAGCTTGGCAGCCTGGCGCTCAGCCCTGAGGGAGTTTGAGTCTTTAGCAAGGATCGGCGCTGAGTCATGGGCGGTGCCTGGACCTGCTGCCTTGTGAGCCAACACAGGCCCCTCAGCTGCCTGCTGCTCCTCGGAGGGCAACCCCACCTGCAGGCAGGAGGGTACCGTCTGCTTCATTGCTGTGGACAGACTTATTTGCAAACTGCAGCGACACCATGTAGGCCTTGCTGACCCACGTTGCAAGCATTGATGCCGCTTCATTAGACCTTTGCAGGTCATATTTCTGGCCGCAGGGAGCGTGCTGTGATGCAGAAGACCAGGGGCCTGCCGTCAACGCTCAACAATCCGCACCAGGGAGGTTGCTTGCATGTGGTTGTCACAGTTGATGGTTGCAGCCTCAGACGTCGCGTTCTGCCACATGTGGCTGATTTTTGCAGCACTCTGTCGCTCCTGCACATACCAAGAAGTTTGTGAGGCTGAGGTCAGTCAAGCAATGGTGTGCTGTGGCCCAGGGGCCAGTCAGTAAACTGCTCATGCACATGCGGCTGAGGCCAGCGAAGTGCAGCCAAGGCAAAGTCAGACTGAGCCTCAACCAGCACATTGCAGGCGACTATAACAATTGTTAGCTGGGATTGCATGCACAAAAGCTCTACACAGCACAAAGTGCCTGCAAGGTGGCTGACAGCATGGGCTCACCATCACGTTCACCTTAGCTGATTCAGCCGCCGGGCCGTGGTGGGGCAGCTTGGCAGCATTGCTGAGTGGCTGCGTCTTGGAAGCCGATCTCAGCGGCAGGTTCTCCTGCAGGCATGCATCCCGCATCAGGTGTCAGCCGTTCTGCGCAGTCTGCTGCAGTGCCCTTACAGCTGCAGCAGGCTCCGGCCAGCGTGAAGGCAGTTCCTGAGCATACTGTGCCTGGACAACTCTGCAAATTGGAAGCCAAGGCAATATGATCTCAGATAGCCATGCTGAATGCTGTGGACACAGCTGAGATGAATGGCTGCAGCAGGCAAGACCGCGAAGCTGTGCGCACCTTGGCAAGGCCAGCGGCAGAGGCTGGCCATGCCAAGGTGCGCGAGACTGGCTCCATCGTCAGGCCCGCTGCAAGCTTTGGTGCCTGGTTGCCTGCTGCAGGCTGCGCTGCCTTCTGGCCTCCTGCAGCCTGTTCGGGAGAGAGCAAGCCTGCTGCAGGCTGCTCTGTCCTCAGCCTGACTGCAGGCTGCCTGGGGACAAGCACACCCACTGCGGCACCACTGGATGCCGCCGCTGCCTCCAGTGCAGGCACCTTGGGCTGCGCAGCCTCATGATCCTCATCGGCGGGCATTTCGCAGTTGTCAGAGCAGCTGAATGGCCACACCACAGAGTGTTTGCCCGGCCACTGCAGTATAGCAGCAACCTGCAGAGGCAAAGAGCAAATGTCATGACCTGCCAAAGCAAAGGGAGAGCGCCATGTAAAGGGTGCAGATGGCTCATCAGGCAGGCGAATAGCCTTTGAAGTCAGCCGCAGGCACAGTGGTGACTGCCCAATCATCTTGAGGGCTGCAAGGGCTCAACCTCCTGCAAGCCTGGTGCAGTGAACAAAAGCTCCCATGGCCACCTGAGAGTGTTACCTGAGTTAGCTGCTGCAAAGCCTGCACCATACTGTCACCAGCAGATCAGGGTACCCACATGCCCTCCCTAGATCTGGCAGCTGGGCTGACAACCGTGAACATCCTAAACATGATGCGCTCAAGCAGAAGCTGCTTGCCTCTGGGCTGTCGACATTGATGAAGCGATGTCCCACGACCTCCTCCAATTCCAGGACGGCTTTGTTGATGGCGCGTGGCTGCAGGTCGACCACCTGCATACAGCAAAAGGTATGCACTGCTGGGGTTGCAGTAGAGCTCAGGTGTGGTACACCAGGGCGTGTCTGGAGTGTGCAGCAGAGCGTGCCTATGCCACCTCCTGCAGACATGCAGGGATCAACAGGTGGCCACTGCTGAGGGCGCAGTGCAGAGCGCTAGTGCTTTACGCTGGGGATGTGGGACTGTGCAGCAGGGCACTCCTGTGACTTCAGGAAGGGCACGGACGGTCAGCACGAAAGCCCTGCCGCCTGCAATTGCTGCAGGGCTTTGAGACATCAGGCATGATGTGAGCCCGGCTATGGACAAAGCCATCAACACACATGTTGGCCATGGCCTGCCAGCATCACACACAGGCATGCAGTCAGCCCTCAGACCCTGGCAGCAGGGATCCCAGCTTATTGTAGGCATGGCCCTGTGCCAGGATGGGGTGCCCAGCCAAAGTGGACACACTGCGAGACTGGGCCTTGGGGCCTTTGGTGAGGCCATCTTGGTGAGGCCATCTGACACGAAAACTTTGGGTGTTGCCATGCAGTCAAACTGTGAAGCTGAGCAGAGGATAAGGGGGCACGACCATGCCCATCTGAAGCTCGTAGGGCAGGGCAGCAGCCTACAGTGCTGGTCACAGAGCAGGAACATCACATCAGGACACATCGCAATGCGGCCGAGCTGTCCCTCCTCAACACACTTCCAGCTCCAGTCACACCCCTCTCCCCTCACTTGAGCGCGTCCACAGGCCCCGTGGCAGCACCTCTGTGAGCAGACCCAGCCTGCCATGCATCCCTCTTCAGCTTTTCAGCTTCAGTCAGACACCACATTAGAGCTCTCAGCTCAGCCCACCTGGAAGCCCCACCGCAGCAGCCCCCAGCTCTGCGAGCAGGGCAGGGCATTGAGACCCTCCTCGTAGAAGTTGCCGGGTTGCCCTGGCCTCATGGAGGCCACATACTCCTGCAGGGTGCCGACCTCTGCTGGCTCCCCTGGTTGCTTGGCAATGGGAAAACTGCATGGCACACAGCACAGTAGAACGTGAGTGCCTGAGGGTGATTATAGGGGGCAAGGTGCTGTTTTCCAGATGCACATCGACCTAGTCTGTAGGCGTCAGGAGAAGAACAGCCATGAAAGGAGCGGTCAGCACATGAATGCAGCAAGGGGAGTTGCTTTCCAGACGTCATGTAAGATGATCACTGGCTGATGCAGAAGCGGGAGAGATCTCCTTGTACTGAGATAAAAGCTGCTAAATGTGCCCCTACTGCCAAAAGGGTGGCGGGCGGACTCTGTGAAGCAGCTGGCTGTCACTTGGACATGCCAGACATTCAGACCACCTGAGCCTTCAGCTGAATGGTTGTGCAGCTCTATGCACGGGAAAGCAGGCCTCAAAGCGCGAGGTCAGGAGCTCACCTGACAAGCCCTGCAAGCTCGCGGCTGATCTGGGTCCCGCAAACACTATCCTGGACCAGTAGCCGCTGGCAGCCTTGCCACAGCAGCTGCCCAACCAGTAGCTTCTGGCATTCCTGCCACACCAGCTGCGACCGGAAGCTGGCTGTGAAGTCTGCATCGCCAGCCATCGTTGCCAGCAGGTGGCAGCATGCAGCCGCCTGTGCTGTGGCCAGCTCCTGCAGCCAGGTTCCTAGGAGGGCTGCTCAAGCAAGCAGAACTGCTTGACTGCCCATCCTGAAGCAGGCGTCAGTCTTGCAGCCGCAAAGGGGGCCTGCAAAAGATGCTAAGGCGATTGTGCAACAATGCCTGAGAGCAGCCGCTACCACTGCTATGCGTCGACTGGTGCTGACCCTGTGTGCTGAGGTGAAACAGGTGTTGGCTCCTCAGTGCAGCCATGGCGCAATGTCATTTGCCAAATCACAGCTTGTACTCACAGTTGAACAGAGGTGAGTGACGTGCACGGCATGCCAGTCGCTCAGGCAACTGGCTGCAAGCTGTGTGCCAGCTTCAGCCTGTGGGTGCTTTCACTTGTCCTGCGGCTAGTATCGGAGCACACCTACCGTTGCCCCTTTGGGAAAAGGTGCAAACTGAGCAGCAGCGACATGCTGTGCCCCATTTGACGAGCAAGATGCCCGTCAGCGGGAGCTTCAATTTCACAAATGTGATGTTAGCCTGCCCAAGGATTTTGCCTGCAGCAGTGCTACCAAGGGGTTGGGGGGCACCCAGGCACATCGGCTGCAGTATGCCATTCCATGCACGCCACCACAGCTCACCTTCCTGAACTCTGTGCTCTTTCTCAGCTCTGCCAGTGGCAGCAGGCAGGGCCGCATCCCATGCAACCCCCTTTGTCAGCACAAGCCCCTGTTTGCGTAGAGCTTACTCTTTCTCAGCTCCTTATCTGCAGCGTCTCTACTGGGGGCACAAAAGCAGCATGCTGTGCAGTTCTCTTGTCAGCACGACGCATCACTACTCACAGCCCACCTTCTGCAGGTTCCAGCACTGCAGCAGCACCGCCATGGGAGTGGCAGCATCCAGCGCAATCACGCCCCTCAGAAACCCAAAGCCCGTCGGGTCCAACTGCAGGGCGGTGGCCTCCACGCGCCTGCCCGCATGGAAGGTGACCAGCGCGGCGCAGGCCTCGGCTGCAGAGGGTTCAGCCACAAGTGGCTCCCTGCAGTGCAGCAGGGAGGAGGGCTCAGCCTGGTGGAGGAGGGCACCTGAGGCTCGAAGTATGTCAGAACCATCTTGTACGTGTCACTTGAGCAACAATCCCCTGGGGAGCGCTGTCTTTGGTCTGGTGCACACCAAGACTGAATCCAAGACAAGAACGGCCCAGCTGGGGTGAGCAAGCCACAAGTGGTGTATTGCAAATTGGCCAACACTCCACCATTCTGTGCAGTCCAATGCCGTGCAGGGGAGAGCTGGGCACCATTTTGGCTTGCAGGTGATCTTCAGCCCAAGGTGGCAGGTGAGGACTCAGTGAATCTAGCAGTGATGAAATCAGGTGGACTTGCATCAAGGCCAGCTTCAATCTGGTGGCAGACAAGCATCTGGTGAGCAACAGCACAGAGCTCAAAGGGTGAGCTAGCCGGCCATGGCGGCGCAACAGCAGGACTCATGCATGCCGCAGATATGTCCACCTGAAGCAGCATCCATGCTGCTTCAGACAAGCCTCACCTCGGTACAACAAGTACCGCCTTGTAGCCTGGCCCACAGAACTCGACCCCAGAGAAGGGCATCTGAGGCTGCTGGAACACAGCGCTGAACAGGGAGGCCCCTGTCACCAGGCCGCCGTCTGCCCAGGCCTCCACTGTGGCCGTATCACTACCCTGCACAGGATGCCCGCCGGGGGCTTGGTCTGTGCTGGGCATCTGATGGGACCGCCCATGCAGCAGAGTCCACCATGCAATAAGGATGGGCTGGCCTTGCAGGTCATGCAGTGATGTGAACAATTGGGTGGCTGGGGACCATGGCAGAGCTGCTTCGGACTCACCACTGCAGCCACTGGGCAGGGCACGTCAGCTATGGTAGCAGGCGCAGATGGGCTGCCTGTGGACTTGGTTTTTGTTGAGGTGCCCGGCCAGAGCCCTGCATGCAATGCTCTTCCTGATGAGTACCAGTGCAACAGCAGCGCACGTGTACCAGTGCAGGCATCTCATCAGAAACAGATGGATGGCAAAGCTCACCGCTGTTCAACATTCTTTTGATATAGGCTAGCATTGTGCTCCGGCACAGTGACCAAGCCACTCCAGAGCGATGAGACGGCGCCTGATTGCCGGTATGGTTGTTGACCGTCTAATGATAATGTTAAAGGCAGGTGGTCAAAGAGCTTTTTGTGGCCACTGACCGTTGATCGAGCGCTGACTGAGACGATATGCCCCTCACCTGGCAGCAGACCCAATTATCCTGAGGTTTAAGTATGCCATGCCTGACCCTGGCACAACAGCGGCAGCTATGATGCAGGAGTTGACAAGAGCATCTTGCAATACAACCAGTGAGGCAGCAAGGGGAGGCTGGAGGAGTGGCAGCTGGGCAGGCATGACGATGGCTCAGGACCTGCAACAGGGCAGGGGTGGGGTGGCACCAGGGGCAGGGTGTCGCAGCAGAGCAGGGCAGGGGTGAGCTGCAGTTGACAGTCCCGGCTGCAAGTGCCAGTCCAAGCATGATGCTGCAGGCAGTGGGGCAGCTGCAGGTGCAGCCCTGCAGTGGTGACAGATCACGCTGAAGAAAGGTGACACGCAGGGCAAAGCCCTTTACTCTCTCAGACGTGTGGGCTTCTGGCGCTTCACCCCATGAAGTCCTGCAAGGTATGGCACCTGGCACGAGATCAGTGGTCGTCAACTGTGGCAGAGCCCACATGCTACTGCCCAGACCATATGCAAGCCTGGCCCCCTAAATGCCCTGCCTGGCCGGCATGCACTGTGGAGTCCTGTTGCATGAAGTGCGGCTTGCAGCCAGCTGGCCAAGAAGGGGCTGACCAGAGGCATTCCTGCTACTCGAGCTGGCAGCAGACCTGCCGAGAGGCAAGGCAGCTTGACCAGGCCTGCTGTACTTGAGGGGCTACGGGGTGCTCATGCAGACATTGGCCCACCTTTGCCATGTCTGGGTATAAGCAGCCTCTTCATCGGAGACATCAAACATAGAGCACAAACAAGCTCTGGCAGCAGTCCACCAGACAGTGTAATTCCTCTGGGGCCCGCCAGCTGCAGGTGGATCTGTGTGGGCGCCCATGAGCTTAAAAGGGCTGGTTTCAAGCAGCCCGTGCATAGCTAGGCCATCTGCTGTGCTCCACAGGTGCGCTTAGGCTGACAGCCTGCTGGCACGCTGCTAGATGGTCCTTCCAGCAGGAGGGTCTGCATGATACACTGCAGGCTACTGTGTTCAGCCATGCACTATGGCCACATTTGATGTTTTGGGCAAGATTCATGGAAGTTGGTGATACGAGTACCTCATTCAGCTGGCCTTCATCTCATATCTCACTGCTGAACCAAGCTCACGTGCCCACTCTGGATTGTGCAGCAATGCCAGTCAGCCTATGTAACATGCCAGCCCCCCACCTGGACCAGCTTCAATGTACTGCAGTCTCTCAGATTATGATGCGTCGCAATGTTTCATGTCTTCATCAGATTGCTGGGCAAGTCTCGACTCCTCAATGGCATGCTGCAGGCGCCAAGTGTCTGACTCTGGGAGGGTAGCAGAAATGCTGTCTGCTTTTGCCTGCAGATCTGCAAGCTCAGCTTGCAGCGCCTTCTGCTTGTCTTCAGACAGCTCATCTTCTGCAGCCTGCTTGGCCAGAGTCATATAGAGCACTACCACAGCATCCTTCTGTGCAGCGCGGTAGTTGCTAAAGGGGGCTTCCAGAAGCTCATAAAGGATTGGGTCACCTGCCACAGAAAGTGGGGTGACTGACAGCCTGACAGCTGATGCTGGCTAGCATTTGCGGCAAACAGCGGCGATTCTTGCTGACAGAAGCAAAGCTCACCAGGGTCTGACCACGTCCGCCATTCCACCAGAAGATGCTGCACAGGCAGGTCAGCAGCAGGGTCCACATAGTTGAGCGCCTTCCGCTGAGAGGCCTCTGCATCTGTTGTGCGTCCAAGCTGTAACTCTGCCTTGGCCTGAAGCCTGGTGCACTGGTACAGCATGACTCGCAGCATCACACTCTGCAAGAAGGCTTGCTGCGCAAGAAGAGCAGCTTCAGTTAGACAGGGTTACTGGTAGATACTCATGCAGGCAGAAGCCCATCAGCAAACAGCTTTTCAGACAGCTGATGTGGGAGCTTGGCTGGCACATGGAGGCAAGCATATTGCCATACAGACGGCAACACAAGGCCATGTCTCACCGCACGATGCACGCGCTCTGCAGCATGAGGCTTGCTGCTGAAAGGCAGCCAGCTGCTGGTTGACTGTTCTGGGCCACGCAAAAGCTGCTCCGTGGATGTCAGGGTGATTTGAAGGGCCCCAGCAAGACTCTGCGCAATGTTAAAGGCCCTGCACAACACAGCAGGCAAGTCCGCTTCAGTCTGTGGAAAGCAAACTACGTCGTCTCCCAGATGTTCCCCTCTTGCAGATGCACTGCATTGCACTGCTGCCAGGCCCATCATGCAGCCACCATCTTTGAGCATAGGCAGACCCAGATGAATGGTTCAGGAGAGACCCTCATTACAAGAGGAGCTCACCTTTGAGACCCTATGGGGTCCTTGCGGCCAATCCTGCACTCCAAATTACCCAGCTGCATCTGTAAGCCCATAATCCTGCTGTCTGTGGACTTGTGCCTCTTCTGCAGCAGCGTGAATCACATCTCATTGGTCGTTGTAGGCAAGCAGGGCTGGGAGAGCGCCCCAGCCTTCCTTGGCCACAGCCTGAATTGTATGGCAAGCTGCTTGGGTGCTTGCTAGGTGTACCCCTTTCCAAGGGGTGTTCTGAAGACTTTGCCGCTCATGCTTTGCATGCTTTGCAGAACTGAGACAATGATTGGGGCGCCAGGCAGAGGTGACACAGCAGCCAGAGTGAGCTTGGTGCAGCGCTAGCCATTAGTGGAAATTGCTCCAAGACAAGCACGAGGCAGCATGACAGTGAAGTGCTCGCCCCAGAACGGCTCGGGTGCAGCTTCAGCTGCCACATAGGCTGATGGGGCTTGTCAGCAGCACAAGGCAGCACCGGAGGGTCACACTCACCATGCTGACCTCCAGTGCCTTCTGCAGCAGACTCCTTGCTTCCCCAAGGCGCTCTGTGTGATGTCCGAGCAATTGTGCAAGCGCCTCGGCAGCTAAGACAACCTGCGGGTCTTCCGGCCCCTGCGCAGTCACATGGGGTGCTTGGAGACTTCTGCTGTGAGGTGGACATGGGTTCAAGCCCTGAGACACCTTGCGCATTCCAGGTCTGGACCATATGCAACCATGCCGCGACATGAGATGTCGCGCACAGGCAGAGCTGCCTATGCTGTGCTCTAAGCGCCCCAGTCATGCAAGACAGACGTCTGGATCAGCCACGTTAGTCCTTCTCACTTGCAGACAAAGGGCTTCGTACGTGAGTGCAGGGACTTGCTGCCACTTCGTTGAAGTGCAGCAGATCAGGCAGAAGTCTGCCAGATTTGGCGCACTGCTGTGCCACAAGCAAAGCAGCAGCCCCGGCCTCACTTTGACAGCCTGGACAGCAGCAAACAGCTGCTGCAGGAGAACCTCAGCCTCTGTCACCATGCCTGCATCTCCCAGCTGCCCAGCCAGCCTGGCCACAAGCTGCGCATGCCCTGCAGCACAGCAAGTCCACAATGACACTCCTGCAAGCAAGGTGCACATGTCTGGATGCTGCCCACAGCTGGACTGGCTCCAGAGACAGTGAGACCAGAATGGGGTCTTGTTCTCTTTCCAGCCACATGGCGTGCCATCTGCCAGACCAGGTCAAGCTACAGCCCAAACACAGGTGACTTACAGCAGTCAGATTGACACTCACTTGAGAGGGAGTCAGGCCCCTGCTCGCACAGAATGCTGGCCGCCTCCAGCAGTAGGTCATGCGCGGCATCCTGCTGCCCCAGCTTTCGGCGCACAGACACCAGCTGCGCCAGGGTCGGAATCAGGGCTTCGTGCCGACTCCCCAGGGCGCCGCGCTTTGCCTACAGCACACCTGAGGCCAGTGCAACCTGGGGTCCTGCAAGGACAGACTGAACAGCCTGCTGAACCATGTGTAGTTGGGGATTGAGGCGATGGGCCTGCTCACCTGACCGGCACTGGCTGCGGCAACCTGATGCTGCATGCATTACTTGCTGGGGGCTGAGAGTAAGCATTGCCAGGAAATTCACAATCCGCAACTCGACTCTGCACAGCACCAAGATAAGCACCAAGCAGGTGGTTGAAACTCAAGCACATACCTGAAGGGCAATCTCATACAATCGGCCTGCTGCTGCCAAGCCCTCCTGCCTTGCCTCCTCAGTTGTGGCTGCTTGCATTGCTGTCTGCTCAGCATTGCCAGCCTGGCAGTGCACAGCTGTGGCATAGCGAATGTCACTGCTGCCATATGTATCTTTCAGACTGGCCACCGCCTACATCAGCAAAGCATCAGTCTCAATACCAGGCAAACATCCTAGTCACTGTCAGAGCAGCAGCTGCAGCAGCCTGTCAGTGGCAGAGCATGCAGCATTGAAACAAGCTGGCTGGACACATGGCAACATGCAGAGAGGCAGCTGCAGTGGACATCATGACCAATGCCAGACTGCTTTGTGATGTCAGCAGAGGAAGGTGGCCTAATGCAGGCACATATGCATCTGCACACGACGCCCTACGGGAGAAATACATAAACCCACTTCTCTGTACAAGGGCTCAGCCTCCTGGTAGCGCCTCTGCACCCGTAGGAATTCTGCAAGGTTCACGAGGGTAGCGGCAAAGTGGGGGTCGCTGTCTCCAAACCCTTGCCTGGCCAGCTGACTGGACTCTCTGAAGAAGGCCTCTGCCTCCCTCCAGTCCCCCTGCACTGTGCAAGAGCATGCTAAGCACCCCGGACATGCAGCGCATTCTCCTGAAGAAGTGCTCTGCCTTGCCCCCGTCACCCTGCACAGTGCATGTCCAGTTTCAGCACCCCAGGCTGCCTCACAGCTCTCAGCAGCTCAGCCGGGCCTGATGCACAGCCTCCTTGAAGAGGGCCCAACATGTTTCAAGTCACCCTGCAGGAGGCGTGTCCACGCTGAGGCCACCCTAGTTTGGCCTCATGCATGGTGGTAAAGCGAGTTTGGTGCACCTCTTGCTCCTGCTTCAACAATCCACATGGCAGCCAAGCTGGCTTTGGCGCACACACCGCCTGAAAGGCTCAACTTGACTTGCAGCAGACAAAGCTGCATCATGGGATTTTCCAAGAAGCATGCCATGACCTTGCAGTCAACTGCACAACACAGTCCAGACGTCTGCAGCTTCGTCCGCCTTGCACACAGCCTGGCATTGCATCAGCAACTGTGCAGAGGCCTACCCCAGCTGCCAGCCACCCAGACGCCTGCATCACTTCCTTGCAGAAACACCTCTGTCTGCTCCAATGGCTGCTGCACAGCACAGGCAGGGTTCTCAGCAACAGATCATTGACACAGAGCTACCCCCTGTGCCAATGCTCCGCCACCTGAACCTGCACTGCCACAGCACCCCAGGAGGCTGAGCATGCTGAGGGTGGCAGACAGCCTGTGCAAGGGTCTCACCTTCTTGTAGAGCTCCTGCGCTCTCCGTGTGTACAGCCGTGACTTGGCTGTCATGTCATTGCCCACCGGGGCAGGCACCCCGGCGCTTGCAGATGCGCCTCCAGCTCCGACTGCTGGCTGTGGCTCTGCCGCGCCTGTTTGCTGGGGAGCTGCCTGAAACCGCTGCTGGCCCTGACCAGCTCGGCAGCCCTCTGCAGTGTCCTCCTGCACATGAGAGGTGTGTAACATGCTCAAAACAAACTGGGGCTTCAGCTTGGCTTTCCATTGCACTGTGCACGCGTTTGGAGTGTGACACCAGATTGTAGCTCAGCCTATGGGGTTGACAGGCGTGGCCCTTGCCTGCTGTTGCTCAGCATGGACATCTTGTGTGAGAGCTGATGCTGCCACAGCTGTTGCAGTGAGCAGGTGCAGCCACCTCCTGTTGCTGAAGCCACTACTGCTGGGGATGAAGTCAAGAGCTGGACAGTTGCCACATGTGACCAACTGCTGTGCAGCTGAGGTCTGCCTCGTCAGACGCCTTGCAATCTGCTGCAGCATTCTGCGATTGCAATGCAATGCAACTCTTGTCAGCGTGAAAGGCTTGATGACTTTACGAAAATGACGCAATTGTTGGTCAAGAGAAGCTAAGACATGCAAGATCCCAGCTAGTCATGATGCGCAGGTGAACACGATGTGCCCCTCTCTATGACCGTTCCAGCTTGCAAAGTCAACCTTCTTGTGTTGACTTGAGTGCTCCTGGAACCACTTCGGCAAGTGCCTCAAATCAGCCCAGCTTTCTGGGGTGCAGGGCCTCAGCTCACGAGCTGGAGTCACTGGCTGCTATATACGCAGGCAGCTCATCTCCAGCGAATCCTGGGTGCCAGGAATGCAGGACCAAGTAGAGGTGAGTGTGTACTTAAGGGAGGTCTGAGCATGTCGCAGAGGCCCTGAAGGACTCACCAGACAAGCAATAGCATGCCAAATCAGAAGCGCGGGCGCGAGCCCCTGAATCTGCCCCCTCCTGACGCCTCAAACCTCCTCTGCATGCATGTGACAGATTGCTGGGCATGTATGCTGGCAGCGCATGCAGACCAGTAAGTTCTGACGTCTTGGGGGACTGCCCCGGAGGGTGGCCCCTCTTGGCGGCATGCTGGCTCATGTTTGACCTGGATCCATCTATGTGCAGAACGCTGCCAAGAATGGACGTCGGGGCCAGCGCAACCCCACGCCCAAGCGAAATGCTGTTCTCAGGGCTCAAGGTGGGTTTCATCAAATTTGGGACACCTGGCGGCTGCCTACAAAGCAGGTTGGAGTTCGGTTCGCATCCTGAGTCTTGGTTGTGTTGGTCTTTTGGTCAGCAAATTCTCGGACTGTGCAGCTGTCTTGTGCATGCCAACGTTCAAGCCATACGTATGTTTACGTCGCATCTTCCTGGCGTGCAGATGAGAAAGGTGTCAGATAAAGCAGTGGGGAGCAGGACAGCCCTGCCGTCAATTCCCCACTGACAGTGTCATGGCAGAAGGACTCATCGACCGAAGCATTCTTGCGCATGGCCACACACCTCTGCCCTGTGTGCAGACGAGAAGCTGCCCTTTGTGGACTACCGGCGCAGCCCTGAGTCCGCGGCCGCCATCCAGCGCGAGATGCAGAGGGTGCTGCGTGACAGCCGGGCATCTTCAGAGGTCCCACCCCAGCTGCTGGTGAGCTGATCTCCGAAACACTGCGTCCTTGAGGGTCTCTTGCTGGGTGAGCGCCTTGATGGACAGGAGGTTCAGCAGCGGGGCCTACGCCCTTCTATGTTGGGATGACGCCTGATGGTGTGGATGTTGGGGTGCTGGTGTTAGGGCCGGCTCCTGCCTGAAACAGTGTCCTTGCGTGAGCGGCCTCTGCCTGTGCAGGTGAAGGTGCATGAGCGCAACGTGAGCGTAAACAATGTGGAAGTGAAAGCGCGCCACCTCTGGGGCTGTGACGTGTACACGGACGACAGTGACGTGGTGGCCGCGCTCATGCACTGCGGGTTCCATGAGGCCGCCAAGGCTCACAACCCGCCAGGTGTGCTGGGGCCACGCAGCCTCCAGGAGTGGGTCACGAACAGCAAGTGGCAGGCGCCCCATCCTCCTGCATGCGGGCTTGGGCTGTGGGCTGGGCAGCCGACCTGCAGGCAGCTGCACTCGTGCACTGCAGGGTGCTTGAGGCCCCAAACCCGCCTGTCTCAAAAGAGGCAGAGAGATCTGCCTGCCTAGCTTTGACAGGGCCCGGGCTTTGCATGCTGCCAGGGAGACCGACCTGCATGCACTGCATGCTCTGCGACGTCGCCAAGACCCACCAACCCCCAGGTGAAAGGCCGGAAGGAAGTGAAGCCCTCCAGATGGGTGGAATTGGGCTGCCTGCACAAATGTACAGCATCAGAATCTGCTTGTTGGGGCTTCTGCCCATTTGCAGACACAAGCTTCTGACTTTGCAAGGCTGCCATGGCCAGACAACTGCAATTGACCGCACTGTCTGGCGGCAGCGGCCTGCACGACCTGCAGCAGACCATGAAAGCAATGTTGCAGCCAAAGCCTCCACCCCTGAGCTGTACCTCAGCAGGCAGTGACAGTGGGCTGCAACCTGCGCTGTGCAGGCAGCCAGGAGTACAGGGTAGTGGTGACTGTGATGTCCCCCCAGCAGAGCTATGGGGCAGACCTGCGGTACACGCTGAGGTCGCGGGCGTGGGGCACCACCACCATCGGCTGCAGCTTCAAGGTCAAGGTCCTGCTACATGCGCCTGCACATTGTTGGCCCTGAGCGGGTGACCTGATGCAGCCTGCAACCGGGCGCACGAGGGCTGCATGTCCCTCTCTTTGACACTTGTCCCTGCTGGTGCGCCCTGCCTGCTATGGTAGGTCTGTCTTTGCACCACCACTCCCATCTCTCTGTGTGCAGATTGAGCGGTGTACGCTGCTGCTGCGGAATGGGAATCTTGTAGCACTAGAGCCTTTCACTGGGGTGGGCTCACAGGTGAGGCCTATATCTCGTAGCAGCGGCACCAACAACTGAAGAACGGCTCTTACTGTCATGTCAGCATGCCTCTGCTCATTGATATGGCTGCTGCCGGGCTCTGAGGGCCTCCCTGCAGGTCCTACACCTGATGCTCACCATAACCTGCTTGGTGCCTGGGAGCAAGCTCCAAGTTGGCCCTGTATCTCGCGAGCGCTCTGCAGTCGGCCTGCTGTTGGCATACGATCTCAAGCGACCTTCTCCATTGCTGCCTCTGCAGTTGGAGCCCACCTTTGTACCCACGCACCATGAGCGCTCGATGAACACGCGGGGCCAAGTGTCCTCACATGAACGGCGGCAACGAAACGTCAAGGTGAGCATCACACCTTTGTGACTCTCCTTCAGCGGTGGCTTATGGTGCTTCCTGGATTAAGCTGCCCACTGCAAACCCTTACTGCTGCCCATCTGCTGCCTTGATGGGGCCATCCTGCATACTGTCAGGAGTTTGACAGTGTACACAAACTAGTCTGTTCATATCAAAGCTCCCTTTCAGCAGCCGGCAGCGAGTTTGGGTCCTGCCAGCAAGTTATGATTCATGTGGCAGTACTCAGAGGGCATCAGTCACTTAAGGCGGTGCTTCCTGCCTGTGCCTTGTCAGGGCTGCCCGAACCGGTCTGAGCAACCGCGTTTCTGTGAGAGCCTCAGCCTCTCACAGCAGCTCCTCTCACCTGGGTCCCTGCAGGAGGTGACTCTGCTGTACAACCTGTGCAATGAGCCCTGGCTGAAGTACACCATGGCAGCTGTGGCAGACCGGGGCCTGAAACCCTCGCAGTGGACGTCTGTGCGGTTGCAGACCGAGGTCATGCTTGCAGAGACACGCACGTGAGTGTGAATTGGCTGCAGAAGCTCTCGGCGTGTTTGCTGGCGGCTGCTGATGATGGCTCAGCCACTGTGTTGTGTGCACATTGGAGCTGCTGCCCGCATGATTTCTGGGTTGTACTGCAAAATGCCATCTCACGATGATTGGCTGCACTGCGGGCAGCATGTTGTGTGCGGCACCCGGGGAGACTTTCTACCACATTGCTACATGTGTTTATGGGAGCATGCTGTTTGCCAGGCAGCGCAGGTTTGCTCTGGCCCTGGCTGCAGGCAGCGTTTTGAGCTCAGTCGGGTGGGTGAGCCTCCGACAGAGGGCACCCCAGAGCCTCAGGCAGACACCTACAGGTGTAGCCCTTATGTGACATGTTCACAAGCGGTTGTTGCTCCTCAGGCATGCTGGCCTTGCTGCCTGCATCTCTTGCAGGCCAACTGCTTCTCAGGCCTGCTGGGCTTGCATGCCTTTCAAGCTGCCTGCAATGTCGTGAGCTGGGCAGACGCCTGTCACGTCTCACGTCAAATCGCTGCCGCACAGCTGCCCTCCTGGTCTGCAGGTGGGCGCGGTGCAATCAGGCTCTGCCCTTGTCGTACCTGCACGCGCTAGGGCTGCCCCTGCCAGAGAATCAGTTGGCGGTATGGGAGCCGCGGCTGCAGTGGGAGGAGCTGCAGGTGGGGCCGACCTGCACTGTTTAGGCCAGACACAGTGCCCCCACCCGCCCAGTGAGTGCCAGTGCAATGCTCTTCATCAGAGCCATATGGGTTCCTACCCTGCCACATCCCCTTGGGGGTGCCACTGCTGCCTTCTTATGTGTTTTCTCCTCATAAGATCTTCATTCTCAGTCTCATCAAGCCCAGCAACTGTCTACACATACAGATATGAAGTCACCTTGAGCATGCATGGGGCTGCTGATTGAGGCCTGGCCTGCTTCCCACCTCCCTGTGCTGCTTTGGTCTCCAGCCTGGCACATGCCTGCAGCTTATTGTGCAGTTGTGTCTCTTGCAGTGGGGCTCTGATGGAGTCCGCATCAAGGGCAAGCTGGAGCCTCTGATGAAGGTGCACTGGATCCCACGGCAGCGTCCAGGGTCTGCCGCCCCCGTCAGTGGGACTGTGTCGTCCATGGACGAAGACTGACAGTCAGCTTGACGTTCTGCCCCCTGCCTAGCTCTATGCTGGTGTGCCCACACTCAGAATGCCATGAATGAATGAGCAGTGACACTCCCCGACTTACAGGGCCCTGTTTAATGCAGCTTAACTGTAGCAAAGTGTGTGCATGTGTATGAGTGGCATGCTTACAGTAGCAGCAGAGTGTGGCAACACTGGAGACGCTGCTTTCAAAATTGGGGTCGCTCAACAGCACGCACCTCTGGGCGCACTGGCTTGACTGCATGGGACTCTTCTCAAGACGCAGCGGGGCCCGAAACAAGGGCTGCCTTGGAGATTGAGCCTCCATTGGGGAGACGCACCAGCTGGCAGCAGTTCCGAAGAAGCAGTGCTGAGGTTATTTCATGCATTGGCATCAGCTGGAAGCTTCTCCTCTGACTTCTCATTGTCTTTTTTGAGCTTCTCCGCCTTCTCTGCATCCCTGCACGCAGTCAGTGAGCAGCAGGTGAGCAGCCTGAGCTCACAGATACCCACACTGCGCAAAGAGGACACAGGCAGGGGCACCGCCACCTGCCAGCTGGAGCATGCGGCCGGTCCAGCCAAAAAGAGCTGTCCCTGGCACGCCACACCCTCAGCAGACCTGCTGCCCAGAGTTGTCAGGCACCTCTCTGGCAGCACTGCACTCCCAAGACCAAGACATGCTGTGCAGCAGCCCTTGACCGGCCATGATGGCGAAGATGCTCAGGAGCACCACTCTGCCACCAGACGTGAGTGATGCAGACCCTGGGAGCAACTAATATTCCCAGGCCTCACTTGCCTGCCACCTGCCCATTGCTCAGCCAGCTTCTCACAAGCCCAGATCTGCCACCAGTGTGTGCTGCTATCCTGATGAACATCTCAACCACACCTCAGTTGTGTTTTGCCTCACCTCTCGGCCTGCTTCCTGCGCTCACGCTGCGTCAGCTCAGCCATCAGCTCCTTGGCTGCACTCAGCTTGCTGAGGATGCCCTTGTAGGAGGTGAGGTCCCTGTTGACTGTTGTCAGGTTGATGTGCACGCTCTCTACCAGGGCCTTCAGTGCCTTAGGGTCCTTGGCACCTGCAGGGCAACACAATCTTAAATAGTTACTGACAGCAGCACTGAGCCTGCCAAGACCCTAGACGGCAGAGTCCATGGCACCCACAGGGAGGGCAGCGGTGTTGAGGGTGAATCAAGGGATGCTCGCTTCTAGGGGTCACTCAGGTCTCCTGCCAGAAATAAACCAATGTTGCGGTACCTGCCGCACTGCTTGCAAAGGCTGTGGTGCCTTATTTAGCGGATACTGCCCACTGAGTAGGCTGGCAGAAAGCAGCTCCCAGAGGCTGTTCACACTGGGTAAGATTTCTGCCAGCCATCCCAGCAGAAATCTTGCAGCACGGTGCAGACAATGGACCACATCATGCAGCACAGAGACCTGCAGCCTCCAGCTCTTAAATCATCCTTTGTCAAACGGATCACCGACAAGCCTCACTGTGCAGCAGATCCACAGCGCAGCTTGGCACACAGTGGGCATGTGCACACTTCTGGCTACCCACCTGTGAGCTCCAGCATGCGGAAGAGCCCAATGGCAAAAAACTTGTTGTAAGAGAACTTCTTTTCCTGGGAGCGGCTGGCAACGCCTGCCAGCATCTTCTGAATGTCTGAGCCATTGGCATCAGGCTTGAGGTCTGCGCTGCTGGACAGCTCCTTGGTCCAGGCTTCCACCCGCTCAGCACCGCTGCAGGCAAGAAAGGGAAGGAAGGTCATGGCCTGCACTGCTGGGTCAATGAGGCCTGGCTGGCAGTGGTCATTGTGCATAGCATGGCGGCAAGCTCACACCGCTGAAGATTGACAGACACGAAAGTACAGTTGCCTTCAGACATTTGTGGTGCAGTGTGTGTGCTCGTGATTTCAGCCAGCGCGGCCATCTGCTGCCTGCACTGCCGGCTGCTGCTGCATGCTGCTGCAGGCAGACAGCACAGTCACTGCCCATGCTGCCTTGTTTGTTTATTTGTGTGCCTGGGCCCGGAGGCCATGTGCCAGCCACTCCATCCAGGGCCATAACGATAGCCTGTCTGGGCTGCAGTCAGGTATGCTGTCGTCTCAGGGTGTCTGCTGGTGGCTCCAGCTGCAGGATGGCCTGCTTGGCAATGCAGCACTGCCTCGAAGACAGCAGCTTCAGGTCTGGCTTCGCTCAAACATGAGGACATCAGCTTGGCAAGCCAACACTGCCTTCCAAGACAGCAGCCACAAGCAAGAGGCTTCGCTATGGCAGGTGTCGGCCCTGGCCTGATTTGCCACACTTCATTCACTCCAGACTCTGACCTCCCTGGACTGCTTGGGGTGCTCCTCAAGTTGAATACCTGGCCTGTGGGATCAGCTTACAGGCCGCAATGACAACAAGCAAGACAAGCCAACTACAGGCACCACTGCTGGCTTCCGATGACCCTGCTCCCCTCAAGTGCAGTCACACATGAGACACAGAGAATGTGCAGCCCATCAGGGGCAGCCTTGAGAGCGGAGTGCACACCATGCAGCTGGCAGGCTGCATGGCCCCTGCAGGAGCTGACCTCCTGAATTGCTGGGGATCCTCCTGGAGAGCGTCCACGTAGGCCTTGAACACTTCCTGGGTGATGGGCTCCGGCAGGCCCTCCAGGATCTGGTCAAACACGCTGACAAAGCCGAGAGCAAACACCTGCAGCCAAGCACAGGGGGTGGCCTCGGTGCTGCCTGGTCAGAGACTGCCTTTCCGCTGAGGCCTGGATCCCAGGACCTGCACATGGGCTGTTAGTGAAGCGTGGAGGGCCAGCCGGCGGCTTGGCTGTCAAAGGATTGTTTGGGTTGCCTGGTATTGGTTGATGTGATATTGAACCACAAGGTGGCTGTGTGCGCGTGCTTGGGCTGGCTGGCAGGGTCTGTAGTGGCAGCTGCGCTGAGGTACAAGTGACAGGCAGCTTCTGGGAGCATCTTCCAGAGCAAAAGCAGGCCTGTGCCTTTGCCCAGCAGCAGCGGAAGGTAACAGCGCACAGGTCCTGTGGCGGTCACGTTGCTGGCGGGTGTGGGCTGTGGTGCAGCCAGCCATGAGTAGCTGCCGGGCATGAGGTTACCAGGCAGGACCTGCCAAGCCTCAGACATTGGCCTCGGCAGGAGTGCCTGACCTTCCACTGCTGGCTGCCCAGCAATCGCACTGCTCATGCCGCTGCAGACACACGTGGCAACTGTCTGTGTGTAGGGAAAGCAGCTGACCTCGTCAAATTGGTAGTTCTTGTTCCATCGCATCAAGTGCTGCTGCACCAAGAGCTCCTGGATCACAGTGTTGTAGATGGGAGGGATGGGCTTCTTGAAATTTTCATAAAAAGCAGCCTTGGTGTCTGAGACTGTGGGAGGGCTCCATGAAGCTGCACAGCAAATGGCACTCTGCTCAGTCACAGCAAGAATAGTGTTCAAAACCGCGCTTTTAGGATGACCGTGTATTTGAGAGGCAGTGCGAGAGGGCCCTGAACTCCACTGAGGCAGTGGAAGGTGTATCTTGCAATGGCAAGCAGCGGGTGCCAGGCGGCTGCATATCAGGCCAGGGAGACTCACCATCTGCACGCACGCAGGCTGCAAGGTGCCTCTGTGCTCTGGAAGTCCTTCTCTGGCCGCTGAGAGGGGTGATAAACCTGCAAATAGGAGCAAACGTGGGGCCACGGGAGCCTCTGGTCAGCAACTTTCCGCAAAATGCAAGGAGACCCACACGAACCTCCTCTGTGAGCTGGCGATGTTGCTGACCAGGCGTGAACTGTGCTCCTGCCGCACAGGGCTGCTTTTAAGCTGGTTTGAACCACATGTGCAGCCAACAGCGTGTCTCCCTAGGACCTGCATGGCTTCTCTCTTCTGATCACAGATCGGGCACTATTTGGGAAAAATGCTTGACCTAACGGGGCTTGTAAGACGTCATGCTCGATAAAGCAGTCCTGAGAGAGCACCTTCCTGGTGTGAAGTATGGTGTCTGTCCGTGAGCTGGCATCACCCACTTGTTCGAGCTGTTGACGTCTGCCAACAAACCAGGCCTCATGACAGCAGCCCAATTTGTTCACATTGCCAGCCTTTGGGCCAGCAGCTGTGCAGATCTACAACACGGGCATTCCCGTAGGCAGCAAGCATCTCACAGATGCCATGAAGTTCATCGTGGCACTCCAGGACAACATTGGGCAGCAGGGGAGTCAAGTCCTCTTTGTCAGCAGATGCGCTCAACCGCATCACCATCTCACCGCCTCTGCCTGTGAAGCAGATTACTAATCTTGCTGTTGTTCTCACATTGTTGTTCTGTGCAGGCGCTTGCTCATGACTGCTTGGGGCCCTAATTTGTTGTTGTAGAGCTGCCTTGGGCGCTTTGCACTAGGCTAGTGCAACAGCCAATACCTCACACACGGCATATTTGCTCTACCATTGTCATTTGCAATAGTCAGTCACTCCTGAAGTGAACGTCCCCCAGTTGGCAGTCACACAAGAGCATCACCAGCCTTTTTGGGAATCCTCTGCGAAAAGCTTCTGACTCCGACACGTGTCCATATTTGGCTGTGACTCATATCAGCATGTTAGTGTTGATTGCACAGAAAAGATTTGGGCTAAATTGTACTTGTTGGCAGGGCATTCACTGCAACACCAAAACACGGCATGAGCGCTTCAGGACGTATGACTCTTCCTGTCAGTTTTTTATGCAGCTCTTGCTTGGGCTACAAGTATGCTGCCTTTCTGGCACTGCGTCCCGCAATGGACTCCTGCACCAGCTGATCCACCAGGGGCACATCAGGAAAGGCGCCAGCAACAACCTTCTGAAAACTGGCTGTGTCCTCGCTGGTCAAGGGTGCTCCATCATCCAGGCCTGCACGGGCAACCAGCAGATCAACCACCATATGAAACTCTGTCCAGCTTTGCTGTGAGGAGCCATCAGCAAACAATCCAGGGGACATCAAAGCAGCATGCATAGATTGCTCGCGGGGGCGGCCACAGCTAAAGAGGGCGGACTCAAGCCGCATCTGTGCAGCTCACCATATATCAACCTGGCCAGGGCATCCACAGCAATATCTATCTGCTGCTGGGGGCTGCCTCGAGGTCTGTCAACATAGCTGTACTTCTGCAGGCGCAGCATGAATGGCCTGAGGAATTGGTCTTCAGGTGATGCAGAGCAAAGATCTGGGAGGCATGCAGGAGGGTGCTCTCACCTTGTTAACATCATTACGGGCATTTGAAAACCTGTCGATCTCGATTTCTAAGTCATACCTGCAGCACAGGGTCACACCTAACATGGGGTGAAACATACCTGGAAGGGGCGGCCCCAAGCATGCAGCCAGCGCTGCTAGAATAGCAGTGCAGAGCAATCTGTCAGCGGCATGCTCAGCAGCCTCACGTCACTCTGAGCCGCTTTGCTGACGACATGATCAGCTTGGGGTTCACAGCTCCTGCCCCTTGACGGGCCATCCAGATGTACAAAAGGATGTAACGGCGATCTGCTGCCTGCAGGCAATGGCAGCCCAACAAATGTGACACTCCTTGCAGTCTGCTGCGCCATGCTGAGCAACGAAAACAAGTCCCGCACATCCTGTTAAGTGCTGCACACGCTGCAGCCCCAAGATTGTACAGTGCAGTACAGCTCTGAGCTGCAGCAGCCTCAGAAGTCCCTGACCAGGAGCTGTGTGCTGGGTCACCTTGCCATGCTTTTTAGAGAGCTCGCTGCAGGCCGAGGAGAAGCCTGGTGGTGCCTGATCAAAAGTTGTCCGGGCAAACTCTGGGTAGGCCTGCAGCACGGCCTCTGGATCAGGTCCTGTGCAATTATGATTGCAGCTGTATTTGAGCAACTCCCAAGCAGCTGCAGGAGCCACAGTCCACACCCCAAGCAGGCATCGCAGGTTCTGTTGTGCATGTTCTCACAGCAGCAGCAAACATTCAGATGTTGACTAGGCACTGCTGGAGCTGCCTGTCAGGGTTCATGTTGCCAGCAGGAGTCAATAACATGTGGGGAGGGTTGAGGTCATGCTGACAGATCCTCGCTGCCTGGTGCCTGTCAGCATGCAGGGTTAGGCTGCTGCGCAGCAAGCAAGACAGCACCACATCAAAGCAGGTCCTGATTGTAGAGGACCTGTAGCGGGATGAGGGCCTGCAGCTCACTAGCTCATCTCTGCCAATTCCGCCTGATGGGGATGCCAGCCGTGACAGCAGGCCCACAAGAGGAAGGGCTCCCTGAACCTGCTTGGCCACCCGCTTGACTCCTTCAGCAAAGCCCCTGCAGGGCACCAGGGGACTTGGCTTCATTATAGGAATATTCAAGCAATGGCCAGCAATCTGACGCTGCATGCAGCAGGGGAAGCAGCTGCTGCTGCTGCACTCCATGGGACTCAATTGGCTGACCCCTGACTGGTGGCGGCAGATGCCCTGGCAGAGTGGATGCAGCGCTGTTGCTGCCGGCGCAGCCTGTTGCCCTGTTGCAGGGAAGGTTGCAGACCTGCAATGACACTGAGGATGAGCAGCATGAGCTAGGCATGGCCCGTGCCCTTTAACAGGTACCTCTGGGACCTGAGCTGCTTGGGTGGGCCGGCAGCTGGTCTTGGCAAGCTGTTCTTCCTGCCACACCTTTTGAACAGCTGTGCAGCTGAGAAGACATGGCTGTGCAGATGTCGATCTGAAAACAAGGGATACTGAACTGGACATGTACTCGTGCTAGCCTCCCTTTGCAGCATCTTTGAGACAGCCTCCTGCTTCCAGTGACCGGTACTGAGCTTGGATCGCCAGGTTGGGGTGGCAGCGCCGCACCTGTGCAGTCAAGGTGTGATTGGCATGTGGGCCACCACAAGCCCAGTCTGTTGTGCCCACCACTAGCCAGTTGCCTCAGCTATGGCCTTCCTGGTGTGTTTCCACCCATGCAGCTATCATGAGCAGACACGATTGACCAAGCTGCTGTGCAGGCCATGGCTCAGCTCATTGAGCAGCAAAAGCACAATCTGGAGGTGGTCAGGCAGAAAGTGGGCTCCTGGATAGCTGCACAACCCCCCTTTGTGGAGGTGGCAGCCGTGACGCTTGCAGGGGCAGGGCAGGGTGAGTCCTGCTGCAGGCTCCTTGCATGGCATGCCATCTTGGGAGTGATGTGTCAAGCAACCGCAATATCTAAGTGCCTGTGAGGTGTCCAGTGATTGACACCAACTCCCATTGCTGCCACGTTCAACGCACCGCACTCCAACATGCCTGTGTGCCTCAGGAGTGGATGCCGTTCATGACCACGCAGGCCAGGGCTCAGCGGCAAGCACACTGCTGCTGAACTCGAGGAGCTCGTTTCACACGAAGCACAGCGCTGCATGCAAAAGCAGCAGCTGCAGATTGCTGCATCTGCGTCCACAACAGCACATGCTCCCTCCCTGACCTGGTGCAGGATGCAATGACAGCAGCTGTGTGCCTTACCTGCTTCAAGATGCCCCAGTTGGTGCCACCATGATCTGCTGCAGGAGGTGGTGGGTGCACTGACAGCTCGTCCAAGCCCTCCCCTGCCTGTCAACCTGCTGCAGGGTGCAGCTGAGGTGTATCTGCAGCTCCTTGAGCCCTCTGCAGGCAGGATGCAGCTGGAATGTACCTGGAGTGCTATGCAAGCCAGATCAGCATTCCCCTTCTGTTTGGGCAGACAGCTTTGTCGGCATGCTGCTGGGTCAGAGCAGTGACCTGCTGCAGGGTCCAGCTGAGGTGCACAGCCAAGCAGTGCCCCATCTATTGCTGCAGCATGTTTCATTGGCACGCTGGTGGGCAGCAGCAGCATCGTCATCCCCTTTCCCTGGCTCACCATCCCCAGGCTTTCCCTTCTGCTGCAGGATGCTTCATTGGCACACTGATGGGCACCATGACCAAGCTGAACCCTGAGGCTCAGAAGGCCTTGACCCCCCAACCACCAGGCGGGGCCAGCCCTGAGATGGCGCAGCGTATGCAGGTCAGTGCTGCAGCCATGTTTGCAACAGAGACTGTCCCTGCCTGGACGACATGGTGTAACACACGCAGCTGTGCTCAGCATCGTGGTTGCTGCGCTGTTTCCTATCAAGTGCTGCGCCGGTGCCTTGCTGTGCACTGCTGGCTGTGTTCTGCAGCAGGTGCAGCCTGCTGTTGCAGCTTCACCAGCAGATCGTGCCTGCAGCATGCTTTCCAGGTGACCTGTTGCCATGCCTGCAGGCCATGCAGACGGCGGGGCCCTGGGTGCAGGCCCGCAACTTTGCGGTCATGCTGGGCGTGAACAACGGAGTGGCCCTGGCCCTCAAAAAGTGGCGCAAGAAGGAGGACGCCCAGGGCGTGTAAGCTGGATTGCCGCTGTGCTGCACGTTGTGGGTCATGCTTGCTGTTGCTGTGTCTTGGGAGGAATTCTAAGCCTGTAGCATAGTATTGGCAGTCAGCTGAGGTCTGTGGACGCGGTGTGCACCAACACCCCCCTGTCCAACACCCACTACCTCTGCAGGCTGCTTCACATCTTGTGCTGGCTGCAGGATGGTGGCTGGGTTTGCATCTGGCTTTGCGTTCTCCCTTGTGTCCGGCGTGGCACCGCAGAGCGGCCCCTCCCTGCAGGCGGCCTTCTCCTCAGGAGTCGTCTTTGCTGCCTTCCAAGGAGGCATCTACGCGGTGCGCCTGCACTCAAGGCAGCCTGCAGAGCAGAGGCAGCAGGGTTCTCTGCCCAGCATTCCACAGCATCTGGCTCTGGGCTTCTCACGGCCACTGCAGAGCAGACCTGCTGGCGGCAGCTCAACCTCTCTGAAGCCACAGCATTTGCCTGAACCTCAGCTCTGGCACAGCTAGCGTCACATAGCTGATCAGCCCAGTGGGCTTGCTGCTGCAGCAGGCAGCTTGACGCTCAAGCAGCACACCTGCACATTGTGCATGGCTGCCTGCCTGCTGTCTCCAGCTGCCATGCAACCCTCTCACTGCACTTTTGCTGGCCGCCTGCAGCTGGGCAAGAAGTTTCAGCGGCCAGAAGGCATGGCTGGCGCCTCTGGCGGAGTGGAGCAGTATGCTCGGGCACAGTACATGCTGCAGAATTTAGGTTTGCAGGTGAAGCCTTTGCCTGCAACTATGCCTATAAGGTGCTGCATGGACAGATGACATGGCTGGCCCGGCCTCGTAGTCCCCTGCCTTGGCAGCAACATGTTACTTCAACAGTTCAATGCTGTCCCAGGGGACTGTGCAGCATTGCCACCAGCATTTGTTGGCCACTAAACTTCAATGCTGCGGTGTTGCTGCAGCGGTATGAACGCAACATCAAGAAAGGCATGCTGACAGATGAAACTATCATGCTGTGGAATGAAAGGTGGGAGCTTGGGTGATGACACACCCTTAGTCTGAGTCGCCGCAGAGCTCCTGGCTTGAGGTTTGCGGGCCTTTGCATGGCTGCTCAAGCTGCCGCCTGCACCTTTCCCGAAGTGCACTGTGCCTGGCCTTGGCACTTGCTAAGATGCTTCCCCCTGCTGCTTGCAGTGCCCTCAGGGATGTAAGGATACCACCTGGGCCTCGCCTCCTCATACTGCATCACCTCAACGAGATGCGCAGAAATGTGTTGACGCCCAGCTTGCCCGTGGGCGACCACGCTGCACTTGGCTCCTCAAGTTCCCACAGAAAATAAGTGCCCTGGCAGCTGCCTGAAGTGCTTCAACAGACTGTCTGCACGCTGGATGCTCGGCCTTGTACACTGTACGCATTGTTCTTGCTGCCGGACTTTAAATAAATGAATTGGGTTTCATTCACTCCCAGCTAGTGTCTGTGCCGTGCAATCAGTGCTTGCTGGGCCAGGCCTAGACTGCACACGTATAGCAGACTTATGATGCTGGGCAGAGCGTCAGGTGCCGAGCTGAGCCCCACATGGCTTACAGATACGATGGCATAGCAGACTGTCATGCTGCACCTGTCATGTTGCCAGCCAGTACACTGTGACCAGAATGAGCATGGTCTGGTTCTCCCACTGCACGCTCATCTTGCCGTCTGTCTTCTCGTTCCATCGTGTGCAGCTGGCCGTGTGCAGACCAGCGCCGGCTTTCTGGGTCATGTTGCAGGTCACCACATATTTGAAGGGCTTGTTGAGCGCGGCCAGGCGCTTCAAGCAGCCCTCCACCACATTGCTGCTCCACTGGTTGATCTTGGGCAGCATGAACTGTGCATCGCCGATCGTCTGCAGGGCAACAACATTGACTGAGATAAGCTCTGGCCTGAGCAGAAGTTGTTCAGGCAGGACAGCGCACAGCAAGCGAAAGAAAGGCATTGATTGCATGCTGCACCACTGGCGACTGCTGAGGCTGATGCCTCACAAACAACACACACAATGCAAGCATTGACACCATCAGAGCGCATCCCGCCACTGCATGAGTGACAGTTGGTGGCATGCTTGATCGTTCTCTTGATGCTTTATAAAAGTCAAACATCCTTGAAGAAGCTCACCTGGGAGACAGAGTCCCGAATGAGGGTGTCAATCTCAGCATCGTCCACCAGGTCGTCCTCTGAAAGGCCAGCAATGGTGCCATCTTCATCGGCCATTGGTGGTGAAAGGCGACGGGCTGCTCAGGGCACTAGTGTTGGGGCTGGTCAACGTCTCTCTTCTCTTCTTGCCGGACCAGACCTACCACCAAGCGATTTGCAGCACTGCAAGGGGCGCTGCTCTGAATCAGAAAGTTCACGCACTTCGCTCTGCGCACCCAGGAGTCAATCTTGATCCTAGGGCTTTGCCTGTCAGCCAGTGGTGCTCAGACCCATCGAATTGCAACAAAGCATAAAGTATAAAAGCGCCCAGGCATCACCGCTTGGAGAGTATGCCCAAGACCAACAAGATCCGCACACACTTCCTGAAGAATTGTGACCTGCCAAGCCTGTTGGAGCCCGCCCCAGCTCATGAGGCCACATGGACTGCCACCAAAGGTACACGAGCGCAAAGCATGCTGGGGCTGTCACAGATCTGGCGCTTGAAGTCAAGCATTGATGCTGATGGCATCATGGGTGACATTTTACATCTGAGTTGAATCTTTTGGGGATTGGCCCCGCCCCCAGACCACAGCCAAGTGCTCACGCTGTCAGCTAACGGCCATTGGTGAAGCACCCTTACCTTGAACATGGTGTGTGCATCATTGCTCCAAATGTAGTTGTGACACTGTGCCATGCTCTATGCTGCAGTGATCGTGACGCTCGGCCCTAGCTGCCATGAGGTGGACACCCTGTGCCAGTTGCTGCAGTCCGGGGCAACCTGTGCCCGGATTGACCTCACGGTGAGCCACCTGCAAGCGCAATATGCCGCTACGGCTCAGCTGATGACTCTGCCCAGCTGGCATGTCTAGACCAGACTTTAGCCAGCCTGTTGATCAGGCTCTGCACGGCTGCATGAGGCCTGGCAGTTTTGCTCTTCTGCTGGTAAGGCAGTCGTGCTGAGTCTCATGTCTGCTCCATGCTCCCAGTGCTGCGCCTGCATTGCCCATACTAAGCCAACCGCCACCAGCACATCGCCCAGCGCCACTCGCACCATCCTGCCTGGTTGCTGACCCCTGCCACCCTTGCTGCACCTGCAGTGGGGCACCCTTGACTTCCACAAGCGCTCCCTGCGCAACTTGAATGATGCGATGAGGAAGACACGCAAGTTGTGCGCGGTCATGTTGGACACTGTGGGCCGGGAGATTACTGTGAAGCGGGAGGTTCAGATCGACGAGATGGGGTGGCCTGTACACGATGGCGCCATGAGCGTAGGAGCTGGCCAGAAGGTGGGCTTTGTGGCAGTGGGTGTGTCATGGGCATGCCTCACCGTGCCACCCCAGGCTGCCAGGGTTATGATTTTGACAAAGGAGGGCGGCCTGTGCACGGCACGAGAGCCCCATGAACATCTGAGGTGTCCAGAAGGTGGGGGGTGCACAAGCCACAATTTGTGCTTGATGCAGCCGTCAGTAGGTTTGCTTCACCCTTGTTTCACACAAGCAAGGGCAGGTACTGGGGGCCTTGCTTGTGTGCCTGTCTTGGTCTGAGCCTTCCAGAGCCTGAATGCACGCTGCAGGGGCTGTATTGAGGAACGCCGCCAGCGAGATGCGAGGCCTCCTCCCAGTCCTCAGCTTGCTCACAAGCAGAGACAGTTGCCAGCACGCAACCTTTGTGCTGCCTGACCTGTGACCCACTTGCTGTTGGTGTCCTGCTAGAAATGATCGCCACATGGCCCAAACGCTGATGTCACCACTGCTGCCTGCAGATGTATTCTGGCCATGCTGCCAGCAGCGTAACCCATGGGGCGCTCAAAACTGCTGCCGTCTCACCCTGCTGCCGGCACACGACTCTGACTTCTTTGACCCATTTCAAGAGGTGCTGCCAGTGTACTCAAACAGAGGGGCACTTATTGTCCCATGCTGACTGCGCCCCTGCCGCCTGCAGATCATCCTGACCACTCGGGAGGGCGCCGAGGCCACCTCAGAGGTGCTGCCAGTGTCCTACCCCAAATTCCACAGCATGGTGGAGCGCGGGGACACCATCTTCCTGGGGAGGTACCTCGTCACCGGGTCAGAGGAGTCATCGCTGTTTCTGCACGTGAGGTGGCTTGGTGTTGAGGGTGCTGTGTTGCATGTCAGGGTGGAACTTGAGCTGCTGCTCTGGTGAGCGTGCTTGTCAGCTCACACCCTGGCTGTACCTGCACATGAGCACAGGGGTCCTTAGCCGTCATGTTAGGGGCTCCTGGCAGCTTGGTGTTCATGCTCTGCCTTCTGCACTTGTCCCAAGCCCAGCAACTATTAGCTCACTTTGCCCCCGGCGCAGGTTGACGATGTGGCCAGCAATGATGTGGTGTGCACAGCCCGCAACAACGCCTCCCTGGACGGTCTGCTCACCATCTTCCACACTGAGCGCAGCAGCGACACGCTGCAGAATGTGCAGAATGATCTGCAGATCTTGAGCCAGGTGCAGACCAGGCAGGCTGACATGTTGTGTGCGATAGTGGGAGTGCGTACAGCTGCCTCCTCCCTTTGAACCAACTGCATTGTCGCCAAGCAGGTGTGGTGTCGTGCAGCTTCTCTTGCATATCTTGACACAATGATGCAGGTCCTTTGCCTTCTGTCGGGAGCTGCATGAGCAGCCTGATAAGTCAATCTGAGGACATGCGTGGTGCCTGGCAGCACCAGCAGCAGAAAGCTTGGGTGTCTGGCCAATTCCTCTTCTGGTTCAAAGTACACACACGCTGTCTAAACAACCAGCCGGGGCATGCATGTGCACTGTTGCTTGTCAATCTGGGATGCTTTGTTGCTCTCCAGGAGGACAAGGACGCATTGTCGCAGCTGGCCAACGAGTTCGAGATCGACTTTGTGAGTTTGAGCTTCACGCGGTCCCGCGAGGATGTGACAGCCGCACGCGACTACCTGGACTCCCTAGGCATGGTGCACACAAAGGTGGGCCTGGGCCAGAACCCTGTTTTGGCGGCAGGCAGCAGCAGGGCAGGTGACCTGGCAAGACATCGACTTGGAGGTGGTTCACGCTCAGGAAGCAGTTGCTGAGCAGCAGAGCACACAGACGGGCTGGAGCACATGATGAGGTAGCTGCACAGATGTGTGACATCCGATAAAGTGCATCAGGAGGTGGGCATGGTGCACAGCAAGATCACTGGCACACCCACTTTTCAAACCTAGGTGTATTTGGGCAGGCTGGCTCATCATGGACCCTGCTTCTGTATGCCAAGCCCATCACACACCCTGAGCCTGCCCTGCATGAGCCTGCTACACCTGCTGCAGGTTATGAATTGAGATGCGCATCAGTTAGTCCCTGGCTGAGTTGCATCGCTTAAATACTTGCAGCCTGAGCCGAGTCTTACAGGCGGCATACCGATATGTCCCTTTTGTACTTGGCTCCAGCCTTGCTGCCTGTTGCACGGATGAGGCATCACACAGGCTTGCCTGGCCTGTTGCTGCAGTATCAGGCCAGGCTTGACACGTATCAGGCCAGGCTTGACACGTATCAGTTCCTGCAAGAACACACTGCACAGACCTGCCTGCTACTGTCACTGCGCGCGGTGTCTGCTGCAGCTATAATGGGAAAGCCACAGCACAGCCCCTGCCTACTCTTCAGCAAATCAGAGGGGTTAGCCAGCTGCACAATCTTGCTGCAATGCAGACCTCAGCCTGCCCTGTCCTGCTGCAGGTGCTGGCCAAGCTGGAGACCCGGCAGTCCCTGTTCGCCTTCAGGCACATCACCCAGGAGGCAGACGGCATCATCATGAGCCGCGGAAACCTGGGGCTGGATGTCCTGGCCGAGAAGATGGCGCTGGTGCAGAAGGCGCTGGTGCAGACCTGCAACATCATGGGCAAGCCCTGCATCATCACCCGCGTGGTGGACACCATGGTCACTGCCCCCAGGCCCACAAGGCAAGCAATGTCAGCTCATACTTTCTGGTGCTGACTGATGTCTGGCCGGCATGCAGATGGTCACTGGCCCCAGCAAACAATGGGTGCTGCACAGCTCTGCCATGGACACTCCTGCAAGGCTTGCACTCTGTTGTCGTGATTGCAAAGGCTCTGGGTTGGGCCTGGTGTTGCCTCTGCGGGCAAGGTAGGCATTTTGGTATTGTTGCAACACGCTGGGCGGGCCCTGCATCACCACTTGTGTGTGGTGGCAACCATGGTCACTGCCTGCAACCGGCCGTCGAGGCATCTGAGTTGGGGTCAATGTTGCACCTGCAGAGAATCGCAGAGATGGCGCTGCTGCAAAACTGCATTGTGACGGGGCAAGTCCTACACCAATGTTACTGCTGCAAGACCTGCACCTCAAGGATAGCTGCATGTCTGCAGGCCTGAGGCATCAGACATTGCCAACGCTGTGCTGGACAGCAAGAACAGCACGTCAGGTGTTCCTGATGCAGCAATGTTGGGAGACCTGCATCTAAATGATCCCTGCATGCCTGCAGGGCTGAGGCGACGGATATCGCCAATGCTGTGCTGGACGGCGTAGACGGCATCCTCCTGGGAGCTGAGACACTGCGGGGGCGCCACCCTGTAGCAGTGGTGGAAACCATCCTCCACATCTGCAAGCAGGCCGAGAAGGTCTTTGACCACTCCCACCACTTTGAGTTCCTCATGCAGGCGAGTGACTGCCATTGTGTGTGAGCTGGCCAGCCATCTCGTCATGCTGCTTGCTGTGATGAGTGGCCCACTCAAGTGCTGTGCTAGAGCCAGCAGACTCCCTAAGGTGGGGTACGGGGGTGTGAGTGGGTGGCAAGCTGGCTGCACTCCCCCTTGCAGAACACACAGACTGGTGATGCAATGTGGTGCTCAGCGAAAGCGGCTATGTAGTGAAGTGCTCACTCAAAAGAGGCCGACCCTGAGAAGGCCAGTGCTGAGGAGCCCTTGTGACCCAGTGTGCCAGCATGTGCCTGCAGGAAGCTCTGGATTCGGAAGAGGTGGCTGATGCAGATGGACTGGCACGCTCCAGCTCAAACATAAGCCAGATGAGCGAATTTGCAGGCAAGAATTTGGGATGTCAAAGTACCAGGCTGTGTCCTTGTGGAGGCCTGGCAGGTGCTGTAATGCTTGTCACAACTCATAAGATGCCTGCAGGGCCTAACATCTGCATTGCCAACTCTGTTGGTCAAATGTTACAGCTTGCTGTTGATGCCTACTCTGCTGCAGGCCCACCGTTGATGCCTACTCTGCTGCAGCAGACATGTGAGCACTGCGTTCTGGCTGGTCTTGCAGGGGTTGCTGTCTTCTCTGCTCCTTGCAGCCTAGGTAGCTGCCGCCTGCGCTGGTATAGCCGACCCCGCCCAGCCATTTCATCTCAGCCGCCATGTCATGTTGTCCAAGTCATGTGACACGGCAGTCCTCTTTGTCTACAGGCCACTGAATCAGAGCTTCTGAGCACCTAGGCGCTCCCTGCACACCACTGCCTCAGTTGCACAGGCTTGTGCAAGTCACGTGAAAAAGCTGTGCATTGCTGCTGTAGGCGCCGGAGCTGGCCAGACCGACGGCCTCCCCTCCAGGCGCGGGCACGGCAGCATGGGCCTGCTCTCCCATGAGCACAAGCAGTTTGGCAGCCAGGGCAACCTCTCGGGCAGCGGGCGCCACGCCAGCGGCAGCCCCTACATGTCCAAGCTGGAGTCCATTGCCTCCTCCGCTGTCAGGGCTGCTGACAAGGTCATGGCCAGCCTGATCATTGTGTACACCCACTCAGGTGCGCGATCGTGAAGTGAGTGCCTCAAGCCAAAGCCATGGCCCAAGAGCAGCCATTGCATCTGTGAATGAACCTGGCCGTGTGAGCTGCTGAGCCAGAGCTGCCCCAGCATGCAGCGGGATGTGCATGCAGTCATAGCTGCTGGTCTCAGCTGCTGGATTGCCCTGCTAGCATCAATGACCCCAAACCCTCCAACGTCCTGGCGGTGATTGCTGCCAGTTGTATCCACCTTCATGCCTGCCTGCCGGCATCTGCTGCAGGGCAGACTGCCCACTTGATCAGCAAGCTGCCCACTCACCTGGGCTGCAGGGCAGGCTGTCAACTCAGTCTGCACGAGGCCCTCAGGACCTGTATGCTGGGCTCTGCTGCAGACTGGATGGCTCCCTCAACGGCGAGGACCACCCAAAACGGCAGCTAGTTGTCAATGCTATCTGTTGTCTGGCTCAGCAGGGCAGTGTCCTTGGACAATGCTCACGTTTCCAACAAGCACCTACCCGTCGCTGGCTTCTCTGTGAATGCTGCTTGCTGCTTGGCTGTGCAGGGCAGACCGCCCAGCTGGTCAGCAAGTACCGCCCTGCCATGCCCATCCTCACGCTGGTCATCCCCCAGCTCAAGTCTGATGGGCACAAGTGGACCCTGGAGGGGCGCGCCACTGCCCGGCAGTGTCAGATCTCCCGCGGGCTGCTGCCTGTGCTGGCTGCACCATCCCCCAGTGGTGAGCTGCCTGTAGACGTGCTCAACAGTGGTCAACAGTGGCTGGAGCAACAGGTTTTGCAAACATAAGATCAGCAGGCTGCAGCCGGTGCTAGCTGCACTGTGCTGGGTGCACTGTGCTGGCTGCACTGTGCCCCAAGGGGTGAGCTGAGTCAAGAGTGATGCGCAATGTTGGCAGCTAGCTCTGCCTGTGCTGCCTATAAGGGGGGGGGGCCGCGTTGGGCAATGAGTCTTGCCAATGTGCCACTGCAAGGCAGTATTTCAGGTTGTGGGGATCGCTGTTGTATCTGCCGGCTGCACCCTAGTGATAGGCAGCAGACTGGGGTTTCTTGTGTGGTCTCCTCGGTCTGCGGCCTTTGCCAGTGGAGCTCCATGGCTGTGCTGGATGGCGAACGGAGTGAAGACGGCCGGATGCAAACAGCCCTCACTGGCTGCAAAGGCAGGCTGCTTGCACAAAACATCTGTGGTGGACCAGAGTGTTGACCGTCTGGCGTCTGCAGGGGAGACGCTGCTGGAGGAGGCGGTGCTGATGAGCGCCAAGGTGGGGCTGGTGAGGGCCAACGACCACATCGTGTGTGTGCAGCGCATCCACGAGGCCTACGTTGTCAAGATTGTGTCCGTCAACGACAAGGGCACAGGCATCGAGGACATCCGCCCCAAGTCCCTCATTGACATGATGAAGGTGCGCCTGGAGGAAATCATGCAGACGGGCCAGGCCACCTTTGTGCGGGACAAGAAGGGCCAGGTCGCCACCTTTGTGCAGGATAGGGTGGCCAGGATAAGGTGGTGGAGCACTAGCAGTGTGGAGGGGTGCAGTCTTGTGGGCTGGGCAGGACCTTGTTGTGCTGGGGCAGGCCCCTCAAGTGCTGAGGTGCCTGCCAACTGTCTGACAGGGTCTCAAAAGTGCCTCGGGGCTCAAGCTGGGAGACGTGCCTGGTCGTCTCCAGACTCAATATATTGACGTGACGAAAGCGGACTCTATCGGCTGCAGAGTTGCTGCTAGGCTCCTGCAGCATACGTGGTGGTGTGAGTAAGAGCAAGCCCCTCCCTGCAGAGTGTCTGCAATGAAACCCAACACTTGATGCAATTGTCTGCAGCAGGGCCGTGTCTCCCCTTCACCGCAAAGGCTTCTGCTGGCCTGGGCTGCCTCAGGCTGCCATGTGCAGCTGATTGTGCAGGGCTGTAAGCTGCACATGTTCTGTTGGCCTGGGCGGCCTTGAAAAGCTCCCTCTCGCCGGCAGCACCCTCTATAATGTCGAGGGCCTGCAGGCATTTTGTTCTACAGGCACTCAGACGAGCCCCTCAGGAGGAATTCTGGCAAGCGTTTTTCACCTGCTGGTAGCCTCCAACACTCTGAAAGGGTGCCTGTCTCTATGCAGGCTGCGGCAGGCTTGGGTGACGACGAGGAGCTGAACATGGATGCTCTGGTGCCAGGGCAGGCTCCATCAGGCTACCAGACCGGCCAGACTTCGCAGCTGGCCGAGGGCAACCTACTCAAGGGGCCTCAGGCAAGTTCTCACATGCACAGGGGCAGGCTGCCTTTGCCAGGGCAGAGGGCATGTCGGCAGGCAGAAGGGTCTTATGGGCAGGGCAACTTCGCAGCCACAGCATGGGTTCTGCAGGTTGCCTGTAGCACTGAGGTCAGTCAGCCAAGGCACAGAAGGACCTGGGGAGCCAGTCAGTTAGGGCACAAAAGTGTTTGGGGAGGCTGGGGAGCAAGTCAAAGTGTGTGCTGCAGACGCTCAGCTAGCTGGCAGAGCCACAGCCAGGCAGCACAAGCACAGCAGGCAGGGTGCACCCCCTGGCACAGCTTGTGGATAGCATGCAGGCTGTCACGACTTGTGGGCAGCAAGCAGGCAGGGTGCATACAGCAGGGAGGCTGCCTTCATCAGGGGGCCATTGGCAGGTAGCGCGCGCACGACATGGTGGCTGCAGAGGCAGCAGGCAAGCAGGCCTGTCATAGCAGGCAGGCTGCCCCCTCAAGGTAGCACTACCCAGCAATATTGGCACTGCCACAAGGCACCTTTGCATGTCACTCTTTCACTCAAGATACATGTGATCCGAGCAATCAATTGAGGGCTTGGCTCACACTTGGCAGCAGGCTGTGCTGCACTTGGCCAGAGGGTCTGGCAGGAGCACAGGCCGATCCTGTTGAGTGCTTGCGCCCATGTGGATCTGGCCTGCTCAAGATGTCCACTCAGCATCAACCCCTCAGCAAGCTGCGTTGTTTTCCAGCAGGTGATTGACGGTGTCATTCCGGTCAGTCCCCTGGTGGGCAATGGGGACAATGGGAGCAAAGTCATGCCAGCCACCCCCCACATCATCAACGCCCCAACAGCCCAGGAGACCAATGTGACCAAGGAGCCCTCCACCAGCGGGAAGATACAGGCAAACGGCACAGGGCCCAAGAAGGACAGCCATTAGCAATTAGGGAGGGTTCCGACAACCCCTGCCTCTGCTCACGAGGCTGCTGGTGGGTGCTGAAAGCCATGCACATTGGGGACACCTCTTGTTCAGCTTGCGAGGCTGCTGATGGCTGCTATTCGCCATGCGCATTGTGGCCTTCGCTTCTTCAGCTTGCAAGGCTGCTAATTGGTGTTGCTGATTGGTGCCGTTCACGTGGTGATGACCACTTCTTGAGCTTGCGAAGCCGCTGAGATGGGCTGTGTGCTGCTGCCTGCGCCATCAAAGCCAGAACGGAACGGGTGACCACAAATGAGATGCAGGCAGTGGCACATGGCCCATTTGCTAGAGCTGTTCTGCCTGCTGGCTGAGACATGTTGGCCCAGGAAAGCGTGAATTTGCAGAGGCATGCTGAGCGCTGCAAGAAGTAAGCACACTCCCTGCAACGTGCCAGGGGACAGGCTGTTTCAGGGCCACCAGGAGGGTTTGCTGCTTTGCTCATCCTGCGTGGGACGTGCTGCACGAGCCACAGACAACCATGGATGGACCCAGCCCTGCTGCTGGCAACCTTCATGTTGTTGCCTGCAGACAGCAGCAGCGAGCAGAGCCCAGCAGTAGAGGCTGCTCGGGGGCCTCAACACCAGCCAGTTCAAAATAAAGCCAGTGAGAGAGCAACAGTGCAATCCGATCCTTCTTCCTCAACTGTAGAGACAACATCTGACATTGTTCAGCAGCGCCTTCCTATCACCCACACCGTGCCACACCAACCCTCCCAATCAGCACAGCCTGCTGAAGCAGGTCACAGCACCAGGTCCAGCAGCAAAGACACTGCTGAAATTCTGCCAGGCCTGATTGCTCAGGGTTCGGTGCGAGCGACATGGCGGCCGGCACCCGTGGACCAGCACACTGCATCTGCTGCAGAGCATGGGCAGGCCCCTACAGAAGAGCCTGTTCCACCTGCTGAAGCTCTTCCAGCTGAGGGGCCATCAAGACCTGGCAAGAAAGGGAGCAAGCACAAGCACCGTAGCTGCAAGCAACAATGATCTGTCAGCAAATTCTTTTACAGCGTGTTCCTTTAATGACCTGAGATCTCGGCGGCTTCAATCACAGCATCTGGCTCTCCCCGGTCATACATGTCAGTTCACACTGTGAACCCTTTAAAGAGAGCTTCATCAACTCAGGCTGCTGCCAAGGCCAACCAGAGACAGGTCCTGCAGGACGATCCCATAGCAGGCAGCTGTGCAGTGAGAGATTAGTTGCTTTGCTCCGTGAAGCCAGGTGCAATATGCAGCCTCTACCACTTGTCAGTCGGAGAGCAATTGTACGCTCCATCACAGCTGAACCTCTTGGCCTGTGTGGCCAGTTCCCTGCATCTCTGCATTGGACCACAGCCCTGCCTGAGCACACCACGTCATGTCCTTGTCTTGATCCATGTGCGCTGTTGCGTCGCTGAGCACTGCTCCTTTCAAAGGGCATTATCTGCAGGAGTGCCCTGCTGCCCCGCTGAGTGCTGGACATCCTCCCATTCCTCTGTGTCACGCTGTCTCCTCTCCTCTGCAGTGATCTCCTTGTCGCAGCAGTCCAGCATGTGCTGCAGGTGTTGCCGCTCTTCCTGCAGGGTGTATGAGGAGCAGGTTTCAATGTCAGCAGGGGTGTGCTCCATGGTATGGTGGCTCTCTTGCCAGCAGCAGTCCTAGTGATCATCATGCTTAGCAATGCAGTAGCTTGCCTTCAAGTTCCAAAGCTGAGACCTGACTTCCTGGTGCATAAGGCGCAGCTGTTGCTTCTCGACCTCCAGAGTCAGAATGAGCTCCTGCATAGCAGCAACTCAGCATTTTTGTGGAAGGCCCCAGCAGCAACATCATGTGCTCTTCCCATCCCAGTAACACCTTGTTCTGAGCCTTTTTGTCCGCCATGTTGTTGCAGAAATGAACCTGGTCAACGAACAATGGCTTGTCAAGCGTCAAGAAAGCATATGCCGCGTGCAAGATGGGCAGCTTGGGCTACGCCGAGAAGCTGTCCGTTCGAGCTGATGTGGGAGGACACTTGGGAGCCCGTGAGCTGTCTGAGACACAGGAAGCACTGAAGCAAAAACTGGATCAGCTTGCTACACTGGTGAATGCAGGTTTTGAAGAGAGCAAGACATTACTACGTTCCTATGCTAATTCGAGTCACTGAGTGCAGGTGGCCCACAGCAACAAAATCATTGCTTTCACTGGAGCCGGGATCTCCACGTCATGCGGCATCCCAGACTTCAGGTGGGGCGCACCAGGGGGCCCCTGGCAGATGTCAGCATGCAGCCACACTCATGCTGCGCTGTGTGCTCCAGGGGACCAAATGGTATTTGGACGCTGCAACACGCTGGCAAGCCCATCCCCAAGTGCAAGACAACATTTGCCACAGCCAAGCCCAGCTACACACATCAGGTGAGAGCGCACGATGGCTCCCGGGCATGTAACAGCTTGTAGGCATTGCAGCTCACAGAGATGTGGTCATGAGTGCCTCCCTCACACTTGCAAGTCCATGCTGCAGGGCCTTGTGGCCTTGCTGGGCACGGGCAAACTCCGGTACATCTGCAGCCAGAATGTGGACGGCTTGCACCTGCGCTCGGGGGTGCCCCAGGCCCAGCTGGCAGAGCTGCACGGCAACTGCTTTGTGGAGCGCTGCCCCAAATGCAAGACAGAGTACGTGCGTGACTTCGAGATGGAAAAGGTGAGCTTTCCCACCTGCATGCTTATGAGGAGATTGCCATGCTGGCTTAATTTGCAGAGCTGCATTCAGCAAGCATGCTGCCCCACGCCCAATGTCTGCCCAGCACGCAGCTCGAGCTGTTTTGAAGATTCTTAGCAGGATGCCCCAGCAAAGCACGTACAATCAAAAATCCAGCAGAAACATCAAGGCCATGTGGTGGCTTATGAAGGAGGCCTCAAGGCACCACAGAGCGCACTACACAGGTGCACCCAGACAGGCTGCAGGGGACACCTGCAAGAGGGTGCCCGTGCCATCATGTGCTGGACTGTGCCCCTTGACTGGCTTTGCTCAAGGCGATGCACTGGCTGCTGCAGGTAGGCTCCAAGGCCACATCCTGCAGCTGGGCTGCAGGCGTCGCCTGCAAGCTTGTGTGCTGCTGGAGGCTTCTTAAAAGGATGCGCCCTTCATTGGCTTTGCTCCCAGCAATGCACTGGCTGCTGCAGGTAGGCTTCAAGGCCACAGGCCGCAGCTGCTCCCAGCCAGGCTGCAGGGGACGCCTCAAAGACGTCGTGCTGGACTGGGAGGACGCCCTGCCAGAGAACAAGCTGGAGGAGACAGAGAGGATTGCTGGAGAGGCTGACCTGGCCATCTGCCTAGGCACCAGCCTCCAAATCACGCCCGCCTGCGACCTGCCAGACGCTACTGCCAAAGCAGGTGGGCACCGGGTGGCCCGCATGGGATGTGAGGTGCTGACAGTCCTGGGGCTGCCAGCATGTCACCTGTCAGATGTGGCCGTCGAGGCAGATAGGCAAATGGGCGACAGCAGCTTGAGGTGTGGCACCTGCAGGGCTGCCCACGTGCAAGCTGCTGGTGAGGACTGCCAGGGCAGGCGAGCTAGTGGTGCTTGGGGTTTGACAGCTGCTCGCCCGCAACTTGCTGATGAAATCATCAAGGCAGGTGAGCTGATGGTGCTGGCTGCCTGGGGTCCTGCAGCTGTGGACTTGACGAAGGCTGGTGGTGCGCAATTGCTTTTGAAGTCATGTGTGCAGCAAGTACTGACTGGGTGGGATTCAGCAGCAGTGAGAGTGCCCAATTGCAGCTGGCTGATGCAGCCCATCACGGCAGGTGCACAGCAGGTGCTGGCTTGCCTGGTGGGGGGTGGAGTAGCTTGTTGCCCTGCCAATGGCATAGTAAGCTGCTGCTGATCCCCTGAGTGCCATCCTGCCAGTGAATTTGGAAGCATGAGTGGGCCTCAGTGCCCTGTCAATTGGGCTGTTGCTGAGACACAGTGTGCCGCCCATTGTGCTGTGTGACAGCCCAGCTGCAGGGCACTTGCGTTATTTGCAGCTAGCATGCTGAGTCCTGCACCTACTGGCTGCAGAGTGTGCCAGGCAGCCTGCTAAACAGGCAATACTTAGTGATGGGAGAAGTGTGCACAAGAAGAGGCTGATGAGCCTACCATTGATTCTTCAAAATTGCTACCACTCTTGCTAATTCCTGCTCTAGTGCTGAGAGTCATCAGCAACATCAGACCATCTACCAGGATCTTTTGAGGTGCAGGCTGCTGCACAAACATTGAGCACAGCTGCAGTGCACCAAACTTCCTCCTGACCTGCAGGCAGTGCTGAGTGCCCCCTGTGGCCTCCCTGTTGCTGCAGGAGGCACGCTGGTACCTGAAAACACACACACATATATATAAGATACATTTGCTTCTGCATGTGGGGCAGCTCCAGGAGCCGACGTCACCTGTCCAAAGTCCTGCCTGGGCCTACTGAGACAGCTTCTGTCACATAAGGCCGCGGCCCTTTCCAGCTGCCTGTTGGTGCTGCAGGCGGCAAGGTGGTCATTGTCAACCTGCAGCAGACGCCCAAGGACAAGAAGGCCCACCTGGTGATCCATGCGAAGGCGGATGACGTCATGCGCCACGTCATGGATTCGCTGGGCCTCCCCGTCCCTGCCTATCGGCGCACAGACACACTGGTGGTCTCGCACACCTTGGCGGCCCCCAGTGGGCGGGGCAAGGCGGCCCCTAAGCAGGCGCTGACCCTCACAGTGACCAGTCGCCACGGGCCTGGCGCGCCCATGCCCTTTGTGGTCTCCGCTGAAGTCTCCTTCGAGGTAAGCAGCCTGGGCTCACTGTGCACAAGTCCACAGTTGACTGTCAAGCTTGCTATGCCTAAGTCTGCAGTTGGGCCGCCGAGCTTGCTGTGCACAGACAGGCAGTTGGCTGCCATGCTTGGCTGTTGGTGGGAGTGACGCTGCCTGCCGGGCTCTGTCTGGCCCTCTACCAGCTGTGCCCAGGTCTGCAGTGTAACGTTGACGCTGCATTCTGGTCACTGGCTGGCAGTCTACAAAGTTGTGCAGCACGCTGGTGGCAGCCCCTGCATACGCAGTGCTGCAAAGATGCGGGCACATGCACTGGCGCGAAGGTGCGGGCACGTGCAGTGGTGTAATGACGCAGGCCATGCATGGTGCTGGCACTGCTGCTTTCTCTGCACTCTGCCTCCTTGACATGGGTGGTCTGAAGTGTGCGCCATGCTTCTGCTGCAGCTGCTCTCAGCGTTGTGCTCGGCAACAGTGCTGCTCAGCTGGCTGAGCCCACTGCGCATGCAAGAGCAAGAAGGCGTGCTTCAGCATGCTGCGACACCTGCTCTGGAACATGCGAAGTTGCTCAGCAATGGCTCCTGCCGCACTTGCAGGGGCAAGAAGATGTGCGCCCGGCCAGTCTGCGCAAACCCCCGGTCACAGTCAGGCGCAGCGTGGCCAATGCAGCGCTGCGTGCCTGCATCAGGCTGCAGCTGGATGAGTCACTGGACCCTGAAGTGCACAACCTGGCCATTGACTACGACATAGCGGGCCCCAGTGGCTGCAGGGAGATCACATTTACCAGTCAGCAGCAGACATATGACGGCGCAAGTGCGGGTGGCCAGAGTGGGGCTGCCGCACTGCAGGCTGCAGAGGGTCGTGACCCCTCCCAGATGGCCTTGTTGGCAATGAAACCTGAGACATTTGACAGATGTGGTGGCAAGGAGGAGCCTGACGCCAAAAGGCAGCGGACCAGTGGATCTCTCATACAGGGCCTGCCTCAAGCAAAACCTGGCTGAAACCTGGTATGATCGACATCAAAAGGGAAGAGACACCACTTCCTAGCTGCTCTAGAACCCTGGCTGCTGGACTGCAGAGAGGCTACATGCTGGGTGCACGATATTCTGCATCTTATAATTGAAGATGCAGCTTGGGGTCGAGCATGCGCTCAGCCTTGCAACCCACACTGCTGCAGGAAGCATACAAGCCTGCCGCAGCATGGTGGGGCCAGCAGCTGTTTGCCTCATGAGGGCAGGAGGCTGCGTTTACAAAGAATAATATGAGCAATACTGGCCAGTATCTTGAGAAGGGCACTCTCTGCCAAGTGTAGTGTACAGCCCCCACAACAAGGACTTCCAGAGCCAGCACCGGGCTTTGACGTGTCCTGCACCGTGTCAGGGCATGCTCTGCTGCATGCAGCCTGGCACCTCGTCAACCTTGAGCCACAGGGCTCAAGCCCACAGCTACAACACTTTTGAGCAGGGCTGTGGCCAACGTGTGCTCTGCTGTGTTCAGGCTACTGCCTGCCTTCCATCATGCAGTGGCCCCCAAGCAGTGCTACTCCAAAGAGCAGACCTGCACCTTGTCCAGGTATGCTCAGGTGTGTGCCGCCTACAACCTCCCTCAATGCGTGCCCAGTGCCCATAGCAGCCATGCGTTTGGAGGAAACAGTATCTCTGTCAGTCTCCAAAAAAAACTTGGAAACATCTGCCTGAGTTCCCTGTTGACTGAGCGTTCAGGCTGACTGAATGGGCTCGAGAATTTCCAAGCACCCGCTCCTTTCCCGCGCTAGGAAATCTGTTGTGTTGCTCACCTCTCTAGTTCCACTGCGCCGCTGCTGAAACATGGGAAAAAGCCTATGATCACCTGGATGACAGATTGTATGCGGCTTGCCATTCCACTGCAAATGCAACCCTGCAGTGGGATTGGCAAGTTTCTGATGGACACCCTTGGCTAGCTGGCAAGACAATAGTTCTGTAGCAGGTCAGACCTTGTTTGGTTGACGAAGGATATGCAGCACTTTTTTAGCAGCATGGCAGCTGACATCTAAAGCCAGCGCTGGCTTTCGCTAGCGATGATGAAGCTGACTTGTCAGTATCACATTGGAAATTGCAGGCAGGGTCACGAGATTGCCAACAAGCTCAACAAGGGCGCCCAGCTGTGTCCAATTCAAAAATGATGATATAGAATTCACAGGTGCAGCGCAGGTACTGTCATGCTGTTATAGAAGTCGTACATGATCTCTGGCAATCGATACCCATGACAAGACACCACTGGAAGGTCTTGCTTGCCTTCTCTGCCAACTGGGCAATCTTTCATCCACTGGTTCATGACGATGTGCCCTGCAGTGGCACAAGTCCCAGTGAGGCTGCATGCCTTGTGGGGGCAGATATGCAACACCATTGTATACAGCAAAGAGCACCATTCATTAAAGCTTCCGTGGGCCCTATGCCTGCTGTCTTCAGGAAGCAGCTGGCCAGTGCCCAGTCTGAATGCATCAAGGTCCAGTCGCCCCCTGAAAAGGAAGCAGGACAGGTCAGTCTTGTGCAAGGGCTATAGGTGCAAGCCACCACCCCGATGCCCATCTGGCCTTACCCTCCATCCTGCAGGAACCCAATGTTCTCTGAGCTCACAAGGTGGGGCATGGCAGCAAACAAAGTGGACAAGGCGAGGCAGCACCTACCTCTCAATGCACCAGTCCAGCATGTTGTAGCTGTGCATGTGTCCCCGATGTTGCACAGGCAACCCCTCAGGTTCATCTGGGTCCCCATTCTCGTCAAAGGTGAATCTGAGAAGCTCATTGGTCCAGGGAGCTGAGAGGGCTTGCAGTAGGGATCTGGACAGGAGGAAGCCAGCCCCACCCATGTTGAAATTATTCAGGATGTTGCCGATGTACAAAGGTTCTGAGCTGTTGTAAGTGCCTATCAGCTGAAGCAGCGTGATAGGCTCTAGCATGGTGTCGTCATCAAGCACCTGGCACTCAAAGCAAGAGGTGACGTCACAGACAGGACTAACAGCATTTATGTGCTGGGCTTGCGTGCTGCAGGCAAGCATGTGGACCTAGTCTGAGCACGCAGCAGAACCTGGTAAGGCACACCATCAGCAAGGTTTTGCAGCCCAGGACAAGCCGCATGGTTTACAAGATTATTACCCTCAGCACAGCATTGACAGTCCCATCTGCTCTGCCTGACGGAGCACATTCCGTAAGGTTGGCACCATCACTGGACAAGATAGGAATGAGCGCCTTTGAGCACATACATGGGAGGCAGTGCCTGCTCTTGGTCTGATCGCTTACAAAATGCTGCAATGAACGCAGCACAGGGCGTGCAAGTAGCTCACCACCATCCACTCAGGCTGTGAAGTCTTTGAGTGTTTCAGTCGCTGAAGAGCCGCCGCAATGGCATGGTGGACCCTTCGGGTGGCGCACCACCTGAAACACATTCAGAGCGCCGCCTTGCAACGGCCAGGGAAGGCACCGCAGTGCACATCAATATTGTTTGCAGGAAATGCATGGCATGCCATGAAGTGCGCAATGCATAGGCAGGGCGCAGCCAGGGGCAGCGGACTCGCACCAGCCAAACCCATGTGCTGTGTCTGGCTTGGTCCTCTGGTCACAGGACTGGAACCGGGGCAGCTGCACTGCTGTTGGGGGCACATAGATGCATGGTGCCACACCCTGCAGAATGGCAGCTGGTCAACGAGGCAGTGCACTTCCCTGCAAAACGCAAGGGGGAAGAGATATCACCAACCATGGACCGCTGCCAGCAACAACAACAACAGCCATTGCCAACAGCTGTTATGTAACAGGATATCCACCTCATCATAGTACCAGGTCTCCAAGTGCTTTGCAAAGGTCTGTTTCTGTGTCTCCTGAAGCTCTGCCCGCTTCCTGGTCCCAACAGACACCACAATCACTTGGTCTGGTGTGGCCAGCATCTGGGACAGGGCTGTTGCTGGCAGCAGCATACATAAAGATGCAGCGAGGCAGAGCCTCCATGTGGACCCGCCATGCATCTTGTGAGAACTGAGCCACTTGACACCTGTACAGCAGCAGCGGGCACATGAGGGGCATGTTGGAGTGGGCAACGCTGTTGCCATCATGCCCTAGGTTGGCTATGCAGATGGCTGCTGCCTTGCGCTGCAGGTGTTGCAGGCCAGGGCAGAGTTGCACAAGGGCACCAAGCCCACTGTTGCATCTCATGGAAATGCTCATTTTGGGGTGCAAGCCAGGCGACCCTGCCGCCAGGGTTTGCAGCTGGACAGCAGGAAACTGCTGGCTTGCAGATCTGCAACAGGGCGGCTGAACGACCTGGCAGGGGGCAGAGCACACCTGTGACGTGTCTGCCGCTTGGCGCCTGTCCCTGCTGGTTGCTGTTCAGTGGGTTGAAGACGCCTTGCTGGGAGAGCCACCACAGCACTGGTGTGGTCCTGCTGTGCTATGGACTTTGACAGGACAGTGCCAAGAAAGTTGTGCCTTCATGGGACAGTGCCAAGAAAAGTTGCGAGCTGCTTGCTGCCCCCCTGTCAACAATGTTGACCAGCCTGGAGGGGCTGCACTGGAGCATCTCTCCAGCAGTGGTATCACTTACATTCAGAGTAAAAGACTCTGTTCGCCATTTGCTGGCTGCCCTTTTGAGCTCATGCGCGGCCGCACAGATCCACCTGCAGCTGGCGGCTGCAAACGACTGTCTGGTGAATGGCTGCCTGCACGGCAGAACAATGTATTTGTGCTCCATTTGTGATGTCACGCTGGATGGAGCGCTCCACTAGGGTTTCTGCTTGTAGGAGCCCCCACTCGATCTCGGCGACCGTGTCATCGCAGACGGCCTGGCGAGGATGATGCGGCAGGAGAGTCAAAGGGGCTGGGGGTGTGAGGGCCGGAATGTCGTCATTCTCCGTTATGAACGCTGGCCGTCAGCTGGATCCTTGGGCAGGTGTGCCCCTCTAGCTGCCTTGGTTGCTGCGCACAATGAGTCTGCAGGCAACATGGCAGACAGTGATGATGCCTGGGCATGTGCTGCAGGCCAATATAGGAACAGCGGTGATTCAGGGCTCAGATGAGGATGAAGCAGATGACGACGCTGATGACTTTGACGAGCGGGTCAGTCTGTCTGCGGGCCAGGCACTCTGCCAGCCACATGCCCCTCACTTTGCGACATGCCTACTGCAGGAGTTAACCAGCCCTCCGCTCAATGGAGTCACACAGTCTGGGGGAGATGGTGTGTCATCTGCAGCTGTGTCATCTTGCACACGACCTCTTGCATGTTGAGTGCTTTGCTCAGCAGGAAAGCACCCAGCCGGTCACCGGCTTCTGCTGCCTGGTGGCAATCCTTGCCGCCCTGGCCTGCAAATCCGAAGGCGCACTGGCGCAAGAGGGCCAGGCACGGGGAGCCGGAGGCCTCCACCGCAGAGACCCTGATCAGCCCCTTAAGTTAAGTAAGTTAAGTTAAGTTAAGTTAAGTAAGTAAGTAAGTAAGTAAGTAAGTAAGTGAGCTCCTCAAGGAGCCTTGCATACAGCACTGTTTGTCCCTCCAGAAGGGTGCTGGACTGCGCTATAAGCGAGCTGCTTTCGCTTTTGCCATGCGTGGTATGCCTGAACCCTGACCACCTCTGCATCTGCACGCCAGGGGGAAGCGCGTCAAGGGAGCGGGACACCATGACAGCTTGCCTGAAGCGCCTGGCAGCTCCAAGCAGCACCGTCAGCAGCCTGCAAGGTAGGCCACCGGCAGATCGACATGCTCAACCCGCTCCTGCTCTGCCACACATGTCCTGGTTACAGAGGAGGGACCCCCATTGCCTGCAGGGAGGAGGGACAGGGGATGGGAGTGGGAGTGGGAATCGCAAGGGGCAGCAGCCCAAGCCCAGCACAAGCCGCTTGCCTCCCCAAGTACCTGAGTGAGTCCCTGTCCTCCAGGTAGCCTGTGCACCGCTGACCCCTGGCACACCACCTGCTGTGTTGCTGCAGGGAGCCCCTGTCCGCTGCTCGCCCCTCTACAGGGCAGCGGCAAGAAGGTGGTGGATCTGATAGCGCGAGCCAGGGAGGTTGAGAAGTCAGGGGAAAGGGTGTTGCAGTTTGTCAAGGACAGGTTGGCTGAGACCAACCAGGTGATTCAGGACATTCAGCAGAAGATTGCTGATCTCAACACTTCCCTCCCCAACCTTGAGAAAGGTCACGACAGGTACATGAATGTCATCAAGGGCCTCCAGGATGAGGAAGACAGCTTTGACATAGAAGACAGCTCTGACGAAGAAGACAGCTCTGACGAAGATGCAGATGCCGAACAGGATGATGGAATTGGCCAAACATAGTTGCTGTGGATTGAACACATCACTTTCGCTGTACAGCTTACTGTGCACTTCAAAGGCAAGCATTGTAGAGGCACACGTGCTTCCACTCATCAACCCCAGCGATACAACAGTTTCATCAATGAATGCACTTGCAGAGGGCACCTAAAGGTGTTGCTGCACATCTATCAACGCCTGAAAACCACAACAGTATCCAAAAATGCCTTGGTGTTGTCTGCACAGGAGCTGGAACAATTGTTCCAGCTCCTGTGCAGACAACACCAAGGCATTTACTTGTTTACTAACTATAACTTTAAAGTACAACGAGTCTCAAGATGGCATGGGTCTCTTGATAGTACAATCAGCTGCTTGCATCAGTCTCTTCCTCTGAGTCTTCAGTTTAGAAGGTACCTGTCCCTAGCCTGCAGCAGGGCAGCGTGATGGGACATGCTGATTGCAGAGGCATGAGCTGGCACAAGCAGGGCCTGGACCAGGCTACCTGCGACCATTCTTCCTTGCCTTGAGCAGCTCTGCCTTCCTGTCCTGTAATCGCTGCTCCAGCACATCTAAATGGCAGCCATGGCACCTGCCCTCTGGCATATCGATATGGCATATCAATATCAGGCATATCGATATATAACTCCCTAAGCGCACTCGATGTAGGCGCATGCCTCCTCGTGATGTCCCTTCAGATGCAGAAGCAGCTGTTGCATCAAGTGATGTCAGCAGTTTATAGAACTTCAAGTTGCTAGCCTTTGATGACAGACCGACAAGGGACGGTCCCTTGTGTTTCTTGTCACAGATACCTGCAGCCCTGCTAGCTGCCATGCATGGCATATGCATGCTGCTGGCTCCTAGCCAGTCTGACACACAATGAAGCACACTTTTCCAAGCACACTTTGCCTTGTTCACACACTTTTTGCACACTTATTGCACACTTCATTGCACACAATGTAAACACTTTCTGCACACGATCAAGGCACACAAAGCACACACTTCATGCACACTTTCTGCACACTTGTTCCCCTGCAATGAGGCACACTAACTGGCTCATTTACGTGTGCATAAAGTATGCAGGGTTGGTCTGCTAGTGATCACCTGCGGTACCCTTCATGGGGCACGCCGAGGCCGTCTCTCGCCTGTTCCCTTGCAGGGGACCTGACGCTTCTCACACTCATGTACTCTGTGGCGCACCAACAATTCACGCTCCACCTCCTCCTCACACAGCTCACACTGGGCCGGCTGGCAGGCCAGCAAGGCCTCCAATGCTGTGTTGTGTGGCAAAATGACAGGCAGGGGGACCTGCAGGGCGCGGGGCAGGCAGGCTGGGAATTTTGTGGAGCGAAAGCTGCTGTTGCAGCACAGCATGCCAGGCCCCCCACCTTGCATACAGGGCACGCATCCTTCCCAGGCTGGTTAGCTTGTCTGTGTGCAGGCATGCACCCCGCCCAGAAGATGTGGCTGGCTTCTGATCCACTGCAGTGAACCAATTCCAGATAGAACTGTTCGTTGCAGAGGGGGCACCTCAGCTTGTCTGAGGGCACCTCTGCAGGGCAGCAGGCCTGTGAGCAGCAGCTTGCAAGGAGTGCTGTGGCCATGCGAGGTGCTTTGCAGGGCAGCAGGCCCCTGAGGTGCAGGCCTGCTGCAGGCCCTAGGGTCACCTAAGAAGACTCTCCGTGCTGCAGGCCTCTTGGCCCCTGGACTGGGCCCAGTCATCCTTGCGCTGGCCTTGTGGCGCATGGTCAGGCAGGGGTGCCTGCAGGAGCAGGAGCAGGAGCAGGTGTGAGGTGAGCAGTAGGTCCCCTGCCATCACAGCCAGGTATATGGCTCAGTCAACCCCTCACCTGTCAAGACATCTCCCGGACCCTCCGCACGGAACAGCCGATGAACGAGAGAGCCGGTGTCACTAAATAAAGGACTGTACTAGACCTGCTTGAACTTTATGTCACACCCAGCTTATGACATATCCGGAGGAGGAGGAGGCCTTTGTTGGTGCGTCAGCCCCGGATTGCTTGTGTGTAGGATGCCTGTACCGAGCATGCAGTCCCCGCGCAGCCCTCTGGACTGGGAGTGGGAGAGCCAGAGCTTGGAGCCTGAGCACACAGCATGCGCAGGGATGCCTGCGGAGAGTGATGCTGCAGTGCTGAGCACCCTGCAGGCCCTGCAGGCCGAAGTCGCCACACTTGGCAAGAATCTGCAGCTGGACAGGAATGCGGTAGCCAAAACTGCAAGGCGGGGACTCCTGGGGGGCCTGCTGCATGCCCTGGACATGGTCCTGGGGTTGCGGAGGCCTTCCTGGACAGCCCCTCATTGCGGCTGTGGTGACTCGGTCAGATGTGATCCTGTAATGATACACACAGAACTCAGCAGCACCACCTTGCACTCTAAAGCTCCTGTCTGTCCAACTGGTGCTCACTAGCGCCACCTTGCACTCTGATGCTCCCGAATGTCAGACTCACCGACGCCACCTTGCACCCTGACACTGCCATCTGTCAGATCTACCATCGCCACCTTGCACCCTAATACTATAAATACAAACACATCCAGATAACACAGCACAACATCAGGCCGCGACACATACAAGACGCATCCGGTATGTCCTGTTCAGTGGTTGTACACGATGCCAGCTGGCCGCACAGCAGCTGTGATGCATGCAGTGTGCATGTGCCGTGCTTTCCCCGCGGCCTTGTCGTGCACCGATAAGATCGTTCCTGTGAGGCAGCCCCACGATTTACCAAGGTCAAGCTGTGCAGTGCAGGTCTCGCAAAGACGCCTCAGCGCATCTGCAGCCTCACAACTGCAAAGACCACTTCTTGCCGGCGCAATCAGGTGATTATCTCTTTGTCTCTGACAACATGCACCAGCTGCAGAGAGGTTATGCCTGCTGGGGTAGATTGTGTGGTGCATCTGTTTAGTATGATATGGGTTCAAGCAGTGGGTTGATGCAGCCCGCTGCACACATGCGCAGCGGTTGCAAACCTTTCATCCATGCCTGCTTGCGGGAAGTCGTGTCGACTCAGCTGCAGCCTGCCACCTTATGTGGCAGTCAGCTTTCAGGTCAGGGCCTGCCTGGCTGGTTTCCAACATGCACTTATTGAGCCTGCGTTGTTGCCTCATGCACCCTGTTCTAGTTTGCCCTATATCATCAAACGAAGTCTTGAGAAAGTGTGTCATGTATGCAGAGTCCTTGCTGGCAGAGGTCATAGGACTCTGCACTCAGCATGCTAGGAGCCATGGAAATCCTCAGGTGTGTTGCCCTTAGCATATGTTGCCCTTTGGGACCACCAGACCTGCATCTGCTGGAAGTACAAGCATGTATGTTGCTGATGCATTGCAGGACTGCCATCCTGCTGGCAGCTCTAGTGGTTGTTGTGCGGGCGGACAGTATCGGGGTTGTACTCTTTAGTAACCCTGCTAATAGAAGAGGCGGAGCAAGAACATTCCCAATCTGGCCGGGGTATGACAGCGGCCCAATTAATGCGTATGCCCCCGCGCACTCAACCAACCCATCCGGGAGAATGGATATTTCAGGACCTCACAGCCTGGTATCACATGATGGGACGACGGTGTGCACTGTCACTCAGTACCTCGGCGGTGAGTGTCTCACAAACACCCAGATGTGCTCATGTATCTGCCAGTGGCACTGACACTTGGACTTATGGTCTTCCTCTTGCAGGCCAAAGCGTACAGATTGTCACCGACGCAGGCTCCTACGTTAGGGTTGTAGACCTATACCGGGTGAGATGTTTTAGCTACCCTTTGCAGGAGTCGATCAGGCAGTATCTGGCCGCTGAAAATGTCAAAGCTATAATGAACATAAATGGTATCTTAAGCCCCCTGTCAAATTTCGCAAAGCGCGACCAGAACACTGGTGACTCGCTGGTGTTGACCACGGGTGAGTCATTGGCACATTCAATGTGCTGCATCACCTTGAACCGTGTGAGTCCCTCTTTTCCTGAGCGGCATTCCATTCTGGCAATGCAGATATCCCTGGAAGTTGCAAGATCGATGGGAGCTGCAGTCCAGCTGTTGCCTGAAACACACCGAGCTTGCAGGGGGGTCGCCTAATAAAGGGGGTGCTCCAGTCGATACCCAATGCGTGATCGCGGATCCATTTTCCCTATGGCAGAGGGATGGAGCGTCCCCAAACGCCTGCGCCGCAATATTCTTTTGCTACACCAACCAGAATGACGCTTCATCAACCCAAGCCTGGTATGTTGAGGCGACAGGGGAATGCAAGGACATTGCAAACGACGGTGGTCAGGTCGCTTGCCACACATGATGTCCCTCCAGCCCATCTGCTCTCGAGCAGCGCACGGTCGTCAAACAGCGCCTGAATGTTTTCCAGAACCACAAGGTGAAGGAGTCGGTGGTGGCGAGGGAGGCATGCCCCCCTCCCCCTGCCCCCAAACAGATACATGGCAGACACCGCGGGTGTACTGGGGTGCCTCACACACTTCCTGGTTCCGCTTTTGCTCACCCCCGCTGTGCCACGCTGCAGGAGTGGTACGACAGGAAGGGCATGCCCTACATGCTGGGCCTCCTGCTGCACGGGCTCCCAGGCACCGGGAAGACCAGCACGATAAAGGTGCGTCCGCCTCTTGAGCCGAAGGCCTTGACCAGCGTCGGCTGGGACTGAGACCGCCTGGCTGCAGGCGATCGCCGACGTGACAGGCCGGCACATCATCAGCGTCAGTCTGGAGGACATCAAGACCAAGCGCCAGCTGAAGCACCTGTTCCAGGACGAGGCCGTGCATGTGGCGCCCCCCGTCGGGCAGGGGCAGGCAGAGATCTTCAGGATCCCCATCAGCAAGCGCCTGTTCGTCCTGGAGGTGAGCTCCGGAGAAATGCTGGCGCCGGCTGGTCGCTTCCGCCTCACCCTCTCTGGGCACCTGCAGGACATCAACGCGGCGAGCCAGCTGGTGCTGGACAGGCAGTACCAGAAGACCCAGCAGCCGCAGCAGAGGCAGCGGGGGCAGGCCCCTCCATCCATTCCCGCCACCGCCGGCCAGTGGCAGCAGCAGTATGGGGCGCCTGCAGAGGAGGAGGATGAGGAGGAGAACGACGACGCCATCAACCTGGCCACCCTGCTAAACACACTCGATGTTGAGTACCTGGTCTGCCACACGCACTGCCATCGGTACTTAATTGCGGTCTTCAGTCGGCCTCTGCATGCGCTGAGATGATTACGGCTTGTCCAGAGACTGCCTGAGGGGCCATCCACACACACAGATGCTTGTCCCTTCTGCAGGCACTGTCGAGTACCCAGGGCGCATCCTGATCATGACCAGCAACTACCCCGAGCGCTTGGACAAGGCACTTGTGCGAAAGGGCCGCGTAGACCTGAGCCTGCGCATGAAGAAGGCCAGCGCCGCCATCACCAAGGAGATGTACGAGAACTTCTACGACGACACTTGGCCCGAGCACCTCAGCCTGGCGGCCGCCAACGACTTCCAGCACCCCACGAACGTCACGGCGACGGTGCCCCAGCTCAGAGCTTTGCTCGGCGTGTCACCTTTCTTTACAGTGATCTGTCACCACTGCATGCCGCCCCACTGCCTGCAGCATTACTGGCACCTGCAGCCTGAAATGTCAACTGCAGCCCACCCCTGCCCTGTTTTGCTGCGACACGCTGCCCCTGATGCCGCCCACCCCTGCCCTGTTGCAGGTTCTGAGCCAGTGCCATGCCTGCTCAGCTGCCACTCCTCCAGCCTCCCCTTGCTGCCTCATTGGTTGTATCGCAAGATGCTCTTGTCAACTCCTGCATCGTAGCTGCCGTTTTTGTGCCAGGATCAGGCACGGCCATACGTAGACCTCGAAAAGATCGGGTCTGCTGCCAGGTGAGCGGCATATCGTCTCAGTCAGCGCTCGATGGACTTGCAGAGGCCTCTTTGACCACCTGCCTTTAACATTATCATTAGACGGTCAACAACCATACCGGCAATCAGGCGCCGTCTCATCGCTCTGGATTGGCTTGATCACCGTGCCGGAGCACGATGCTACCCTTTCTCAAAAGAATGATGAACAGCGGTGAGCTTTGCCATACTCCTGTTCCTGATGACATGCCTGCACTGGTACACCTGCGCTGCTGTTGCACATTTACTCATCAGGAAGAGCACTGCATGCAGGGCTCTGGCCGGGCACCTCAACAAAAATTAAGTCCACAGGCAGCCCATCTGCGCCTGCCACCATGCCTGACGTGCCCCGCCCAGTGGCTGCAATGGTGATCCCAAAACAGCTCTGCCATGGTCCCCAGCCACCCAGTTGTCTACATGACTACATAACCTGCTAGGCCAGCCCATCCGTTTTGCGTGGTGGACTCTGCTGCATGGGCGGTCTCATAGGTGCCCAGCACTGACCAAGCCCCTGGTGGGCATCATGTGCAGGCAGAGGACCTGGCCACAGTTGAAGCCTGGGTGGATGGCGGCCCGGTGACAGGGGCCTCACTTTTTAGCGCTGTGTTTCAGCAGCCTCAGATGCCCTTCTCTAGGGTCGAGTTCTGTGGGCCAGGCTACAAAGCAGTGCTGTTTGTCCCAAGGTGAGGCTTGTCTGAAGCACCACCCTCCAGCCTCAGGTAGACATTTCTGCAGCATGCAACAGTGCTGCTGTTGCGCTGACATAGCTTGCCGCCTCACCCTGCAAGCTCTGTGGTGGTGCTCACCTAACACCCTGTCTGCCACAAGACTGCGGCTGACCTCTGTCAATCTCCACTCTGGGCTGAAGATCACCTGCAGGCCAAACACTTCTGAGAGCTTCTGGTGCTCAGGCCCACCCCCCAGTGGCGCCACACTTGACTGTACTGCCAACTAGCAATACACCAGTTGTGGCTTGCCCACCCCAGCTGGGACTTGCTTGTCTTGAGTTTAGTCTTGATGTCATCCGCGTTGCAGGACTTTGCTGCTGGTTGGTTTTGGGGGTTGGTCACCCACACCAAAGAGGGCCTGCGCTTCCTGAAATGTCATGTGCTGAAACTCATGCATGCAGAATATGATCTGCCGCAGGGATTCAGTGGTATAGGTCAAACAACAATACGCCCAAGCTGCACAAGCTCTCCTGCACGCCTGCATCAGAGCAAGGACAGCGCTCCTTCCCAGGGGATCGTTGCTCAAGTGACGCTTATAACATGATTCTGGCATACTTCAAGCCTCATGGTGCCCTCCTTCACCAGGCTGAGCCCGTCTTCCTGCTGCACTGCAGGCAGGCACTTGTGACTGCACCCTCCGCAGCCGAGGCCTGCGCCGCGCTGGTTGTCTCCCATGCGGGCAGGCGCGTGGAGGCCAGCGCCCTGCAGTTAGTGCCGACGGGCTTTGGGTATCTGAGGGGCGTGATTGCGCTGGATGCTGCCACTCCCTGGCGGTGCTGCTGCAGTGCTGGAACCTGCGGAAGGTGGGCTGTGAATCGTGCTGACAAGAGGACTGCACAGCATGCTGCTTTTGTGCCCCCAGTAGAGCCGCTGCAGACAGGGGGCTGAGAAAGGTGGGCTCTATGCAAACAGGGGCTTGCGCTGACAGAGGGGATGGCATGGGATGCGGCCCTGCCTGCTGCCACTCCCTTGGCAGCGTTGTTGCAGAGCACAGAGTTCAGGAGGTTGAGCTGTGGTGGCGTTTGTGGAATGGCAACTGCAGCCGCTGTGCCTGGGTGCCCCCAACCCCTTGGTAGCACTGCTCCAGGCAAAGTCCTCAGGCAGGCTTACATTACATTTGTGATTTTGAAGCTCTCGCTGACGAGCATCTTGCTTGACAAACAGGCCACTGCATGGTTGCAGCTACTTAGCTTGCAGCTTTTGGTAATGGGGCAAACGCAGGTGCGCTCTGGTACTGGTCGCAGGGCAAGTGAAAGCACCTGAAGCTGGGACATAGCTTGCAGCCAGTCGCATCAGCGACTGGCATGCTGAGCACATCAGTAACCTCTGTTCAACTGTGAGTACAAGCTGCAGTTTGGCAGATGACATTGCGCCGTGGCCGCACTGAGCAGCCAACACCTGGTTTATCTCGGCACACAGGGTCAGCAGCAGTTGACGCATAGCAGTGGTAGTGGCTGCTTTCAGGCACTATTGGCCAACCGCCTTAGCATCTTTTGCAGGCCGCCTTCGCGGCTACAAGGCTGCAGCCTGCTTCAGGATTGGAAGTCAAGCACAATCGCTTGCTTAAGCAGCCCTCCTGGTGACTTGGCTGCAGGAGCTGGCCACAGCAGTGCCGGCTGCATCCTGCCACCTGCTGGCAATGATGGCCGGCACTGCAGAGTTCACAGCCAGCTTCCGGTCTCAGCTGGCATGGCAGGAATGCCAGAGACTACTGGTCGGGCAGCTGCTGTGGCAAGACTGTCATCGACTACTGGTCCAGGATCTTGTTTGCGGGACTCAAATCAGCCGGCAGCTTGCAGGGCTGGTCAGGTGAGCTCCTGACCTCGCACTTCAAGGGCTGCCTTCCAGTGCATAGAGCTGCACAACCAGTCAGCTGAAGGCTCAGGTGGTCTGTATGTCTGGCATGTCCAACTGACAGCCAGCTCTCTCACAGAGTCTGCCTGCCACTTTTTGCAGTAGGGGCGAATAGCAGCTTTTGTCTCAGTAGGAGGGATATGCTTCTGCATCAGCCAGTGATCATCACATCTGGGGGCTGGGGAGCAGCCCCCTTGCTGCATTCATATGTTGACCGTTGCTGCTGTGGCTGATCTTTGCCTGACGCCTACAGATTCGGACGACGTGCATGCCAGCTGCATCAAAGTAGCCCTTCGCCCCCCCATACTCACCCTCAGGCACTCACGTTCAACTGTGCTGTGTGTCGTGCAGCTTCCCCATCGCCAAGCAACCAGAGGAGCCAGCAGAGGTGGGCACCCTGCAGGAGTATGTGGCCTCCATGAAGCCGGAGCAACCAGGCATCTTCTATGAGGAGGGCCTCAACATCCTATCCAGCTCACAGAGCTGGGAGCTGCTGCTGTGGGGATTCCAGGTGGGCTCAGCTGAGAACTGAAGAGTGAGGTCTGGTGAAGCTGGAAGGCTGAAGGGGAGTGCATGGCAGGCTGGGTCTGCTCACAGAGGTGCTGCGGCGGGGGCTCTGAACGCGCTCAACTGAGGGGAGAGGGGTGTGACTGGAGCTGGAAATGCGCTGAGGAGGGACAGCCGGGCCACTTCGCGATGTATCCTGATGCCATGTTCCTGCCCTGTGACCAGCACTGTAGACTGCTGCCCTGCCCTGGCAGCTTCAGATGGGCATGGTCGTACCTGTTCATCCTCTGCTCAGCTTCCCAGTTTGCCTGCACATCAACACCCAAAATTTTGTGTCAGGTATTGGCCTCACCAAAGGCCCCAAGGCCCAGTCTCGCAGTGTGTCCACTTCGGCTGGGCACCCCATCTTGGCACAGGGCCGTGCCTACAATAAGCTGGGATCCCTGCTGCCAGGGTCTGAGGGCTGACTGCATGCCTGTATGTGATGCTGGCAGGCCGTGGCTCACATGTGTCTTGTGCTGCTGTAGCTGTGTCCATAGCTGGGCTCACATCATGCCTGATGTCTCAAGGCCCTGCAGCATTGGCAGGCTGCAAGGCTTTTGTGCTCACCATCCATGCCCATCCTGAAGTCACAGGAATGCCCTGCTGCACAGTCCCACATCCCCGGCGTGAAGCACTAGCGCTCTGCACTGCGCCCTCAGCAGTGCCCACCTGTTCAGTCCCTGCATGTCTGCAGGAGGTGGACCTGCACACACAGGTCCCGCAGGCATAGGCACGCTCTGCTGCAAACTCCAGACCAGCCCTGGCGCAACACATCTGAGGTCTCCACTGTGACCCCACCGATACATACCTCTTGCTGTATGCAGATTGTGGACCTGCAGCCACGCGCCATCAACAAAACCGTCCTGGAGTTGGAGGAGGTTGTGGGACATCGCTTCATCAATGTCGACAGCCCAGAGGCAAGCAGCTTCTGCTTGAGGGCATCATGTTTAGGTTGTTCACAGTTGTCAGCCCAGCTGCCAGATCTAGGGAGGGCATGTGGCTATCCTGTTCTGCTGGTGACAGTAATGTTCCGGCTTGACAAGCAGCAGCTAATTCAGGCAACAATCTTAGGTGGCCACGGGAGCTTGTGTTCACTGCATCAGGCTGGCAGGAGGTTGATCCCCTGCAGCCTTGAAATGATTGTGCAGTCACCACTGCGCTTGTGGCTGACTTCAAAGGCTACTTGCCTGCCTGATGAGCCATCTGCACCCTTTCCAGGCACGTTCGCTTTGCCCTGGCAGGTCATGACTTTTGCTCTTTGCCTCTGCAGGTTGCTGATCTGCTGCAGTGGCCAGCTGACCACTCTGCGACGTGGCCATTCGACTGCTCTGATGACTGCGCACCGTCCGCCGACGCGAACTATGAGGCTGCGCAGCCCAAGATGCCTGCACTGGAGGCCACGGCGGCTTCCAGTGGTGCCGCAGTGGGCGTGCTTGTCCCCAGGCAGCCTGCAGCAGGCGTGCTGTCTTCCAAGCAGCCTGCAGCGCGTCAGAAGGCAGCGCAGCCTGCAGTGGGCAACCAGGCAGCGCAGCCTGCAGTGGGCCACATGGCAGCGCAGCCTGCAGGGGGCCTGCCGACAGGATCAGCCTCTGCCGCTGGCGATGCCAAGGTGCGCACAGCTTCGCAGCCTTGTCTGCTGCAGCCGTTCACCTCAGCTGGGCCCACAGCATTCAGTATGGCTACTTGAGATCACGCCTTGGCTTCCAACTTGCAGAGTTGTCCAGGCCATCGCTTGACTGATCGTAGCCTCACACACATCTTGGTATGTGCAGGAGCAGCAGGGTGCTGCACAAGCCAGCCACGAGGGGCGCAACGCCACAGCTGAGGTTGCAGCTATCAATGGCGACAGTGATGTCGACGGAATCCCCCAGGTACGACATGTGGAGACAGCAGCGCTCAGGTCCTCTGCGCATTGCATCGCCGCAGTCCATACAAAACCGTGTCAACAGCATTGAAGCAGACGGCTCCACCCTGCCTGCAGGTGGGGCAGCCCTCAGAGGAGCAGCCCTCTGAGGAGCAGCAGGCAGCTGAGGGGCCTGTGGTGGCCCACAAGGCAGCAGGCCCAGGCACCGCCCATGACTCAGCGCCGATCCGTGCTGGAGTCTCAGACTCCCTCAGGGCTGAGCGCCAGGCTGCCAAGCTCCAGGCTGAGCAGGGGCTGGCAGCGCTGCAGGCCACGCTCCAGCAGCTGGAGGACACCCGCCAGCTGGAGGCAGTAGCCCTGCAGAGCAACCTGCCGCTGCGGGCTGCAGCCCTGCAGGCTTCCCACCGCCAGCTGCAGCAGGTCGCGCCGCAACGCCTGCGCCACCAGGAGGCCCGCTACGCAGAGCTCTGTGCCCGGCACAGGCTGGCCCTGGCAGAGGGGACCAAGGACAGCCACCTGGCCCTCGCAGGCGAGCAGCCCTACTTCACGCCTCCTGGGCACTACAGCAAGCAGCCCCCACGCTTTGGCGCTGCTGCCCGGAAGGTCTGGCAGGAGCTGCCACAGGGCATCGCCGGCCATCCTTACATCGCCCACCGAGTCAGAATGCTGACTCAGGGGCCCAGCAACCGATCCAAGACCGCAGGGCAGAACGGCATCTTGCCCAAATCCAGGTTCTGGCCCGGGACGGCTGCAGCTGTGCGGACCCACCCAGCAGGCAATGTGGCCCCTAGCTGCCCCATCAGTGCAGGAGGTGCGCAGGCGCCAGTCCCTGCCACTCACAGGCTGTCAGCACAGCCGCGCACCATCTCAGAGCAGCCCAGTCGAGTCAGCACCGCGAAAGTGCAGCAGCAGCCAGCCCTTGCGGCTAACAGCATTCTGCAAATCAAGGACCGATCGTGTGCAGAGGTAAGCCCCAGGTGTGCACTGCTGCTACTGCTGCCACTGACCCCACTGGATGTTGCACATCGCCCTCCAGAGGACGTCCAGCAACTGCACTGGCCACCTGCAGCTGCGCTGACAAGGCATCTCAGGAGGATCGCGCCCCTGCCCAGGCATGTGACAATCAGTGTGGACCTAGGGGCCTGCTGTCATGCTGCTTGCTGCCCAGCCACCTGCCTGCCGTTCGGCAATCTACCTGCGATCAGCAACATTACGAGCAGGGCTTGAACCTGTTCGCTCTGTGCTGCAGAGTTCTACGGCGGGCATCACAGCTGGAGGCACCACCAAGAGGGCCACAAGGGCTTTCAAAGAGGCATTCAACTTCACAAAGGCTGCACACTCAGGGCAGACCCACCAGCACTTACATGAGGTAGCTAGTCACGCCTTACTCAAGGCTGTCTGTATGGCACGGCGTCCCATGGCCTTCGCAGTGCATCTTCCGTCGTGGTAATGTTGGGCCGCAACCCGAAGGCTGCTCCCATGTCCTGCCTGCCCACGCATGTGTGCTGCGCCTCAGTAAGGCCAATGCATGCTGCCACAGCACATGGCACCCGAACGCATCAATCCTGAGTGAACTTTGAAGCAGCAGGCGGTGGTACTTATCAAACCTGTAAACTGATAGAGTGTGCTGCTGTTGCACTGCAGGGCCAGGGTGGCATGGCAGCGGCTGCTGCCTCTGCCAGCAATGCTGACCAGCCCCTCAACCTGACCGCCGCCAAGGTTGAGCACTCTGCCTCAGCTACAGAGGCCTGCTGCTCTCGCAAGAAATCCCTGTTCTGGCGCCTGACGCCCAAGTGCCTGGAGAGCTGCCTGCCCATGGCGCCAGCACCTGCTGCCAAGGCGCCGAGTCCCCAGGTGGGCAGCCCAAACTTCTGCTGCCATGCTGCCTGGCAGCGTTGTGCGGTTTGTGCATTGTCCATCTCCATGGCACAGCATTGTGCACACAATGGCAGCGGGTGTGCCTGGGGCTGGGTGAGCGATGCACCTTTGTGGCTGCACATAGCAGGCAGCATGGCTGCCTGGCACAGGGTGTGGGGCTGTGGGTTGTATCCACATGGCTGCAGGGCTGGCCTGCATGCCCTGCCCGACAGACAGCCGAGGTTGTTGGCACCTGCATGGCTGCAAGTTGGCCTGCATGCTCAACCTGATAGCAGGGGTGGGATTGAAGCATGGCTCTGCCAGGGAGCAGCACTGGCCTGCACGCCCTGCCTGTACAGACACCTGGGGACATGAGAAACAGCATGGCTGCATGTGTGGAGGCGTCATTGACCAGCATGCCCACCTGACAGGGGGGTGGGGCTTGCGGGATGCACCTGCATGGCTCGGCAAAGGGGCAGCGCTGGCCTGCATGCCCCGCCTGAACTAATACCTGAGGGCGTATGCACCTGTATGGCTGCACATAGAGGCAGTTTTGGCCTGCACGCCCATCCCTGACTGCAGCCCTGACTGGTTCTGCAGGCCTTGCCAAACCCCCCCATGCTGATGCCTCCACCGAAGCGCTGCACAGCCGCCTCAGGCGCTGGCAGGAGGCCACAGGGGAGGCCAGGACCTCAGCGCAGGCCCACCTCTGGCATTGTTGCGCCACCTCGTGCTAAGAGCACACTGCGCCACTCACCTGTACAAGTCCCTCAGGTATCGACATGTATTGTCAGCTTTTACAGTGTACTGCCGGGAGGTGGTTGGAAACAGGCCCCTGCAGTGCGTGGAGGGATGTTCACAGCCAGCACCCTGACACTGCATGGGCCGCTAACCCTGCTGGCAGCCGCTCAGCAGCTGTTTGTGTGGTGTTATACAGTGTAACATCAGCACATCAACTTCCACTACTTGGTGCTGCAGGCTGCGGGAGGCAACTTTGGGCGCTTGATCCGCATCCAGCTCCAAGATGGGACGTGGTGAGGGTAGCTGCTTAAAAGTAACTGCTTGAGCTTGAAATGGACCATCAGCCTATCTCCGCTGCAGGCCCAGTTGGCCAACTGGCGTCCACCCCGTTCAGGGTGTCTCAAACGTGCTCAGATAAGCAGACCTTGGGAGACTCAGCCTCCGGCAGTACTGCAAGACGCTACAGCAGACATGAGGCTGAAATGCCACAGGCAGGCCATGGGACATCTGTCTGCATATCAAAATCCCTGTGTCTGTCTTGAGACTCTTCTGGGACTGCTTGCAACGAGTGATGGCACATGCAGTTGAAACCACAGCAACAGGGAGCGCCTACCAAGAGCACATTGCTCTCCTGGATAGCACAGGGCTGCTCAAGTCAACATAAAGTGTTGACTTTGCATATAATGGCCTCACAGGGAATGAGGCAGGTTGTTATCACCCTGAGCAAAGGTTGCATTCGGGATTGCTCTTGTCTTCGCTGCTCTTGACCAAGAGTTGTCTTTCCTCATCAGGAAGTCACGCTTACTAGTGTAACGCTTGTTACTGGTCCACAATAGCATCGCACTTGCAGCATGTTACGGCAGACTGCCGGGCTTTTCACGAGGCAGACCAGAGCTGCACAGCAGTTTGTCACATGTGGCAATTGTCCAGCTCTTCACTTGATCTCCAGAAGTAGTAGCTTCAGCAACAGGAGGTGGCTGCACCTGCTCACTGCAACAGCTGTGGCAGCATCAGGCCTCACACAAGGTGCTCATGCCGAGCAACAGCAGGCAAGGGTTGCGCCTGTCAACCCACCAGGCTGAGTCAGATTATGATGTCACACTCTGAACATGTGCACAGTGCAACGACAAGCCAAGCTGAAGCTCCTTGCTGCCCATGTGCTGCTGCAAGCACATGCCACGCCTCTTATGTGCAGGAGCGCACTGCAGAGGGCCGCCGAGCTAGTCAGGGCCAGCAGCAGGCTCAAGCAGCTCCCCAGCAAACAGGCGCGGCAGAGCCACAGCCGGCTGCGGGAGCTGCAGGCGCAGCTGCAAGCATGGAGGGGCCTGGCCCAGTGGGCAATGACCTGACAGCCAAGTCACGCCTGTACAGAGCAAGAGCAGTGCAGCTCTACAGAGAAGTGAGACCCTTGCAATGGGTGTCTGTCACCCTCAGCACACTTCATCACCTGGAATGCTGTGGCACAGCAGGTTGAGGAAGCATTCATTGACACTGCATGATCACATCCTGGAGTACCCTTGCTGAGCTCTGCCTATGCTGTGCGGCAGCAGTTGGAGGAGACAGAGTATCTCTGCGAGGAAGTGAGGCAGGCATCTGGGGCTGGTGGCAGCTTTGGCCTCTGCACAGTCACTGGTACAGAGCCAGGCTGCATGCACGGCAGACGAGGCCACAGATGTCTGGACTGCATCGTGCAGTTGACTGCAAGGTCATGGAATGCTACTACTGGTGGGCCCTAATGCAGCTTTGTCTGCTGCAAGTCCAACTTAGCTTTTCAATCTATGTATGGGCCAGAGCCAGCTCAGCTGTCAACAACGTCTGCACTGTGCAGGGTGACGGGGGCGAGGCAGAAACACCTTCAGGGATTTGCGCTGCATGCAGGGGTGCTGAGTATGGCCGTGCCCAGTGCAGGGGGCCGTAGAAGAGGGAGAGCGCGTCTTCAGGGAAGCCACGCGGCTGGCCAGGCGCGGGATTGGAAAGAGTGACCCTCACATCCCTGCTGCCCATGTGAATTATGCGAGATTTCTACGGAATGGCGCCATCATCCCGACCCTGGTGCAGTCGGTGCGCCCAAGGCTACGGCGCCAGGGAGACGCGCATGCCCTGCTGCTGGAGGCAGCCAAAATTCTGTCTAAGCATGGGCCAGAGTCCCTCTCGAGTGAGTGTCAAAGTGATGACTGCCATCAGGCACTCATCTGGCCCAAATGTGACCGGTGGGGCCTGGACTAGAGCTTGACTGTGGTCAAGCATCTGGCCCGCCATGTGGCTGGATGGGTATCAGAACTGCTGTTCTGGCCATGCTGTCTCTGAAGCCATTCTGAACATGGGCAAGCATCCAAACCCATGCGCCCTGCTTTCAGGGGTGTCATTGTGGAATTATTGTGCTGCAGAGTATGCACAGCATGTGGCCTGGCTGGCCAAGCGGATGAGAGATGCAGGCATGGTGGCAGAGGCTGAGGTCCTCCTGCAGCAGCTGTATGCTGCTGTCCAGGCTGTCAAAGTAAGGCTTGGGCTGCTGCTTTGCTTGTGGCACTGCAGTGCGCCAAGTCTGGCAGACTTCTGCCTAATCTGCTGCAGCTAAACAAATTTGCAGCAAGTCCCTGCAGCCTGCCGCACTCACGTGGCGCAGCCCTTGACTGCAAGTGAAACGTAAACATGGCTGATGGAGACCTCCGTCTTGCATGACTGGCACAAAGGCCTTGCTGCCACTCAAGGCGCTCAGAGCACAGCAGAGGCGGCCCCTGTGCAGAGCTGCTGCAAGGGCAGCAGCTGCACCAGCCGCCTTGCCTGTGTGCAATCTCTCATGTCTTGGCACGGTTGCAGTCCTGGATTGCGTGGTGGTGTTCAGGGCGGTGGCCCTCATCCACCTCATGCGTGCCATATGGCAGAGGTCTTCAAGCAGCCTATGTGACCTTGCAGGGGCCAGAAGACAACAGCTTGTCTATGTTGCTGAGCAGCTTGCAGATTTGCTTGGGTGTCAGACAGAGCGTCTTGAGGAGGCAAGGAGTCTGCTGCAGGAGGCACTGGAGGTCAGCATGGTGAGCGTCACCCTTCTGTGCTGCCATGTGCAGCTGGCGAGCCCCAGCAGCCAGAGTGTCAGCTGAAGTTGCACCCAAGGCATTCTGGGCTGAGCCTTCCACTGTCTCTCGCTGCCTCGTGCTGGCTTCGGAGCACATGTACACTCATGGCTAGCGCCAGGCGAAAGGGGGCTGCTGTGTCCCCTTCTGCCTGGCGCCCCAATCATCGTCTCGCTTCTGACAGCACATCACGCAAAGCATGAGCGGCAAAGCTTTCAAAACACCTTGGAAAGGGTACACCTAGCAAGCACCCAAACATCCTGCCCTGCAATCCAGGCTGTGGCCAAGGAAGGCTGGGCCGCTCTCCCAGCCCTGTTTGCCCACATCCTGCAACAAGAAGCAACTCAAGCTGCTGCAGTTAGAGGTGCAAGTCCACAGACAGCAGGATTGTGGGCTTACAGATGCAGCTGGGTGATCTGGAGTGCATTATTGGCCGCAAGGACCCCATAGGGTCCCAAAGGTGAGCACCTCTTGCAATGAGGGTCTCTTCAGATCCATTGATCTGGTCCGCAAATGCTCAATGGAGGTGGCTGCATCATCTGCTGCTAGGCAGTGTATTTACAAGAGGGGGGCATCTGGGAGAGGGTGCAGTTCAGTCTCCACAGACGGAGGCTTACCTGCTGTGCTGTGCAGGGCCTTTAACATTGCGCAGAGTCTTGCTGAGGTCCTTCAGACCTCCCTGACATCCAAGCCAAAGAGCAGTATTCGCGCGGCGCAAAGCAGTCAACCAGCAGCTGGCTGCCTTTGAGCAGCAAGCCACAACCTGCAGAGCGCACGGAGCATGCGGTGAGGCATGTACTTGTGTTTCCGTCTGTGTGGCACTATGGTTGCCTGTATGTGCCAGCCAAGCTTCCACAGCAGCTGTCTGGAAGCTGTCATGTGATGTTGGACGGGCTTCTGCCTGCATGAGTATCTGCCAGCATCCAAATTTGACATGAAGCTCTTTAATTCGCGCAGGGAAAAATGAGGTACGCACTCTTTTTGCAGAGTGTGGTGCTGCGAGCCATGCTGTGCCAATGTAACGGGCTAAAGGCCAAGGCAGAGTTACAGCTGGGGCACACAACAGATGCAGAGGCCTCTCAGCGGAAGGCGCTGAGCTATGTGGACCCTGCTGCTGACAGACATATGCAGCTGTTTCTGTTAGCATGGCGGGAGCGGTGTGGTGAGCTTTGCTTCTGTAGCAAGGAGTGCTGCTGCCTGCACTAAGTACATGCCAGCACCAGCTATACGCCATCAGGCTGTCGGTCACATCGATGTTTGTGGCAGGTAGACACGATGGGCTTCCAAAGTCCGACCTCATGGCGGAAAGAGAGGCTACTCTGAACATGTTTCTGGAGCCCTACCTCACTGCGCAGAAAGATGCCGTTTCAATGCTCTACATGACTCTGGCCAAGCAGGCTGCGGAGCATGAGCTGTCTCAAGACAAAGAGAAGACGCTGCAAGCTGAGCTTGCGGACCTGCAGGCAAAAGCAGACAGCATTGCTGCGATCCTCCCAGAGTCAGACACTTGGCGCTTGCAGCATGCCATTGAGGAGTCGAGACTCGCCTATGGCTGGCCAACAATCTGAGCCTGTTTTGAGCCACCTTCCAGATGAGCTGCAATCAAGCTGTCCCCCTTGCACTTCGTCATCATCAGCAGCTTGAAGTGCACATGCCTAAGCATGATTTCAACAATGAGTTACAACAGAGCTTTTGAGTTGGCCCCAGTGGGAAGCAACAGGCACCTCAACAGCATTTTGACGTTTGTATACCTGACAGTCATAAGCATATGGTGCCTGGCGTCATGGTGTCAAACATGTTCAGATAAGCAGATGCTTGCATGCTCAGCCTTCGGCAGCTGCTGTATTGCAGTACTGCTGGCCAGCAGGACGCTACTACAGCAGCCATGACTTCACGTGAATGCCAAAGTCAGGCCAAAGGCCATCTGTATACAACTTTGTATCCCAGTTTGTCCCAGGCATCTGGCTGTCACATACTAGTGAAACTGCTTGCAATCAATTGATGGCACAGGTGGTTAAGAACACAATAAGGAGTGCCTACCAAGGGCACATTACTCCCCTAGATAACATTGGCTGGCAGACCTTTCTGGTCACATGTACTATGGGCATGTCGTCAGCTGGACACAAAGTAAAAGGCAAAACAAGGAGCCAGCCATGACCTCCCAGGCAATGTGCAAATATGAAGAAAAGCACATACACACCGGTGGCATGTGGGACCGCCTTGCACAGGCTTTGATCTAGTTGGGCCTGCATGCAGCTCCTTTGCCAAGGACTGCCACAGTCTCGTTTCATGTCCCACCATCTAGCTCAGGAGCGCTCCTGGCTGGCGTGCCCTTACAGGCTTCTATAGATCTGTCGAGCTTCTGAAGTCCTTTGTCAGCTCTACAGCGGTGTCACGGAGCATGCAGGCCTCCCTCGCCTAAAGGTGTTCTTGCTGACCAGCGCCAGAGCTGTTGGAGGGTATGTTGGTCAGAGTGAGGGTGTAAGGCGCGTGCAGCCTGCATCACACAGGCTTTCAAGCTGGGACGTGGCCCAACTAGCCCTGGCCTGCTTGAGCTCACAAAGCATTTGAGGAAGGCTCAAGTCTCCCTTATCATCAAGCTTGAGACCTCTGGTACTACACTGCTCATCACACAGCTTGAAAGCTTCTGAAGGCGCATCAGGCAGCCATCTAAGCCAACATTGAGCACTGCTGACCATGCCGCACATTAAAGGTGGTGCCCACTGCCATGGCTATGCAAGCTCTGCTTACTCGCAGGCTACACCTTGGGAAAGCCTCATCTTTTGGTGATCCACGTTGCTCAGATGCTGATGTCCCCCATTATTTCCGCAGCAGACGCTGCATGCCCGGTCAAACCCGCATGCACGGTCGGAAGCAGCGTACCTTCAGATCGCAGATGGCGCTCACACTACAGGACCTGCAGGCTGCTGCCTTTGGTGCATCACTACAGGACATTCAGGATGTGGCACTGGCCAACATGGTGTGGTGTGCTGCAGCCTCAGATGAACACGCACATACATCTGCAGCAGCATGCTCACAGGCCTGACAAGAGTGCAGGGACTGGAGGACATTGGTAAACTCAGCCTTGTGCACCAGGCTGTTTCGCTCAATCTGTCAGTGAGTGATTGGTAATGCTGCGCTGCGCTCTGCATGTGCCTACACGACAGTGCGTATTACATGACTATCTGCAGTTCAACCAGCTGAGCAGCTTAACAGGGGTGGAAAAGGTGACGTCAGACTTCTGCGCCCTTTCCTGCCACCTGTTGATTTGCTCATCAGCCATGTAGCGTGACAGATAACTTGAATTTGTTTGCTGCAGCTGCGCCAGCTGCAGCTTCTGAATGTCACACACAACAATATTAAATCGCTGAAGCCTCTCAGCGAGCTGACATGTGAGCTCTCAGCAGCTCTGACCTGCATTAGGCTGCAGCATCACGTAGGAAGTCCTTGTCCTGCTTAGCTACACAGGATGGACAGGGGGAGATGGGGGATCCTGCACACAAGCTGCCGAACTGTTGCTATCAGGCCTGGTTGCACCTGCGATAGAACCCCTAGTTCACTCAGATCTTACCCTGGGTGGGTCAGGCCCTCTTGAGAACCTCGGGGCTCAGTTCTCTCTTGGTGGGTGGTTATAACCACCTTGTATGGAGCATTGACAGCTGCGCAGCTGGCCAACAGAGACATGCCTGCAGCCCTGCAGGTGCTCAAAGTCTCCCACAACAAGGTCACACAGCTGGCAGTGCTGGCAGGATGCTCCAGCCTCAAGGTGGGCTGGCGCCAGGCTGACATCTGCTTGAGCATCATCTCTGTTCAAAGCCGGCCAGATACTTATTGCTCCTGCAGACCTGGCTCCGCCATTCTGGCCATGGTATGCCTCAGGGGCAGCATTGGCAGGTTCGGGGCCAGTCCTGCGGACTGATTTTGTGTATTGTGCAGGAGCTGTGGCTGCAGCACAACCCAGTCACAGACCTGGCCCAGGTGCAGGCGCTGGAGCCCGTGACTGCGCTACAGCAGCTGTGGCTGCAGCCCTGCCCCCTGCATGCCAGCCTGGGCGAGCAGTACAGGCCTGCGGTTGTCAGTGCACTACCCAGTCTGCAGGTGCGTCAAGGATCGTCACTGGTGCACATGAAGCTGGGCAGATTCCATTGCTGTCTACCATGCAACTAGTGTGGATGTATCGTTGCCAGACTGCCTGGCCGGGCAGCTCTGTGTCTCATTAGCTTTGCATGCAACTCCTGCCTGCACCCTGCAGCTGTCTGTGCTGAGTCCAGTCTGTGCAGGACTTCACCCATCTGCGTCAAGAGCAGGGACCTTGTGCAGGGTCTAGATGGGGTTGCCATCACAGAAACGGAGAGGGACGCAGCTGCAAGGTATGCAGGGCAGGCGTCCGCTGCAACAGCGGCGCTGGCGCGGGCGCAGGGGTCAGAGCCAGCGCCGCGGAGTCAGGCAGGGGGCCTGCCTGCAGCAGCAGCCCACAGGGTTCGCAAGTGAGTGCTTTCAGCGTACTGTCATGCCGCGGCTGTCAACTGGACTTAGCTGACTATAAAGACTGCTGCAGGAAGCAAAGGCGAGCCTGCCTCCTGTGCAGCACATGTGTCCTGTAGCAGCAGCCCTGTACCTCTGGAATCTGCTTATCTGTCTAGTATGGCATGCACCAAGCTTGGGAAGCTGTGCTGCAGGCCAGCCCGTCCCAAGGCGCCTGCAGTGCCTGGCACCTCCAGCATGCAGCCCAGTGAGGCACCAGCTGAGGCCAGCAGCAGCATGTCGGCAGAGGTCACGAGTGGGCCAGCCAAGGCCGTAGCTCGGGGCCAGCGGCGCAGGCCAGCTGCAGGGGCTGGTCCTGTGGTGGACGATGGGCACGGCTTTGCCTCAGTCAGCTTTGCCTCAGTCAGCCAGCAGCTGCCCACCTTTGCCATTGATCGGCACGGCAACCGTGTGGACAAGCCCCTTGATCCCTATGGTGAGTCTGGTCTCATCACTGGTAGCGGCTTGTAACTGGGTGCTTTGCGTTTCCAAGGAAGCGCTGCACGCACATTGCTGCTCATCACCGGCTGCACAAGGGTGCATCACCCTGGTTCTGAAAAGCCGGCTGCCCCTACAATGTGGTATGGCACAGCGCAGCGCACACCTTCACCCCTGTGCTGCTCACTCATGCTGCCAGCAAGCCAGCGCAGATCTGCTGGGGCACTCAGTCAAGATGTCCTGTGCGGCCCACTCTGCCACAGGTTGCAATGGGAGAGCCTTGCACTGCACACGCAGCTCAACTCAAGGGCAGCACACTCATGATTGCAGCAAGGCCCCACAACAGCTTGCCTGCGCAGTCTGTGCTTTGGAATTGGATGTTTTGGCGCTGCAGGCACAGCCCACCTCAAGGGCAGCAGCCGGACCCATGTCCCACAGCAGGCACCGACAGCCACATACCAGGAATTCTATGGCCAGGCGCGCATCCACCAGGCAATCATTGTTCGCGGTGATGGCTCAGCAGTGGCCCAGTACCCTTCAGGGGATGGCATCGCCGTGGCAGTGGACCTGGAGCACGTAGGTGTGCAGGCGTTGTGCGGCAGTGCTGCTGTGCTGCACCACAGCCACCTCAGAGACACACAGAAGCAAGTAGGGAACCCTGCTTGTCGCCCTGCAGCCCTGCTGCCCAGGGACACACAGGTGTCTTGCACACACCATGCTGCAGAGGTACTGCAGACAACTTGCAATCTGGTAACATAGGCACGGCGTCTGCCCTGCAGCTTGTCCCGTCAGGCAGGCACAGCTACGGGCCGCCCTTGCTGTGAGCAAGGACAGGCTGGAAGGTGGTGTTGGCATCGGCCTGTGTACCCCCAGATGTTGCTCTTGCGCCCAACTCAGGACTTACCCTCTGGCCTGTGCAGAGGGCAAGGTGGGATGGCGCATGTATGCCACCTACAGGTCCACCGGCATGATGGCACTGGCCTTTGAGGCAGATGGCACCGGGTCTGCTCAGTGGCAAAATGGCTCCCTGCGGCTGTCAGTCACTGCTGAGACAGGTGGGGCCGGCTACAATGCCTGCAGTGTGCAGGGTGCACCGCTAGGCTTGCTTTGCGACCACCTTCTCACCACCCCTGCACCAGACTGCATTGCTAGGGGTGCGACGTACCCTGAGCAAGCAATGACTGTAGCCCCACAGGCTGGACAACAATATGCTAGGTGCGCATGCCTTGACCTTGATCGCATGGGTCTGGCTGCCCCTGCAGGCAAGGGCGCCCTGTATGACCACAGTGGCGCACCTGTGAAGACATGGTCGGCAGGCTCTGGGGATGCAGGGCCGCCCGAGCCCATATGCCTGCAGCTTGATGAGCACCTGGTGAGCGCTGCTCTGGAGAGGAATGAGTGACCATTGGGCTGCCTATGTGGTGCTGGCTATGGCTGCCTGGCCTTGCAACCACTGTCATTTGCGTGTTGCAATTGGGATCTTGTGTATCTTATGCGCGCACAGTCTGTGACAGGACTGCCCTCTGGTCCACATTTGTCTCTAGCGTAATCCTGATTGAGTGCACTCCCTATTGACTGCAATCCTGACTGACCGTGATTCATGCCAACTGCCATCCTGCCTAGCTGTCTGCAGGGGTTGTGCTACAGGGGGCCTGGCACCCTTGAGGTGTTCTTTGCCTGTGAGGGCCACTTCCAGAAGCTGGTACAGGGGCCCAACCCAGCCCAGCATGTATGGGAGGAGCCTGGCTCAGAGGGCTGCCCTGACTTTGTAAAGGTGCGCTGCTCTGGCAGTGAGTTTTGAACACGCCTGGCCGCCGCCCCCATGACAACAGCTACGGATTTGCATTGCATGTCCGGTGTTCCATTGCTCATCTGGGTGCTAGTACTGGAGTGTCAGGGCTGACAGCAGCCCCAGCATACCCGCACTGTGCTCAGCTGCATAGCTGTGCCCACCAGTCAACACTACAATCGACATGCAGGGAATGATGGCCAGTCAGGCTGCAGTCCCCCTAGCAGTTCCACAGCAGGCACCAGCTATCCAGCCGCGAGGAACTGCGTTCCATGAGGCTGGCGGCCCCAGCAGTGGGCAGATCCTGGCCATCAATGCAGCACTTGAAGCTATGCAAGCAGACCTGGCTGCACTCCTGGGCAAGGGGCGCGCTGCAGTGACAGCAGGGGAAGCAGCGTCTGCCAACGAAACAATGGCACAGCCCGAGACCAAGAATGGGGATGCAACAGTTGTTGCAGAGGAGCTTGGCGTGACTTAAGAGCAGCTGGCAGTGCAGACCTCTGAGGACACACAGGGGCTGGAGATGACGGAGTCCATTGAAGACCATGGCCAGCTGCAGCACATTCCTCTATCAAATCCGGCAGGGACCTCTGTTGCTGAAGATGACAATTGACTAATGTTACAATCTGAAGCTAGCTCATCTTTGACAGGCACCATAGTCTTCAATCAAAAGGAGTGTTGCAAAATCAACTGCACTGGAAGCTGTGTCATGCACAACGAGCACGCCAAGTACTGCAAAAACTAAGTCAGCTGAAACAAATAGTGAAGCTGCGGCCACATCAGCCCAGCATGTGGCATCAGCAAATGTAGACTCAAATCTGGGCATTCTTGTTCTTTTCAGTCACAGGTCATGCTGAGCTTGCGTACAGTGCCTGATAGGTCGTCGATGCTCATGTCTGCAGAGCTGTTCCTGCTGAGCCAGCTTAGCTGACTGCGCAGGCTGGCCTGCCCCACACCGTCGGCCGCGCTGAGCATGGGAGACAGCCCGCCAGAGCCGCTCATGGGTGACGGCAGCTCAAAAGCAGCAGAGGGGCTGTCGCTGGGTTGTGGGCTGCCCACAGCATCATTGCCCTGAGCCTGGATGGCAGGACTCCTGGGTGGGAGCTCAGGCCTGCTGCCTGCCTCTGAACCCTGGCCGGCACTGCTGCCGCTCAGGTACTGGGCTGCATAGTGCTGCATGGAGAGCTGGTGCTTGCCAAACAGGACAGCCTGCTGAGCAGCTGCAAATGCCCTCAGCGGAGCTGACAGCGACTGCCTGCCCCAGTGTGCGCGCAGCTCTGCGTGGCGCATGCTGCCCTTGACCGATGCTGCCGGGCTGTCCGTGCTCCTGCATACATGTGGACAATGATATCAAAGCACCAGAGAGGCGGCCCGGGCATCGTCCTAGCAAATTACCAAAGCAGCAGCTGCTGCCCAGTGAAACACAATGTGAGGCTTCCATACTCACATCTGCTCTCCTCGAAGCAGCGTTGGGGAGTCACACATCTCCCCACTCTCTGCGACGTCCAGCCCCTGAGCTGGCAGCTTGAGAGCAGACGGGCAGTGCTGCCGGCCTGGTCCCATGCTGCCTGCCCTGGCCACAGTAAGTGACCCCTGGTGCTGCGCTGAATGCCTCCCAGAGCCTGCTGGCGAATCATCGTCCAGCGCCACGTCAGCTGCTGCCTCAAAGGGGCTGTGCAGCTGCAGCAGGGGCCTCTTGGCAGGACTCCCAGTGGCCTCAATCAGCGGCCTCTTGGCTGGGCTGCCACCTGGCATCTGCCCTGCAGCCATATGCTGTGCCAGCGGCCGCCTGGTGGGGCTCGGCTGAGGCATGGCGCTGGCCACACCGCGTGCCAGTGTACCCTGCTGTGGCTGCTGCCTGCGAGCGCTCCAGACCCGTTTGGCCCGTGCACTGGCAGGCCTGCCAGTGGCAAACGCGCCATCATCCTGCTGCAAAGCACCGCCATCAGCTGGGACCTGCCCCTGCGGCCGCAGCCCAGCAGGGCCGCCTGCCTCGCTGCCCCTGCCGGCGGGTGATTCGTTGCCCCAGGGCTTGCTTGCCAGGGTTGGCGTTGCAGAACCACTGGCAGCTGCAGGCACCTCAAATTGCAGACTCTGCTCTCGCTGCAGCGGAACTTCCATGTATGCCTGCTGGCTGGGGTTGAGGGCATCGACAAGTGGCCTCTGCACTGGCGCTGGAGACCCGAACATGAAAGGGGAGGCTGGCAGGGGCAACGGACTCGGAGGTGTTGCCTGACGTCCGAAGCTCAGCGGCTTGCACTGCATGGCCGCCGGGCTGCCTGCGGCACAGAGAGAGATGGAGGTGAGCAGCCTGATTTGAACACAGTTGTCAGACGCCTCTAGTGATAAGTAATGGCATGATGCTGGCTAGTCGAGTTGATGCAGGCTCCAGCAAACCACCAGGGGCATGCACTGCGTCCTGATGACAGGGGCAGAAGGGCCGACTGCTGGCGCCCGCACATGCGTGCACCTGTGCTGTGGGTAGGCTTGGCACACAATGCCGCCAAGGATGCACTGCCTGAGCTGTCAAGAGGCAAGGGCAGCCTCACCGTGAGACTCCTCGCCACTGCCTGCCACCTGGGCAAAGCGCATGCTCAGCCCGCTGCCTGGCGCCCTCTGGGCTGGGCTAGCTGAGCTAGAAGAGGAGTCCAGCCCGCTGCCTGAGCTGGACAGACTAAGCGGCCGGTCCGGCAGCTTCAGGACTGAGGGCAGGGCGTCGCACATCCTGCTGCGGCCGGGCAGCCGAGGCGTCTGACAGGGGCTGCCTGAGGGAGGCGCCGCTGTGGCACTGCCTACACAGCAGCATGACTGAAGATGTGCGTACCTCTACAGGCATCACATCAGGCTTCAAATAGTGTGCAGCTCTGGCATGTGTTGCCTGAATGAAGCCTGTCTGAGATCCTATTGGGACTGCTGGTGCCTGCAGGGAGCAACTGTCACACCCCAATGCACATGCAAGATAACAGGCTGAACCACGCACACTCCGCTGTGAAGTGCTCACCCAGTGGCGTATGCATACCAAATCGCTCTGCCAGCCTGGCTGCAGGCGTCATGGGCTGCTCTTCTGGCTCCTCATGGGGGCCCTCTGGCGTGCCTGAAGGAGCAACCTCAGGGGCCCCTTCCTCACGTGCTCCTGCAGATGGTGTCTGCATCTCGGTCTGGAACGGAATGTTCAGACTGGACACCTGCAGGGCAGGAGTTTGGATGGGCACTGCAGTGTGTGCCCTGACGAGTCCACTCCCCACTGTGACGACAGCTTGATTGCACGGCAATGTGTGTGATCTGGCGTGCTGCAGGCACAGTTTTGTTGAGAGGGGACGAAGCTACAGCATGGATCATACGCTGGAGGCAAGGTCTCAGCAACACCAGGCAGAGCTGGAAGCAGGGGTTGATCGAACAAGCTCACGTGACCCACTAGTTCCTGAGCACTTGGCCTCGCTGCAGGGTCTGGGTGCAGCATTGACTGCAGCACCCACTGCAGCGCAGCTGATCGCCCTGGCAGCAGCACATAGCCATGCTGCCGCACGGCGTCTGTATGGGGCAGCCTCTTGCCTGCAGCGAAATGGATCTGCTCCAGCCTCCTTGTCTGCCAGCAGCCGTCCCCATGCAGCAGGGGGCCTCAGAGGCAAGCAGGCACCTCACAACCATGTTGGATTTGCGCACATGCCAGGGTCCCCCAATGCATCCTGGAACCTCTGATGCAAAAGGCAGCAGGGCCACACTCCGTGCAGCATGCTGTGATTCATGCACACCACTGCAGCAGCAAGCACCTGTGGCACATTCAAAGAGCGTGGCTCCTAGGCTATACACGTCTGCTGCTGGGGAGGGCTTGCCCGTGTCTTTGAGCAGCTCTGGAGCCACGTAGTCACCATCACCCTCCTCCCAGTCCTGCAGGTGTCAAGCGTGTCACTTTCTGGAACCAGGGAGAGTCCTGAATGCCCTTGATGTGGCTGCAGGGTTGCTGAAAGGCCCATGCTGTACTGCACACTCTTCCATATAAGTACGGCAGCAGATCACTCCCAACATCAGTGCACGGCAAACTGCACTGGCTCACCCACTGGAAGCCACTGGCCCTGTTTGGGTTCTTCAGCACAGCCAGGCCAAAGTCACCAACTTTCAGCACCCCCTCAGCTGTCCGGTAGATGTTGTCTGGCTTCACATCCTGCGGGCAGGTATCAGCTCTGCATTTCTGGTTGGCATGTCAGATCTTTGCAGGAAGGCGACCAAACTTGATTGCCCAGCCTTTCAGGAAACTGACTGCTGTGACTCTGGGGGTCCTGTGAGTTAAGCTCAATGGGTTCAACATGTCATGAAGGTGCAAAGAAGCCAGTCCCTGCGCCGCCTTTTACCCACCGCAACATGACGAAGCGGGCTGACTCACCAGGGGCAGCATCCTGCTTGAAGGCAGGAAGGCCAGCCTTTCATCAGAATCATGAGATGAAACAGCACACTGACTCACCAGGTGCAGCACCCTATTGAGGTGCAGGAATGCCAGCCCCTGCGCCACCTCCCACAGCACGTACCACAGCTCCTCCTCCGACAGGCAGTCATGCGCCTGCTCCAGCTGCAAAGAGACAGGCAAGCACAATAGCTTGTCAAGGCTGTTTAGCGGCAGGCACAGGCCTTTACAGCTGTTCAAACAGCAGCACGCACCGCAAAATTGTGGATATCATGCCAAATTGCTACAACTGCCATCCTGTAACTCCTCATGCCCATGGATTTGCCCACACAGCATAGCTCGGCAGGTCCCATTCTGGCCTGAGCTGCCCAGCCATGAGCACCTGGCACCCCTTACCTCTTCAAGCAGGTGGGCCAGGCTGCCGCCCTCACAAAGGTCCATTTGAATGTAGAAGTGCCCGTCCTGCTGCCAGGCCCGATATTGTCCGACAATGTTGTCATGCTCTGGCAGCGCTGCGACAGCCATGATCTCATGCATGCACCTGCATCGGCAGCCAAAATCCCATGTTGGAGCCTGCAGATATGCAGCACCTGTGTTGTTGATTTCAGATCTGTGGCCTGGTGGCCGCCGCAATGCTGCCAACTCTGCAAGGGCGCTCGACAGATAACCAACGCAACAGTGTTCAAGCTTCAGCTGCTGCAAGTGCATTGCTTGCACCCATGCTTTCATTCCAGCGGCTGGGCAGCTACAGCAACGCTGACCTCTCCCTGTGTGCTTTGGACTGAAAACGCCGCGTCGACTTCTTGACAGCAAAATGGTCCCCGCTATGTGTGTGCCGCACTTTAAATACCTGCAAGCCAGCGCCAGCACGTGTCAGCAGAGTGCCAATCAACGTCAGGTCAGGTGTGGTGCAGGAGCAGGCAGGATTCCGCAGAAGGCATCTTGCCTCTGGATCAGAAGGCGTCCGAAAAGCCAGCTCCAACTCACCTCGCTGTGCTGAGACCTGCCGATGATTCCAAGAAACTCAAAGTGCTGCTCAAACTGAAAGAGGTCAGGGCACATCAGACTGGCTGTGCGCTTCAGCTTGGTGTCCCCCAGCTGCAGCAGCACCTGCATCACAAGGAAGCTTTCAGCCTAAGCAGTGCTGCTTGTCGCAGCAGGTCAGCTGTGGAAGCTGCTTTGCAAAAGAGCAGTACAGTCTGCTGGTGCAGCACTGCAGAAGGCAGCAGCTGAGGGCCATTCCCCACGTGCAATGCAAGACCAGGGCAGCATGCTGATTAGAGCAGCTTCCATCAGCTGCCTGTAAGCGACGCGTGCCCTGCCGCCACACGCACCTTCTTGTCATTCAGCGAGCTGCTGCGGCTCATCCTGCTTGTCTTGAACAGGGACCTGCGCTTGTGCCGCAGCTGCTTGGGGGACTGGGGGAATGGCCCCTGCCTGCCTGCTGAGGGAGGCACAACGCTGCAGGCCCTGCCTGGCCCTGGCAGGCCTGTGAGGCTCACGCTGTTCATACTGTGGCTTAGCGCGCGCTGCATGCCGTTGGAAGACAGACTGGAGGAGAGGCTGCGTGGCCCCAGAGGCGGCAGCGCGCCTGATGAGCATCTGCTGGTCAGAGCCCCCAAGCTGGCATTGACGTGCTGCTGCTGTTGAGGACTGGGGCTCTCTAGCGCCAGGATGTCCAACACACTGAGAGGACTCCTCTGATCCTTTGCCATGAGCTTCCACCTCGTTGTGAAGGCCCAAATACTACCCTACCATGCGTGAACGTACAATGGAGGTTGACACACACTGTGCAGCCAGGCCTAGACACTTCCACTAAAAATGCCGCGAAATGACGAAAATTAATAAAAAGTGCGCGCAGGTGCAAAATAATCGGACATGGGTCTGGCATCAAACTAGTGCTGATTGATGCTGAAGCAGTGCTTCACGCACACTCTATTAGCCGGCAACATTGAGGCATGTTTGGCAAAGAGGGTGCGAATACTTATCATGGCCGATGAAGCAAGTGGATATGGGTGTTGTTACACAGGTCATCAAGCTGAGTTGAAGACGTGCTGCTCGTAATCTATGGCTTCTGCTGGGTTGCAGAGATGGCATGTCCTCTCGTGTCTGGCTTCTGATGTGTGGCAGCACATCCAACCTGTATCTTGTGGCTGCTGCAGCAAGTGTGAGCCAAATCTGAAGCGCTGCAAGCAGGTGAGGCTGGTGATGAGGTTCTCGCACCCATGGTCAACCTCCCTGACACTGTCATGTCCTGGTTGCATTGCAGCGAGGTTGGCATGTGCCTGCTTGACGATGGATCTTCGTCTCCAAGACATAGCACACCTGTCTTTTGAGCCTGATGTCTTTCACTGGGAAGAACATCAATTGCCAGTCATCAATGAGAGCAAGAGCAGTTGTGCTTTGGGCAGCATGCACACAGGGTGCCAATTATAAGTAGGGGCTCCCTCAGGGCGAGGGTCTGTCAGATGCGCTCATGGACAAAAATGGAACCCTTTGCACTCTTGTCACCAAAGGTCACCTGCACATGCCACCGGCAGGTGTGAGCCAGTGAAGGGAAGCAGTGTCATGCAGCTTCAAGACTGCGGCCGGTGCACATGCTTCTGAGTTACCTCAGAGATTCTTAGGTCACCAGGTTTCCCGCTAGACTCCAGAAAGAGCTGCTTGTAGTAGTTCTGCTCTGCCCCCAGGAGGCTTTTGCGCTCGCCCTCCTTCTGAGTGTTCTGCAGCCCAGCATGCGTTTACAAAAGCTGTCCTGATGCCAGGCAGGGCTCAGCAGCAATCCTGCCAGGCAGGCGTGCAAGGGACAAGTCTTGTGGGTGATAGCATCAGGCGTCCAACCCTGCACTGAGGACCTGCCACACAGGCAACCACCCAACCTGAATAGGCAGCTTGAAGCCTCCCAGCTTCAGCTCCAGAAAGAAAGGGGGCCCGATCAGAATTGTGTCGTCAGACTTGGGGTCAGGGACTGCATTGCTGGAGAGGTAGACCTGCACAGCTCCATTGCCTACATTTATGATGTTAGCTGCCCGGTCCTTCTTCTCCCCTCCTGGCTCGCCTGCATAGCAAGGTTGCTTAATTACACACCTAGACCATTGAAATTTGCACATGCCCCCGGTGGGTTTAGGCATCAAGAGCCCCAAACTACAGGCACTATCATGCATGCAGGACAGCCGGCCGAATGCACCCAGCAGTCGATTACGAGTGCTTTCCTTGAGTCTCACCAACCAGCTGCTCGCTGTAGGACGGGAAAGGGTTGCGCCTGGTTGCATTAGCCACCTCTGAATTTGGGGAGGCCCACAGCAGCTTCCATTTGCCATACAGCTTGTCCGATCTGGCGGGGCTTGCTGTGGGGTTCTTTGCTGACAGCTCTCGCAAGAGCTTCTCAATTTCCTCATCTGAGCCCTTGCTTCTGATGGCACTGAGGAGGGCATCTCTCATCTGCTGTGTGTCTGCCGCCAGTAAGACAGTGTTATGTAGCTAATGCAAAAGCATTGACATGGCTGCGAACCTTTGCAGCAAGTTCAAAGTTGACATGGCAAAGAGTATGCGCCTGCCTAACCTGCATCGCCTGCCCGTGCAGCTTGCAGCATGCCTGGCGCTTGAGACAGCAACCCTGCCAGTCCTACAGCGAGTGGCCACTGCAGGAGCTCCCGCCTGCTGGCAATTTTGCTGCCTGCCTGGGCTGTAGCCTGAGATCTGCAGGTGCGCTGCCTTGGCAAGCTCCGCCTATGCTGAACCTGGCAGTAAGCATGCGCATCCATCAGAGCGCATTCCAATTCAGTACTGCTGGCAATCAAATATCTCAGGCAATTCCAAAGCTTCAGAGCAGATACTGGAGCCCTTATGGCGGCAGCCCTGCGTCCCACCTGAAGATCGCAGGTGTATGGCAACACCTTGGATCCAGTGAGTGATCTCACTCTCGTTGCCATCATGCTCATTGATTTGCCGGTGGCCTTGGTGATCTGCCTGCACACTCTGCTCAATCCCAAAAGTGCGCCTTGCTTATTTGTCTTCTTGCAGAGCACACACAGAGCCATCCCATGCTTCGAAGCCCGCCATCTTGCAAAGCGAAGGTCATGCTGGCCCCAGCCCTGTCCATCAGCACATGGAAGCCCCGGGCAAGCCTCTCATATTGCAGCCAAGGCGTCAGCAATGTCTTTCCTGGCAGGTGGGAGCTCTGGGCAGTCTGTTCTTGGTCCATGCGATTTGGAACAGAAGCTTGGATCCTTGATCAGCCTGATTGCACGCAGGCGCCTGTCCCGATGCCAGTGGGCTCAACACTCCCAGAGGAAGCAAGGTAGGAGCTCTGTCCTTGCCGTGGCTGAGTCCAGCATTTGAGAACTGCTGTGACATGAGCTCTGTGTGCAGGGCGTACACCCCTCATCTGTCAAGCAGCAGCTGCTGTCGCAGAGGCAGAGACTGCTGCTGTGCCATCTGACAATGGGAAGTCAAAAGCAGAGGTGCTATCACATGCAAGGTGAAGGCAGGGGCAGGCGGCTGGACATGCTTATAGGATCAATCAAAAGTATCCTCAGTGAGGCATTGCTCCCTGACCAGCTGCTCTTCCCGTGCAGTTTTGAAGCTGGCCTGGACGTGCAAGTAGCGAAGCAGAATGGTCACTACAAGGTCGACCTGCACAGCATTGCGCACCAGCATCTGGCACCTGTCAGATATCTGAAGTGCGGCGTGCTGCAGCATTCCACTATCTGTCATGTGTCAGTCCCTGAGCAAGGTGTCCAGCCCGCTTACCCTGCAGGTCATCATTGCGGCAGACCAGCCCCGCAGCATGGTGTTGCACTGGGCTGTGAATGACTGGAATCTGGCGCCACAGAGTGCCTGGCCCCACGGGACGCAGCAGATTGACGACAAGGCTGTGCAGACCCCGTTTGAGGGCGGGCAGCGTGTGGAACTTACCTTTGCAGAAGAGCAGTGCCCTAGCAGGTGATGCCCTTGGGGCCCTGTGCTGGTATGCTAGTATGGATGACAACAGTACAGTGCACAATATGGGGTGCCAGGTCATTCCCCAGATGCAAGCGTTCTCAAGCCTTACCTGTAGTGACAGAAACCCACTCGGCAGCGGGCGCTCGACAAAACAGGTGTCTACCCTGGCCTTTGTGACATTGGCGAGGTGCGGGGCCGCTCCTTTCAGATGGGCTTGGGCAGGGCATGCAGGCAAGTTCTGCAGGCATGCTCATTGTGTTGACCTCCTGCAGGGTGGTCTGGGTCCTGAAGGAGCTGGAGCCTGAGAACTGGGTCAACAACGGGGGCACAGACTTTGCTGTGCAGCTCAAGGCACCAAACGTGCAGGACGTCATTCAGAAGGTAAGATGGCCCTTCAGGCTGCCCTCATGGGGTGGCATGTCCTGTTCTGGGGGCCTTTTGAGAGGCCTGGTAGGCCGCTGCATAACCCAGGAAGAGGTAACATTGCAAGCCAGCGTGCTGCAGACACGCCTGAGCACTCAGATGATGTTGTTTGCACAGTGCAAGCACAGCCTGATTCAGCCAATGCAAGCTCATTTCCAGGAGCTTTCTCCACATGTAGTGAACTCACATTAGCAAACCAGCTGCGCACACTGCAGGTGCTCACAGCAGAGGGCACCTATGACCATTGGTCGCTGTTCAACCGTTTCATCATGGCCAATGACATTTTGGATGCCGCTGATGCTGCTGGTGAGCCCAAAGAAAAGTGTGCGGCAGACGTCTGTGCCAGCAATATGCAGGGCAACTTGGATGTGGAGTTGCTGCTTTGCAGCCAGCAGATTGCCCCAGGCACTTCTCTGTCCCACCTCTCCTACTGGCAGCAGAAGCTGAGGCTACCTCCCAGAGCAGCATTGACAGGCTTATGCAGGTTGTGCAGCTGATGAACACAATCCTGTCTCTGCAGGACCTGAGGGCATGAGCTTCATGCTTGTCTGGCTGAGGCTGAGCACAATGAAGCAGCTGGACTGGTACCGAAACTCCTCCTACCAGTCAAAGGACATTGCCCATGTGCAGAAAACCATCACCCAGCGGTTTGCCGACAAGGTCAGCACTTGCATTGGCCAAGTTCCTGCGACTGCAGTGGACTGCCTGCAGACTTGCTGCCTGGCAGCATGCTGCCATGCTACTTCATGCTCATATGTGCCTCACAGCATGCCAGGCATTGGCAGGTGCACCACAGCTGCAAACAGCAGACCTCCCCACAGATAGTGTGCAGCCCTGCTGCTGAGCTAGGACAGTGCATGCAAGCTGGCGCCCTCAACAAGGCGCTGCTCTGTGCTGCAGGCGCGGTCCAGCAGCGACCCCTGGTGCCGCTATTTTGCGCGACTGACGGCAGCTGGCCTCCCCAGAGGTGGAGGGGATGGGGATGCCATCAGGCATGGCATCCTGAATGTCATGCGGGAGAATGGCATCAAAGAGGGACACAGGCCGGTGAGGGGTGCTGCACTTCAGATTCTTGTTCTGCTGGAGCCCGGCCTTGCTGCATGGCCTCATGCCCCTTATCCTGCTTGCTGAATGTGCTTGAGGGATGCCTGGATGTACTGATTTGACCAACAGGGGCCCTGTCACTGTCATAGGTAGTCCGCCGCCTCAGGTAAGAGGCAGCCACTCCTAAAGAGGGCAATGGCTGGCTCAGCCAATGCTGCAATGCTCCCAGTACGTTCAATGACCCTGAACTCTTCCAGTTGAATTGATAATGGGCAGCCTCCAGCTGCATGCTGTTGCAATTTGAGACCTGCCTGCAGACGGTCAGCTGCCATGCTGCCTGCAGGGCATTGAGTGCCACTTCCTGGAGGCATGGCACCAGAAGCTGCACACCAACACAACCCCTGAGGTAATGGCCTCAGCACCTCTGACCTGGTCTGCATGAGATTTGTAAATCTGGCACAGTAACGTGGCTATTTTGGGTACAACAATGCAGCCCTGCTGTTCAAAGGGCAGGATCAAAGTCTGCATGCTGCTTCTGCTCGAAGCCACAGTAAGAGGCTACCACTATTGTGTGATGACCAGCAGTGCAGGCCAGCTCTGGTGTTCACACGTCTTTCGCCCAATGCAGGATGTCACTGTGTGCGAAGCCTACCTGGCCTTCCTGCACAGCGGCAACATGGATGACTACTGGCGCACCTTGTGGGACAATGGACGCATCACACGAGAGGCCATCACCAGCAAGTGGGACCGCAAGATTCCTGGTGAGTGGAGTCAGCTCTTGCAGATGTCTATAGACTGGTGACACGTTGAAGATGCCTGCTACACTGCCAGCGGCAACGGTCAGAGCCTGCCAGACAGCTGTTCCCAGCCTTGGCGCCGCAAGCCCAGCTCCTCCCACCCCCCACCATCCCTTGATCCAATGCTATAGAATGCTGTGGGTCACAAAGGCAAATGGCTAGCTGTCAGGTATAGGATGTAGACTATTTGCAGGGTGCACTGTTTGTAGGGGCGCTCACAGCAAGGTTGCACTCGCTTGCTTGCAAGCGCTTGGCCCATTGCCCTGCAGTGTACCTCCTACACCTGCCCCACGTGATCAGGCCCATGTTGCACTGCGCTTGAATATTCTGCAGTCGCCTTCGACAGCAAATGCTGCCCTGACGTTTGTTCTGCTGCCCTGCAGTGGACCGCCCCACCTGATCAAGCACATGGTGCTCTGCACGCCTGATGCTGTGCACCCACCCGCTGGCGTGTGCTGCCTTGACACTTGACCTGTTGCCCCCTACAATGGACTATCTGGACCTGCACGACCTGACCAGCCCATGAAGCACTGCATGCCTGAGGACGTGCACCTGCCTGCCAACCTGGGGCTGCCCCCACGCTTGGCCGGCTGCCCTGCAGCGGAGCCCATACACCTGCCCCACCTGATCGGGCCTATGAAGCACTACCTGTGGATCCTGAAGACCACCCACGGTGGACAGGACATGGACACCTGCCTGGAGATGGCCAAGGGCAGCCTGGACGGTGAGCCACTGCCACCAAGCTGCGGCCTCTGTCAAAGCCTGGCAGAGCAGTGCTGAGTGCTCTCAGTGGAACTCCAGGTGCGCTGCATGGTTCTGGGCGGTGCAGAAGAGTCTGACCGTGTTTGTAAAACCTCTTGAGTGGCGAGGAGAGCTGCCATGTGGTGCCTGGCCTCATGTCCAAGACAGGCGGGGGAGACACACGACCTGCAGAGTCGTGGCAAAGGCTTGCCTGCAGTCACTGCAGGCAGCCCTGTCACCTGGCGTATAGACCAGATATCACCCACAGCAGGACGTCCCAGGCTGCCCTGTGCTGCAGGCGAACTGCAGTGGATGTGCTATGACATGCTGTCCAACCGCAACGAGTGGTGGGTGCCCGGCAAGCTGGTGGACATCAGGCAGCGCCTGGAGCCGTACTGGAGGGTGAGCAGGCTGCTCCCAAACAGCTGAGCTGTTCTGCTCCAGTGCCTGACACCTCTTGCCTACAGTGGGTGCCTTCTAGGCGGCCGGCTGCAGTGCCTCATATGCATCCTTGCCGTCCATGCATGGAGTGGGTGTCTCTCCAGGCTGATGGCTGCAGTGCATCACATGCAGTCTCTCTCCCGCCTCGTTGGTGGCCTGACTGCCTGCTGAGCATCGGTGCCGGCCAAGCACAAGCCGCCAGCAATCAATGCAGAAGCACCTGCTGCCCTTGACCTCATGACAATGCAGCCTGCAAGCTAGTGCTGTGGAAAACCCGCTCAAGTGCCAATGCTTGCCCGAATTGGTCTCCTTGGCATCTGCACGGCTGCAGCTGCCTTTGCGCGTCTCTTGACTTGCAGCTGTCCCATAGATCCCCATGACACGTTGTTGTCTGCGCTGTGCAGGCCCCTGGCGCTTCCCGCGATGTCCTGCTGCTCGACATTGCCCTGGACAACTACTTCAGGCTGTGCGTGGAGCGCCTGGACAAGAGCAGCCTGCAGGGGGATGACCTGCTGGAGCTGGTGTCTCTGGTGCTGCGCAATGCCTGCATCGCCAGCGAGAATCAGGAGTTGGGGCAGGTGAGCAGCACCAAGGCTTCACCTTGCGAACGCAGTGGGAGCACAAGCAGCACAGGCAGGTGGCTGTGCATGCTGCAAAGCGTCTGCAAGAGTTGGGCGACCAAGAAATGGGGATGCGGGCAGCACTGACTGATCTTGGAGCAGGGTCATTGCAGGGTTGCTAATGCACTTGACTGGCAGCAGGAGGCTGGTTGCTTTTGTGAACTTGTGCTGCAAATTGCCCCTGACGGCTCACAAGCCACCAAGCTCATGTACTGATGCGCCTGAGATGCAGCAGAGGGCGGTGAGTGCCCATGGCCCTGGTGCTGTGCAAATCCTGTATTGCTCTCAAAGAGCAGGAGTCATTGCAGTTCTCTGCAGCCTGTATACCGGGTTCTGGGGCCTGATGTAGGCATTTGTGCATTGTTGTCTATCTCACAGCGGCCAGTCAAGCTGTGTGATGAGGTTCAGAGCAGCCCTGCAACCTAGCTGTGACCTGGCATCAAGCATGGGTCAGCTCAACTGGCAGGGCATCTAAAGCAGGCTCAGCAACCTCCATCTGCTGCGCAGACACAAGGTGTCATGCAACAGCCCTGCAGCACCTGGCTCGTCCAGTGCAAGATATCTCCACTTGCATAGGCAGGAAGTCAACAGCAAATTGGTTGCCTGCAGTGCTTGGCCCATGTGGACAAGATCCGGGGGCAGGAACGCTGGAGCAGGGAGTGGGGCCTCAGGGCTCTGGCTGCTGCCCAGCGTGTGCAGCTGGGGCTCTCGGCCTTTGCAGACACTATCTACGGGCTGGTTCAGCCGCATGCAGCAAGTTTCAAGTGGGTCCCTGTGTCCATGTCAGAGGCAGTCAGTGCGCAGGACAAGTTTGCACTGCAGCTTGCGGCAGTTGATGTGCGGCTGCACCGCTCAGGGGCCTCCTGCTACCCCCAGAAAAGGCGTACATATGCTGCTCTCAAGCGGCATGTAGGTCTCTCACCCAACGTCAGACACTGTCCCACATGAGGTGCTATGCGGACGCCCTAGTCCTGCTTGCGCTACCCACTGTTTGCGGTGCCATTTGTGAGCAAACTGTCAGTCATGCCTCTGGCAGGCACTGAAGTCCTCATTGTAAAAGGCTGTTCCTGACTGCAGGCAGGTTTTGCAGCCCCCGAGCCGAGCTGAACCTCAGCCTGCGCCCATGGCAGACCTGTCCCCACCGTGCTGACCCTCGAACTGCAGGCAGGCTCTGCAGCCTTCAAAGCTGGACCTCAGCCTGGCACCCCTGAAAGCTGTTCACACAGCTTCACCCTCCAAAACAGACTGCACCTACGTCACTGAACACGCAGGTTTGCCTGCAGGAAGGCCTGCAAGCTTGATGAGAAGTACATCGTCAACTTTGGGGAGGAGATTGTGCGGGGGCAGCCTGTGTTCATGCTCAGCATCCTCCTGCAGTGCCTGGAGCCTATACTGCGCCAGACAGCAGGCGTGGCGCCGTGGCAGGTGCGCTGCCTCATGAGGTTTCCAGCCAGGCCCTGTCTCTCAGGTTGGTCCTCTTAAACTGTCTACGCCTCTGTGCAGCATGTGTGGCAGTCAGCTTAAGTCAGACCGCTGTGGGGGCACCGCGGCAGGTGTGCAGGCTTTTGGCAAGCACAGCTGCCTTTGAGATGCTGCATGATGCTGATGCTCAACAGCTGCGCAGTGCTGCAGCATTGCTGGCTGTGAGACTGGTACAGATGAGAAATGCCTACAGCTCAGTTTTTCCTTGATAGACTTTGAATGTGATGCTGAGTAAATATGCACTTCTGTGCTTTGAGGGCCAGCAATGTCTCAGGTCTGCAGTGTGGGCCCACACCCCCCTCATCATGTACATGCTGCTTTCTAGCATTAGATAGCTTGTCACACATAAGTGTTGCTGCCGCAGATTGTAAGCCAGGCAGATGCCTCAGGAGAGATCGTGGTAAAAAGCCTGGCCAGCGTGCAGGGCCAAAGCTTTGACAAGCCCACGGTCCTGATCACTGAGGAAGTGGGAGGCATGGAGGACATTCCTGTGAGCTCTGCCAGAAATGCAGCATCTGAAGTTGTCATCCCGCTGCCCCTGGTTCGGGATGCCATTGCCTGACCAAGGATAGTGTGCACAGCATCTGCTTCAGAATCCAGCGGAACATTGTGGCTTTGTTGACCTTTCTGCAACCATGGGCCGAGTCTGTCAGCCTTGGTGCCTTGCAGGCTGCCCTTCTGTGTGGTGCCCCCCTTCTCAAGGGGAGACGTGGCAGGACTCTGTCAAGTCATCGATGCAATAACCCCCCGCCTGTGAAGTTGTTGCCTTGTGCCTTAAAGCCTGCGTTGGCCACCTGCAGGGTCATGCCACGGCTTTGTTGACATGCTCCCATGTGGATTTGGACCTCTAAGACTCTTTTCTTAAGCTAATACAGGAGGAACAACATTGACAAAGCTTCCTGGGGATTGCTGTCATGTGCCACAATCTACATTGCTGCCGGCGTGGAGGCAGACAATGCTGCAACACATCAAGCTTCGCGCCATAGATGTGCAGTGCCAGCTTCACCGCCCTGCACTGCTGATTACCTGCAGGAGAATGTCACGGCCGTCCTGACACGCTCCCCTGTGGATGTGCTGTCCCACGTTGCCATCCGGGCGCGCAGCCAGGGAGTCTTCCTGGCCACCTGCTTTGACGAGGGCCAGATGGGCGGCCTGCTGGAGCAGCAGGGGCAGTTTGTCATGCTGACCATCAATGCCTCTGGCTCAGTAGAGGCAACGCCGGTAGATGCCTCAGCCCAGCAGGGCGCAAAGCAGGGTGGGTATACATGACATATGCTGCATGCAGCAAGCGCCAGACTTGATGGCCAAGGGAGCTGAACTTGCGCCCAGCAGTGCTCCATGCTGGGTGAGCAGCAGGCCCTGTGTGCATCATCTCCATGCCAGCATAGGCCAGTCATACAGCCCAGACTGGCTGGGCCACAGGGGGCGCTAGCCCAGCTATGCTCCATGCAGGGTTAGCAGCACTCTGCATACACGAGATATCATGTACGCAGGATGAGCCAGTACAGGAGCCAGCCGGCTGCTTGCCATGGCTGTGTCCCTCAAAACAATACAGCAGCAAGGAAGCTTGTTCCCAACCCAGCTGCAGGGAGCGAAGATCTAGAGCATGTGGCAGCCCAGCACTCTAAAGTGCCACAAGGGCCAAGTGCAGGGTCAGCAGCAGTCTGCCGCTGAGTCACGCTGCAGCATGTGCTGTTACCAAAAGGACAAGCTTGATGAACTTGCCTGGCACACTAGCAACTGGCAGGCGCCGCTTTTCGACTGCGCCAGTGCAAGCAGCTGCTCAGTGTCCCACTGATTGCTGTGCTGCACCAAGGGGTGCAGCCATCATGACATCTGCTCTACCTGCTGCAGGGTTGTCTGCACTGCCGCCCTTGAACATTCCCAAGCCCAAGAAGACGCAGGCCTGGGCCCTGGTGGAGTCTGAGTTCGAGGAGGGCCTGGTAGGGGGCAAGGCTGGCAACCTGGCCAAGCTGCGGGGCAAGCTGCCTGCAGGTGTGTCCAGCGCTGCTTTGATTCTGGAGTCTTGTGCTGGCCAAGCTGCAGGGCAAGCTGCTTGCAAATGGGACTGTCGCTGCTCTGCATTGGGACTGTGGCAGCGCACAGGAGAGCTGCCTGCTAGTAGTGCTGTGCTCAGTGCTCGTGGTATGTCAGCGGGAGACAACAGAGTCCATGGTGCGGGGCAAGCCGCCTGCTGGGGAGGCTGGTGCTGCTTTGCATGGGAGTGTCATGCTGGCCAAGCTGCTGGGCAAGCCGCCTGCTGGTGAGGCTGGTGCTGCTTTGCATGGGAGTCTTGGACTGCCAAGCTGTGCTAGTTGCCGTCAGACGAGGCCATTGCCACTTGGGCACAGGCGCCGCAGTCAGCACGAGGGGCACAAAGTGAGGTTTGGGGCTGGGCAGCCCACCATGCTGTCACACATCATGCAGCATACCCTCTTGCAGCGCGATGCATGCCTTGCTTGTATCCAAAGTACTTGTTTTTGTGGCCGGCGGGGGCCTCCTCACAAGCTAAGTCTCTGTCTAAAGCCTGTGGCCCTTGCACCAGCACTGGATTTGCTTCTTTTGTGTACTCGGAAAACGCTGTTTCCTGTGATGCAGGAGTGCAGGCACCTGCCTCTGTGACGCTGCCTTTTGGGACCTTTGAGCGCGTCCTGGCCCATGAGAGCAATAAGGGTGTGGCTTCTGCAGTGGCAAAGGCTCAGAAGGAACTGGTGAGCGGCCCCAAGACAGCATCCAGCTTACGTCTGAATGCACATGCTGGAGAACTGCAGCTGCTGGCAGTACTACTCAGTCAGCCCTGGGGAGCAGAGCTCAGGCATTGACAGTTGGACAGCTGCAGCTACAGCTTGTAGTCGCTGCAAATGCTGCAGCAGTGTGGTAGCTCTGCTGCCGGCTGCGGCAGGCAGCGCGCAGCAGGGCAGCAGCCAGCGAGGCATTGGGTGAATGTTGATGAGTCCTGCAGTTGGCTGTCCTGCTGCAGGCTGCAGCCAAAGCGGGCAGCATTCCCCCAGCACTGGCACAGCTGCGCAGCCTGGTGGCCACGCAGCTGCAGGCGCCTGCAGAGCTGCAACAGGAGGCAGCTGCCAAGGCAGAGGGCGCCGGCCTGATCATGAGCGGAGAGTGGGGTGCAGGGAGCAGCACCTGGGAGGTGGCCTGGGGGGCCATCTGCAAGGTGCGACGGCTGCTGCCAGCAAGAGCCCTGACCTATTCTGCAAGTTCACGTGGTACCTCACACTGAGAGCACTTTGTGGAAGGCAGGAGTACGGGTTCCTGAGAACTGCAGGCACCTGCCTCATGTGCGGGCAGCCACCTGCAGGGTGCAACGACAGTGATGCTGTACGGGAGACTTCAGTGTGGGGGTTAGTTGGTTCATTCAGGCTCCATCCTGTGTCCACACGCGGTCAAGCAGACTGCATCATGGTCTATGCCAAGCAATTCTGTCGGGAAAGCTGCTTACAAGATGGGTCGATGTTGGCGCATGGGCAAGCATGGATGGTGGTGGTGGATGTGTGCATGTCAAGAGATATGGGATCTTGAAGACTGAAGGCACCTGCTTCCTTGGCAGGAGAGTTGCAGCGCTTGTGAATATGCCTTGGGGTAGGGCAGGGTCAGCTTCTGGCTGGTGCGACTGCCGCAAGCTTGGGTTGCAGCTCAGGTCTGGGGACCTGTCTGCCTGCGGCCTGCTGACATCATGCCTGTTCGCTGTTGATATGGTGTCCATGTCCTGCCCTGCATTGCAGCTTTCACTTGACCCATGCCTGCAGGTGTGGGCATCCAAGTGGAATGACCGTGCCTGGCTCAGCCGGCGTGCTCGCGGTGTGGCAGAGGGCGACCTCTTCATGTCCTGCCTGCTGCAACAGGTCAGCCCCAGAGCGAGCGCGAATGCAACGGTCACCTATGGAGTGGCATTCCCAAACGCCAGGCACATGGCATCATGCCCTTCTCATGTCGTTGTGCACCAGCACAAGCTTGTACTGCTCCTTGGCCCACCAATTTGGCACTGTCAGCAGGCCAGCCAGGTTTTGCACATGGGACTGGCCGAACGATCCTTTGTGAGGCAAGCAGTCCCACGTGCCTGCTGAGCTCACCATGGGATCCCTCAGGTCTGGTACACATGTTCTGGTGCAGGTGGTGCCGGCAGAGTACGCCTTTGTGGTGCACACAGCCAACCCCATCACCAAGGAGAGGGGTGAGGTGTTTGGGGAGCTGGTGGTGGGCATGGGGGAGGCGCTAGTAGGGAACTACCCTGGGAGAGCGCTCAGCTTCAGCCTGGAGTCGGGAAAGGCAAGCACTGGCAGCCTCGCCTGCCTGTGAAGTCTGCTTGCTGGGCTGCCCGATAGGCAGGCAATTGACGGCCTGCCTGCAGACGTGCCCCGTCACCTGCACTCGATGTGGACAGCATCGAAGCTTGACTCTGTGTCAAAGCCAGGCCCAAGCCCAAGCCCTCTGCTTCAGCTTGAAGGTCCAGGCCCTGGCAATGGCGTGCCCGCAGAACGCTCCAATCTGTGCTCAGCATTGATAGTTGCATACCCCTGCGCTGCAAGGTGCACTTGCATCAGGCTGATGGGCAGCAAGCTGCTGGCAACATGCACCAAAGTAGTCGTGCTGTGTGCTGAGCAGGGCTGCACGCCCTGCTCCAAACACAACTACCGGACGTCTCAAACCCCAAGCTGGGCCTGCGGCTTGCTGGGTTTGCTGTCAAAGGCTGCACAGCAAGGGTTGCGTGTGTTGTCTTGCAGGCCAATGCTGATGTCCGCCTTGCCTCACTGCCCTCCAAGCGCCTGGGCCTCTTTGCTGCCCAGCCCAGCCTGATTGCCCGCTCAGACTCCAATGGCGAGGACTTGGAGGCCTTTGCGGGAGCAGGTGAGCCCATGCTATGGTTTGTAGCCTTGCTTTAGTGGCTGGGGCCAAGTATCACTTTGCCTCCAGGTGTTGCCTCTGCTTGGCAACTGCATGCTTGCCATCGCCACCCTGCTTTGGCTTAGCTGATGTATAACATCTTTGGCATGGTAGTGTGTCATTTACAGATGTGACATGGGTCACAACAGCAGCGTGTGGCAAGAGGCCCTGTAAGAAAGTGTCGCTGTGGCCTCTTGCAACATCCCTTTCTTGGTGCAGGCCTATATGACAGCGTCCCGCTAGTCCCCCTGCGGGAGCAGACTCTGGACTACACACAGGCGCCAGTTGTGTGGGACTGGCAGTTCCAGCAGGAACTTCTCAAAAACATCGCCAATGTCGGTGTGAATGTGGAGGAGGCCTTTGGTGGAGTGCCACAGGACATCGAAGGCGTATACAGCAACGAAGCGCTCACAATAGTGCAGAGTCGGCCTCAGGTTCTTTGAGCAAGAACCCCCTACATCTGCACCAACCAGGTGACCCTCTGCAGGTAACTTCGTTGTCGGTCTCAGAACATGCGCTGCACCAAGCGCACTGATTTTGTCGCACAGCAGAGCAGCAGGACAGACTCAAGCAGGTTCAACCATTTTAGCCTTGAAAGCATGCAGCAGCAAGCAGTGTCATGTTTTGATGAACTGAAATGAACATCTACAAGCAGCCTCTGTTCTGGACACTCTGTTTAAACAAAATAAATCGAAATGCTGGATGCTGTCATGTTCGGGTGCAGCGCTGGTGTTCATGCCAGGGGCTCAAAGGTGATTGTGCAGGGCTGCTGATGTGGGATGGCCATCTCCAGAATTGTCCTTGCCACCTGATTTGGCAGGATGGCAAGAGGTGTCTGCCGCTTAGACCTGCACAGGAAATGTTGTGATGTGAGACAGCTACCCTTGCTGTGAAAAGCTATGGCGGCAGGAGAATGCAGTGCAGAGCAACAAGGTTGTCACTACTGATGACTGCCAGGGCAGTGGGAGAGCACAGCGCAAGGCAAGTGGGCAATCACTTCTGACGACAGCCGGAGCAGTGGTGAGCGCAGCTGCAGCAACTTACTTCTGCCCACATGCCAGGAGGAAGGCCAGCCGCTGGGCCTTGGGAGCCTCTGCTGCTGCCACAGCAATGTCACACTGCCACTCTGGCAGCAGATTGCCACCTTGGCAGCACACATTGAGCTGCCTGCAGGGTGAGAGCCATGGCTTCATCACATCGACAAGCTGGATCTGGGACTCAAGCTGCACAGAATCTCGGGAGCGGGGGCTGGTGAGACATTGAGCCCAGGCTCTGGTTGCGCACAAGCATTCACAGGCCCCCAAGCCGCAGGGGCTGACCTGACAGATGTGTTGGTGGCCAGGAACCGCTTCACAGCCTTCAAGATCTTGGTCAGAAGGGCATGGACCTCTGGAGCAGTGGGCAGCAGCGCAGCGTTTGGGGGGGAGGGCTGTTGGGCTGCCTGCATGTGTAGACAGGCAAACTCAGTTGATTCCAGATGGGGGCGGCCAGGGTCCCCAGGAGCCGTCTCTCAGCACAAACCTGTCTATCGCCACCACAGCATCACTTACCAGCACTGTCGCAGGCCATGGTGCACTGATACAGGTGTCGCTTCCTCCGAAAGCACATGTATCTCTTAACAGAGCTGGGAGCCTAAGAGCTGGTGCATGACAGCTGCCGTGCAGCGGCCCCTCACCTCTACGTCAGGGGCTGCAGGTGCAGGTTCAGGGGCGTGCAGCTGCCCACTGACCAGGCTCAGCCCCAGCGAAAGACGCTGCAGGTGAGGGTGGGAGCGGAGGGCCTCCAGCAGGACGCAGACTGCTGCAGCCATTGCGGGCCCCTCCTGCCCCAGACGCAGGTAAACTGCAGCATCAGAGGCAGCAGTGGAGGCAGCAGTGGGGGCAGCACAGTGGCAGGTCGCAGCCTCCAGCAGGACGCAGCTGGGGCTGCAGCAGTGAGACCGGCAAGGGGCACAGCAGACGGCAATCTGCACTGGGCGTTGGTCAGCTGGTGGAGCATGAGGAGCGGCCAGGGCAGCCATAATTCAGGCTCATGCGCACAAGGCACAGCAGGCAATCTTCACATAGCGTGTTTTGAGCAAAGGCACTGGGTCCACCCTGCCTCTGTATGTGTGGCACTGCCAGTCGGAGGGCCAGAGGACCACCCAATTGTATGCAACAGATTGATGTTGCAGCCCGCCAGCGCAGCCACAGCTCTCACCTTGCACAGTCCAGTCCTTGATGCTGTGCAAGGCCTCCAGGTGCGCCAGGCTCACGATGTGGGCAGGGCTGGCAGTGCTGATGCTGAGGCGGCCCCCCTGCAGGTGCTGGGCGAGGTAGCCGCAGATGAAGACCCAGGCCCCGGACAGGCGCTCCTCTGAGAACCGCTCCGACAGGCGCTGGTAGGCCCCAGAGACAGCTGCATGGTGAATCAGCTCCTGCAGGCCACCGGGGCACGGCCTTCACAAGCTGCTCTGCCAGACTGATACACAAAGTGCTCTGACACGTGCTGGTAGCTCTGTGAGGCTGTTTAATGGTACATCAGCTCCTGCAGCATCGGCAGTGCAGCCCACGCAATGAAGCCTGCCTAGCTGAGGCGGTCATCCTGGCCCCAGTGCTGTTGGTAATTGCCAGGACTGCGTTGCTCAGCTGAACACCCAGTGCTGATGGACAGGTCTGCTGCTGAGACAACTGGGCTGCCAGTCCCAGGGATGATTGTTGCATGCCGCTCTGCCAACAGGACTACTGAGCTCCTGCTCTGGCTGGTGCCTGCCTGAGGTAGCTGCATGATGGCAGCTTCTGCGCTCCACCATAGCAAGAATCAAGTGTTGACACACCAATGCAAATGCATTGGTCCAATAGCCGCTGGATGCTGCCTAAGCTGCACTGTGAATGAGGTCCTGCAGGCTGTCACAGCCTCTTGACAGCCTGCTTGCCGCATTGCACGTGGCTAAGGCTAGATGAGGCTGAGGTATACTGGGCTGCCTGAGCCCAACAGTGGGAGGCCAGCAGAGCAGAACAGCAAAGGTTCCCTGAGGGGCACAGGCTGCGAAGGATACACATCCTCCAGGGGAACCTGAACTGACAGCATGCAGCTAGGGAGGCACCCACCTTGAGGGCTGTGGCACGCATGTGCTGCACCCGCTGAGAGAGGCCAGCGCTGTTGCCTGCAGCTCGGTCTGCAGCCGGTGCTTGCTCACTGGGTTGACCCCGGGGCCAGCCTGCAGAGCCCGGCAGCAGCTGGATTTTGGCCTGGGATGGTCCTGCAAATCAGACCATCTTTCAGCAGGCATCAAGAACCCAGCCTGTGGCCTTGCCAGCAGATGAGATCCAGTGCACAGGCGGCTGTGACATCACCTTGTGCAGCAGGCAGATGTGGGGGAGTCTGGTGGACATGTACAGGCAGAGCTCTCAGGCATGGCATGCAGCAGAAAAGGAGGTGGATGCAGTACATCACGGTTCCGATCTGGCAGCGCCTCAGACAGTGAGGCTGCCAGCTGCCCTGTGCAGCACTTGGAGACCAGCTCATAGGCCTGTTGGTGACAGGTGGCGGTTCTGTTGCAGCAGTGCCTCACCTGGCAGCGCCTCAGACAGCAAGACTGATGTGAACTACAATTTGTTATGTGAGGTGCATTGAGGTCAGCTGTAAGGCGGAGCAATCTCGAGTGCATGCTGTGGATCAGCAAATCTGCACAGGTTTGCTGGAGATATGCATGAGGCTCTCTGATCCTGCCACCTGAGGATAGCGCAATCCTGAAAGCATGCCGCTGCAGTCCCCTCACCTGGCAGCGCCTCAAACAGCGAGACAGTCATGTTCCCTAGCTGGCCAGTGAGGCGCATCGAGACCAGCTGGCGGCGGTGCCTGATGCCCTTCACGTGCTGCTGCCAGTTGTCTGCCGGCTGGGGGGGCACCCAGCAGTTGCAGGCCTGGCAGTGCAGGGCGGCTGCTGTAGATCGAGAGCCTGGTTGCTGGTACTGCTGAAGCCTACAGAGCAATGATGCATGCTGGTCTCCTTTTGCGTCCCCAGACTCAGCAATCGCTTGCAGCACGGCGCAGGGCCTGGCCTGTGCTGCAGCAGAAGGGCTGCCAACCAGGCCAGCACCTTCCTTTGAGCAGGGTGGCCTGTCATGAAGAGTTCGAGGCCGACCTGGCATCCTGCTCCTGGCGCTCCCTAAACTGCTGCTGCTGTGCCCGCCTTGTGCCACATGAAGGCGTGCCCCTGACCTGGCGGGGCTGCCTCTCAGTTGACTGCCTGTGTTGCTTGAAGGATCTGGCGATGGCCTCTGTACTGCTCAAGCCCTCTGGTGCAGAGACAAGACTGGCAACAAACTCGAGGTCAGCTGCCATTCTGCTGGAACGGCTAGCTATGATTCGTTGTCCTGCTCAACAAGGCCATGATGATACTCAAGCTTGGCTCCAAGCTGTTGCGGAGGTTACCAGCAGGCCAGATGAGGCTGCACCAGAAAACTCCTGTGTTTACTGGTCAGTGTCAGTTAGGAGTGGAACAGAAAGCTATACGGTTAATCAGCGAGGTTGGGCTGCTCAGCCAGTTAATGCACATGAGCAGCTGAACAGTGCCTTCAGCCAGGAGGACTTTGCTTGCAATGGTCTTGCTCAGGGCTCCCCAGAACTCATCCTCCTTCGGTGGACCAGCACCAGCCCATCTGTGGATGTATTGATGCTCCCTTGGACACTTCAGTCAACAGCAATCCAAGAGGCTGGTGCATGTGTGCAGCTTGGCAGGGAATCAGAACGGGGTCCTTCGTTTCACCTGAGCAGGGGGAGTTGCAAGCCACAGAGATGGCCACAGCTGACCTTCAATTGTGTTACTGGCACAGGGACTCCCACCTCCAGCATTGTTCAATGTAGGTGCAGCTTACTCCTGCCAGCTTTTTCTACACCCCTGAACAGTGCACATGCCAAAGCATACAAAGCACACAGGGCTGATTCAGGAGCTGCTGAGCACACAGAGTCAAGTAACACATGAGCATCAGCTTTGCTACCCTGCAGAGGTGTGAACTGCTTGGCCTGCTTGACAAACTTTGCTTTGCAGGAAACGAGCAGCTGTTTAGTGTTGCTGCACATGGCAAGGGATGGAAATTGACTGCCATCCTTCCTAGGCTGTGTCTGCCCTACCTGGTCAGGCGCTGCTGCGGCATGACATGGCAGGGCGTGTGGCAAGCAGGCATCTGACACACAGTTACCTTACCTACAAAATACTATTGTAGCCGAATTATGCCAATCGGCGGGGCAGCCTTCTGTTGCTGCAACTGCTGGAAGGGGAGTTTCGAGAAGGAAAGTGAGCACATGCCGGACAGACAGTCAGTCTGCTTGTTCTGCTCGCTGCCTGTCTGCAAGCCTGTAGGGACTTCACTAAATAGTGCCCGGCCCTGGAACCCAGCTAGTCCTCGGCCTGGGAAACCTGCCCTGAGTCTCATGCATGCGTTCCCCTGAGCGATCTGTCTTGTTGGCAGCATTAGCACCCAGATAAGGCCCTAGCATCAGCACTCCTTCTGGCAACTCTGACACCATCTCTGTTCGCTGCAGCAGGCACGGCACCATGGCGGAAAGCCCCCCTGAAGTTCCGGACTGTTCTACAGACGCGGCTGCCACCAACAGCCTGCTAGGGCTGCGCATCGGCGCCATCTTTGCCATCTTAGCGGTCAGCAGGTCTGTCTGGCTTACCACACAATATGCCATACTCCTGTGATGTCTCCAGTGCTTGCCATACTGTGAAAATTCTGAAAGAGGAGACATGATGACTGTCAACGGCTCTCACAGCCATCAGGTGCCGGCTGCAGTGTGGGCGTGAGCCTGCCGCTGCTGTCTGCAACTCTTGGAAAGAGCTGGTAAAGCCTCTTCTTCATTGTTCGCGCAATAGCTGGAGGGGTGGTCCTCACCACAGGCTTCGTGCACGTGCTGGGGGATGCCATCCCAATCCTTTCAGATCCCTGCCTGGGACTGTCCTCTGGATACCCCTGGGTGAGATCTTGTGTGTTACATCTCTCCTGCTGTACAAACCGTATTGCACCTGCTCAATAGCTGCATGGTCGCTGCACCTTTGGTGCTCGACAGTCGATTTGGCTTTGGCTGGCCCACATCTGGGGCCCACCTCTTGTGGTTTTGAGTACAGGCATTTATCTTCGCCACCTTCTCCACACTTCACACGTTGTGCTGGAGCTGTACTTGCACCGCTATTTTGGTGAACGCCTGGCACACGCTAACTGCCAGCTTCAAGACCGATCAGAAGCTTGCGCCGAGCAGGGCTGTGTCCAACCTGCCAGCCATCATGGTACACACTGGTTGCAGTCATGAATGCCTTTGCCTCATGAGAGCACCACTTGCTGCTGTACGTTTGCTGCTTGGCAGTTGCAGGCTGCCATTGTGTACATGCTGCCCGGCTGTCCAGCCCAGCTGCAGCTCGGCAGCCTGAGCGACTGACAATACTTTGCTTTGCACAGGTGTAGACCTGGACCACTCCAGCGCGCCTAAGCCCTCATCCGCCCTGTATGTCCCTGAAGACCCTGAGGAGGCTGAGCTGCAACGTCTGCAGTACACCACTGCCTCTATTACATTTGAGTGTGGAGTCATTTTTCATTCCATCTTCATTGGAATTACACTTGGCATCACCGCCGATGAGGACACTGCCAGAGTGAGACTTGTGTGGCACAGTCGTCATTGCCTTGTTGTCAGTCACTTGCATGCTGCAAAACAAGATAGCACAGTTGCAGCTGCCTGTGCTACATTGGATCTCTGCAAAAGGCATCCGCAAAAGCTCCTGTGTTGGTCAGACTCTCATTGTGATCCACTTGCCTACGCTGACTCCTTGCCTGACCCTGGTACAGGCGCTTCTGATTGCCCTGATGTTCCATCAAGGCTGTGAGGGCTTTGCGCTGGGCTCCACCTTTGTGCTGGCCCGCTACAGTCTCCTCAAGTACTCGCTGCTGGCGCTTGCCTTCATCATCATCAACCATTGGTTGTTGCCATTGGCACGGGGGTCGGCGCCTCGTACCAGTCAGAGTCAAAGGTTGCACTGGGCTTTGAAAGGGCACTTGACTCCCTGTCAGCTGGCATATTGGTGTACAATGCCATTGCTGATCTGCTGTTGCCCACCTTCGAAAGATTGCCTAACAGCAAGGTGACCCTGGCCCTCGGCATCATAGGTGTGTTTGCTGGGGCTGCCATTATGTCCTTAATTGCCAATCGGGCTTACACAATGACGTATACTTTACAGCGTATCTGCCATGCTGTCTAGCTGAAACAAGACTTTCATCGTATCAAGCAAGAAAGGCTGTACCTGAATGGTCCTTGTAATCAGTTGCACTGGTCTGCAATGACAGAGCTATTGCTAAGCATGTCAGCCAGAAAGGGGCCTCCTGCTCCTTGCGCTGCTTCGCATTGCCACATGCTTCCAGCTTCCTCTCTTCGAATCAACAGGCATGCTGTATGGTTTCCTTGATGAGACCCTCTATCTTGGTTCACATGCCTGCATGCTGCAAGGGCTGCTACATTTCCACATATTGTTGGGTTGCCCTCTTGCAGCTCAGCTGCTGCTGACTGCTTCCACCCAGAGCATGGTGGGCAGCTCATCGCGAGAGCCATGCTCCTCTATCTCCTGCTGCGCATACTGCTGTGCCTCTTTCTGCCACTCCTGTCTCATCTGGTTGACAGCCTCGGGGCGCAGCACTTTATCCTACAGCTCAGGTCTTGATGCGCTCCGGGCAGGCCAGCAACCCAAAGCAGGGCCTCAGACCGCAAGTGGTGGCCTGCCCTGTTAGGCTGAGCACAGGCGCACCCTCTGATTCTGGCGTTGGGGCAGGCAGGTCATTGAGCCAGATGTGCTGGGGGTGACCCCGCTGCCTGCAACAGGCTTCACAGGGACTTACCACAGGGAAGAAGCGCAGGTGTACAGCCCACAGACGGTCTGCATACTCCTGTGGTGTCCAGTCATTGGAGTAGTCCTTGTGAGCTTGAGCGTCTACCTGCACATTGTTGATTGGGAGATGAAGCTTCAAGGCAGGCTACTGTGCTGTAGGGCAGCCATACAGCGCAGGCAGAGATTAGCCGCTGCACAGTGCAGGAAACTTGGTCGGTGGCCGGTGTGCTCAAGCGCCCCTGTATGATGCATTGCCAGTCACTGACCAGCGGACAAATCTGTCATGCTTCCCCTCAATGCTTCCCTCTGAGTACTTTAGCACCAGCTGACACCATCGAGTGCATCATTCAATCAAGCAGTGGCTGACCTTGATGAGGGAGGCATCAAAGCCAGCATATGTCAGGGCCTTGAGCACATTGTCGGGGGTGCCCACCACCTGAGCTGGGTCCTCCAACCAAAGCCCTTGTGACCTTGCAGCCCTGAGGAATATGGGCTGACTCTTGAAGAAAGGGCTCTGTAGGACAGCAGGGTGGCAGCGCGATGACAGACTGTCATGGAATGCATCAGTCAGTTGGGCTCACAAGAGAGCCAGCTTTGCTGATGTGCGCATGCAGATGCAGGGCAGGCCAATGCATGTCTGAAGGGCAAAGGCTTCATTTCGTCAGCAATGCGATGTCTCTCCTGATAGGCGCAGCAAGCCTGCAAAATGTACTGAGTAAGGCAGCAAGACCACACCAGGCAATTTGTGCAGCACAGACTACACATCTAGGGAGTATGAAACTATAGCATGCCTCCTAGAGCCAAAGCAGCCAGTTCAGAACTCTAAGGGAGCACACAATCTGCTTACCTGGGGAGTATTGAAGCAGAGCTTGCCCCCTGGACGCAGCCAGCCAGCCCAGTGTTTCAGGGCAGCAGGAACGTCCAGCATGTATAGCAGGGCATTAGAGCACAGGATGACGTCAAAGGAAGCGGGCTCAAAACTGGCCGTCTGGGCATCTGCCTTGTGGAAGGACAGGTTGGGGTTTGCTGCAGCCCTGGGAGCCGCCTGCAGACATCAGCAACTGCCTGCTTGCGAGGTAACTGCTGGCTGCATTGAGCATTGATGCAGAGGCACACCAGCGCAATGTGAGAGACACTGTGAGCAGCAACATGGAGACAGGCAAGCAGCACCTGAGCCAGCATGCCGGGGCTGATGTCGATGCCAATCACGCTGCCAGGGGCTACTGCCTTGGCAGCCAGTCCTGCCACCAGGCCTGCACTGCAGTAAGCAATATGGCTTCCATGGCATTACTGATTGCTGTGCAAGGCCAACGGAAGCTGGCACCGATACTGTTGCAGCTTACCAGTGCCGGTGGCAATGTCCAGTACATCCTGCCCAGCCTTGAGGTCTGCCCTCTTTACAAGCTCCTCTGCTATGGGAAGGTGCCATTGGTCGGCCTCTTCTTCATATTTACCGGTGCTGCCCCTAGCATCAAACACCTCCAACACACGCTGCGTGAAGCTCACAGGATCAAGGATCCTCAATGGCTGCTGCTGGGAGCCCATGCAGGATGAGCTGGCCATGATGACTGCTTGCTGGGGCCTGCTGGTCAAAACGAATCTCCTGGGCAAGGTACCCCCAAGAGATCCCTGCAGCATGGACCCAGTTTAGCCTCACATCCAGTTTGATATTCCTGAACCCTGTTTCTGAACCCTGTTACAACCCATGCCTCGCCCAATTACTGCATTGACCCTTGATTATGCCGTGCGTAGGGGGGTGATAGCAATGTGAATTCATGAGATGAAAATGTTTCTCGAAGGGCCACATATCAAGAATTATCAGCAGGCAGTAAAGCAAGAAGGCAGCCAAAATCTCGGCTTGCGGAGAGGACCTTGGTCATGTGTTTGCAGTGCTGATGGTTGGCATTGCTGCTGCCTTCTGATAAAGGGGGGCTGTGGCTCAGAAAATCTGGCGGCTGGGACCGACTGCTGCCAAGGGGCGCGGGCCTGGAGTGAATTGGGCACAGTCCTGCAGCGTGGACCTGGCCCAGTGAAGCTCCATTGCGCACTGCGGATGTGAACTAGCAAGCAGAGTCAGCCTGCCAGGCCTCGGAGCTGCTGCATAAGATCCTGCTGGCGGCCCACCTGCCAGGAGGTCCTTTGGCAAAGGGCTTGGGCATGCTGTGAGGGTACCGCCAGCTACCCCTGCCAAAAGTCCAAGCCAATATTGCTGCCAGCGGTGGGTCATAGTACTCAATGGCCTCCCTTGAGTTTAGGCCTGAGTTCACATCTGCAGGGTACACAGCAAACAGCTGCGCAGATGGCATAGAGATGGCGGGCACAGCCAGACACAGCATGCACCCGTCCTGGCAGTGGCATCAAACCAGGACTGTGTGCCCTCTGCAAAGTACTCGGAAGGATTCTCCATCATGTAGCATCTGAGGTCATAGATCTGCATGAGCAAAGACACCGCTGATGACCCTGCTGCCGAGCGGAGTTTTGCAGGAAGGCAGATCAGACCTAGCCCCAGTCATGGTAGGACAAACGGCTGTGCTCTGCAGAAGTGTTCAAGGGCATGAACTGTCCTAATGCACAGCGGTGACTGCCTCACAGCGCTCCACAACCTTGATGCAGCAGGCCCTGCAGCCAGCTGGGCCAGTGCTGGTGGACAATCAGCCCACTATGGAGCTCACCCCGGACTGTTTTGCCCTCTCATAAGCAGCAGAGACGGACTGGCGCTGCTGCTCCTCCATGCCGATCTGCAGAGCATCAGCAGCGGCCTGAGAAGCTGGCAGTGCGAGATTGCTTGTTCCAAGAACATGAGCAGGGGTCGACAAGACCATGCCCAGGCCACACTGGCACGCAGTCAGCATTTCTCAGTAGGCGCCATGCCACTACCTCCATGCAACTGTGGCTGAACTCGTGGATCAGGATGTTCTCAGAGGGGTAATGTCTGTCCTCAGCCATTGTGACGTTCTCTTCACCTACAACAGACAGGCAGCATGGCAAGGAGCGCAGAGCTCACTGCCCACGGGATGGCATTGTGGGTGATGATGGGATGTGGCCTGCTCACCCACACTGCAGGTGGGACAGCCAATGCTCCCGCCCAGACCGCGAGTCCCATTGTCATATGTGCGCTGCCCACTGGCACATTCTTGACCCTTCAAATGTTGATGTGGCGGCAGGTCTGATGTGACCTGCACAGAGTCGTGTTTGCACCTGAGAAGGACTCTGGTATTTGGGTGAGCACAAATGCATGCAGGGGAGCTGAGCCCCTGTCATCTCAGGCACCTGATGCCTGCCGATGATACCAACGTCAGCATCGTACTCCCTGAGGCGCTGCAGTAATTGAGGTGGCGCGTGCTGCAGCATGCAGTGCAGCGTGTGCACTGTGGCTGCCACTGCCTCCTCTGAGACACACTGGAAGGCCTGCAGCGCCACAAGATGGGGGGCTAGCTAATCAGCAGGTGGGAAAGTGCAGGGTGCTGCACTACTGCACCAAGCATGCTGACCCTCTCAGCAGAGAGGAGCAAGCTGCAGGGCTGCATCAAAGCCACACCTTGGACAGCTGGGTCTGTAGTGCAGACCGACTCCATCCTTTCAGAGCTGCGGCGGTAGGCTGCTGCAGCAGCTGAAGGTGCAGCTTGCTCACCATGATAGGAATGCCCAGAGCCTCTCCCCGCTGGCAGTACTGCCCCCAGTGGGCAGGCCATGGTGCAGACCTAGCACAGATGTGCCTGGATGGCCAGGGGTGTACCTGCAGCAGAGCCACGCCAGGTCTGACTCTGGCCACTCCTCTGCCAGAGACAATCACAGTGACAGAGCAACCTGCTGGCCCTCCTCCCTCAGCTCCAGCACTGCGTCTCCTCCACAGTACTCCACGTAGACCCTGCCCGACTCTGAGCCCCGTGCCCTCCAGGGGTGTGTGGTGTAAGTAGCTGCAGGGAAAGAGCACCGGCCCAGGCTGGACTTGCGTAGCATTTATTGAGCAGGATGCAGCAGTGTGACACCTACCTTGAATATGCTGGCTTCCTGGCTGGATGCAGGCATATTGTTGCTCATCTCCTGCATAATTGATCCATAGGATTCGCAGAGGCTCGGAAGAGCTGTTCACGAAGCGAAGGCGACAGTCGTTGGTGGCATTGCCAGATCTCATCAGAGCAGCAGCTGCCGTGCAGCTTGCTTTCTTGAGAACTCGAGTGCCAGCTTTCAGGCATGGCATTCACAGCAACTATTCAGCCTGTAGCTTGACCACCCAGCTTCAGCTCAGAAAGCGGGATGCCGACCCTGCTGCAGCCGGGGACCGTGCGGCTTGAGGAGCAGCTGGCCATACTAGAGGCCCTTCAGAAAGAGGTGATGCCAGACATGTGTTTGCGCTATGCTACACAGCCTGGCACAGGAACATGAATCCATCTCCTCATGTTGCAGGTGCAGACCCGGTGGCGCACATCAGATGAATTTGGCAGGATTGACATTGTGGTGGCGGAGCTGCTGAGGAAAGGGTCTCCTGCAGAGGCCCTGAGTTACCTTGATCGGGTGATGCTTGTCCTTGAGACGCCGACAAGGCCCTGCCTGTCAGCAGCTGCCTTGCCTGTGCTGCCCTGCATGTTGCAAAGACTCTCCTGCTGTTGCAGGTGAGGCAGCTGTTTGATAAGATTCATGCCAAGCTGCGCTCAACCGTGGACGAGCCGGCTGCCGAAGCAAGTGGCGGCAACGCTGGGCGCTTTGCGTCCACAACCAGAGTCGTCATCAGAGCACAGAGCTTTGCGCCATCTGCGATGCAGCACAGCGGGTGGGCAGTGACGCTGGATGCGTCTGTGCAAGGCTGACCCTGATTAGGCACTGCTGGGAATGCGAAGTGCTTTCCCTCATCAAAGCACAGAGCTGCAGTGCAGCACAGCAGGTTGGTGCACGAGTGTGGCTGCATGTGCACCTGTGTGTTGCTGTGCCAGTCACCGCCTGCCCAGGCTCCTCTGATGCCATCCTGCCTGCCTGCCTGCTTGCAGTAACAGGGTGGGCACTGCCCATCCATAGATCCCATGAAACTGCAGTCATCTGAGCCCTCTCCCCTTGCGGCATGCAGGAAGGCATCTGCAGCAGGGTTTGGGGGGGCCAGCGCAGCTGAGCTGGCGGCTCTCAGGCAGCAGGTGGCTGAGCAGCAGTCGCAGCTGGACCAGAAGGATGCCATGCTGCAGGACCTGCGAGACCTGCTGGTGGGCAGCCAGGGCAATGTGCAGGGGCTCTGAGGATGCAGTGCAGCAATGCCGGCAACTGCGACTGGGGGCTGCTCATCGGGTCGCTGTCTCCTCGATGTTGGACCTGGCAGCATATCAGCATTGCAGCAAGCGCACGCCGCAGGTTGCACAGCTAGTCAGGCCTGCCTTGGGTGGGAGTGTCAAAGGGACTGGGACCTCAGAACTAGGGTGCACTAGTCTGACATCCTGCCTGTGCCCTGCAGTCCGCACGCAAGACCTTTCTGCAGGAGTCTGAGACGCAGCAGGCAGAGATGCTGGAGGCCCTGCGGCAGCAGGTGAGGGCAGCATGTACCTGTTAATCTCCTGTGCACTCTGTGGCTGCGCTGGCGCGATGTTCGGCGCCAGTGTGATGAGACGACACAATCCATTCCAGCTGGCGGCCCAAGCAGCACAGAGCTGAGGCATGGCACACCCGGGCACCATGTGGACGTGCATGCTCCACAATATTCATTGGCTGAACCACATGTCCCTCCGCATGTCACCAAGCCTGCTGGCCCAACAAGCAGAAGAGCTGAGTCTAAGCCCAGGGTAAAGTAATGTCAGCAGCCCCCAGTCCCCAAGGCAGAGGCTCCAGATGCAAGTCCAGGGCAGTGCAAAGTGTTTGCTGCCTGCAGGTAGAGACAGCCAGCATGCAGCTGGAGGCAAAGGACCGCACCATTGCAGCCCTGCAGCAGATGCACACCGAGCAGGTAGAGCGCCTGGCCGCCAGGGCAGAGCAGCTGGAGGTGGCACTGGGGGCAGCCCGTGCCTCCACAGAGCTGAGCCGGTATGATGACGAGGATGTGCCAGATGTGGACAGGGCCCAGGCAGCGGCAGCGGCTGCAGCCATGCAGCAGAGAGAGGACGCTATACAGCTGCCCTCCCCCAGGTGGGAAGGTGTCAAGGGAAACAGCACACAGGTTGTGTGCAGGGTTTGGTGTACGTAAGAGTGTTTTGTTCGGCAGGCGAGCAACTGTTCAGCCTGTGCCAGAAGACGGGTCCTGCACTGTCAGTGCGCAGGCTTGGGACACACTGGCAGTTTGCATCTTGTGCTGCTTGCTCTTGCCTGTGCTCCCACAGCTGACATACACAATACCAGCCCAGCACTGCCTGCAGACTTTCATGGCTTGAGAGTGCCAGCGCAATTATGTGTGAAGTTCGTTGTGTGCTGCAGGTCTGTCCCAGAAGGATTCAAAGCTTCTCATGCAAGACACAGTCTCCCACAGGCAGTATACTCTGCAGCTGCAGCAGACAGTAGGAGCCCCAACCTGCAACTCAATGCAGTGGGAAGCAAGGACGCGACTTTGAGAGGCAGTGCAGCAGGTAGCAGAAACCCCAGCTTGAAAGCCACCACTTCACGGTCTAGCTCGATCAGGAGGGCAGCAGCTCAGGGGAGCTGAGTATGGTCCCTGCCACGGGACTCTCGTTATACTGTGAAGAATAAAGACACAAGGCCTTTCAAGTACTGCACTATCTCTGCACCACCAAGCTTTGAGGCGCCATAGAGCCTGTCTACAAAGACAATAGGAACCTGCACAATCAAATTGAAGTTTATGACCTGAGACATGGTGAGGTGACCTTGGTTGAGATGATGCTTGTCCACAGCACTCACTTCTTTGATGCTGTAGCCCTGTGCACGAGCACGTGCAATGATCTCCATTTGAAAAGCGTACCCCTTGGATTTCACACTCCTGATTACTTCCTGCAGCACCTCCTTTTTGTATAGACGAAAGGAGCCTGTGAGGTCCGACACCTACAGCAGCAAGCAGTTTCAGCAGAACGAGAGCGGCAGCCAGCCAGCACATGTGTCTCTTGCTGTGGGGCGTGCAACTATCAGACCTCACCCCTGGGTTGAGCAGGATGCGGGCCAGAAGGTTGGCTCCGCAGCTGATGAGTTTCCGCCTGAAGCCCCAGCCAAAGACCCCACCCCCTCCCACATACCGCGTGCCTGTCACCACATCGCAGCCATGTGCCTCCTGGACCCTGCGAGTGACAGGAGGTGTTGAGCGCACGCTGACTGGTTCTGGTGCAATGTATGTCACAGCTGTCAGCAGAGAGCCGGACCTGATCATCTCAGGGATGTACTTGGGCTGCAGACATGTTGCAGGGGCGGTGTCAGCAGCTGCAAGACTGCTGCCTCCTTGGCCGGTTGTCACAGCAAGCTCGATGCATCACTCACGTGATGGGACAGGTCTGCGTCCATGATGATGACAAAATCACCTGCTGCATGCTGCAGGCCATGCACATACGCTGTGCCTGCAGGCAGTCTTGGACGTGCCTTGAGCAGATGGGGCACAGCAAGAGCAATGTCAGGTCTGCAGCCGCGACGCACCTAGCCCAAGTTTGCCGCTCCTAGCCTTGAGTACCTGCAATCACAACTGGATTGTGCACACCCTGAAGCACAGCAGACCACAAGCAAAGCAGGCACACTGACCACTTTGCTGCTGCCGTAGACCTTCTGCAGCTGCCTGACTATGTCCTGTGTTCCATCTGGGCTGGCATCATCAATGACCAGGATTTCATAGAGCACCTGACTGGAAGACAGGGAGAGCACAGCATGAGTCTTTCATGATGCAAAACCCGCAGGAACACATCAAGCTGATCAATGCCTCACCAGCTCTCAAAAGTGCGCACAAGCAGCCAAATGATCAGAGCAATGTTTTCTCGCTCATTGTATGTCGGCAGCAGGACTGAGTACTTGTGTTGAGATTTTGCCATTGGTGGCTGGGCAGCTATTCATACAGGGCATTGCTGGACAGACATGTTGGACTACCCCCGGAGGTAGGAGCCGACCTGGTTCCCGTATCCTCGCGAGTTTCAAGCCGCCCACCTGGGGTTAAACCTGAGAATTTTGCTGAAGCCGGGCACCTCCCCCATTTGGTGTCCTGTGGGACTTCCTCAGATATCGTTGCAAATCGTTGTAAGTGACCTGCTGGCTCCTCTCTCACTGCAGGTCCCTTCAATGCCCCAGTTTTGTTCACTTCTAAGGCTACAGAAGGCTCAAGGAAACATCTGTCATGCATTGTGCACAGGGCCTAAGCAATGCAAAACGTGCCAGCAAGTATCTGTTGTGCAAAGGGCTAAGTACAGATATTGCAATGGGGTGGGGTCGTTTCTCCTGGTCATCTGTCTGCTTCAGGACTTGCTGCTGTGGAGGAGTGGGACGCTGCAAGATGGCAGTATCCAGTCAGTTGGTGCAGTGAAGCATCAGCAATGCAAGCTCACCTGCTTGGCCTGGAAGTGCGCAGTCAATATCCTTTCAAAGACCTGGCGGGTGACGATTCAGGCTCCTTGCCATCCCTCTCCAACTCAGCCCTGGCAATGACAGAGATTGGCACCGTAGCAAACAGGCTGGTCACATCAAGCTTCTTGGCCTTCCACTCTGCAATGAGCTCATGGTAGACCTCCATCTTGTACTCTTCCTGCAGCAGATATGGGTGTGTCAGCAGCAGGTATTTGGATGTGTGGGCGTCAGACAACAGCAGCCAACTCACCCAGCAGTCATTGCAGTGGGAGGCTCTTTCAGTCTCAGTTTACCAGCCACTATCTCATTGTCCAAGCTCATCTTAGCAGCACACTGCCTGCAGAACTGGGCTGGGCCTCCCTCATGGCAACAATTGAAGTCTTTGACACAGGGTACCCAGGTCTGGGAGCCAGGGCCCTCCTGATCAATAATCCACTTCTTGCTGCACTTGCAGCACTGCAGCCAACAGTGATACATGAATGAGCTGCAGCAGCGCTGGAGGCCTGCAGCAGGCTGCAAACAGAAACACACCTCAAGCTTCCACATCTCCCCAACATGGCCCCTTCCTGTCAGCAGAGGCAGGAGGAGCATCAGGCTCCTCCACAATCTCCGCTCCTGCCCCATCACTGTCACCCCCAGATCCCTCAGCATTGGCATCAGCCTCACCTATGGCAGTGGCAGCCCTGCTCCTCTGTAGGATTCAGCAGATGGCCTCAAGTAAGCTTGCAGAAAACAGCCATGGACCATAGCCACAGACCTTACACACCTTTTGGGCTTCACATGCTCGGATTCACTGCCAGTGTCTCTGCCTCTCCTGCCCCTCCTTGCCTGTGGGTGCAACCGCCGCTCCTTCCAGCTGAAGCAGCACACACCGCGCCACCGCCGCTGAGCTCTACAAGAGAAGGTGCAGACCCTGACCTGGTGCTGCATGTTATGTGCCTGCACAGCAAGCACCTGACGCTTGTGTAGAAGCTTTCATGTCACCGCACACTATGCTTCCGCTGCAAATGCCTGGGAGCCTAAAGTTCTGGCGGCATGCAGCATGTCCTGTACTGCAGGCAGCGGTGCTTCCGCAGGAGCTGATCAGTAGCCAGGCCAGCAGCACCAAACAGGCGCTGTTGTGCAGTCAGGTCTCCTGCACTGTTCCTCACACGTGAGTGGAGGTCTGCAGCCCAGGGGCTGCTTTGTCACAGCCATTCTAGAAGCTGAGGGCCTCAGCAACTTTTTAGGGCACTCCTGTGAGGCATCATGAAGCGTCTTGATTCAGCAGTACACTGACTGGACAAGCTCGACATTGCATGCCCATCTTGCAAAGTATGGGCACTGATGCATGCTCCACAGCTGGATCAGTGTGGCAGCACTGATCTATCTTACTGCACTGATCAGTCTGACAGCACTGGCCGGTTTGATTGCACTGGTATGCTGCAGCACAAGGTGGCATCCCCGCAGGCCCTGAATGCCTGGAGGCCCTGTGTTTCCAGTCTCCTGCGTCATGCTTCTGACATGTGTGTCCTTCGCAATGTGCAGTGTGTGACAGCGTGTGCAAGCACCACATGAGTGCGCTTGACTGGCGCCGGCCATGGGGCTGTCTGTGTCCCAAGATGCTTGGGCAGATGAAACACTGATTGATCTGGTGGGGATAGTGGGTGTCGTGCTCGTGCTGCAGGCCAGTCATGGTCACCATCCAGGAGTTGATTGCCAGCACTGGCTTGCCACCTGACAACAGGCAGCGGCTCTGGAGGGTGATGCAGCAGTACGGCTATGCTGACCGCAATGCAATGGTGGTAGGGGTGCCATGGCTGACGCCAGAGAGGCTCGAGGCAGCGGCGAGCGCGGCAGAGTTGGAGCCTCCCCTGACCATGATGGAAGTAGGTGCTCTGCTACATGCAGCAGGTAAGCGTGTGATGCTTGAGAGGAAGATGTCTTGGACTTCCATGCTGCGCAAGGCGCAGTCCCATCAAGGGCGAGCGGTAGTACCCTGAGGTTGCTGTTGGCAAAGGCTGACCTGATGGCTGAAGTGAGTCTGTCTGGGCAGCGGTCTACGCTTTGTCAACCATATCTGGCTCTGGAAGGCAGTGCTCTGCAGGTAGTCATCAGCCTCCGCCCCAGTACACCATGACATCAGCGACCTGGCTGAGGTGGTGCTGCTTGTTTGCAGGGGTAGCCCCAGACCAGGTGCCCGCGGGGAGGCCTGCTCAGTCTCCAGGTGGGAACGACTCAGCTGCCTCTCTGTGGTATCCATCACAGCCCTTTCAGATCAGAGCCAGCAACATGCAGCCGGCTAGCAACATTCGATTGACTTGTCCAGTCCCCGACTTGCACCAACCAGTGCTGGTCAGCCTGTGAAGCGCAGTGGTCGCATGACAAGGCCTCTTGCATGACCGCACCAGTCCTGCACTGCTTGGGGATGTGACTGGACTGCACAGCTCGACCCTGCATCACCCAAAAGGCAGCGCTGCATCTGTGAATCCTGCAGAGTGTTGAGGATGGGTCAGTGCTCAGCGACTCCACAACGCTGCAACAGTTGATGTTGCCAGCATGACGCCGTTGCTGCTGTTGAGGTACAAGGCTTTCAGGGTGGAGCCATGCCCTGGTCGGAGGGAGAATGCGAGCTGGTCTGTGGGCCCACAGGCAGCCTGCAGCGGCAGCCTTGCTGCTGGCCTGCAACTCACCGCTTTCATGTCTTGCCCTGCAGGAAAAATCAATGGTGCTGGTGGCGCAGGGGTCGCCGTCCCTGCAGGTGTGCAAACAGGTCTTTGCCTGCTGGGGTGCTGCACCACTTCTGCTTGATGTATTTGGCACATAGGTGTCGCTGTGGCTGCTGTCATCCATCCCCAGATATTACTGCATTGTCCTGCACTCCCAGGTATACGCACTGCTGCTTGCACTGGCCAGCCAACTCCGTCCCCCTCTGCAACCTACTCAGCAGCTTGGAGCATGCGTAAGCTGTTATGCATGTGCAGGGGTGTCAACATCAGCTGGCAGCTCAGAAAGTGGCATCGAAGAGGCCCTGCGGGCGGTCGCTAATCACCTGGGAGAGCAGAGCCGCCTGCAGGCCCGGCTGGCAGCTCTGGCGGAAGCTGAGCGCAGCCGCAACGCTACCATTTATGAGACACTCATCCAGATCAAGCAGCAGATGGGCGGCCGTCTGACCAAATGGACCCTCACTCGAGCACAGAGGTCAATGCCCCAACTTCCTCGCGTGGCAGTGATGCCCACATGGATGACAACAGTCCAGAATTGTAGTGAAGCACCCATGCTTCAAGGCTTGCACCTGAGATGTTGGCATCTGCAGATGATGTACAACCCTGGATGCAGGTGGAGGCCTCATCGTGGAAGATGGCGGATGCCTACCATTGTTGAAGCCCAAGGACTTCCAAATAACAACCTCTGCTTGATGATGGATGGGGACAGTGGCCTCAGGCCACTATGTGGCAAGAATCTGAAGTTGTTGACCTTTGCTGGTGCAGCCATGCCAGAGGAAGCTGAAGTACATCAGTATACTTAGAGCTTGGTGTCTCGCTCCTGCAGTGTTCAAACTGTTGCGTCTATCCCTGAAGGTGTTAATTCCTAAGGACTATAGGGTTATTAGTTCATCAGATGACTGATCTGCATCTTGCTGGCTGGTGTTGCTCTGCAAGGGCTGCATCTTCGTGATATGAGGTGCCCTGGCCACTGATGGTCTAACTGAGTAAAACTGCTGGCAGCCCCTAGGCGGCAGACCTCCACTCACGTGTGAGGAACAGTGCAGGAGACCTGACTGCACGACAGCGCCTGTTTGGTGCTGCTGGCCTGGCTACTGATCAGCTCCTGCGGAAGCACCGCTGCCTGCAGTACAGGACATGCTGCATGCCGCCAGAACTTTGGGCTCCCAGGCATTTGCAGCGGAAGCATAGTGTGCGGTGACATGAAAGCTTCTACACAAGCGTCAGGTGCTTGCTGTGCAGGCACATAACATGCAGCACCAGGTCAGGGTCTGCACCTTCTCTTGTAGAGCTCAGCGGCGGTGGCGCGGTGTGTGCTGCTTCAGCTGGAAGGAGCGGCGGTTGCACCCACAGGCAAGGAGGGGCAGGAGAGGCAGAGACACTGGCAGTGAATCCGAGCATGTGAAGCCCAAAAGGTGTGTAAGGTCTGTGGCTATGGTCCATGGCTGTTTTCTGCAAGCTTACTTGAGGCCATCTGCTGAATCCTACAGAGGAGCAGGGCTGCCACTGCCATAGGTGAGGCTGATGCCAATGCTGAGGGATCTGGGGGTGACAGTGATGGGGCAGGAGCGGAGATTGTGGAGGAGCCTGATGCTCCTCCTGCCTCTGCTGACAGGAAGGGGCCATGTTGGGGAGATGTGGAAGCTTGAGGTGTGTTTCTGTTTGCAGCCTGCTGCAGGCCTCCAGCGCTGCTGCAGCTCATTCATGTATCACTGTTGGCTGCAGTGCTGCAAGTGCAGCAAGAAGTGGATTTTTGATCAGGAGGGCCCTGGCTCCCAGACCTGGGTACCCTGTGTCAAAGACTTCAATTGTTGCCATGAGGGAGGCCCAGCCCAGTTCTGCAGGCAGTGTGCTGCTAAGATGAGCTTGGACAATGAGATAGTGGCTGGTAAACTGAGACTGAAAGAGCCTCCCACTGCAATGACTGCTGGGTGAGTTGGCTGCTGTTGTCTGACGCCCACACATCCAAATACCTGCTGCTGACACACCCATATCTGCTGCAGGAAGAGTACAAGATGGAGGTCTACCATGAGCTCATTGCAGAGTGGAAGGCCAAGAAGCTTGATGTGACCAGCCTGTTTGCTACGGTGCCAATCTCTGTCATTGCCAGGGCTGAGTTGGAGAGGGATGGCAAGGAGCCTGAATCGTCACCCGCCAGGTCTTTGAAAGGATATTGACTGCGCACTTCCAGGCCAAGCAGGTGAGCTTGCATTGCTGATGCTTCACTGCACCAACTGACTGGATACTGCCATCTTGCAGCGTCCCACTCCTCCACAGCAGCAAGTCCTGAAGCAGACAGATGACCAGGAGAAACGACCCCACCCCATTGCAATATCTGTACTTAGCCCTTTGCACAACAGATACTTGCTGGCACATTTTGCATTGCTTAGGCCCTGTGCACAATGCATGACAGATGTTTCCTTGAGCCTTCTGTAGCCTTGGAAGTGAACAAAACTGGGGCATTGAAGGGACCTGCAGTGAGAGAGGAGCCAGCAGGTCACTTACAACGATTTGCAACGATATCTGAGGAAGTCCCACAGGACACCAAATGGGGGAGGTGCCCGGCTTCAGCAAAATTCTCAGGTTTAACCCCAGGTGGGCGGCTGGAAACTCGCGAGGATACGGGAACCCAGGTCGGCTCCTACCTCCCCCGTACTTGGACTAAATGCCAAGTCTGGTGCCGAAGCTGTGGCCACCGCTTTCATTAGGGCAACCCCCAGGACCTAGGCATGCGCCCACCCGTGCTTCGCGCTGTGGAAGGTCTCCACTAATTTGGCACGGGGCGGCGCAGATTTGCAAAGAGGTGCTCAAAACTTTTGTGTGAATCACCGGACAAGCCTGGTCACAGTTCTCCATCAGCCAGCAGTGGGCATTACCACTTTCGGAGCGACCGCGAGGTAAGCGCCCCCTGGCCAAGTGCCTGATCTGAGCCTTGCGCATGGCATGCAACCACCGGCTGCATTGCCGGCTTGCTCCTTTCTGTCGACGGGAGGGGATTAACTGAAGCATGCCTTGCTGGACCAGTACTTATTGGTTGCTCAAAGTGGTTGACTGACGCCTTTTGCAATGCAGGCACAGCCGCCATGGGGGCTGATGAGCTTCCTGTGCGCAGCCCAGACTCTGACATCGAGCTCAGCAGCCTGACGGCTCAGGGGAAAGAAGCTGGTGAGAAGACTAGCCAACACCCATATGGGTCTCATGCTGCATGTAGGCAGGGCATGCATGTATGCGGCATTTGGCAAAAGGGGCTGGACTGGGGATGTGGCCTTTTGAACATTACATAGCTGTCTCCGTCTGGGACAGGTGTTTGTGAGGAGGAAGCAATGCCTGCCCAGACCTCCGGCTGTGTGGGCCAGGAGCGAGACTGACTTGGGCACATGGGTGTCTCATGCTGAGCACCTGCCGCCATGCGCACACAGCTTTTTGAGTCATGATATCTGGGGGTGCACCTCCAACACCCCCCTTCTGCAGAGTGGCCTGCTACATGAGGAACGAGCAGGCAGCGGCAGATGCTTGGAAGTCTTGAACTTGGAGCAAACCCAGCTTTGGTCGCCTGCTCTCCTGCAGGTGGCAAGCGCTACCGCGTCACCTTCCCTGACTACGGTGATGAGCACGGCATCAAGGGTCTCCTCAAGGACCCCCTGATTGGTGACACCAAGGAGTGGATCGCGAACAGAAGGCGCAAGTAAGCACCAGCCAAAGGCACTTTGTTGAAACAGGTCACTGCCAACCTGCACTGTTGCCACCACACATGAGGCATGCCAGACGGCTGCTGGTCAGCCTGCATCTCTGCAACAGGTGCAGAACTCATGTTGCACATCACAGTAGTTTCTCTGATACTCTTTGCACCAATTGCAGGCCACAAACACCTGGAATCACCCTTGTCTTGATTGCAGGACCACGGAGGCCGTACACAGCTACACATGGCTGGACTGGCTGGCCATCTTCTTGCCCTGCACCACTTGGATGAGGCAGTACCAGCGCAGGTGGATTCTGGTGAGCCTGCTGTCGATTGTGTCTATATTGTTCTTAGCACGTGCTCAGTGATTTTTGCACTTGCATCCAATGCATGCATGCAGAGGGCATGTTCACCGTGCAGCTGCACCTGTGCCTGTGTCACAGCTCTGCTGGCTTTCACCTTGGAGGCTGGCTGTGTGTGTAGGTCAAGCACACACCCTTCCCCAAGGCCTCAGCCTCACAGGGGTAACAATGTGTGCCTGCAGAACGACCTGGCAGCCGGGATCTCTGTGGCCGCCCTGGTCATCCCCCAGGGCATGTCCTATGCCAAGCTGGCCGGCCTGCCCAACCAGTATGGTCTGTACGGCGCCTTCGTGCCTGTCATCATCTATGCCACTCTGGGCAGCTCCCGTCACCTGGTGAGCAGCCACCCTTTGCCATGCCCTGCGGCTTGCTGGAACTTCGGGTTCTGCTGAGTGTGTTGACAGCCTGTTGCTTGCTAGCTTTGAAGATCGTCCTTCATTGCTCATTGTTGTTGTCATGCCTTGCCATGCTCTATGCCCCTGCAAATGCCTGATGGCTGGCACGCAGCAGAGTCTGTTGGCAGCCCGTTGCTTGCCAGCTTGAGCGCACCGTTTCATTCTGCTTCCCCTTGTCATGCCCTGCCCTGTGTGCTGCTGGATATTGCTTTTGGCTGACGCGCAACGGAGCCTTTGAGAGCTTGTTGGGTGCCAGCTTCAGCATTGTACCTTGCGTTGCTGCCTCTAAGAGTTGGCAGACAGGCACTCAGCTGTGCAGGTCTCCTGTTCACAGGCAAGCTGAGCAGGCATCAGAGAGGCCCCATCCCTAATGCAGGCTGTCGGACCAGTTGCTGTGACGTCCCTGCTGCTGGGCACTGGGCTAAAAAATGTGGTGGGCAAGGAGGTGGCCATCCAGGCTGACCCCAACAACCCAACCAGTGCTAAAGACCAAGACATCTACAACCATGCAGCCGTACAGGTGGGGCCCCTTTGACAAGCTGCATGGTGCCGTCATTGGAGTGTTGGGCGGTGAGCCAAGTGTGAACTAGACAGCTGGGAATGTGTCCGTGCCCCTGTGCAGCTAATGCAGGGGCAGTGCTGGCAAGCACCATGGCCATGCTTGTGTAGTCTGACAGGCCTCAGCCCTCCCCTTTCGTCTGAGTCAGGCTGCTGAGGTGTGCTCATGCTGCTGCTGTGCAGGTCGCGTTTCTGGCTGGCCTCCTGTACACCGCTGTGGGCTTCCTCCAGCTGGGTTGGGTCACCAACTTCCTATCCCAGTCTGTCATCGCGGGGTTCATGACTGGCGCCTCTGTCATCATTGGCCTGCAGCAGGTGGGCCCTTCCACTGGGTACAGGCGGCAGCAGAGTGCAGCATGGCGTCAGGCCCAGAGTCTGCTGTGCCATGGCTTGCATCAGTGGGCCAAGGCTGAAAACAGGCCTGAGCTGCTGCACTCTTCAATAATGGCACCCCAGCTCCCTGCTTTTGCCAGCACTGCCTGGCACGCCTCGTGCTTCTGCAAACCCCACATGTGCGTCAGCTGCTGCTGCACCACCATCGCAAGGACTGCAGCCAGTCCTTTTGCTCCTGCAGACTAAGTTCTTCTTCGGCTACAACACCTACAGCTACGTCCAAAACAAGAAGACCATCACTGTCAACTTCCCGCGCCAGGATGGCATTCAGCTGCAACTGGGCACCATTTTCAACCACAACTGGATAGCCACCTTCAAGTGGCGCGAATTCATCATGGGTGGCACCTTCCTGGTCATCCTTCTTCTGTTCAAGACGCTGGGCAAGCGTGTCAAGTGAGTCTTCCTGCTTGTGTGTCTGCTGGGCAGGCTGGTGTTTTGCTGAAGGGTAGCACAGGTGGATCCTTTGTCTGCCAAGAACATGAAGATACTGGGCTAGACCGTGGGATAGACCTCTGCTCTTCAGCAGTTGAGTTTTCTATAGGAACCACACACACAGCTGATCTGTGGGCACTGAGCAAGCATGCTGAGGCCTGACGCGTTGCAGAACTCATGCATCAGTCAAGCACCCCGCTGTGTCATCTCATGAGTTACTGCATCGTCAGCTAAGGGGCCTCCTCGCTTTTCACAGTCCTTTCATGGTGAGCCACATTGTCAACAACCCACATTGAGGGCTAATTGTGATGACTCACTGCCCATCCACTGTTGCAGACACTGGGCCTGCAGAGTCACAACATCTAGAGCTCTCCCCTTGTGCCCCTGCAGGAAGCTCTTTTTCCTGCGTGCCATTGGCCCCCTGTTCGTCGCTGTCCTGGGCATTGCCATCGTCAACATCTTCCACCTGGAGTGCAACACCACCAAATCTGCCACCAACAAGGACCCCCTCTGCTTCCACCACATCCGCGTGGTGGGTATTCAGCCTGGCGTGATTTGCATAATCTGCACCTTTTTATGCTGCACCAACCGGTGTTGGCTCCAACCAGCTGCTGGTGGGGACAAGCACAGCAGCAGTGGCTGTCCCATACAACCCATGATGTAAGCATTGTTGGCCTGAGCCTGGGATTGGTGTGCATGCTATGCCAGATGTCTCACTGCATACCTTTACACTGTTTCAATAGCCCGGCAGGCTTTGCGTGCTAGGCAGAATTAGCTGTGTCTCAGCGTTGGTCGCCAACACAGTTGGCCAGAGCCCTGTCCTGAACTCAAGCAGACTTGTGTCTCGAAGGTGCCGCGCCGCACAGCAGCTTGAGCACTCACACCACATGCCCTGCTCCCTACAGGTCGGAAAGATCCCTAAGGGCCTGCCCCATGAGACAGCCACATGGTGGTTTCCCATGCCCCAGTTTGGACAGAAGCTTGGCTACGCCGTCGTCATCTGCCTAATCGACCTCCTGGAGTCTCTGTCCATCGCCAAGGCTCTGGCTGCAAAGAACCACTACCAGCTCAAGTGAGTGCCTGGCCTGTCCTTTGCTTGCCAAAGAACCCAGTCATGCCTCCAAAATCAGGGCCCCACCCCACCCCCCGTGACGGCTGCACTGTCTGGAGCTGGTGGAGAGGGGCAAGTGCTGCTAGCTGCAATGTACCGAAGAGATGCTACAGGTCCGTCTGCACACTCAGGGTCACTGCATGACTATTACCCGGAGGGCCTTTCCTTCCTTACCTGCAGCTTTGGGCAAGAGCTCCGCGGTCTTGGCATTGCCAACCTGGCTGGCGCCATGTTCAACACCTACACAACCACTGGCTCCTTCTCCCGGTCTGCTGTCATGGACCAGTGCGGCGCCAAGACCCAGCTGGCTGCCTACATTCAGGTGCGCACCACTACTGCCTGCCCAATCAAGCCACCTGCCCAGCCTGTGGTCAAGAGTCCCCTCACACCAGCTTGCTTGCACAGACATGCCTGCTGCTGCTGCAGTCCGGGGCCACAGGATGGGGCAGGCTGGATGTTGCTGACAGGCATCTGGTCGTGACCATGTTGCTGACTTGTCAAAAGAAGTGTTGTCCTCTTCTGGTGGTTCCCAAGGGGTTGACCAAGGGTCCACCCGGTCTGCCTCCCGGCCAAGCCTTGCCTCACAGCCTGGCTGCCCACTTGATGCACCCTTGCAGGCCATCCTGGTGGGCATCACCCTCCTGTGCCTGACGCCAGTATTCAAGAACATGCCCCAGAATGCCCAGGGTGCCATCATCGTGTCCGCCATCATCGGCCTGTTCAACTACAGCGAGTGGATCTTCCTGTGGAAGGTGGGCATCTCATGTATTGTCAGGGCCTGACCAGTCGACCAGTCAGACCCTCAGCATAAGCAATCGTGTCAGGCCTCCCCGCTTGTATCTGCAGTGTTGAGGCATGTCGGGCCCCATGTGTCAAGCAGGTTCCAGGACGGGAAGCGTGTCCAGCCGTCACCAAGTCGGCCCAGCACCTGCAGGGCTGCACCTGTCCTGAGTGGCATTACGTCCAATGCCCTTGTGCTGACACTGCCCCCGGGCTGCACCTGCAGGTCAACAAGCTGGACTGGATTGTCTTCAACGCTGCCTGGCTGGGCGTCATGTTTGCTGGTGTGGAGATTGGGCTGGCCATTGCCATCGGCACCTCCATCCTGCTCGTCCTGTACAAGACTGGCTTCCCACACATGGCTGTGCTCGGCCGACTCCCCCAGACCACCGTCTACAGGTGGGCCAGGCAGTTGCTGCATGAGCTGTGCTCTCTGCTGAGTGCTGCTGCTGTGCCTTGGTGCCCTGCGTTGCCTCAGTGCTGATGGGTGCTGACTGTCTGACAGGGCTGTCCTGAGTGCGACTGCGGCCCTCTGCTCTCAAAGGTCTGTTGCGTCCTTTGCGAGAAGCTGCCCCAGGAACCAGCTGCTCACCGCACCCTAAACCCTGCCCTTGCAGGAATGTGAAGCAGTACCCTGAGGCCAAGCAGCTGGAGGGCATCCTCATCGTGCGTGTGGATGCTCCCATCTACTTTGCCAACGTCACTCCTCTGCGCGATGCCCTCCTGTGAGTGCCTCCTGGAGCGCTGCCTGCACTTTCTGTCAGGCTGCTCTCGTACACCTGGACAGCTGTCTGCCCCACAGGCCCAGCTCGGGTGCGTGCTCACTCAACATGAATTGTAGCTGGTGGTGTACCTGCCTGCTGCTTCCTCCCTTTGCTGCTGTGGCTGCACTTGAGCTGCCACCCAAACAAACCTCTCTCAGGCCACTGACTCGCCCGCTATGTGCCTGCCTCCAGGAAGTATGAGCTGCGCCTGGAGAAGGCTCTGGAGGCTCGTGGCAAGCGCCTGGAGTTCATCATCATGGACCTGTCCCCTGTGACAGACATCGATGCCTCAGCCGTCCACTTCCTCCAGGACTGGATCACCCAGCACCAGAAGCGCGGCGTGCAGCCTGTGTTTGCCAATCCCTCCCGCCTGGTGGTCCGCCTGCTCGAGCGCTCAGGTGAGGCCTGCTGCAGCCCCCGCTGGGCTGCCTGTCTGTGATGCTGAGCTCCGCTGTCGGCCTGGCCACCTCTTCAGCCTGTATAGGGGCTGGGTGAGGCAGGCACAGGCGCGTCCTGCTCCTGCGCGGCTGCCTCTGCCACGCGCATGGCCTGAGCCTGAGTTGTCCATGTACTGTCATCAGAGGCTAGGCTGCAGCAGCAGCTGTTGCGCTGAAGGCTGCTTGTGACGTCTGCTCTGCCTCTTCCTGCACCACTGCCACCCACTGCCCTGATGCTCACTACTACCCATGCCTTCCCCTTGCAGGCATCCCCAAGATGGTGGGTGAGGAGTTCATCTCCGTGCGCGTCCACGACGCTGTGCAGTACTGCCAAGAGCTGATGATGGAGCGGGGCAGGAACGCACTGGTGCTGCCTGACCTTGAGAAGGGCAAAGTGCCCCTGAGCAAGGCCAGCCCCCCCGCCAGCTTCAGCGACGCTGCCGACGATGTGCAGGGTGCCAACCTTGCCCAGACCGAAAGCGAGATCAAGAGGTGGGTGCTAGTGAGATCTTGCTGGGTGGTGCTGCAGCAGCAGGAGCAGAGGCCTGCCCCACCTGGCTGCCTGCCCATCAATGGCTGCCTGCCAAGATTGGCTGCTAAAAGGCGGTGCAGCAGCTACGCCTGGAGTGAAGCGTCCGCCTGATATTCTTCAGTCTTGGAAGACTGTCCAGCAGAGTGTGCTGAACAGGACAGCCCTTGTGCTGCAGGAGGGAGCCACACATGGGCCCTGGCATTGATTGATTGATTCCAGACCAACACCCTTGCAAACTGCACAACCTGGCCCGTTCAGTCATTCCCAGCAAGCCGTTACCCTCGGCTCACCCTGGCTGTCATGATGTGAATTTTTGAAGCAGTTGCAAATGAAGGGCGATGAGCACTCGCTCTCACCCTGTGTGAGATTTGCAAGCTGCCTTTACCTATACAGCATATACCCCATATAACATGTCCTATCATTGCTTTTGACAGTGGTGCCAACACCACACCCGTCACACACACCAGTCAGCCATCTGCATTGTTGGCATTGTCTGAATTATTTGCTGACCATGAAAGGTGTTGCCTCAGCATCCACTTATGCTGGACTTGATGGTAGTCATCACTTGACCGAGTCGACTGCACGGCTAGGAGACACCCTCAAGGCCTTTAAAATTTGTATAGCCTTGATGTTAAACAATGTTGTGAGTATTGATAATGGGACCAAAGCGCACTCAATGATTAAAGCTGCTGGCTAGCAATGAAATGAGTTGGTGGGCTACTGAGCTGGGGGCATCAACCTGCTACAAGGCCTTGGTTGCAGTCAGCCAGATTGACACGGTCCTTGATGCGCCGCCGTGAGTCTGGTGCAAAGGCCAACATGCACCCCTCGCGGCTGCCTGCCACCACACAATCCTCAGGGGTGACTGACAGGGCTGTGACCTCCGCTCTGTTGTTGCCTTCATACCTCAGCACGGCCTGCACGGACATAATGGCATTGAGACTGGGCATACATGATGCAGCAGATCACGACTACACCAGCAATGTGGGTGCCACTGATGGAGGCATCCCCTCTATTGCTCACACATGATACATCAGTCTGGTTGCTTGAAGACATGCTCATTGCTGTACATGACACAGTGCTTCATTAGGACATGCTGCAGTGCTGCGGGAGCAGGCCATCAGGGCGTCAGACAGGGCTGTCAGGCAGGGCGGGGCGCTGCACCACACCTGCAGGCTGTGCAGCCATCTGAGGGTGATGCAGCCCTTGGTGCCTCCCGTCAGCAGGAAGCGCCCGTCATTGGAGACCACGAGGGCATTCAGCTTCTCGTTGCCCTCTGCGGTGGTCACGTGGCGCCCGTTGCAAGTGAAGAGGTGCAGGGCCAGGTCCTGCCAGCTGTGCGCCACCAGCTTCCCCTGCTGGTGGGCCAGGGTCAGCAGCTGGGCTGCCGCGTTGGCAGGCAGGTTTAGGGTGCGCACATGCCTGCAGGCAGGGGAGATGTTTCATCACATAGCGAAGGAGACTGGCAGACAGGCCATGGCCCTGGCGGGAGGCCAGGTCAGCAGCTGGGCTGCAGCACTGGCAGGCAGGTGCTGCGTGTGCACATGCCGGCAGGCATGGGGGCCAAGATTCATTGCTGACCCACAGGGAGCGCCGTTGACAATCAGCAAGCCAAAGGGCAACAAGGCCCAGGGGACAGCTGCAGAAATCCAGTGCCTGTATGGGCAGATGCTTGCATTCTGCAGCTTGAGCGCATGCTGCGCAGCGGCATGGCGTGCCTTGAGCAATGTATCAAGACAAGGCCGTGATCAACCTTCCAAGTGGATGGCATCCTGCCAGGGGCAGTGCTTGACAGCAGCCCTGATCAACCCTTGGCAAACAGGATCTGGCAGATGGCAGCCAGGCAGCGCCTGTATGTGTGTGCATGCAGACATGCACATCTTGAGCTGCACCTGCTGCAGCTGAGCGCTTGTGATGAGGACGTCTCATCACCCAGCACGAGCTGGGCAGCACATGCCCTTGGCCCCCAAGCATGCTTGCCTAAGCCAGGTTCATTTCACTGAACCCACATGCTGTCACAAGGGTGCAGCAGAGACAGGCAGGGAAGTACGTGTGTGCGTGAAGGCCTCAGGGGCTGCATGACCGCACCTGCCATCGCTGAGGGTGTGAAACAGGATGGTGCCATCAGCTGAGGCGCTGACCACCAGGTCAAGCTCCACGCTCAGGGCCAGGCACACCACTGCGTCGCTGTGGCCATACAGGATGTGGCGGGGCTGCTCCTTGAGGGGCAGGACAGGAGGCCCCTTGCCGCGGGGCTTGACGCTGCGGGGGTCGCCCACATCGGCGTCCCAGATGACTAGGGTGGTGTCGCGGCTGCCGGACACAAGGGTGCGTGAGTCAGTGCCCACCTGCAGGCATGGTGTGGGGATGGGCAGCAGGATAGACAACTTCAGCGCATGTGTGCAAGGCAAGGTCAGGCATGGGCAACTTGGCACAGGCAAAGAACAAGGCAGTGGCAACCCAATGCTTTGCAAGCCCAGGGGACGACTGCACACCAGGCAACATGCAGTGAGCAGAGTGGATGCGGGCATTGAAATGGCTTTGTGGGAAGAAGTGCACAAGCAGCAGGACGCATGGTGAACTCAGCAAACTGGCGGCCCCTTGCGGGGCGGCGTAAGATGCAACCTGGCTGACAGGCAAGCCAGGCACCAGGAAGTAGGCCATGGCGAGCAGAGTCAGCTGTTGCAGGGTCTCTATGCACTGGTTCAAGATGAAGAGACCCACCGCAATGCATGTGACGATGTCTTTGTGCTGGCGCAGACTCTGCAGCAGGCGGCCCTCATCCACAGCATAGCACCTGCAGCCGCAGCTGCTGGTCAAATCGTTGGGCAGGGTTCTGGCAGACCCAGGACCGTTGGACTGCAGAGCAGGAGCGGCAGGCCAAACATGCACATGATCACAGCAAGGCCTGGAATGGGCAGCTGACAGCTGGCTTGGCACATGGCGCTGCCTTCATCCTTGTCCCCTCCAGCAGCAGGCAAGCTTGGGGCCAGATTCACCCGATGCTGGGCAGGCTAAAGCTGCGCCAGGCCAGGGTAAAACAGCTGAGGAAGGCACATGTTGCTGTGCAGCGGGCTACAAGAAGTAGAAATATACATCAGCTCACCTGATGCTGTTGTCCCAGTAGCCGCAGCTGGCCACCAGGCGCCCCCCAGGGAGCACAGCAAAGCAGTGCATCGTCAGCAGATCCGTGGCAAAGGGCGTTCCAAGGGCCCTGCAGTAGGGGCACCACACATGAGCAGGCACAAGCTGGTGCCGGAGACTGCAGCATTTTACCCCGCGCCAGCAGATCCTCAGCAGTACAGGCGCTGCAAAGGCGCCGCACAGTGCGCCAGCATGTGCCTCCTGAGCACCACCAACCTGCCAGCACGAGGGTGCAACACCCTGCCAAACGGGTGCGCTGGCCCCCATACAGCCCCCGCTGAGCGCGGGGATATGAAATTCAATCTGTGAGGTCCAGATTTGGGTTTTGGGTGTGGGGGGGGTTGAGGGGGCCTATGAGTCCTCATGCAAGCCCTGCCAGCATAACTCTAAGGGACCAGGAGTGCAGAAAGACATGTCTGCTCAGCCTGGCTGCCTGCCCATCCGTCCCCACCTGGGTGGCAGCAGCTCCGCCTCCACAGCATAGGTCATCTGGGGCTCAGCCGTGCCGAAGGTGAAGGCCCCTGCACTGGAGTCAGCCACCCAGCGGTGGGCGGACAGCTGGCGGTCCGCATTGATAAGGATGACCCGACCATCAGTCACCTCCAGGCAGGCCACAGCGATGTTGTCCCTGCAGCACAGGGATAGAGAGGGCTGAGAACAAGCACCGCCACCAGCGGTGCATCAAAGCATGCATCGGTCTGGCCCAGGCAGGCCACAGCAATGGTAGTTTCTGCAGGGCAGACGGGACACAAGATACAGCAGTGACAATCGGCATGCAGCAATTATCTCCAGGCAGGCCGCAGAGCTGTGGTGCCTGCATTGCAGACAGAACACTTTTGTCAGAAAGGCACAGGTTTGGTTGACGTGCCTCGCAGCGTCCAGGCTGGAAACAAGCCTTCAAGGTCAATTGAAGTGCAGCTCAATCATCACCAGCTTCAGAGCCTGGAGGAAAGGGTTGCTGCTCTTGCTGCCGAGCAGAGGGGAGGTGCCCATGCCTGCAGCTGCCCACACACAAAGCCGCAGTGCAGTGCTGACGGCTTTGCAACTGATGCAGTTGCAGCTCGCTGCTTCAGGCTGCATCTGCTATGCAGCATTTTGAAGCTGTTGTTGAATATGTTCAGCAGGCCTGTCACCAGTGGCCCTGCCATTGTCAAGGCACAGCCTTGAACCCACTGATGGCAGGCCTGCCATCAGCATGGCTGTGCCAGCCATCCTTATCTACCAATGGTCATGCTGCCCACTTTTTGAAGCAGCAGGCAGCAGTGCTCACCGGCGGTGGCGGGGCTGCCCCACAGAGAACAGGCGGAAGGCGTCTGGAGCGTTGAGCAGGGGGCGTGCAGCCGGAGAGGGGGCGGGCGCCCGGCGGGGGTGGCGCCGCCTGAACAGCTGCGGCGGGGTCTGCCCAAACTCCCGTATCTGGTCCTCCACAGCCTGCAGCACAGGGCAGGGCAGCTCAGCCAGGTGCACACCGCTGAGCAGAGGACTTGCAGCGGCCTCTTCGTCACAAACTGCCTCATCTGGCACTGAGCGTCAGGTGCGTCAGGTCTCTGTAAGCAGAGGCCAGGCAAATGACATGCCCTGCCTCAGGCTGCTGTACCCACCTAGCAGGCCAGGCCATGCGGGCGCCAGAATCTTTGGGTTGCGGTTTGCAGGCTGCTGCACAGGCCGTTGCTGAGGCTGCACACTGTTGGGGACCCCCACTCATCATCTCCACCCCAAGCTCAAGGCCTGACCTGAAGAGCTGCCTAAGTTGGTGCCCCTCACACAGAGACTGGCTGTGTTCACCCACCACCCCGTGCTACAGGGACAACTGCCTCCTGCGACATCAACTCCCCACATGCTGCGAGGCAAGGGACACCCTGCATTGGTCACACAGGAGCAGGCCCCGGGTTCACCTGTCGCTGCAGGGAGTCCTGAATGGCCTCCAGATCCACTGCGCCCTCGTAGGTCAGGTAGTAGAAGATGTTGCGAGCGTCCTCAGCAGCCCTGCCCCGTTGCTTGAACCTGGAGGGTTAGGCACAGCAGACACTTCCTCAGGGTGCGAGTGGGCAGCGGCAGCAGCCGCTGGCGACCTACAGCAGGCTTGGAAGGTACCGCAGATGCTGAGCAGAAGAAGAGTGGGCAGCGTCATGCAGGGGCACTGATTCTTGAAGCCGCCTTCTGGGCAATTGTTCAAGCCTGCCCGCCCAACACAGCCTGTCTTGACGGCCATTCGTGCGGGGAAAGTGTGATGTGCTGCTGAAGCCCCTGCTGACGTCAAAGGCAGGTGCACACGCCACTGAGAGACTCACCCCATGTGCATCGACGCCCTGTCAGTTCAGGGAGACTCACCCAAAAATGAGGTCTATCCACTCGTGCAGGTGCTCTGAGACCCACTCAGACTCCAAGGCCTCCCTCTGGATGCGGATGAACTCATCAGGGCTGCCCCCAGCCCAAGGGGGCAGCTCCACATCAGCCAGCCACTGCCCGTCCTGCAGCGGTCGAGGCAATACTGAGAGCTCCTGCTTTTGAAAGATTGCAGCCTCCACCAGCACAGGTGGGCAAGGTCATGACTACTGGCCAGTTGTACATCCTCACGGGGCACCCAGCAGTGGGGTTGTAAAGCAGCCCTGTCTGCAAGGACTGCTAGCGCCCAGCTGCTGCTGGAATCGGACCGCCTAAGAGTGAAACTTTGCAAGCAAGCATGACAGCCTGTGCCAGCCCAGAGGGTGCACATTCCCACTGCAAGAACAAGCTGGTTGGGCAGGATGTGGCAGCTGTCACAACATACCCTCAACAGCCATCCACCAACTCACCTGCCGCAGCCCCAAGTCAGAGATGTTGCTGATGGGCAGAGGGCGCTCAGTCAGTGTTGGGCAGGAATTGCTGAGTCATCAGGATGGCAGCTGTCACAGCAAGCCATGAGGTGTCACCACCCAGCCACTCACCCACCCACCTGTCGCAGGCCCAGCCTGAACTTGTTGCTGTTGAGAAGGAACTCGGGCTGACTGAACCACTCAGGAGTGAGCTCTTTTGTATCGCTGCTATTGTGCAGGCAGTTGTGCCAGGTGGCGGCCACGCTGTGGAACAGGCGGTCTGCATGATCAAAGCGGCCGCCCTGCAGCTGCCGGCACAAGCGCGTGAATGGCTCCATGCGTATGAGGTAGAACAGGGTGGAGCCTGCAGGGCACAGGTGGCAGCAGTTGGATTGCCAGGCCAGGCCCATTATTCTTGTCAATGCGAAAACCATTGTCACAATTCCACAATCAGGGAGAACAGCTTGAGGCTGCAGGGGTTCAAAGTGTTTGTGTCAGCTACTGTGCAGCACGGCAGCATGTGCAGCAGCGGAGATGGCATCTGGCACATCGTATTGGGACTGCAACAGGGGCCAAAAGGTAGGCGCTGGTGAGGGAGCCAGCTGGCCTGGACGTGCAGACGGGGCAAATATGCAAGGCACAGCAGGGCATGCCCTACTGAGCAGAAATAGCCTGGTGTGAGCAGGCAGCACGCTTTGGACAACCTGTGGGGAGCAGTCTGCTGCTGCATCTGGTGGTTTGCTGTGCAAACAAAGAACCTCTATCCCCCTGGAAAGGTCCTGGCATGTGCAGCTCAGAAATCAGCCCAGTGGCATGGTCCAGGCAGATCTGCTTGTGTGTGCAGGGGTCAGACCTGCGGACGAATAGTGAGTGCCATAGTGGAAGGGGGGGATGTCAGGGTCGTTCTGCAGGCTCTGATACCGCTCCAGGAAGAATTCTAAGCGCTTGTCGTCCAGGGCACCCACCGGCTTGGACAGGTCCCTGCAGCATTTGTGGTAAGATCCAGTTCAGGTCTGACAAATGCTGGTCCTGCATCAGTGAGGACTCCTACTGAGATTGTTCAGATCTGTGCAGGCGGTGACAGCAGCTCTGCTGTTGTCAAGGGTTGCTCTGTGAGGGGCAGATGGTTGGTCATCCCAGAGAAGAGCCTTGTACTTGCTGGCATGCCAGCAAGAAGCTCTGTACTGCCTGCCGCAGGCCAGGCATGCGCAGCTGCAGAGGCACGGGGACCGACCCTGCAGCGCTTCTCACATGCAGTGATACACCATAGCATGCAGAAATCAGACTCCACCTGTATGTCTCAGGCTTCCTCAGATCTAGCACTGGGGAGGTGTAGTCTGCAATGACCCAGGGGAACACTGGGTACTGGTTGAGGTCATTGTAGGTTCGGCCGGCAAGCGTGTTGAGCTGCAGCACAGAGAACATCGATGGGCAGACAACACAATGACTCAGCAATGGATCAGCACCCAAGGGTTCCCTAGAATCTGGCTCGCCGTCAGGTGGCTGCGCACTTGCGTGGACCTTTCAAGCAGCACGCCACTGGCCATGGCAGGCCTTGCCTGGCGCGTCTGCAGACATGGGAAGGAGCGTCACTGATCAAAAGGGGCTGAGCTACCCTGTGGTTCATGTCGCGGATCATCACGGCACTGTGAGCCTGGACCTGGTGGTGCATCAGTCTCCTGAAAACATGCTTGGTCATGGCCCTGACCCTAGACACCATTCAAAGGTCAAATTAGGAAACTCTAGTCCGAACAGCCCGAATTTGAAGAAGAGAATTCCCATAAAGCGACCAGCTTCCCTGCAGCCTTACCAGCATGAGGTACTCGTAGTTGGACAGCTCCCAGCGCTGCCACCGCTGCTGCAGCCTGTTGGCAGCATCCACCTTCTGCTTATGATCCAGCACAGTCACGCGGGAGGCCATGCTGCGGATGCAGCCAGCCACGCGGTGGGCCTCCTGCAAGGCACAGGGTGGTGCTGTGGCAGCCATCCTGGCACCTGCCTCTGTCACTGTGGAAGCACGCTGTCCTTATGGAGGCTGCTGGGTTTGCTTGGACGCCCAGCAAGATTAATGCTGACATGCAGGATCACAACATGGACTGTGGCCCTCCATGGGGAGTGACAAGAATGGCATTCCAGCAGGGGAGCTTGCCATACCACCCCCAAATTAAGTCGGAGGGGGCCTGGCAGGCAATCTATGTTAGCGCTATGTCCAATGCTGAGCCATATTGTAGGGCGTGGTAGGGCATCACACCTTGTTGTCCTCAAAGCTGAGCAGCGCGGTTGACCTGTCACTGAAGAACAGCTCCAGCGCTCGCGGCTGCAGCAGGAAGCGTGTGTGGTGCACCTCCTGCAGCTGGGGCACCGGCCAGCGCTTGTGCGTCCTGGCCGCCTGCAGGCCGCCACCAGCCACATGATCAGCTCCTCTGTAGGGCTGGTCTGCTCTCGTGTGGGCACTGATAACAAGGTCTCCAAAAGACTAGGGCTGCAGCTACCTGTCATTTGCCATCAATGAAGCTGCAAACTGGGCACAGCAGCAAACGACAGTGTCCTGGCAGCCTGAAGACTCAACAGGCTACTGTGGCCATGGCTTGGATCAGCAGTCTTGGGGTGCCATGCAGTAAAAGTCAGGTCCTGTTTAGCAGGTCTTCACACATCTGCAGGCATGTCTTGTTTTTGCATGGCAAAGCCCACACCTGGTGGCAGACAGGCAGCCTGCTCACTGCCTGGCTCACCTTGTGGCGGTCGGGGCTGCCAGACAAGCTGCTGGAGAGCTGCTGCTCGTCCCCAGGCGGGTCTCCACAGAAGTGCAGGAGGCTGGGCATGATTTTGAGGCTGCCCGGCACCACCTGCTTTGGCGTCACGAGGTGGCAAGTCACCGACAACTGCACCTGCAACAGACCACCTAGACTTTGGCTCAACCTTCGAACGAGCTCACTTAGAGAGATCATGCTGCGGAACAGGGGTGAGGGCCTGTGTTGTTGCTAGCAGAAACAGATAACATGTGGCCAGGGTAAGTGAGCAGGAGCCCCAGTCATGAAGAATGTCCCAGCCCCAAAGCAGTGTGATGTGATGCAGCAGGGCAGTGTCTCAGGTCACCAGATGCAGCTTGACTGCACATGCTCTGTCAAAAATGAAATAAGATCGTGCCTGCTCAACCTCCTGTGCATTCTCGGCCTCGCTGGTCTCCTCTGGAAGGGTCTCTGAGCTCATGGAACGCACAATGCTGCCAGTGTCGCTGTGCCTGCACCAGGACAAGACTTGCGGACTGGAACGTGTAACGGGCAGCCAGGTGAGGTTGATGCTTGCTCAGGTGTCCAGCTGCAGCACCACAGCACTTCTGGTCCACGCTGACCCGTCAGCCACAGCATGCAATGCCGTTTCAGCAGACAGCATCATGTTGTGGAGCACTGTCCTCTCCAATGAGATTCTGCAAAAGGTGCTTGCCTTTGCGGGCTCGGCGAGGTCGCACGCGACCTCTCAGGCGGACTGGCTGGGCCATCTGGGTCCTGCTCATCCTCATCTGCAATGCCCTTGATCCTGGGCACACCTACAGGGGTAGCATGCAGCCTTGTCAGCAGCAGCTTGAATGTAATGAAAGTGCGTTGATGCTACACATGCATGGCTTCCTGCAAACGTGGCAGCTGAACTTGCTGCTACATGCCAGTGCATGGCAAATGCCACACACACGTGACTTTCACATGCCAGTCTGACCCTTCCTTCCTTCAGTGCAGAGTGTGAACTGTAGGGGCAGCTGCAGCATAGACTTGCATCCTGCGCTTCCGTTCTGAGACAGACAATGTGTCTCCTCACCTGACAGTAGCCTAGTGGGTGTGGACGGCTCAGGTTCCGAGACATCCCTGAAGCCTGCCTTCACAGGGTCTGAGTACATCATGAAATGGTAGTTGCGTTTGAGCTTCAAGCGCCTGCAGGCCTGGCATAGCAAAGGTCAAGCAGCTGGCCACCAGGGCAGCCACTTCCCATTTGCATGAGTTGAGTAGGTCCTTGAGCTTCAGGCGCCTACAGGCCCATACACAGCAGTGGTCTGCAGTCCGGCGTGTATGCAAGGGCCAACCAGAGACATACACAGACACAGTGGTATGCAGTATGGCGTGTATGCAAGGGCCAATCACAGACACACACAGACACAAACTTCGCATTGACTATGTCTCAGCTTCATGCACCTGCAGGTCCAGGCACAACAGCTGCCAGCAGGCCATCAGAGCAGCGGTGCAGTCTCGGCAAGAGAGAGGGTCATGTGCAAAAGTATTATCTGCATTTTGGATACTGTGGTGCCAAGTGATCCTCTGTACGACTGCATAGGCGCAGAATGCTGTACAAGGCTGTGTCATGAACCGCACCGCGCACCCCTGTCCACTGTGTGCAATGCAGTCTTCTGCCCACTGTTTCCATCAGATGCTGAAAAAGGTGGACCAGGAAACATCTGATGCAGCCCCAGGTGCTTCTTTGAATTGCAAGACAGAAAAAGATCCCACCTCCTCTGGGGGTCCTCTGACTTGTCCAACTTCCAGTGGCAGGTCTGGCTGACGTCGCCATCAGACCACAGGCCCCGGTCGCTGGTGAGGGCGCGGTGTAAGCTTCGCCACCGGCGAGCCAGACCCTGCGACTCCTCATCCTGAGCCAAGCGGGCAGCAGCTCTCCTCGCCCGGTCAGCCATGCACACAGCCCCTGCAGAGGATGCAGAGTGTGGGACCTTTCTGCAAGCCTGGTGCATGGCTCCAGCCTTGTCCAATTCTTGCACAGTCAGCTGTGCACACAGTCACTGAAGGCATGACAGGCAGTGGCCTGGGGATTTCAGCCTCATGCAGGTCGGGCTGAACAACTGGGTCAGGCGGGCAGCAGCCTCCTCCTTTGCCCGTCAGCTGTGCTCACAGCCCCAGCACAGCCCCAGCGAGCACAGCAGACTGAGGCTGGGGGTGTTTTGGCATGGCAGTGGGGCCTGGACCACTGGATGCGGGCAGCAGCACAGCACCGCACTCACTGCAGGCAATGAATGAGGCTGGGTTCCATTGTGAGCCAGACAGGCAGCTGAAACTCCTCGGGCCCGTTGCCCGCTTATACAACCGCTGCTAAAGGGCCTTTGAAGGCCCAGATGGGCAGCGTCTTGCCCCTGCCTATCATGCCTACCAGCTTACTGATATGGAGACCAGCCAAGTGAGGCTGCACAGCATGCTCAGACAGTGGTGCAGCTCCCCACACATCTGCTGTTTGCAGGTAGAAGTCTACAATCCTAGTGTCTGAGCAAAGGCCAGATCGCATGGGTCTTGTCTGCCAGCACAGGCAACAGTCCGAATCTTGGAGATGAAGATGACGCAACTCACCTAGAGCCTCTCTGGCGCTGTCCCAGAACTTGTGCTGCTCAGCCCGGTCCGTAATCTGGCGCTGGCTGCCCTCAGACTCGAGAATGCTGATGGCTGTGTCATGGCAGGACGCCATATGGTGCAGGAACAGCACCTCAGCCTTGGCAGCGCGTGCAGCGCGGTCATGCAGGATCAGCTTGTCAATCTGCACGAGCAACAGCAGCAACAGTTTGCAGCTGGTGATCTGCCTTGATCGCCTAGGACAGGACACAATCAGCTTGTCAATCTGCATGAGGACCAGCAGCTATGGCTTGCAGCTGATGTGGTCTGCCTGAATTTGCAGAGCTTTACAACAAGGCTGCTCTCTCAGTTGGGTCCGAGATGGGCACCAGAGACACGCTTGCTGCTGTGGCTGGGAGTCTTGGCTGCTTGAGACAAGGATAGCAGGCGGGCAAATAGCTTCCATGCTGTGACTGGCAATCTGCATCAGCAGGCCAATTAGGGGCCCGCCTGGTGAGAAAGCAACCCTCGGGGTCTGCGTGCAGGGTCGTGGTAACTTGACAGCCAATCAGCCCACCTTCTGGTACGCAGCATCCTCAAGGGAACACAACCACCACTCAACTAGCAAAGTGACCCCCCTGCCAGCCAACCCACCTCCTGGAAGACTACATCCTCAGACCCCTTGACCAGTCTCCGCAGCGCCTGCTCGTCCCAGCTGGCAGTTGCAGGCAGCGCCCGACTGAGCATGGCCACCAGGCCCGCTGCAGCCCTGCTGGCTGCCTGGCTACGGAATCTGGCTTCTGGGTGGCGCTGAGCCTTCAACTCCTTCCGCAACCTGCCCAGAGCAGCCAGCAACAGGTGCAGGCGATCCCTGCGGAGCACAGGGCATAATTGAGCGGCTTAAACGTGGGTGGAGACACCTGCCTGGCCAGGAACTCTCCGTGCTGCCTGCCTGCTGCTGATGCCATACATGCACAGCTTGGCAGGGCCCCCGATCAAGATGCCAGAGCTCAGGAGCATTCAGATGATGCCACAGCAGGAAGTGCAAGTGCATCATGTACAGCTGCACTGCGTGGCAACTCTGCTGCAGCAGATGTGTCGGCAGGCAGCAGGCTTCAGCACCACACACCTGGCACTGTTGCTGGTGGCGTCGAGCAGCGCTGGCAGGAGCTGCAGTGCGTGGTCGATCCCCGGGGCCCCAGGCTTCAGGGATGCCAGCGGCGCATGCTGGATGTACAGCAGCAGCAGGCGCATCTCCAGCCTGACTGCCCGCTCTGACAGGCCCTGCTGCACCACCACCGACGGCACCAGAGCGCCTGGCCCCACCTGAGCCTGCGCCTCTGCAGGGGCACCCAAAGAAGGATTTTAGGAGGCGCCAGCAGCACAGTGGCAACGTGGATGGCGATACAAAGGATGCACGAAGAGAGACAGACGGAGGATGCCCTGGCAGGAGATGCCTTCTCCCCTGCACGCTGGAGGTGATGCTTCTGTGCAGCTGCGAGTCGAGGCTATATGGCAGAGGTCAAGACAGGCAGCACAGAGCGGCAAGCACTTGATGGGTTGGACCCGCTTTGTGCTGCCCTGACAGCGGACCTGGGCCTGCATGCCTGGAAATCACTCTTTGCTCGGTGACAGTGGTGCCTTGCTAGAGTGTGCTGACGCTGCAGGAGGCGACCCAACATCCTGGCCAAAGCTGACTCAGAGGGGGATGGGATGACCGTGAACAAGGCGACACACGGGAGGGCACCTTCCATTCCCATACAACAACAATAGGTTGCTGACATGAAGCACAGACGCTGCCCACACCCCACCCACCTTGCGCTTGCTGTAGTGCGGCACAGACCCAGTCCACAGCCACCCCACTAGCCTGCTACGTGCATAGCAGCCTGTGATCACACCCAACCCACCTTGCTCGCTGAAATGGGGTGCCGACCCTGTCGTGGTGACCAGGCCCTTGGCCTGCGCCACAACCGCATCGCCTGTCCCGCTACTGCTGCGGCGCCCTGCATTGCTACCAGGGCGCGGGGACAGGGAGGCCAGCCCCTCCAGCGCCTTCTGCAGCACCTGCACCAGCTGCCGGCTGGAGTCGTACAAGCGCAGCTGCTCACGGCTCAGCACCTGCAGGTGGCAGACCTGCACATGAGCTGCTTCCAACTCAGCACCTCCCGGCTCAGCGCCTCCCAGCTCAGCACCTATGAGTATCAGACTTGCATATGAGCATACCTGCACACACAGAGGTCCACATACAATGCGTCCCTGCAGAAAATTGCCATGCTGCACTTGCACCAGCTGACTGTTGGAGCCTTACGGGCACCTACAGCCGGCACAAGGCCTGTGTCTGAGTGCAGGCCCCTGTCAGCAGAATGTGTGCAAGTCTGCGCAGGCCACGCATGCAGGGCGGCAGGTTTGCTGGTCAGGCGTAACAGGCGTGGCAACTTGCTGAAAGCCCCTCACGTGCCGAGGTGCACAAAGCATCTGCCGTTCAGTGGCAGCGTAACGCTGGGCCCGCAGCCCACCGGCAGGTGGCGCGCTGCCAGCATGTCGCTACAAACCTTGGTCTCCGGCTGAATCGCTGTGCTGACTCCAGCAAGCTGCTGCGCATGGATGAAATGATTGAGATGCTCAGTTCATTGTTTCGAAGCAGTATGCAGAGACAGCATCTCATAATGCATGCAAAGTGCAACAGACACCTCCAGGCACCTACCTGTTGCTGGTGCAGCGCTGGCACGCCGATGCAAACCCAGGCCTCCGGCGGGACGTGCCCGGCAGCTTGGCTGGCCTCGCTCTGCTCAGCCCACTGCACGGCAGCAGGTGGCGGCCATGCACTGCTCTCCAGCGCGGCCTGCTGGTGTCCAGTGGGGGCGATGAGGGTACCTGCCAGCATCTCATCCACAATGCCCAGGAGCCCTGCAGCAAGCCAAGATGAGATTGATGCCCAGCATGTTTGCATTCAACTGCATGCAGCCCTGCAGTGCAGCAGCCATGCTCTGCAAAGCGTGCCTGCCCAAGCACCAAGGCCAGCAGGAGCTGTGCTGCCTACAAGAAGTGTGGCTGGCCTGCTGCTGCTTCCTGCCGCGCCCTGCGCTTGCAGCCATCTGGCTCCGCATGCCCACTGCAACAGGAGCTACATGCGACGCAACAGTTGAGCAGCCATGATGCCGCTGGCGGTGATGTCTGAATTCCACATGAGGGGCAGGGCAGGCAGTGACTGATGTGACAACAGCAAACACCAACATAACCCACAGGGCTGCAGGCATTTGGCTCACCAATGGCATTGTCCCTGCAGGGCTCAGTGGTGACGGACTGCACCATTGTCCACGCGTCGGCTGTGGCACCCGACATGGAGCTGCTGCCCTGCATCTCCTTGCTGACCTGGCTAAACAGGTCCTGGACGGCATCTGCCAGCAGCTCATGCAGCAGGCCGTATCCATCGACCACGCCCCTGGCTGCATACACTCTGCACACAGCAGAGGTCTCATCAGGCCAGTACATGTAAGTAAGACAAGCAGTCGATCTGGGCAGCGGCTGGCTGGAGCCTGCAGCCCACCTCAAACCTCATGCAGCAGGCCATGACAATCCACAATGCCCTTGGCTGCATACAGCAGAGGCACTAGTAGTCTGCAGCGCATGCGTGAAGCAGCAGTCTAGCTGTGCAGCGCTGACTGGAAGCCTGTAGCCTTGCTGAAAGCTCGTGCAGCAGGCTGTTATTGTCCACAATTCCCCTGACTGTACTTCAAACACATGTTGAGTGAACTAGAAAGCTTGTTGCAAGCACAGACATGTCGTGATCTGCAGGTAGAGCATTCTCCCCACACATGACTGGGCAGCAGGGCAAGATGCTGCATCTCTTTCCTGCACAGAACATCTGGGCATTGGGCTGAGGGCGTCCACCCCTGTCCAGAAAAGGGATATGCAGCAAAACATGGCGACAGGCTGATGCATCATGGCATGGCCAGCACGCAAGCATGTGAGGAAGCAGACAGACATCCTGCACCATCTTCTGCACAATCAGCATGGTGCGCCTCAAGGTGCAGCTGCATGCCGCACATGGTAGATAGCGAAATAGCGGTGCCCTGCAAGTCGCAGCAGAGCCACATGCTGGTCCAGCATGGAGTCTGCCCTGCTCCAGTGCCGATGCCTGCAAGCGGCTGCCTTGCTGACATGCCCACTTTGCAGCTGCCCCCTGGCCTAGAGTGCAGGTGGCTTTGCGGCACCTATCGTAGCCAGGACCCTGCAGCTGTGGCAATCCGGCTGGACCCTGCAGCTGTGGCAATCTGCACTGCACAGGCATGTGGGGCCTTCACGCATGCACCCATGCTGCCCCAGGCAGCTGTGCCGAGGACAATAGGAAGCAGCCATCACTCAGCAGGGTCTCCAAAACCCACCTCAGGTTGCAGGCTGCCCGCTCCAGGAAGGTCCACCCCCGCGCCTTGTGCTGGATGCAGTGGCCGTGCAGCGCCCGCAGCAGGGCCCTCACATGGTCGACCTCCTCCCCAGCCCAGGCCCAGGGGGCGTGGGCTGGCAGGGCCTGCCCCACCTGAGCTGCGGCAGCAGCAGTCGCCTGGACCTGCGCCTGAGGCTGCTGGGCAGACCCCTTGTTGCTGCCGGCAGGGGCCTGCTGTGCAGCTGGAGCCGCCTGTGGCCCAGCCCCAGAAGACACATGCTGGTGGGCTGCAGCTGCCACACTGGCATGTGGTCCATGAGCGTGGGCCCTGCTGGCGATGCAGGGGGAGCCATCCAGCAGCAGCTCCAAAAGGGCTTCTGCCCAGCCTGCCTGGCTCACGACAGCCGCTCTGTTCTCCTTGGAGCCATGCACTGCACACAGGAGGATGTCATGCCGAGGGATCTGGCAAGTGGGCTGGCAGCCTAAGCTTCATGACGCACATGAACACAATGGGAGGGTTTGCTTGCCCAATTGCTGCCTGAAGCTTGATTTGGCTGGGTCAGTCCACTGGACAATTTGCAGCGTACGCAATGATCGCTGCCCAGCGCATCGCTGGCAGGCTGCACCCTCACTGACCCACCTATCACTCGTCTGAGAGCGCCCAGCGTGGTGGTGCGCTCGGCAGCATCGTCGCAGCCCAGCAGCAGGCGCAGCAGGATGGTCACAACTCCAGGGTTGGTGATGCCTGGCAGCGTGTTGCCCTGCGTCTTAGGGATGCTGCCCTGCAGTCAAGAACACAGAATGCGTCGAAGATGTGCAGGTGCAATGCCAATTGTTACGCCTGTCTTATGGGCAATGGCATTGCATACAGGCAGGCAGGTGTGGGAACCATGCACCATGGTGACGTTGATGTCGTCTAGCCATGCTGCCTTCCATGTCTGGCAGAAAGAAGACTTGTTGGTAGATACTGAGCTCAACAGACACCACCAAGTGCACAAAAGTGGCTCCACTTTGCTTATATGCCTGGGAGGGGGGGGCTCCTGATTCTCTGAAAGCCGCCTTGACTATGGCTGGAAGGGAAAGCAGGCTATATCAGAAGAGGCATATGCATCAACATTCAAGCTGCTGGTGTGGTCACATGATGGTCACACCATCATAGAGTCTCTGCCGTCAGCCAATTGCTGCCGTACCTGTTTGCTGCATAGGAGGTTCAGCAGCGCCGTGCGGACCTCTCGCGTCAGGGGAAACATGAGCAGGGAGTCTGACACAGCTGCCCAGATGCTGCTGCTGGGGGCAAAATCCTCATGACTGGCTGTGCGGGAAGCCACACGCGGCACTGCAGCAGGTGTGGCGCTGCTGAGGGGAAGTGAGTGGCATGTGTCTGTTTTCAAAAGCTGACTGCAAAGCTGCATGGTGGTCAGGGCTGAAAAAGACTGACACTATCTTGTTCATTGTGGGTCGTCCTGTCAAAGATATTGTTGCAGCTGCTGCTGAGTGGCTGGGACAACGCCAGCCGCTGCTTGCCTAAAACAAGTGCGCTGAGGGTGCTTAGATTTTGATGACAGCAGGTTCCCTCAGAGGTTGTGCTTCCTGCGGCACAGACTGGCAGCCTGACATGTGCTTAACTCACTTGGAGTGGGCGGACCAGGCTGCTGGGACTGCGCTGGCAGGCCAGGCAGGAAGAAGGCAAGCAGCCGCAGGCCCAGCACGCGCAGGTGCTGCTGCTCCCGCTGGAGCAGGGTGGCAAACAGCTGAGCTCCACCCAGGGTGTGCAGACCCTGGATGATGGCTACGCTGCTGGCCTCCCGCGGGTGCAGCACCTCGCAGAGCTGATTCAGCACGTCCTCCAGCAGCTGCACATCTGTGCAGGCGCCCACAAAGGAGACGAAGGCCTGCAGCACACTGCAGTCGGTAGCTGACCCATAGTAGTAGCACTCTCACAGGGCCAGGACAGACCTCAGCAGCGGAGTGGTGAAGAAAGTTTTGGAGTGGGCTTAAAGCCACGACGTCATAGGTGCCAGCTGCATGTCATGCATTGTGACTGTCTGCAGGAAAGATGAATGGCATACACAGCCTTTCTGAGTGGAATGCATGGCTGGTGATTATGCGGCTTGCGTCCAGGCGGCAGGAGAAATGTTTGACTGGATGTGGTTGTGCTGTGGCACCCACCTGCAGCTCCTCTGGCCCGGTCCGAAGCCTCTGCTGCACCTGTGGTTGCTTTCCGCTGCTCAACAGCATGCTGCTGGCCACACCCAAAAGCCCACGCCTCAGCTCTGACATCTGCCCCTGCATGGCATACAAAAGACATTCATGCCGTGCAAGCCAGAAGAAAGAAGCAGCAGCAAGGCCACACTCCCCTTCTGTGCTATAGTAGTCAATGCATGAGCACATGGACTGCTGACGGCAAAGCTCTGGAGAAACTCAGCCTTTGAGCTGCTCACCTCTGGTAAGCAGACGGGCAGGGCAACCTCAGGGGCGGCTGTGTAGTACAGCCGGATGACATCAAGTATTGCAGGCACCACTGCAGGCGCACTGAACAGTTCTAGCTTCACCTGCAGGCATACACATCAATCTTGGTACTCTGAATCTTGGAATCAGCGCCAGGGACTGCAGGCAGTACCTTTTGCTTAATGATCATTCAGCACTGGGACATCACTCAACTTCTACCACAAAGGTGCATGTCACAACGGCACCGGCAGAACCAGGCTTGTCACCTGCAGGACCCGTTATGCAGCAACAGGTGCAGCATCTGCCTGTGCAAGCTACCTTCAACAAGCCATGCAGAAGGCGATGCAGGTTCATCTGGGTGTCCTCTGCAGCTGGCACCCACAGCCTCAGGTTCAGCAGCATGTGCTGGACGACCTGAAGCAGGTAGGAAGTGGGCCTCAGCCCGCCTGCTGATGTACAAGCAGCTCCAACTGTGCAGGAAGCATGCTTCAGCAGAGTGGCCACCACACTTGTCTGCCACAGGCACTTTGCCGTGCAAACTACGCTGAAAAGTTAGCATGCTCACAATTTCAGCTTGCTTGGGGCAGTACAGTCAAGGGGATGGAAGGCAACCAAATGGTTTGGTCAGATTGCACACCTGATCCAAGAGCTCCGGTGAGCTGCTGGTGGCCTTGACCAACTCATGCACAGCTTCTACAAAGTGCGGAGTCAGATGGCTTGGACTGCGCTGCTGAAGGAGGAAGCCTGTCAGCGCGACACCTGCAGGCACCCAGTCAGCAGTCAATTTGAGCGTGAGATCAAAGGGTTGTGCAATCCGGGTGTGGTTGCCCCCTTCTGGGCGCTTTGCGCTGTTGTGGGCACTGCAGCCGAACTGCAACAGGCATGCAGCTGGCAGCGCCTGCCGGTCGGCTTGCCTGACATCTGCACCATGCTGAGCTTGTTGGAGGTGCTGTCCCTGAGGATGGAAGCCATCAGCTTGAGGACCAGGACTGCACGGGAGCCGCCCGGGCCTGCCGCCGCTGACCCACTGCCAGCAGGAGCATCCAGCTGAGCAATCTGTAGGCACCATGAACCTGTTAGGCACTGAGCATGTGGGCAGCCCCACAAGCCATATGCAGACAGAGTGTTACGGTACGAGACACCCAGCTCTGTGTGGTATCTCTGTCATATGGCCTAAACAATTGGAGCAGCACCATGGGGACGCTGTACGAGTGATGAGCAGCAATCAGGCAGCACAAGATCCGACCACAGCCTGCTCCACACGCCAACAAATTGCTGCAGCAGCTGGTTTGCAGAGGTGGCCAGCAGCATGCGCACCAGAGGCAAGAGGATGGCCATCCCTCCCAGGCAGTGCACCATGTCCCGCAGCTGGCAGGAGCAGCACAGCTGGCTGCCCTCCAGGATGGCCGCTGTGTCCCGGTCCTCGGAGGTGGTGGGCTTGTCCATGTCGGCCACATTGTACAGCATACGCCCTGCCGCCGCCTGCAGCCAGCATTCTGCAAATGTGACAACTTGTCCTGGAAGATGGGGACATGTCCATGTGAGTCTAGGTGTGCTGCAGTCTGCTCTGCTGCCTCCTGCATTGAGCCATTTGCTTGAGCGTGCAGTGCACAAAGGCATGTAGGCACAGTCTGCAGACTGGTCCATGTTAGCCATGTCATGCAGGATGCGCCCTGCTGTCAATTACAGGAGGCACCTGACAATCTTCTTTGTCAAAGACCGGAGAAGGGATGTCCAGACCTGCCCTGTTGCACAGAATGCATCCTGCTGCTGCAGCACTTCTGAGGCAGCAGGCACCCACCTGACAGCCTTGCCACTGCTGTAGTGTAACCGGGCCATATGCTGGATGCCTTGTTCAGGCTGATGCGCATCGCAACCTGACAAAGAAGCTTCTGAGGGCGGACAGTGCAAGTTGCTGGTGAGGAGAGGCAGGTATGACACACAGAAAGAGCGGCGGCTACCCCTGAACCAGTCCATCAGGGCATGCCATTTCCCAGTGCAGTACATGCATCACCCTTACTGCCTGAATGCAGCTGAGGTCAGGGAATCCTCTAATTGCAGTTTGATGATGCTATGTGGGACTACCAGCTGTGCAGACTGATGGCATACTCACCTGAGCATTGTAGCTGATGAGCAGCTTGGGCCCCAACGCCTCCTTGCCCTCAATGATCAGGGCTGCAGCCTTGGGGGTCTGCTGCAGCAGGGAATTGCTCTCAGTGGGCGCAAAAGTCGACTGGTAGTCAGGCCCCAGCAGGTACATGGCCTCCACCTGGTCTGCAGGCAGCACAAGATGGAGCTCAAGACCATCTGCCTTGCCAGTAAACGCTGTAGACCAATTGCATGATCGATTGCATGATCGATTGGAGCAGAGCAGATCCTGAACAAGCTTCAATGTAGCCACAATTAACCTTCGTGGTGAGGCGAGCAGCCTGCCAATAAGCACTACAGAGACTTGATGAGCCCTGTCACCTGGAGGCATGCAGATATAAAGGCAGACATGTGTTGTACTGTTACCTGGAGAGAGGACGTCTGCAAACAGGTAGATGCAGCCCATCTGACCATTGAAGGCGCTGACAGGCTTGCCCAGCCCACTCTCTCTGGGCGACAGCCTCGCTGCAATGCTGCAGGTGTTCAGAGGCTCAGCTACCTGCAGTGCAGCCGCAGAGCTGTTACACAGCACTTCTTGTCAAGCAGGTGAGGCCTCAAGCTGCCACCAGCTTCAGCACAATGCCCTACATATTGTGCTGCCTCCTAAACAGCGCTGGACTGCTGAAGTCAACTGAGCTGCACGCACTTCTTGAGCAGCACAGACTTTTGTGATCAGCAGCCAGCAGTGAGCATTCAATGTTGCAGTGGCTCAGAGTGGCGTATGGCACCTCACTTGTGAGAAGCGCATTCATGCGTAAGGGCAGCATACAGACCCACCAAGCCAATGCAAAGGCAGCAAAGTATACAAATATGGAGTGGCACAGACAGTAAAGCTTAGTACAAAGTGGCGACGTGTGGAGCCACCCCGCGACATGACTGCATTGCTAGTGATCTCTCGTTGCCTGCACAGCAGGCCAGCCAGTGCCGCTGACCTTGGGGTAGCGAAGCTTAGCCGATGGCCCCAGGGTCCCGTTGACGTACAGGCGCACCACTGGCGACTGCAGGGCACTCCCAGAGCTGTGGCTGACCACGATGTGGTACCAGGTCTGAGGGACGAAGGCATGGTCCAGCACCACCTGAGCAAACTTTGGGCTGAGCGACCGAACAGCCAGCTTGTCCCCTGCAGCGCAAAGAAAGCATGCATGCTCTAATTGTGGACCAGCATGATCTACAAGCTGGCCCAGTTTGTCCCATGCCAGCGACACCCCCTGCCATACAAGGGGCAGGATGCGCTTCTAAAAGACTGGCTGGTTTCGGCTCAGCCTTCACATGCCCCAGCCTGAGGCACAGAGACCTGACCACCAGCTGGTCACCTGCAGCACAAGAGGAGCATGCACGTGTTGGATGTTGAGCAGCGTGGGGCTCGGCAGCCTCATTGCCAGGTTGGCAGAAGCCTGCATGCAGCTAAAAGATGCGGCGGGATTGCAGGAGGTGGGATTGTGGGGGGGAGGGGGCCAGGGGGATTGATTTGGGGTTGCTACAACCCTGCTTTTGTGTGGTCATCACACATTCGCCCGCTGATGTTGACAAGACCAGAGAATAAGGTAACAGCATTTGGGTTTTTGGGAGGCCACAGCAAAACGCACACAGGTGAGCGGCAGGCTGGAAAGGAAGAGATGCACCACATGTGAGGCGCTGACAGCATTGAGGAAGTGTGAGGCGCACATGCTGCCAGCGGTGCACACCTGTGAAGGCAGCCGCCACCCCTTTCAGCTCAGCGCCCCTCAGCAGGAGGCTGAACAGGGAGCTGGTGCCCTTGGCGGTGCCTCCCTCCAGGCGCAGCCAGGTGGCAAAGCTGTACCCCTTGCTGGGCAGGGACAGAGGGGTAGTGCGGATGATGCCCGCCGCCTGCAGCATCGCTGGAAGACGCCAGTGCAGAGGGCTCAAAGATGTCGCAGAGGGCGCCGATGTTCTACCTCATGAACCTTTGAGCAGGACTCACACCCACATAGGCAGCTGGGCATTGCGAAGTTCTGACATAAACACATCTCCCTGGTCAGGAGGTGGACCCGCATATGGGCAGCATACTGAAGCTGCCTAACGGGTCAGTTGTGCAGAAGAACGCAACAGCGTCCGAAAGCCGCAGCTGTATTCCTGGCAGGGATCAGCCAATGGATGTGGTGTCCAACTGCATGGATCGGGATGACTCAACCACACACTGCAAACTCTGCAAGGCAGCCCCTCACCTCATTGGCAAAGTCAAAGTACGCTGTGGGACCCTCGTGGCGCGCCATGGTGCACATCATGTGCAGCAGCAGGCCAGCGTGGGCTGGCACTGCCCCCGTCTTTGGATCGCGCTTGAGCAGCATAAAGATGGAGCGCAGATCCTTGCCTGCAGGCAACATGCCTGGCTTTGGCATGCAGGCTGGGGGGGGGATTTAGGCTCTGCTTGCACAGCGGGGGAGCTTTGAGCCTGCAGCATACTGGTGCAGCAGAGCGCTGAGCCTGCAGCATACTGGCGCAGCATGCTGGTGCGGCATGTTGGTGCAACATGTGCAAGAGTCAAAATAGGAGCACCTGTTGACGGGGGGCATGAAGTGCAGTTGCTGATCTGCTTGGCAGATCTGTGTCTGCATGGTGGTGGTGCCTGGGCCTGCATGGCTGCCCATTCTGTGTTTGCGGCCTGCCAAGAAGCAGTAGAGCAGACCTGAGATGCTGTAGGCGCCAGTCAGCTCCATGAGGTGGGCCACTTGCTGCTGCAGCGCAGGCTTGCCAGCTGAAGCAGCAAACCAGCTGATGAGGACACCATTGATGCCTGCCCTGCACGAGGATAGTGGCCACTCAGCAAGAAGGGGCTGCAGGTGCTGCAGGTGCCAGTTCACTGGCACAGAGCAGCGGTCCATGGGGCCCAATGAAGCCTCCTTGTCAAGACGAGAGGCATGCAGGGAGCCACCGCAAATTGTCCTTGAGAAAAATAAGTTGGTGTCTGCAAACGGGCATGGCCAGCATGTAAATGACCAAGAGCCTGATGGTGCAGCAGGCTCATACACCTTGCTGACCAGCCTGCAGAGTCACACCTGTCGCTGGCGGAAAGATTGACCATGCTGCCGCGCAGCAGCCTGATCCAGCCGCCCAGGCACCACATCTGGACATCAGGGGCGGCCGCCCGCAGGCACCGGAAGCACAGTGGGATGGCATCGGAGTTGGCAATGGTGGAGGGGCCAGCGGCAGCAGGGTCTGAGGGGTCATGCTGCAGATCAGGTAGTAGCGCAAGGTTTCTGGATGCTCGAAGACGTGCAAGGGCCCAGGTATATATTGAGACACACCAGGATCCATCCTGCAGACCTGTCACTGCTCAAGTGGGCTGCTGCTCATACTGACATGGCAGGAGGCACCTACACACTTGAACTGGACGGAAGCATGCCGACATATCATCCTGTGCAGGGGTGCAGTGATAGGCAAACACTGCTGACAGCAGCCCTGCCAGCCCCTGCACCCTGTGCTGGGGACTACAGGATGCGTGAAGGGCCCGCCCAGTGTCAGCCACACCCCCAACCTTGCACCCAAGGTTGCACGAAAGACACTCCCTGGGTTGGGCACCTGCCTCCAGCTCAGAGGCTGCTCCATCCAGGCTCCACTGCTTCTGGGTGTGGCTGTCTGCTGCAGCAATTGCTTGGCCCGATGCATGTTGGACATGTGGCACTCACCTCAAGGATCATGATCAGCAGCTGCTTCATGACAGCCTCCCCAGGACCCCTGGATGCAGCGGTCTGCCGCAGCACCAGCTTGCCCAGCGTGTCATACCCAACATCGTTCTGCAGCTGGCGGCGGGCGCTGTCGTTGCCGGCCATGAGGGCGGTCAGGCAGGCCAGCGCCCGCTCGCACAGGCGGGCCCCCTGTTCTGCAGGGTAGTCGCTGTTCAGGAGGTTGGCGATCTGGGTGTAAGCCGCCAGCTTCCTGCAGGGCACCACAGAGAGCTCAGCCGGCATGAGCTTTACATTGTGGCAAAGGCAGCAGAGTGGACATGGGTGATAGCAGCCAGCCTCCTGCACAGCACCACATCCAGGCGGCCCATGTGTTGTGCAAAGGCAGGTACAGCAGAGTGGTCTTTGTTCAGGAGGCCTGTCTGTCTGCCTGTCTGTTGCCCCGCAGGTGCCTTGCTGCACCTGCCCCAGCCTGGTTTGCATGTGGCAGCGCAGGTGTGCAGTGCTGCCCTACGCCGTCAAAAGGTCCAGCAGGCAAGGTGTGCTCCCTGTTCCAATGCAACCACCTTTGCAATCAAGGAAGCCTGTCTCAGCTCTTTGACTGCCTGAAGAGATCCTGGTGCGCTGCAGTGGGCTTCCCATGCTGCACCATGAATAGAGAGAAAACACATCGTAGCGCAGCCTGAACTTGCCTGAAGAGATCCTGGTGCGCTGCCGTGTGCTCCCCGTCCTGCACAACCTCACAGATGCCGGCCAACAGGTCCACCACCAGCTCCATGCCCTCATCTATGCTGCCGAACAAGGCCTGCAGACATATAGCCAGACAGGTCACTGAGTCCAGTGTCTACCTTTCGTTCCTGATTTGCAACTCATAACACTGACCAGGCAATGCAGGAATGGCACTAGGGGCTGGCAGTTGGTCCACTTGGTGCAGGTAAGTATCTTATCAGTCTACCTGAGGCCAAGTTTACAGGCGGGTGTCGATGCCTGCCACCTGAGCACAGTGCAGTTTTCAAAACGAATGGGAGAGGGCAGCATACCTGGGGGAGTGCCTCAATGTAGCGTGTGAACAGAGCCTCCTTGGCTGCATCCTGTATCCTGGTGCCTGCTGGCATCCGCATCAGGTCCAACATCTGCAGACAGGCAGGCAGTGTGAACAATGCCATCGGGACCTGGAAGAAGGACCTGCGGGCAGACATTTCAGAAATCAGCTTCCGCATCAGCTTCAGGATGGGCAGATCGCCAGTGTGCAGGCAAGCAGGCAGGCAGAAGTGAGAGCAGCATCCTTGTCGCTGTGACCCAAGTGCAGGGCAAAATTCAGATCACCTGAAAGCAATTGGACCGGCTGCACCAGCACAGCCATCACTCAGCTCAGGGCGAGGTAAAAGATTTCAGCACACAAGTGTGTGGGTGAAGCATCCAGTCAGGCAAGTGTTCCTGGTTACCCGGGGGTAAAGGGTTCAGGATTTAGGATTCATATAGCTTTCACAGCAGGCAGCCCCCACAACAGCACTCAGAAGTGGGCCTGCAGCGCATGGCGCTGCAGTGATAGACCCTTGCTTTGAGCTGGATGATGACTTCTGCCTCACCATTCTGCGGGCTGTCTCCCGGAACTCCAGCTCCCACAGCAGGCTGCACAGCATGGCCACCGTGGTCCAGCTGCTGATGGCCTGGTGCGGCACGTCCTCACACAGGCGCAGATACGTCCCCAGCAGGGACAGGACCGCGCAGCGGGCGCGATGCTCGGGCGTGTCCACGATCTGCTGGGCCCGCTGGGTGCCTGCCCTCCTTGCCTGCAGCAGGGTGGGTGCATGATGATTTGGGGCCGTGCAGCATGTGCTAGGCTTGCCAAGTGATTGCCATCCAAGTGATCCACCACAAGGGTGGTGGTCTGGGCTGCACAGCGGCTGCTGGCATCGTCATGTGACTGATTTTCAAGATGGCAGGCAGCAGCAAGCTTGTCTGTGCGATGTGTAGACAATGTGTCTGGCAGCTGCCAGGACAGAGACATTAATAATTGCAAGGCACGACATATTCAGCTTGAGCCAGACATAACTGGGCGGCAGCCCATCATGCAGCATGCATCATACATGCTACAAGCTGGTGCCTAAGCGTTAAACAAAAGGCAAGCAGACCTGAGTGCTGACCTCCCTTGCAGCCAGCTGCTGCTGCTGCGCTGTCGCAGCAATCACATTGACAGCATCCAGGCTCTGCAGGGCGCGGCTGGTGGCCTCCTGGGCTGTCAGGAGCGTCCGGGTGAGGGCGGTGGCCACCAGCAGCACGATGTTGTGGTGCGCAACATAGGCCTCCAGCAGGTGCAGCAACTGCAGAAGGGAGCCACCGCAGTCAGCAATGTTATGTTTGGGTTAGGCTGGGGCCATATCCTGTTGCACAGAGCTGAGGAGCACACTGTTGTTGCAGCTTGCTCACAGATCCATGCTCAGGTACAGGACACAGCTTGGGAGAGTGCCTGCCCAGTACTGGAGGCGGCCTGCGCTCCTTCCAGCCTTCTGCATGCTGGCGTCACTGCTCTGGCATCACCTGCTGGCACTCCACAGTATTGCTCCAGCCCTGCTCAGGCACAGGCGCACATGCTGCCTGCTCAGTCACAGCCACCACCCTCTCGCGTAAGCTGGCTGCAGCCTCTGCCCCATCACCATCAGGTGCGCCCTGGTGCTGCCTAGCGCCTCCTGGCTGTTGGGAAACCAGCGTGACAGTAACAGCCCTGGGGAGCTCTGAGGCCTCCAGCTTGAGCTGGACAGGCTCTGCTGGAGACACAGGCTGCTGCTGGGCGTCTGCCTGGGACAACTCCTGGCCTTTTAGGCCTGCAACAGACATCCTGGACAGCTCAACCCATGCTCATTCAGACCATGTTTGCTATAACATAACCTTGTGCAGAGAAACCTGTACTTCTCAGCAAGAAGGCGCTGTACATGCACAGCTCAATCGTGGCCCACTGAACGTAGCAGGACAGGGGCCAGTTTGAGGCAAGACACGTTGCACTTCACTGCGGCTCTTCAACACAATGTATCGATGTGCTTGGGGCAAGCACAGGTGCCTCAGCATCTCCACTCCAGCTGATGTTGCCAGCGACCAAGTACAAAGGGCAGCGTAAGAGGGAGGCATTGGCATGATTTTTGCTTTGCCTAAGGCCCACTGCTGAGGCTGGAGGCCCTGCCAAAAGGTGACTTTGCCGCAGTACAGCAACTTCAGCATGATTGCCATCCCACCTGAGGCCTGCTGCGGGCGACTGAGACCCTTTTGAAAGAACTGCTCGCCATACAGCAGCTCCCACAGCCCTGCCCAGCGCAGGAACTTGAGGCTGGCGGGGGCTGCTGCCAGCAGGCCTGCCACGTAGCGCAGCACGTGATGCTGCAGCTCGCAGCTACCACCCAGCCTGGCCAGTGCATCCCTGTGAGCTGTGACGAGTGCTGCATCTGGCTCAGCAGAGGCCTGCATTGCCTCCCCTGGAGCAAAGGCCTTCAGCACAGCTGACACCGTGTGGTGCATGAGCCTGCAGCCAGATGCTGGCGATAAGACACAAGTCCGAGACAACCAGCACATGCTGTCTGCCCTCTAATTTTGGATTCCTGTGTGAGGTTTTCCAGCGGCAAAACCTCAGGCGTCGGGCTCCCCAATGCTCACGCTGCAAAGTGCGTAGACAAGGGCTTCACGGTGCCCCCCAGCATGCATGATAGACAGGCTTTAGCCGTCTGCAGCTGCTAGAGGGATGTATGGCCTCACATCTCCCAGCGAGCCTCCTTGAAGTGCGGCAGCTTCCCTCGGTCCTCCCGCAGCCCCAGCCAGGAGCTGAGCACGGCAAACAGGGCCTCCAGCTGGGGGCAGGCTGCAGGCCCCTCCTGATGCCCCCTTGCGCTGTGAGGCCTCCTGTGACCACCACCCCGGTGCTGGCCTCCAGCAGGTGAGGAGGAGCCCATCAGTGCCCTGCCCTCTGCAGAGTCGACTGGTGTCAGGTCGATGGTTGTCGCAGCCTCTGGCTGCTCAAACCCCGGGGGCCCGTGAGGGGTGGCTGCGGATGCAGTGGGGGTCACCGACACTGGCTGCATCCCGCTGCCAAAGGTGAGCGCCGTCCACAGCACGAGCTGCGTGATGCGCTGGAAACCCCCGCCCTCCAGCATGACTTGCAGGTTGGCACGGTTGGCCTTGACTGCAGCGCCCACCTGCATGAGGCATGCAAGCACTGTACGCCTGCAGCAGAATCTGAAGGCCGCAGGCTGCCCCTCGGGATTGGCATGTCACTCTAGAACATAGCGGCGCTGCACTATCTCTGGTCTGGGCTGACAGAGGCAGATGAGCTGGCATGCCTGACCCCATCAAGCCATGCCTTTCCAAGCGTATGATGCAGCTTGCTGAGCTGCATGCTGCCAGAGATGAGATGCAAAAGCAAGCCCCCTGGCAGCAATGCATGAGCAAGACGCCAGGCAGCTGCAATCATGGCAGCCATGCTGCCATGATCCTAGCTGCAAGTGGCTGGCGCACCACTTGCAGGGTGATAAGCTGGGCCTGGAACTCCTCCTGTGCTGGACGGTGCCCAGGCCCCTGAATGATGGGGGCTTGCGCAGGTGGCTCGCTCTGGCCACCCATAGAGTCACCAGCATCTTTGGCGGCAGGCCACCCAAGCTGACCTAGCAGCACCTGCAGCGCATCAGGGAGTTGGCTGCTGTTCACGGTGTTGTCTTGCATGTTGTCATGAGATCGCAAGCTGTTCTGCACCTCTCCCATTCCTTGTGAGCTGCAGACGCTGTCTGTCTTTGACATCCAGTTGTTAGACTCAAGACTGGAAACACGCCCATACTTCACAGAGTGGAAAATCATGCTTTCAGGGCCGGCTTGCCGCTGCACAGGTGTGCTGTCATGTTGAACATAGGTGGGCCACCATGCGCTGCCAACGCTTGCCACTGGCCCATACCACCACACTGCGCAGCTGACACCCAGGGCTCGTGGCTAGGGTCGCAATTGTTTCTGGGCCCAACCCCTGCTCCCCCAGCCAATCCTTCTTCCTCTTCATGTACTTTTGCCAATGGCAACAGCCTTGTCAGAGGTGCTTTCAGCCAAGGCAGCTGAGGGTGTCGTGCCCCAAGAATTGCTGCTGGAAGCTCTGGTGGAGTCAGTGATGAGGAGCCCATTGAATGCATGTGGGACAACATGCACCCTCTACAAGCTGTGACTCCTCCAGTGCAGACCTCAGATAGTAAGCATTCCCCACCATCAGGCGATGCTGGCCATGTTCGGCATCGTGAAGGACGTCGCTGATGGCCGCCCCTCCACTGCTGGCCGGCTGCAAGTCCGCTGACAGGATGGCCAGCAGCACCTCCAGCAGCCTCAGCTCCCACTCAAGAACAACAGGAGCCCCCTGCACCCTGCAAGCGCAGGCAGGCTTCAGTTGAAGCTGGCAGTTCTGCTGCAAGAGGCACTGGCCAGCTACATGCTTGTACCTTCGCCCTCCAGCGCTGAGCATTGGACTCAGGTCCGAGGGAGGCATCATGCAGCTGCAACCCTGTCATAGTGATGCGGCATCAGCAGACGCCCATCAAGCTGCTGAAGGACAGAGGTCTTGCCTGAGTATGCCCAGCAGCCTGCAGGCCTCCAGCAGCTCCTGCACCAGGGCGACCTCCTGCAGCGGCTGCAGGCAGCCCCGGAAATGCTCGGCCTCCTCCACAGACGCTGCAAACTCACAGCCAAGGGGCATCAGGATAGGTTGTTCACATAAGTCGAGGCACAGATTCCACAGAAGGTGAGCCACGCCGCAGGGGAGCTACAAGGGTATTCAGTGGCAGAGGCCAACACATGCACACTTAGCTGGGACTGTTCAAGTTGCACTGCAGAGCTGACAGTGAAGTCCCCTGCCAGGTCCCTGCTGAGCACTCCTGCTGCTCGTCCCAGAGGCGCTGAGGGCAGGCCCAAGCAGGCAGGTCACAGTCCCGCCATTGCACATGCAGCAGGCACTCCCGTCTGCCGCGGGCCACCATAGGGGCTCCCTCGTAGACATCAGGCGCCCACCTGTGAAAAGGAAAAGCGGTCAACCCCATGCAGAAAGCGTGCTATGAGTTCTGTGCTGACCTGGCGCCCGGCCCGCTCGGCTGCAGGCCAGTTTCGTCCCCTGCATGTAGGGGTCCATGAGGCCCAGGCTGTGCCCTGCCACGTGGCGCAGGCTGCACCCCACCAAGGCCTCCACTGTGGCGACAGCCCTGAATAGCACCTTTTGCAGGAACCAGAGCTGCGTGGTGACGTGGTGCTGCTGCAGGGTGGTGCGCACGCCAATGACGGCGGCCATCGTGTTGAGTCGCGCCAGCACATCCTGCAGCAGGAGCAATGAGATGGATTGAAATAGAGCAAGCAGCAGATTTCAGACTGGACCATGCCAAGGAAGCTCATTCAGCCCCACACTAGTTGCAGACTGTTCGCACCCCTGGTGCAGTTGTGTGCTAGGTCTGTCTGCTGCCATGCCTGTGCGCCGAGGCAGCAGTTGCATGCTGGAGGTCTCTTGCTGGAGCGGCTGGTGGCTCAGGGCATCTGCATGCTGCACCTGCGGCCCAGCAGGCCACCCACAGTGCTGGCCTGCATTGCGTGCCCCAGAAACAGGTCTTACTTGCATGGATGCTTGTAGAAAGGCTGCATTGCGTACCCCAGAAACAGATCTCACTTGCATGTATGCTTGCAAAAGACACCCACCCGCATGATCTGAGCTAGGGCCGGCATGAGTCCCAGGGGGAACATCTGCTTCCTGTTGGCCTGGGAGCGGACTGCAATAGCAGCCGCCTCCAGCAGGTGCAGGCCAGCCTTGGACTCCAGATCTGACAGGACTGCTCGCTCGCCGCGCAGAGCTGCAGCCAGCATGTGTGGAAGTCAGGTGCAGTGAGAGGGCATGCTGCCCAGGACAAGACCTGCTCAGCAGCCTTCCTGCGTCCCTGGCTGCAACCCCGAAACAGGCTGCGGACTGGCAGCAGGCAGCTGCATTGATGGTGCAGCAGATGAGCTATGCGGTGTGCACATCTGCTTTGTGCTGGGGTAAGCATGGCAGGAGCCCAGAGGGACCTGCCTTCTGCGAGGCGGGCGGGCACTTCTTGTAGCCCCGTCACGAGGGCCGTGATCACATCTGAGGGGTGTGCGGTCTTGCAGCCGAACAGGCGACCTGCAGAGGCACGCATGAGCACGCAAGGGCTGTGAGCCAGCGCCACCAAGCAAGGCTTTTCTTCTGTGCAGGTGCTGACAGCATTGTGGTGCAGTGCCACCAAGTCAACCTCTGCCTCCATGCGGGTGCTGACAGCGTTGTGGTGCAGCGTCACCAATCAGCAAGGCAGGAGCTGCGGCTGGGGCCAGGACTGGGGCAGGGGCACACCTGCAGAGTCGGTGTGTGGGCGCGTATGGAGGACATTCAAAAAGGAGGTTTCCAGCGCTCCTTGGCGCCGGGCGGCCCCGCCTGCAGCACCGCAGTGCACGCTGTGAAGGCAGCAACGCATCGCTGCAGCCCAAGCAGGGGGCTGCCCTTTACAACTGCCAACTTGGTAGGGAGTGAAGCCAGCCAGCAGGCACAGCTGCAGGAGCCTGGCATGGCTGCAGGTCGATGCTGCATGTCACTTCTTCTGGCATGATTGAGACGATCACTAATGTAGAGGCCCCAGGCGGCATGCAGCTCTTTATGGCACAGAAGATCACCTGCAGGACGCTCATCTGGGCGCCAGGTGCGGAAGGCTCCCACAAAGGCCTCAAAAAAGACGTCTAGTGCTTTCTTAGCCACCTGCAGAGTGAACGGGATGGGGCCATGGCCTGCCATGATGACCTGAGAAGATGGGGGCCCGGCTTGGTACTGCCTAGTCTGGGGCCTCACCCTTCTGTCTGCATATGCTGCATGCAGATAGGCATCCCACAGCTCTGCCAGATGCGCCTCCTTCCTGTCGTGCACGCTGCAACAGGAAGTCAGGCCATGTCAGCAAATGCACATGCCTGCTGCCAGTAGCCGCAGCGATGGCAAGGAGGCAAGCAATGCATCCCAGACTACTTCAGCTCACTCAAACACCACATCCTGGTACTTGTTCGCTGCAGGCTGGCCCTCACTACTGTCGTCATCACCAGTCTGCGAGGGCCTCTTCAGAGCATTGATCAGGCTTCTGAACATGCTGGGATGTCAATCCAGCACTGACATGTCAGCGCCCAGGAGACCCAGATGTGCAGCCCAGTACAAGCATGGCCACTGGCAGATTATCTGGCAATTTGCAAGCGTACAGATGAGACTGAATCGACCAGCTGTGACATCGGTCGGCTCCGAGATCACATAGATTGCAGGTTTGGCTCGCACCAGTGTAGAAGGCGAAGTCGCAGTCATGCATCCAAGGGAGCGCTTCATGCAGCCAGTGCTTTGACTTGTACAAGTAGGACTTGCACAGTCACAGCATGCACAGGTCAGTGCCACATGCATGGGGATGCGGCTCGCATGCTGGCCGTCATACTCAGGAGCCTTCTCCCAAACAGCAAAGGCTGCAAAATAGGCATGTTGCACAGGGGTGAGAGGTCTTGCTCATGTGCCACATGCCGTTGCAAATTCTATGCTACATTCATGCAGCATCTTCGCCCACATTCTCTGCTCACAAATGCTGCAGGCAGGGAGTAAACTCAGCAAGCAGTGGTGGTGCAACCCCCGGCCCCTCACTGCAGTCAAGACTACAGCAGGTGTGTCTCTGCCAGGTTTGGCTGTGCCCCAGCTCTCGCACCCCACTCTTATGCGGCCCTCAGTCATCTGAACGCCACCTGAGGCTCCACTTAGCATCAAATGTTGATGAGGCTGCTGCATCCTGCAGGCTGTGATGCCGTTCTGCTGTGCAGCAGCTGTGGCACTAAGCACCTGGCAGGCTGTGCCACCAGCAGGCGCCATCACGACAGAGCAGCTGCTGTTCCTAGAAGCGTGGCGGGCAGTGGACCGAGCGTACGTGGACAAGAGCTTCAATGGGCAGAGCTGGTTTCGGGTGAACTGTGGTTGCAGGTGGCACTGTGGTGTACCTCTGTCTTGGGCAAGGTGACACCTGGGTTCATGGTTGTCAGCCACCCATTGGAGGAGTCCGTGCTGGCCCAGCCATGCCGCAAGCTGCATTCGCATATGCTCTGCCGTTGTGCGCCACGGAGCTCTTCCTCATGCCAGGTCATGCACCGCCAGGCCACAGCTGTGCTGCTGCTCTCAGGGTAGCATGGGGTCACCCATATCGGGCCCCTTGCAGAAAGGCTGCGTCAGGGTCCTGCCTACATGCTACCGCTGCGCATATGTCAGCCCTTCCACAGGCCGCTGCTATCACTTCCAGCAACCTGCAGGGATCTCCGGCCTTTGCACTCATGCTGGGCCGCTGACTGCTAGTGGCAGCATCTTGCAGTCGCCTGTCTGTATGGTGCACCTTGCTCAATGCACCTGCTCATGCCTGACCACTGGGTCACTCACAGACAGCAACCTGCAGGGGCCTGTCTGCAGTTGCGGGAGCAGTACATGAAGCATGAGCCCCTCAAAAATCGCCAGGAGACCTATGCAGCCATCGACAAAATCATGAAGTCGCTGGATGACCCCTTCACCAGATTCCTGGAGCCTGCCAGGTGAGGGGCTGGCAGGCCATGTGCTGTTTGCGCCGGGATCAAGCCTTTCGCTCGAGCAGGCACCTTTTCCCTGAGCTTGAGCCGCAGGCAGGTTGCTTGCCTGCTGCTCGTTGAGCTCCATGGTAGCTGTGAAGCTGGCCTTTGCGACCTATCCAGCAGGGCCTTACCGTGGCTTTCACAGGCTCCTGCAAGCGTTGATGAGGCTATGGCAGGTCGTCTCACTGCCGCCTACTTGCAGGTATCAGGCTGTCAAACGGGGCAACAGGGGGTCTGTGATTGGCGTGGGCCTGGAGGTGGGCTTTGACCAGGACAAGGGCCAGAGCAGTGAACTGCAGGTGAGGCTACCCCTGCCTGCGCACGGCCCGGACTCTGCTGCATACTGTTTGCAGGCCCCCAGCAGTGAAATGGGGTGCAGGGGCAGAAGAGCTGCGATGTGACGCTTCCACAACATGCTTGTCAGAAAGCTTGCTGTACTGGTATTGCTCTACTGGTTCCAGTGGTTGCGATGTGATGCTTCCGCAACATGCTTTTCAGAAAGCTTGCTCTACTGGTTACAGAGGTTTCAGGAGGCTGGTACTGCCATCCTCTCAGCTGAGTGACCTGCTGCGCACCATCTGCAGCTTCAGCTCCCTCACGTTTGACACTGTGCAGGGCAGGGCCTGGAGCACTGCCTAGGAGGTGACACCAGCTCAGGTCACAGAGCGACGTGATGCCGCCTGGCCTGCATGCTCTGTGGCTGCTCTCCGCCCCCAGGGGTGGCTGCGGGACAGCACTTCCCCACAGGACCATCTTAACTCCGTCATCTGCCAGTGGTCTGCATGCAACCTGCTGTGGCCCGGTCAACTTTGTGCAACTTTGACTGAGGTAGTGCAGTGTGCAGGTGGTGGCCCCAGCGCCCGGAGGCCCAGCAGAGAGGGCTGGCATCAAGCCCCAGGACGTTGTGGTGGCCATTGATGGCAAGAACACCAAGGGCATCTCCCTTTTTGAGGCTGGGGACCTCCTTCAGGGAGAGGATGGCTCTCAGGTGCACTCAGATCCCTTCTGGATGGTTTTGGCAGGTCCTTCGATGCTGTTTTGCGGGGAAGTGATGAGACATGCGCTGCGCTGTGATATGCTGCGCCTGTGCAGGTCTGCAAGGCTCTCATCGGCTGGCCATGCCAAGCCTGACAGTATGTGTGTCTGCTGGCAGTGCTAGTCTTCAGGCAGCCAGCTGCAACCTGCGCCTTCAGCTTGCTTGTGTGGCTGTGCAGGCTTGGGAACAGGGGCAGCCAGCAAGTCTCAGCACTCATCTGTTGGCCAAGCTTGTGCTGAGGGCTGTTGCTTTGACGAGCACCCCCTAAGCTCATGCGCAGGCTGTCGACCTGCAGCTCTCTGGTTCGACAAGCCAGAAGGAGGGCTCTGCCTCACATGTGATGGGTTGGTGGTGCACGTGTGCAGGTTGCCATCAGGGTGCGACACGCCAAGACAGGACGCGAGGAGGATGTCACCCTGACCCGCCAGAAGATCAGCTACAACCCGGTCTCCACTAAACTCTGTGGGGCAGTGGGCTCAGCAGTTGGCCCCAAGGGTGCTGACAGCAAGCTGGGGTACATACGTGTGGCCACCTTCAACAAGCAAACATCAGACAGCTTTCGGCAAGCGCTTGACAAGCTGAAGGCAGATGGCGCTGGCAGGTACGGGCACATGTCAGCCTTGAGGGTTTGGCATGGGTGGGTCAGGCAGCATTGTGCGCTCAATGGGTAGACAACTGCCGACATCATTATGCCCCCGATGGGCCGACAACTGCCAGCATTGGGCTGGCACTGGATCTGCTATGGCAGAAGGTGCTGCCAGGCAAGACCTGTGGGCTGCCTTGGTGTCACTCCCGAGTCAGGAGACCTGCAGTGAGATGTCTGAGGCCAGGCAAGGGGTTATCTGAAGGCAAATCACGTTGGCAGGCATGTGGGAGAGTGGTCAGAGGATGCAGTATGTGTTGCTGGCATCTGAAGGGGCAGGGACCCTGATCAGGTCACGTTTCCTGGGGCCTTGTGGGCTGCATCTCCTTCTTTAGCTGATGCACAAGTCCACAAAGTCAGGAAGCTGGCACTGGCTGTGCTACTGGCGTTGGCTGATCGGTATCATGTGAGTGCCGCTGGTGCTTGTGAATGTAGAGCAGGGGCGGTGACATCAGCCTCACAGCAGCTTCCTGGCAGCAGGCTCAAGCCCTTCCCACCCCAAAGCCACAGGACAAAGACCTGAACCACCAGCTGTCTCCGCCTGGCCTGCAGGCTGGTGGTTGACCTGCGGAACAATGGTGGAGGCTCCTTTCCAGCAGGCGTGGAGGTGGCTCGCATGCTTATCAACTCTGGGGATGTGGTCCTGGTGGCAGACAGCCAGGGAGTCAGGGACGTGTACGATGCCACCAACACAGCTCTGGAGTCCAAGCTGCCCCTGGCTGTGCTGGTCAATAGGGGGACAGCAAGCGCTTCTGAGGTGAGTCCCAGCTGGCTGAACAGTGTGGCGACGGACCACCATGCAGGCTGCAAGCACTTGTTACCCCTGCTTAGGAGAACCTAGTGTAATCTTGAAAAACTGAGTGACCACCATGCACGCCGCAAGCACTTGCCTGGCCCAGGCGTAGTGATGGAGTGGCAGCTTTGGCATCCCCGTGCTCTGTGCTCAGAGTCACTCTACAGAAACCTCAGCTGCCTGTCAGCCAGGCCTGCCATGATGTGCTGTGACATGCTCAAAAGATACGCTGCCTTGGCTGCCTTGGCTGCAGTGCCTGCGCAGCATGACAGGCCGTGCTCACAGAAGTCTCACAGCATCAGATTCATCCATGATCCCCTCTGCAATAAGTGTGGCTGCTGCAGGTGCTTGCAGGCGCCATCCAGGACAACAAGCGAGGCACCATCGTTGGGGAGAAGACGTATGGCAAGGGACTCATACAGACCATTGTGGAGCTGTCAGACGGCTCCGGAGTGGCCATCACGGTGGCAAAATACCAGACTCCCTTAGGCATAGACATCAACAAAATCGGCATTCAGCCAGACATCGCACTGAGCGAAGCAGACGCCCCTCCCGCCGACCCTGCAAACTTTTGCCAGTTCTTGCAAGCAGACAGCGCCCCGCGCCTCTTCTAGCTTGCCAGGCTGCAGTGCCACTCAGCTTGGGCCCCCTCCTGCCTGTTTTGACTGGGTGACATAATTGCCCCCCATTTTGCAGCTTGCTTGTGTAGAATTTGCAGTGAACAGATTCTGATCATCACATGGTATTCACCCCTTGAGAGTCCCCTTCTGCTGCCTGCCTCGGTGTGTGGACTTCACATCAGGACACTTCACCCTCTTTACAGAGACAGCTTGCATAGATGGGCCCCCAGCCTCTAGCACTAGGCAGAACAAGCCAGCCAAATTGGGTGGGCTGGGCTTGCGTCAGCCTTAAGAGCTCCTTGACATGAGCAGACAGCTGGTCAGCAGGCATTAGGTTCATGCGCAGTTCTGTCTGCTGCAGTACTGCTGCCACAACAGAGTCGTTTTCTATGGTGGCAATACTGCACGTGCTGTACACCACCAAGCCCCCAGGCTTCAGCGCCTGCAGCGGGGCGTCAGCAGCAGTGTTGGCTAGCTGCTGGCTGACACGCACAGGGTCAGCAGCTTAACTCATACTGGCAGGAGGATGTGCTGTTTGGGACAGCATGCAAAGAATGATGTGACGTCGCCAGACTGTGACGACAGAGACTGCGCATGAAGCAAAGCCGCCAGACACAGCCCACCACAGACAGCCTTGTTGTCCCTGGCAAGCGCCCACCTTGCATGCAGCGGTCAGCAGCTTGACCTGCAGGGCTGCTGCCTCTTGGCAGGCGCGCACCGACCAGTCCCGGCTGGAGATGCTCTGCCTGTGGGCTGCAGCAGCCTGCTGCAGCACATGCCGCTCTGAGGTGCAGGGCGTGTCCACCAGAATTCGGTCATACGTGTCCGCCTCATGCCTGCCCCACCAGCGTGCTGCGTCCTGAGCAGTGACCCTGCAGGTGGCTGAGGGAGGGTTATGTGCGCAGCCCTAGGACTGCAAATGAGAGTCACCATTGCTGGCACGCAGCACACTAGTGATGTCCTCCCCTCACAGCGAGGGGTCTGTCTGTCGGCGTCAGGTGAGGCTTTGCATGAGAGGGAGGCAGCAGCTGCAGCAAACAGGCATGCCAGACAGACCTGGTGCCAAGGCTTCTCACCTGACCCTCTGCCTCACATGCTGCGGCAGGTACTCCCTCAGCACAAGCTGCAGCCGATCGCGGCGCTTGGCATCCAGCTCGTTGCACACCAGCCTGCCCTGCTGCAGCTGGTACAGCTCCTGTACTGCAGCGTGGCTGCCTTCCTGCTCAACAGCTGAGTCAGGTGACGGGCAGGTAGCAGCACTGGGAGAGTCTGTGGCAGCAAGGGCCTGCTGCCGCCCAGAAGACTCCTGCAGGGGGTCTGTGTGGGGCTGCTTGGCGTCAGCAGCATGGCTGCTGGTGCCAGCTTGCAGCGGCGGTGCAGCCACAGCCTCCGCATCAGACAGGGAGCAGCCATACGGCAGCTGAGCAGGAACAGCACCGTCTGCAGCAGATGCTGGGCACCCATGCAGCTGTGCCTGCTGGCCGCCAGCCAAGTGGGCTGATGTCAAGGGGACGTGGCTCTCTGCCTGGCGGCTCTGTGCAACAGCACTGGTGCAAGCCTGGCTGGCGAACAGGAGCATTGCCAGAGCCACTGACTTGCCCCCAGGGGCTGCACACATGTCCAGGATGCTGTGCCCAAGCCTCACGTCCAGCAGCAGGGGAGGCAGCAGCGATGCCAGGTCCAGCCAGTATTCTGTCACAAGTCCTGTGCTGGAGTCTGGTTTGGGCTTCGGATACCGCCCTGATGCTGCCGCCTCAGGGTCTGTCCAGCACTGCAAAGTGATGCAGTGAATGGCCGATCAGTCTTGGGCTTTCACGCAAATTGCTCAGCAGGCACCCCACACCTGCACAGATCCATGATGCAGCACTTCTTCCCAGTGGGGCTCCTTGTGTGGGGCTGCAAAAGCATTGCTCATGGCCGCATGGCAGGTTGCTTTCTGCATCCCAGATGACAGCAGGGCCCATTGGTCACCATACTGCTGCCTGAAGTAGGAGTCAAAGTCCTGCCTGCCTCTGCCATGCATGATCTAGAGTTCAGTATCCTCATGATCACCTTCAAAGAAATATCCATATCTTGAGCAGACTCAACAAATCCAAACTCAGCTCTGTGCACCTGCCAGGTGACCTTGTGTGCACAGCATAGCAGGGGATTGGTGGCAACATTCATGACTGGAAGCCCCTGCAGGCTGCCAGCTCACCATGTCCTAGATGGGCATAGAACCTGTTTCTGGGCAGGGCATTCAGCATCCCTTCTTGGCGGCTTTAGAGATGGAAGCAGAACTCTCTGCTCTGCAGCATGCCAATCTCTGCTGAACTTCATGGAGACTTTAGACAAAGCAGGAAGGTACTGACTAGATGCTCAAAGCATGAGAACACTTCAAGCGTGACATGAATGCCTGGCGCCTTTGTCTAGGTGCTGCACCCCCTCTGCACTTTGAAAGGTCCTACATCCTGCACAGGCAGGGTCAAGCTGCCTTCTGCTTGCTGTGGGTTGCTGTGCACGCCGGCAGCTCCCACCAGGTGGCTGCTGCACATCTCTGTGGAGACACCTATGTAGATGCATCCCTAAGCTGCGCTGTGATGTGTTGCGTCTTGGATATTCAGCAGACTCTGACCGCAAGCCGGCTGACAATGAGGGCAGGATCACTGGCAGCATGCCGTGTGGGATTGCAACGATCGCCATGGACACAAAAAGGGCTGGCAGCCTGGTAGTGGCTGCACTTGTGTCAGTGTCAAACAGCAGAAATGGGGCAGTTTGCTGGCACGCCGCTGGCAGGGCTCCATGTTTGACAGGGGCCCTGTCAGGCAAGGAGCCCTGCCAGCAGCGTGCACGTTAGTGTACACGGCCCAAGAGTTGCCCAGTCATACTTGCCTGGAATGGCAGGCCCTCCACACTATGCACAGCTGATAATGCCTCTGCATCAGGGCTTCGGGGGCTGTCCAGCTCACGCTCTGGCAGATGTAGGTGACACTTTTTTGTTGCTTACACTCCGTGTAGAACTGATTTCTGTGCAGGCATGGAAGCTCAGAGTTGCATTCTTCCAAACACATGCTACAGACGCTACTCAATCAAGCTCACTTCAAGAACAGACTGGTTCACATGATCCCTGAGAGCAGCAGCCCCTGCACCATGAGAGATCTTTTGGGCTTCGAAGTTCTGACACTTTTCAGGGGGAACAACAAAGATGAGCCTGATCAGACCTTGACCAGCTTGCATGCCTGACAGTGCGTCAAGCAGCCCCTCGCAATCCTTTACAACATGAGAGGGGGACACCGCAAATAAGTTGTCAGGCTGCTTGGCTGAGGCCACTGCCAGTACATTCTTGATTCGGGGCCAAGCGTACACACTGTCAGGCAGTGTCCTCACATCTGACCATGAAGCAAAGATGTGCCTGTCTGGAGAGCGCTCAATGATGACCTGTGTGGCAGTCCCATTGATAGCGCTGTTTGCTGTGCCCAGCTGGCGACATCTGAATGTGCCGCCAGTAGCCAACAATCTGTGACAAGCACCCTCCCACAACATGCCCCGAATGCCTCTAAGGTCTGCATCTACTGCCGAAGCGCTGAGAAGCATCCTAAGCTGGTCATGCGCAATCTTGAAGAGCCTCATGGACACCTCCTCAGCGACCCATGTGGAGGCCCATCGCACATGAGTAGTGATGAGATCATCTTCCACATGTAGGTGCATGATCAAGTGGCTGCCCGCCGGACTGCTACAGAGGGGCCTCACGCAATCAGTAAGGGTGCGCACTGTGGCAGAGGCGATGGCTTTTCCCAGTAGATGCTGGTGGGAAGCACCAAGCTTCTTCAGCACGAAGTGAGGAATGCCACCCCAGCAGTCAAAGAGGCTGCGCAGCCTGTCGTCTGCAAGCTCAGGGTACATGGCATTCCTGCACTTGACCAGCTCCTCCAGACTCCAGATTGGCATGTAGAGAAGGGTGCAGCCCACCCTGTTGATGACTTCCTGCACATGTGGTCACACTTGCCTGACTTGCATGACACCAAAGCCGGACACATGGCAGGTCAGATGAGCCAGCCGCCCTACCGCATGGATGCCACACTCACCCAATAGACTTCACGATCAGGTGACGTGATAAGAATGGTTCGAGCTGTTGGTTCATCTGCATGCAAAGGGTATATGCCATCCATCAAATACCTGCAAGGACAAGTGTCAAGCCAGGTGGAGTCCCCGAAGACCTGGGACATGTGCGCGGCAACACAGCCAGAGCCAGGCTACACCAGCTCTGGTGATACACTTCAAGCAGAGCCACAGCCATTGTGTGTTGACACCCACCAGGTATTTGGCATGTCAAGTTCCGTTTCAACATCAGCCAGCCGGAAGGACCCTTCAGCACAGAACAGGTTGCAGATGACTTTATGGGGCCAGAAGACAATACAGTCTCAAAGAGAGCTGCACTGCAAGGGCTGTCGATACAGACAGGTCCTGTCATGTCAGGCAATGCCATCGTCTGAGTGTGTGCTGACTGACGTGCCATCCAGGAGACAGTAAGCAGATGAGGAGAGGGAACTGGCATTCAGGTTATCATCTGACATTGTCCTAAATGACCTTGAAGCGAAGCCTCTGCCCCGTCCAGAGAGTATTGTCCTATCTGAACTGATGGGGGTCAATATGGAGAATGCATGCATGAATGGTCGTGCCAATGGGGCCCCACCCAGTGTCAAACAACATGCCAAACTGGCCAGCAATCTCCCTGAGGTCTACCCTTCCAACAAGCTGGACTGCAGTGATGGTGAGAAGTCACACTGTGCCTGTCACTGCCTCGTATCACTGCATTGCTATGATTAAGCCATGGGGTCTTGGGTGCTGCTGCAGAGGAATGGCGGGCCCGTGTAGATCTGGCAGCATTGTACAGGCTCTGCCACAAGTATGGCTTCAATGAAGGGGTGAGCATCTGTCATGAATGTGAGGGCAGGGGGTAGTGATCCTCCCTCTCCTTGGCGCACAATGCAGTATAATGCTGCCTTGCCTTGCACAGGTTAACAACCACTTGACCTGCCAAGTTCCAGGCCAGGAGGATCGCTTCCTGGTCTTTCCCTTTGGCCTCCTGTGGAACGAGGTAGGTCCAGCTTCAGCAGGCTGCCCTCAGTGCTGGGGTCAGAGGATGCCTTTGCGAGAGGGTCAATCTCAAGGCTGATTTGTCAGGGCTACGAGACTGTTCACCCTGACTGCCCATGCAGCTGCACCTTAGGACTGCGACGACCAGCCTGGAGCTTCACCTGAAATACTTGTCATGTCAAGTACTTGCTTGCAGGTGACTGCCTCATGCCTGCTGGTGGTGGACGAGCAGGTGTGCCTGGTGCTTTGCCAGCTGCCATGCTGCTGTGGCATGAGGGGTGTTGTGTTGGGCTCAGCAGTGAGGCGCTCAGCACATTGCACCTGCAATGCTGCCAGCACTCATGTGCACATGGCAACGCCTGCAATGGCTCAAGCAGCAACACAGAGCGGCCTGAAGCAGCTGCACCTCTGCATCATGCAGACATTCACCATGGTGGTCCCCTTGCATCAGCGATCATCCTTACACGCTGCCGTTACAGGGCAATGTTGTGTCTGGGGACGGTCAGCCAGAAGCCACTGCCTTCTACATTCATGCTGCCATACACAAGGGGCACCCTGCAGGTCTGCTCAGCTCCCATTCTATCAAAATTGGACTTTCCTTGCATCGCCTTGTCTGCACTGTGCCCAAACCAGCTTGGTGCCTGAAGTTTTAGTGAGCCTGCAGACTTGCTTGCTGCAACACTGAGCTGCTGTGCCGCCCATGGGTGACAATGTTGTGGGCCTGCTGCAGCTGGCTGCGTGGTGCACACCCACCAGAGCTGGGCCACCTCGCTGTGCTGCGTGGAGAACCCAGAGTGAGCCTCACATGCCCTGCTGTCTGCCTGTGCAGTTGTCACTGCGCCCTGCATCCCGCCTGCTCATCAATGAGGATGATCAGCGCCTCAGGTGCTGCAGTGGCAGCCAAGCAAGGCCCTGCCTCTGATGACATGCAGGCTGCCCATGATCCACCAGAACAGCCTGCGCTTCTACAACGACTGGGCTGTGGACAAGGACTACAATGGCCTGGTGCTCACAGAGTCTGCAGGTGAGGCTGTCTTTGTCAGCTATCTGTCCTGTGTGCTGCATGCACATAGCACGCTTGCAGCTGTGGCGCCACCCCCAGCACCTTGACACCTCTGGCAGAGGCTTGCAGTCGGGGTCACTTTCAACTCCTGTCTTGAACAGGACAGGCACGTCAACTGCATGGCTATGACATGGTTCGTGCGCCTCCCACTGCTGGCTAACGTGAACCCAAGCCCTGTCTGAACCCTGTCTTGAACAGGACAGGCGTGATTGCATGGCGCTGACATGGTGCATGCACATCACCTCCCACTGGCAGCTAAGGCGGGCCTCTGTCCTGGCTGCACCCTGTATCAACGAGGACAGGATGTTTGGTTGCATGCCCTTGGCACTGTTCATGCACACCACCCCCCACTGCCAGCTGAGGTAGGCAACTGCTGGGTGCAGGCAACAAGATGTGCAAGATGATGCAAGGCAAGAAGGTGCTGCTGCATGCCAACCACGGTGTCATGATCGCGACGGAGACCATTGCTGAAGCCTGGGACTACATGTGAGCTGCGGCTGCTTGCTGGTAGAGTTCATGTTGCTGTTAGGCAGACGTATGCATTCAGCAATGTGCAGCAGACCTGGAGGTTGGGCAAGGAGCAGCTAAGTGCTCATGGCAACAAGTGCAACACTTCAGAGCGTTCAGACAGGCTGTTACTTGCTGCAGGTACTATCTTGAGCGAGCTGCAGAGGTCACGGTCAAGGCCCTGAGTACCGGAAAGCCGCTGAAACTGATTAGCACAGAAGCTTGCAAGGACTTCCAACAGTTCAAGACCTCTGGAGTTGCAAAGTGAGTCCAGGGGCATGTCATGCAGTGTCCCTGGCAGCCTCCAGGTCTGCCCTGGCACCTGACGTGCTCTGTGCCCACCTGCCTGCAGGGAGTATGCCAGGCTGCACCTGGAGGCCATGAAGCGGGACCTTTTGCGTGGCCCAGACAAAGACTTCCCAGAGTGAAAGTTGCTTGGAGAGCCAGCGATGTTGCAGATCAAGTACTGTGCCGAGCTCAGCAGCATCACCTGCCATCGTGTACTGACTTCAACGTGCTGAATCTGAAAGGGTGCATCTATCTCATCACTCATCTGTCTCTGGCACCACTGTACATTATGCCTGTCGAAAGCAGTTCATCACTCCACTGTCTCTAGAACCACTGAAGATTCTAATGTCACAGGCAGAATGTCATTCCTTGGCTACAAAGTTGAACACGGCTCCTACCACACATGGCTGGTACCGGCCTGGCAACGCATTGACCAGGGCAGCCTGCAGGCAGCTCATTAATGCTCATTTACGGCTGCTGCACTGAACAACACAACAGGTCAGCAACACAAGCATAGGGTTGACCTTGGCCCGCCAGCCTGTGCAGTGCCCTGCCAGCACCAGCTGGGGATCCATTGCGACGATGTCTTGCACGGTGTCTGCAATCCTGCCCTCCACTGACGCGCCAGCCAAGTGGAAGCCTGCAGCCGGCGCACGTGCACTCAGCTCTCTTGCCTGCACCCCTTAGTCAGCGCAGCAGCCAGGCAGACTCTGACCTGGCTGCCCACTACCTGCTCGCCCACAAACGATGCCAAAACAGCCTGACAAATTGAGGTGGTTGGGGCCTCACCTCCCATTACGGCATGCAGCCTGCCTGCCTTGCTCTGGAGGTCCTTCATAACATTGACAATGCCAGCATGGGAGCAGGCACTGAAAACAATGGGTCCCAGCCCTACACAGGTCATGGCAGCATGTCAGATGAGTCTAACCTGAGTGAAGCTGCAGGCTGCAGTCAGCGACAGGCTGGACGCAGCTGCAAGCAAACAATCGACAACAGGGCGGCACCTTTCACTTTTACAGCCAGGTATCTCTCATCCATGATCAAGAGGTCTTCCTTCCAGCTGCCGTCAGCCTGCAGCAGCACATGGGGCTCAGCAGGTTACAGTCGCATGCAAAAATGGAAAGGTATGGTCAGGACCCCAGGCCTCCCGTGCGGCCAGGCTACCGCTCCGCACCTGCTGCGTCACGTGGCCAGGCAGCCCAAATTCATATGGCATTTGCCTTGGGATCTCACCTGCACATGGCGTGAAGCAATCTATCAGGCTGGCGCAGTGCCAGAGACTGCATGGGTTTTGGACATGGCAGCTGCAGGCTGCCCTCAGCATTCCACGCAAAAGGCTTTTTGTGCAGCGACAGCGCCAATGCTCAGAACAGCCTGCTACAGCAGCTATCATGCAGCAGACAGCACTCAAGAGGTCAGGCTGCCTTTCAGCTGCACAGTGAGGCGGCTAGCTGCGGCAGGCACAGGACTGCAATGACTTACCACTGACAAAGAAGAAGTCGTCAAGCAGGGTGTGTGGCTCCTTGGAGAGCTTGATCTTGCCGCCGGCACCCTTGATCTCCTCCAAGGTAGCCTCCTGCAAGCAGCGGGGAGGCATTTGTGCATTGAGCTCCAAAGCACCATAGCTTGCTGCCAGGTGCGTCATGCACAGCACCTAACACAAATTGCATCTCAGGGGAAACGATGTTGCAGCAGGCTGCGCGGCATAACATGCACTGCAACATCGTCAGCCAGAGTGCGGTGCAGGGCATGGGGCACTTGGCAGTGCAGCGGCCAGTCCAGGGGCCGGCTTACCATGGTGAATGGGATGGCCTTGCCTGTAGGAAGTGTGAAGCCCCGCCTGTAAGGCCTGCAGACGACAGCGCCACACTTGGAGACCTGCACAGAGGCTGCAGGTCCATAGCCGCCTGTTTCCGCAGCCTCACTCTGACTGTTTGGCTTCTGCCGCAGGGGCGCACCCCAAAGCTACAGAAGCCCAATTCGAGTTACGGTGATACCACTTGCCTGTCAGGGTGGAGGTCCACCAGCAGATCAGGGCCCCGCACATCCTTCTGGTGCTGCAGCACGCTCATGAGGCCCCCGCTGTGGTCCACATGCCTGCAGCAGACTGCAGGCGGGTGCCAGTATGCCTGAAAGGCATGCACAGGCTACATGCCAATGCAACCAGAACACTTGCTCACTGCAACAGTGCGGATAGGGTTTGCGACAGGCAGATGACTGCACACCACTGTCTGATCATGTCTGGAACAGACAAAAGTGCTGGGATCAGTGGCAACCTCCGCCCTGACAGTATCAGAGCCACTCTGTGGTGTGCAGCAGGGCATGTGTGGCTGTCACAACACAGCATGCCACCAATTCAAGGACGCTGTGCTATTGCTTGGGGGTTTGAAAACTTCCACGCGTCTGCATTGTTCACAGCTGCAATAGGCGCACCAATGGCTGAGCACAAAGGCTTCTGGCTGCACCACGGTGCCCAGTGCCTCCATCTGCGAGGCATTACGGGCCCACAGCTCTCCAGAGGGGCCAGCATCAAACACCATGGAGTGCTGCTGGTCGCCAGCTGCAGATCGGGGCAGGCAGGGGTCTTGCTGATGCGACACTGCCTGATGCAGCCTGGAAGTCAGACCGGGCCCTGGCATCAGGTGGGCGGCTTTCAGCCAGTGACTAGCATCTGAGCAAGAGCTTTAGAAGACTTCTCTGCATGCCACAGCACAGCCACGAGCTAGGAGCCACCACGTCTGAAGGCAGTCACCTTGTGCCTCCAGCAGCAGGCTGAGGCCATGACCTCCCCACAACAGCCCTGGAAGTTCTACCATGCCCCTTTTCTGGGCGTGATGTATCATTTCTGACTGGTAGACGCCCCCTTGACAGCACTGGCATGGGGAACTGATGCCATCAGTCTCATTGTCCACCTGCAGGGGATGGGTAGCTGGATTACCTCGTCTGTGAGTGCTCTCCAAAACGCAGGAGAGGCTGGGCGGAGGAGGCAGCAGCTGAAGTACCACGGCTTGTGAGAGAGGAGCGCTGAAACCCTGAGCACTGCAAGGTCACCTAGCCTGATAGCAGGCAGCGCTGAGTCTCTGGCGCTTTTGTGGATCACTTATGCCTCCGCAGTGGTATGTTTGCACTGTGTGGATATGGGAGGCGATGCCCAAGCAGCAGCTGATCATTTGTTGCTCACCAGCACTGTGACCCTGACTTGGGTCAGCTCCTTCAGCTTGCTCCATGCAGGGCAGGACATGTTTGCTGTGAGGGCTGCAGGCCTGCTGGATGCCAGCCCTCTAGAAGTGATGACTGTCAGTGTCAAAGAAGCTGAGTGAGAACCTTTGAGTGAGAACACTTTCTGAATCCCTGGAAGAAGGGAAAGGGAGCCTCATCCAGGCTATACCAGAGAAGGCCTTAGGCCAGCAGCCTTCACTTCATAGGCACAGTTAGCGTTCACAGATTGGGCATTTCTTCAAGATTAAGCAGCATGCAGCTCCCCTTGGAAAGCTTGTCACACCGAACCAAAAAGCAGGGCAAGAAGCAACGTGTTATTTTTAGACTGTGCAGCCTGGTAGCTGGCAGGAGGTGTGGTCCACACGGGGCTACTTCCCGCAGTGTATGAGGGACCCGGCCGCCAGGAACAGGCCAAACATCTGCAGGCACCAAGAGGCAGCTGAGCCGAGGGGTGCATCAGCTGTCGCGTGCTGGTAGTGTAGCAAGACCCACCCCTGCACTGGCCACTGTGGTCTGCCCAATATGGCGAATCTTGTACACTCCCGGGACCTGCAGACAGCCACATGCAGTGAGTGTGCGAAAACATTCTTGCAGGGTCGCTACCTTGGCTGCCATCATGTGAGCGGCTATGGCGACAAGCTGACAAGCTGCGTGCGCATGTCAGGCACAACCGCCAGAGCCCACCCGCAGCCTGAAAGCATCGTATGTGCCATACAACGACCCTGCAGCAGGTGTGCATGGCACGGTCAGGCTGCAGCATACGTGCTGGCCCTGCAGCAAATCAGCAGCGCCAGGTGGCTGCAGTTACTTCTGCACCAGGGGTTGCATACAAGAGTGCAGGTAGGCAGACGGACGGCTCTGCACCTATAGACGCTCCAAGGGCACCTCCCATAGCTGCACCATTCATCACTCTGTTCACACAGTAGTTGTCCATCCCAATGCCCATCTCAGCTTGAGGGGTGCGCCTTGTGTCCCACTGCTGCTTGTTTCCGCAGAATCAACTAAGTTGCTTTCACCAGAGCACCACTCCTGATGGAGCTGTGGAGTGCGGGCCCACAGATCTTTGCTTTGCTGCAATTTCCTCTTTTCTTTCTCAGAAAAAGAAACGCGAATTGATTGCACTCAGCAGCAGCTTGGTTGTGAGCCACCGCCATATTGTTGACGACCCGTGGCTACTCCTCAAGGGCCATCACAGCATGACTGAGGCAGCACAACTCACCGACGAGCAGGTCGCCGAGTTCAAAGAGGCCTTTGCGCTCTTTGACAAGGTGAGGCCTGATTGGGGCCGCCGGGCATGGCCGCTGATCCCAGCACTGCATCAAGGGTTGGTGGGAAAGGGGAGCTCTGATGTACCTGGCAGTCCACCAGCCCACCCTGCATGGGGCTAGGCAATGCCAGTTGCCTGACGGGCAGCATCAGAGGGCCAGCAGGCATCTCAGCTGTCCTGTGGCATTGTTCAAAGTCATGCCTCTACAGCGTCAAGTCGGTCAGACCTTGGGCTACTCCGGCAGGTGGCATGCCCAGCATGCACGCTGACCCTGCATGCCACCTGGTGCCTGCTTCAGTTGAATTCACTACCTGGCATGCTGCGCTGCAGGATGGTGATGGCACCATCACCACCAAGGAGCTGGGGACTGTGATGCGCTCGCTTGGGCAGAACCCAACAGAGGCAGAGCTGCAGGTGAGCACATGCCAGCCCTGTCCCGCAGTTCAGGGGGCACACAGCTGGTGACAGCATCTGCCCTCTCGGTGGCGCCCATTTGCACTCATAAGCTTTGAGGTGCGGACAAACAGCTGCATAAGGTAGGAAGGATAGCCTTTTCTTGAAGTGGGGCAGGGTCGCGCTGCAGCAGGGATGCCCTCAGCGTGCTCAGCAAGACTGCCAGCAGCCGCAATCAGCAAGCATTAGCGCCCAGGCGTGTCTTATCTGCGTTGGCGTGCGGCACCGTAGGATCATTAAGGGGCGCGAGGGCAGCAGGCAGCTTCAACGTCTCTGTAGCTCACAGACACCTTTCAGATGACCTGTGTCACGCAGCCTGCACACTGTTCCCGCAGTTCTGCTGCCTGCCTGTACGACATGGTGACACCCTGGCCACCTGCTGCTGTAGGGCATGACCGCACCAAAGCTCATGAGAGGTACAAGCTAGCTGCCTTGCTGAAGCACTGCAGACGCCATTGCACCACCCCCTCGCTGGGGCCACTGCAGCTGCACAGCTGATGCGCTGCCCTCTCACGGCCGCACAGCATAAATGCATGACGCCTGTGCTGAGGCGACGCCAGTGCCTGGCTGCAGATCGTGCTTCTCAGTCCACCGGCAGCTGGTGGAGACTGGACTTTGCCCTGCATGCCCTACTGAGGTCCCAGCACCTCCTGCTACGGGGCAGCATCTAGCCCCCTTGAGATCTTGGGCTGGCCACCGCCTCTATTGAGATAAGCCAGCAATCCCATGCCCAATTTCCACATCAGTCACATTCACTGCTGCAGGACATGATCAACGAGGTGGACGCCGATGGCAATGGGACCATCGACTTCCCAGAGGTGCGATGCTGAGCCGCTGCGACCGCGCAGGCCTCAAGTATGGGCTCTGCTGTGCCTGCTGGCTGGCCGTCAAGCCATGGGAAGCTCTAGTGCCTCTGCTGGCGGGCCAACAATGTATTGGCGGCTCTAGTGCATCTGCTGACTGGCTGTCAAGCCACAGGGCCCTCTGCCATGCCTGCTGGCAGCAGTTTCTGCTGGACGCCAACAGTCAAGCGTTTTAGGATAACGTCCTGGATGCTGGTCGGAATGACAGATTCGACCTGGTGGTGCTCAGCATCTGTGCAGATCTTGCTCCAAGCTGCTGCACAGGCCTGCTGGCATGACAGCTTCAGTGGGTATGTTCGCATAGCAGCCTCATGTTTTGCAAACACAAGCACCTGAAGCGATGAGTTTGCATACAAGACTTCAGATCCAATATCAGTCCTGCCGCTCTGACACCCGCTTCCGCTGCGTGCAGTTCTTGAATCTGATGGCAAGAAAGATGAAGGTGAGCTTCACAACCAGACCTGGCCATTGCTTTTGTACTCGAAAACAGAGAGCACCCTGGACTGGCTCAGCTGGAGCAAAACAGGAGCCAGCAGGGTGTCTGCAATGCGGCAAGCACATCTGAGACTGCTGTGACCTGACGGGGTCCCAGCCATTTGGGCTTGGCTTGGATTTTCGCCACCGGCAGCAAATGGTTCATCACTGTGCTTCTTTTCAGCTTGGCTCTCAGCCTGTGCGATGAGCAGGTGGTCACTAGGTGGTCATGTGTGGTGCCATTGCGGTCAGGTTCACAACACAAGGCAAGGCTGCCTGCCGGCTACAGTATGGTACGCACTGCAGGACTCAGACTCTGAGGAGGAGCTCCGCGAGGCGTTCAAGGTGTTTGACAAGGACGGCAACGGCTACATCAGTGCCGCTGAGGTGGGCTGCAGCGCCACAACACCGTGCCCCTGTCAATGCTGAGCTCCCAGCCGCCTAAGCTGCCTTTCAGACTGATGCTCGCTAACATCAGGGCAAGTACCCCTGCCGCCCAGCTGTATTGAATGTCAAGCTGCGAGGCGGCGGCATGAGTCCCTGCTTGCTTTGGCAGCCTGGGATTGCAAGACTCTGATGCAGTCCCTGCACTGCTGGCTGGCCTGTCAGCCTGGTGCTGCAGGCAGCAGCATTGTTCATGCTTGCAGTGGCAGCCTCGGGGCTGCAGCACTGTCCCTGCAACCCCGACACCCACCTTGCTGGCTGCAGTGGAGAGCAGATTGGCGCAGAGCAGCATTTGGGAACTGTGGCTCTGCATGACAGTAACGTGACACCTGCACCAGGCCGGCTGAGACTCTGGCTGTGCCCTTGCTGCAGCTGCGACACGTGATGACCAACCTGGGCGAGAAGCTCACAGATGAGGAGGTGAGGCTCTGCTGCACCGCATGACAGCAGGCTGTGCCACTCTGCTACGCAGAATGTGCGAGCACGTAAAAAACACACTGGAACTCCGCTGATGCCTTTGCTGAACCGCATGACAGTGGAATGTGATAGTCTGCTGCCCTGAGCCAGCCCAGCAGTGCAAGATGGCTTGAGCTTCCACTAGCTGCTCTGGCAGGAAGATGCACCTTGGCCAGGCCTAAAGGGAAGCTACCTGCTGTTGCAACCTGCCCATGGGCTTCAATTCCCATCTGTATAGTGATGCGCATGTGCACAGCTTGTGCAATTGTTTGCTATATGTCTCGCAACCTGTGGGCTTGCGTTGGGCAGGGACCTCAAGAGCTGACATTTGACTCAGGCCACTTTTGGGAATGCCATTGCAGGTGGATGAGATGATTAGAGAGGCAGATGTCGACGGCGATGGCCAAGTCAATTACGAGGAGTTCGTCAAGATGATGATGGCAAAGTGACAGCCATGATCTGCCATCAGGGCAGTGAAATATGCGTGGCCGCCTGGGATCAATGTGCTTATTTGTATAGCTTCCTGCTGGGCCCTCACAGGGCAACACTGGTGCAGGGCCTGCTTGCTGACAGACTGTCCACAGTGTAACAAGATTTGGGGCAGGCTGCTGATGTCCAGCTGCTGAGAGGCAGCCCCGCTCTTCCTTCACTGGCTTTCGGGCTTTGCTCTCCGCCCCATGCTGACCACTCTGATGCGTTGCCCCTGATACCAGTCAGGATCTGCTAATCCAGAGCTGGCGCTCCCTCATGACTTGGGAGGGTGGCCAAAGTTGTTTCCATCAAACACAGGCCGCACCAGCCCCATCAGAATTGTCGTGGTCCCTATGTTTACCCCAGTCTCTGCCACCCTGCACACCATGTCCAGCACTTCAGAAGCACTCCTGGGATGGTGGGCACAGCGACACTAGGACTCACGCAGGGCCATTCTGACTGATGAAGTCCCCAAAGCTCTTGATGCCAGAGCCTGACGGCGCGGCAGCAGGCAGCAGCACATTGCCAAGTGGCTGCAGGATTAGACGGCGCTGCAGCCTGCAGGAGGCACAGCAGCTGCAAGCTGGCTTGAGATGCAGCATGTGACGGCAGCAGAAGTCTCTGCTTACGCAAAAGCAACAGCGCCAAATCCCAGACTCAAGGCAGTGCCAGTGGCTGTTGCGTTTGTCTGGACATGGTCTTCAAACCAAGGCTTCCAGAAAGGCCAGGGATATGCACGATCAAGGCCTGCAGAGGACAGCAGCATGTGCCATGCTGCTGTGCTGGCAGGGTGCTCATGCATGCACGCACCATGGACCTTGCTAGCTGTGAAATTGGCAGAGGCATTGTATGCCCAGGCCAGGCTGTAGCCTGCTGTGCCACCCAGGCCAGCAGCAATGAAAGGGATAAATTGGGCCATGGAAAATCCTTAGCGACCAAGGGCAGAGATGCAGCCTCAACAAGCCAGATCTGGGATCTGTCAGGTCCAAAAGGTTAATATCATGACTGATTAGGTCAACTTGACTCGATCGGCGAGGGTGTAAGAGGCAGACTCCTGTCCCTCTTGCAGAGCAGTCAGGGCTCATGTTGCTGCGGGCGCCGCACCAGGTGAGTTTTGGCAGCTCAAGAGTAGAGCATGTCCTGCAGCGGCCACAAGCGGCACTTTGCCCCACAGAGGTGCTTGCCCCGGCTAGGACCCCTCTCAGTCAGGTGTCTGACAGCCTCACTTTGCCTGGTCCTCATGGCGGGCCCTTCTGTTGCTGCCCCTGCAGGCGTTGCAGAAAAGTCAGTCCCAGTTCTGCTCGCGGCATGCCGCCCACCTGAGCGTGCACAGCCCACCAACCTGGCGCGCACGGGCCTGCAAGCCCATCGCAGCAGCAGCAGCGGCCACAGAGCCAGCAGAGCGCCTCAGACTGAACAATCTGAGCCCCCAGGAGGGCGCCCGGCAGAAAGAGAGGCGCAAGGGGCGTGGCTATGGAGGACACCAGGTGCGCTGCCTTTCAGCATGCAGCTGCATGCTGCCGCCTTCTGGCACTGAGCTAAGGTGCCTGTGCCCATTTCCTGGCATGCACCTCTCAAGACAGTGAGACCACTGCATTCTGGAGGCTCTGGCAGCCACTTGTGCAGCCGAGAAGTTGCCGGTGTGCAGGCTTAGTGCTTGGCACACCCACACAGGAGGCGCCTGTGCAGGACTGACCGGTTAGGGCCCCACTGTGCTTGCCTGCGTGTTCCAAGTCTTCCATCAACATCGCGCTGCCGGGTAGTGGTTGAGGCTATGCCCCGCCTGGCCAGGAACACCTCCCTGGCTGAAGGGTGGCCAGCTGGTGGGCCTTCAAGGTCCTAATCCTCTGCTGGTCTGCTGCAGGGTGGCAGCTGTGGGTTTGGCATGCGTGGCCAGAAGTCGCGCTCCGGCAGCGGGGTCCGCTCCGGCTTTGAGGGTGGCCAGATGCCCCTGTACCGGCGCATGCCAAAGCTCAAGGGTATTGCAGGAGGTGAGTCACACCCCCGCCACAGCATGTCTCGTGCGTGCACCAGCATACCTCACATCACACGAGCATGCAGTACCAGACAGGACCAGTGCTGGCTGGAGCCAGATGGGCCAGTGCAGCAGGCCTGCCACCGAGCATGAGCTGGGCACTAGCTCTAGCACCGTGCAGAAGAGCACTCGTCGTGTCCTTCTGCATAAGCGAGTGTCTCTCCAACTCATCAGCTGCACGTCATACCCACTTCATGACCAGGTCTGCGTTCATGCAGAGGTCTCCCGGGAGAGCCAGTTCTGATGTGACCATCTGGTCGCCATTGGCAGCGGGCTGCGTCCCCACATCTACTCTTGTTTGCAGGCATGGGCGCTGGCTTGCCCAAGTATGTGACCATAAACCTGGGGCAGCTGAGCAAGTTCAGCGAGGGCGAGGAGGTCACGCTGCAAAGCCTGGAGCAGAAGCGCATCTTTTCCCTGTCGGGGCGGGAGGACAGGCTACCCCTCAAGGTGCACACCTGTGGGCTTGTCACATGAGGGATGGCAGGCAGCGCCTGCTATGGCCAGCTCTTGGCTGGATCCAACAACGAGAGTTTGCAGGCCTTTGTGGCGGCAGCTGCTGTCAGCTGCTTCCGATCTCAGTCTGGTCAGCCATCGGCGGCAGCTCAGATCTGGCCAACATGTCGACCGACGCCCCTTCCAACACAGATGTTAGCAGTGCCAACATGGGGCAGCCAGGGGACGTCCTGCAGAGCCCAGCAGCTTGACCTGGCCATGTGATGCCTGCCATCATGCTGACATCCTTGCGCTTTGGAGCCATGGGCTTTTGAGCCATGGGCTCATCAGCAGTAGTCACAGGAGGGAGGCAGCGCTGTAGTCCTCCAAGAGGGAACACGAGCTCTTGTCCACCAATGTGTTGGTGACTGGCTGTGCTGGGTGCGGATCTAGCAGGCCACAGTGGTGGTGCCGCGGCCCTCAGAAGTCAGTGTTTTCAACATGTCTCCAGCAGGCCCAAAGTTTTTTCCACTCAGCCAGCAGGCATAAGCAGGACAGCAACAGACAGGGTCAGTCTGGACCGTGTAGCAGCAGAGCGCGTGGTGGTGCACATGCTTACTGTCATGACCGCTGCTGGGTGCAGGTGCTGGGCACTGGCGAGCTCACCATCAAGGGCCTCACCATCAAGGCTGCCAGCTTCAGTGATTCGGCCAAGCAAAAGATTGAGGCAGCCGGGTGCACGGCAGAGGTCGTCCCCCAGAAGCCAAAGTGGACTCGTAAGCTGCACAACTACCGGCTACGCCAGGCTGCTGCCGCTGCTGAGGCCAAGCCTGTTGAGAAGAAGGCTACTCCCAGCAAGAAAGCCAAGAAGTCCAAGTGAGGCGTGGCCACCTGTGCAGTTTGTTCTGCCATTGGTCTGACAAAGATGCTTGGTCGTCCTTGACATCATCTCTTTCAGCACCATCAAAGCAGGAGTGTCACAACAGCAGTCTTGCAAATACACTTGCAGCATGCTGAACTCAAGGATATCCAGATGATTGAAAGCAAAATCATGACAGAGGTCAAGTGCCCTCAGTCTTGCGCTCAACTCTGAAGGTGCAGCACCCATCATCGCTGTCCAGCTGGCAGCTGCAGCTGAAGTGCACACCTCGGCTGGCAAGGCCTTCAAACCTGCACACATCTGAGATGGTGCAGTGCTTGCTGGGCAGTCGCAAGGCCACTGGGCACACAGAGCAGCCCATGCACACAGGCAGCCGTCTGCAAGCGATACATGCAGGGGGTTGCCCGCGAGCAATGCAGATGCAGAGCCCTGCACAGGAGAGCAGCACAAAGAGCTGCACAGGAAAGTTACCCTGGGACCCTCACGGTCCCTCGGCAGAGCTCACCAGATCTGATCCTGGGAGCAACAGGCTGTCCTGGTCAGCTGTGGCAGATCCTCTGTGTCGAACACGTCGTGCATGAAGCATCTGGTCACACGCAGCTCCGCCGCCCTGCAAGGATGCCGTGCGTCATGCTCAGGCATTCAGCAGGGCCCAAGCACAGTGTGTGCTGGGGTACACGGGCCTGCAGCAGGAACTCACCCTTCCCGCTGCGTCAGCTCGGTGCCAAAGGATTGCCCATAATCCACCCTCAACCCTCTCAGGCGGTTCATCTGCAGCCACAGGGTATTGCTGGGGCTGTGCAGAAGTGCAGGCACAATGTGATGCAGGACAGCTGTGAAGCTGCTGCGAGCCTCACTGCAGTCTTCATAGGATCAGGCGAGAGGAAGATTGTGGACTTGAGCAGGAATCTGTAGCATGGAATGCATTTGCATCTTTAGCCTCACTGAGGCAGTAGATTGTGGAAATAGCAGAGTGAGTGGGAAGGCAGGCCAACAGGCTTTCACTCACATACCCACCTCAGGACAGGGGATGTGCGTTCGCCCATGTGATCTCTCAGAATGGCCAGTAGCTCCTGCAGGGTCGTCAGAGAGGCACAGGCATTCCCTTCAATGAGGGAGAAGCAGGACCTGCAGCCGTCTTGCGTGCAGCAAGGCCACACACAGGGAAGGAAAGGAGCCTGCCACAGCCTGCCAGGAGGTCTCTCACCTCCTCATTCCTGATCCAGGGGTGCAGCACGTAATAGGTTGCAAGCACCAGGCAGGCAATCTGCAGGAGCAGACGGGGTGTTCGGTGCATGTTGGGTTTATACATGCACATGGGTGTCATTGTTCACACACTTACCCATCCTTGTGGCATGCTTTGATCAGCACTGCCAACACTAGCCAGACAGTGGCTGTTGTCTACTGCAGTTTGCAGTCTGCATGTGAGATGAAAGGGGAGACTTTACCTGCAAGTGAGTCTCAGAGCGGCCATCGGACAGCCTGTACTTGTGCCGCTCCCACAGCTGATCATACCGCTGCTCAATGAGACCTCTCAGCATGTCCTCCCTCCCTTCCAGCAAAGGGTACTTGCTGTGCATGCAAAAAGACCGTTCTCAAGCAGCCATCGTGGTCAGCCAAATGCAGCCAGTCCCTGTGGCTTCAAGCAAGGGGACTGGCCAGTGTCATCAGTGAGATGAAAGCACAATTGACTGGCGCAGCTTGTCTTACACACATTCAGAGCTGTATGCAGTGTTCACCTGCACCAGGCCTTGAGCGCTTGTAGCCACCACTTGCGATTTGCAGCCTCCAGCCTCTGCCTGGTGCCTGCAGTATTGCTGCAGAGTCAGGCAAGCAAGCCGCTGATCACACCACATTAGGGCCTGAGTCCTTCTGAGCACCTGCAAAGCGTCGATCCAGCCAGTGCTCCTGCTTGTTGTCCAGCCAGCCAGACCTATGGGGAGTGCCCCTGTCATCGCTGCTGGCAGGTCTGTGTGTCTGACAGATTGCTGCCTGCAGGCTTGGACAGGGCCCTGCACGCCTGGCAGAGGTAACCAGGCCTCTCACACGCTGCATGCACGCAACCGATTGGCATGCCCCATTTGGAGCACTTCCACCTTGACCCTTGACCTGCATGTGTGTGCAGCAGCAATTGCAGCCTTGATCGCCATGTGCACGCTGGTGCATTGTGTGTTACAAACAGCGATAAAAATTGTTTGGCAGGTTGGAAGCAAGCAGGACTCTGGAAGGAAAGGCAAGAGGAGAAAAGGTCTTTCAGCACAATGTCTTCAGTGATCCACATGTGGACAGAGACAACACAACTGTACACATCATCACGATCGCACACAGATCAGTCAAGGAGTTGAAGTTCGGCGGCGCGCCAGGGAACTTGCCGCCAGCAACACGTCATGCAGGCTCAATTGCTGTGGGTTGCTGAGGGTGCACCAGTTAGGTGCTGCAGAGCAGTGGGGACATGAAGCTGTTTCAACTGCCCAGGCTGGGGGCACACTATTGGCATACCTTTCTGTCAGTGGTCAGCCGAGGCCCACTTCCCCGTGCGGGAAAAGGCCAGACATCAAACGGTCCACTGTTTTCAGAGGCCTGGCAACGATTGGCAGCCTGACCCTGTCCACAAATGGACCCAGCGGGGGCTTCAAGAGACAGTCATGCTAGCTGTACGGGGCCACACTTTGCGCCTTCAGGGGACTTGGTTCTTGGTGTGCCGCCAGCCACTGGAGCTATCTCCAGCTTGTCACCGGCGACTGGCAGGTTCTTGTCTGCTTTGGGGCCATTCGTTTTGGCGGCCAGCAGCCGACTGTCAGCCTGCAGGGGAGGCTGTTTGCACAGGATGTGGCAGCCAGCTATAAAGCGCTGCCAGGGTCACTGCCAGCGGCTGCGTAGCTTCTTGACATCTGCGCTACCCTGGGAGCGCAGGGAGCCCGCCTGGGTTTCTGCGCTGCTGTCCGCGCCATCCTCCGTGGCGCTGCTGAAGCGGCGCTGCAGGGCAGCAATCTTGCTGCCCAAGGGGCCCATCCTGCCACGGCGCACCTGCATGGACTGTGATGTTGTCATATCGAGTATTGAGAGAACTGCCCACACAGGAAAGCTGCTGAGCCGCAGTGCGTCTTGCCTGTACCTCTGAGCCACAGTTGCCTGAGAGGGCTGTTGGTGGCTGGTCCTGTTGCATGTGACAGACACCCAGCAAAGAGCGTGATATTCAGGTGAGCAAGCCTGCTGCCTTCATTCTGTTGGGCACGCACCTGCCCCTGAGTGGTCAAGGGCAAGGCCTGTCTGTCACAGGGCTGCTTACTCTGCATGCAACACAACGTTCACAACTCTGTTGGAGTGCCTGTCGAGCTCGCACCTGTCCCGCAGTTGGAGAGCCGCTGCTGTCATCCCTTGCTGCCAGGACTGGCCCCACTGATGAGCTGGATCTGTCGCCCTGGGCGCCTCCTGGAGCTGCCTGGGAGCCTGCACATACCACAGGAGGAGCTGCTGTGTGCTCCAGCCACAGCACTATACGTTTGAGGCCCGCAATTGAAGCCAGGGCAGGCACAAATATCTACAAACCTGTGGGTTGGCACGAGACCCCTTGCTTAAACCACACAGATCAGGCAGCGACACATTTACACTGCTGTAGTGCCCGTGGCAGAGGCATTTGCACACGTGCAAGGCTGGCTGCCAGACAAAAATGCCTCCATGTACACCAAGCAGTCAACAGAGCCATCAAATGCAAGCTGGATACTAGCTGGCAGACGTGGCTGCAACAGAACAGGAGAAGGCTCACCTTGCACAGATGCTACGGCACGTCTCACAACACTGCTGTCGACGGGCGGGCTGGGCTCCGACTCGTCAGCGCTCTCCTGCACCCGCAGCTCCGAGCTGCTGGGCTGGCCCAACCGCTTCAGCCTGCCAGGGGGGTGGGTGGCCCCATGGTGTGTGTTTTGCAAGGCTGCAGGGTGCACCCCAGAGGCCACCTCCTGTGTGGAGCTGTCAGGCTCCGCCAGCTCTATCACTGTGTGCCTGCTAGACCACTGCAACCTGCACGTCACAGGGAATGTATGGGCAGCAAGACCTCCATGCCGCTGTCAGCAGTGAACTGGCACCACAGCAAACGGCCTTTGACTGTTACCCTGCAGCAGACGGCCTGGTGACTTCTGCCTGGAGCCGTGGCCCACCCGAGAAACAGATTGAAGGGCATGACAGGTGCTCAAAGATGGCACCGGGAAGACCAGCTGGGCAGCAGTGCAGGCTACATCGCAGCTGGCTTGCAAGCTTCGCAGCCTATCATGCCAAACAATTGCAAATGGGCAGCCCCTGTCATGTCAGTGACCATTACGCCAGCTGCCCCAAAGCAATTGTGAGGCAGCTTGCTATTCCTGGCCTAAGGTTGGCCCCTCCTCCCCCCCTGCCTTCTCAGTGACTCATATCAGGATACGGCTTTGACTAGCCACTTACACAGGCTCCCCGGCAGCCTCTGCTTCTGCAGCCTCCATGGCCTGGTGGGCCTCCATGTCTCCTGGTGTCATGGAGGCAGCCTGTCGGAAGCGCTGGGATGCATGCGCGACCGCCTGGGCTGCAATCACCTGCAGCAGAGCTCAAGCAGGCTTGCCCCCTGGCTGTTAGCCCACTGCGGGTGGTGCAGGCTCTAAGACATGGGCCACTGCCTGGACTGCAATGAGCTGCAGCAGGGAACATGCGGAGTTGCACCCTTGGAGCCGCTTTGCTGCGTTGGAACAGGGACGATTTGCCACAAGCAGGCTCTGTGCCGTCCAGTAAATCTGGCAGCAAGAGCAGGGCAGTGGTGCACACTGTCACATCGACCGTGAAGCATTGAGATGGGCACAACAAGTGCTGCTCCGACCCACCCCAGCACTGCACTGGCAGACATGGACATGGCTGCACTAGCAAGGCTGGTTCCAACTGCAGAGCAGGCAAACCCTGGGCACATATGCAAGGGACCAGCAGGCACAGGCCGGACACCAGAGCCTAGCCCTGCCTTTCAGAGCATAGATGAGCTCCTCATAACATCAGCCAGGCAGGGAGAGATGGACGCACCGCAGCATCCCCGCCAAACTCGCCGCTCATGTAAACCGCAGGGTTGAACCCAGACCCTGCGGTGTTGAGGAGGCTGGAGCGCGGTGTGATGCCGGCACGGGGCGTGCCATAGTCCCCTGAGGAGAGGGCTGAGGCAAACCCTGGGCGACTGCTGCTGCTGAACATTGATGCGCCGTGCCGCCAACTGCCAGGGGAGGTGGACCTGCAGGCGGGCAGCGAGAGGATGTGGACATGTGCAGCATTGTGATGGGTCAGTGCCTTATTGGCACCTGTGAGAGCCACAGCTGTGGGGAGAGGTGGACCTGCAGGCAGCCGAGGTGGGCACAGGAGACCATGTCATGTGCCAAGGTGCAGAGCCTGTCTGGCACCTTATCGTGCCGCAGCTGCCTGGGGGAACCGACCTACAGGCGGTCAGCAGAGGCTCTGCTAGTCCATTGTTCCAAAGGACCATTTTGAAGATGAAAGCCTATTTGGCATCCTGAGAGGCCACAGTTGCCAGAAGAGGAGACCTGTTTGCTGTGGTCGTGTCTTCAAAACAAGAGGCTCTCCTCAGCTGTGGGTGCACAGCAGCCACACAGCAGTCTTGAAAGAACACTGCAGGCCCTTTCACAGGGCACCAGTATGGCTGGCAAGTGATGCCACCCTAAGCCCTAAACCCTGACATGCAGAGGCCACCAAAGGGGCTACCCTGCACCCCTGCAGATACGGTTTGCAGACACTGAAAGGGCAGAGCAGCAGAGGGTGCCCCAGGAAGGCACCCCTGGGCTCATATTGGGGGTTGACGCCCGGTGCAATGCATTGCCACGCAATGATACAGCGCTGCAGAACGCAGTCTGGAGGCCAATTGCACGCGCTGACCTGACGGAGCGGCGAGAGGTTGCCCGTGAGAGTCGTCCAGGGGTCCGCGTTGCGCTCCAAGTGCTGCCCAGCCGGGCCCCCTCCACACTGCGGCCGCGGTCCTCACCCTGCAAGTGCTAGCTGTCCAAGTTGGTGGCAGAGGCTGCATGCGAGGCAGCCTTTGAATTCAAATATGTTTGCAGACCTCCATACATACTGTGGCATCATGTGGCCGTCATGTTGGTGGGGATGGGCTGCACAGATGCCAGCACTGTACAGGCAGGTGATGTGCTTTCACCTGTGCCGCATGTTGCACACCAAGGCAGCACCTCAGACGGGGAACCCTTACAACAGAAGTCCTGCACTGCTGCGCATTCCTGGTCAAACAGAGGCAGAGACTACGGACCACTGACGGCAGCATTCATCCTGACACCCAGGTCATGGCGCCTCCCTGTCCTGAGGAGGGCACGGTCTGCACGCCACGGCAGGACTCGAAGACAGCATGGGGCCTTACACCCGCTTAGGCTCAATGCAGCAGAGAGACTGCAGCCCTGGTACAGGCAACTTCAGATTCCGCACCTGCCCCTCTGCGTCCCTCTGGTCATCCGAGAAGTCCTCCAGAGCTGCATCCTCGTGCAGGGCATGGCGTGAGAAGCGCCCCAAGCTGTTCCGTGAGTTGCGGGGCTCTGTTCCAGCGGTGGTGCCAGATCCGCGCCGCCCAACATCTGACAGGCTGCCATACAGGGCCCTGGGGCGCTGCTGCTGTGGCAGCTCGTTCAGGCTGCCGTGCAGGGAGCGGTGGGCCTGCTGCTGCTGCTGCTGCTGATGCCAAGAGATTCCTGTGCTCACAGCCTGCAGGTGGCCAGCAGGAGAGCCTGTCAGCCGATGAGCAGCAGCCTGCAGGTGGCCAGCAGGAGAGCCTGTCAGCCGATGAGCAGCGGGCCGTGCAGCCAGGTTGCAAAGGGAGTCAGGACGGGGCAGCAGGACAGGGCAGCTCGCCCAGCACACAGCTTGCCACAGAGCGCATCAGGCTATGTACTGTTGTGGCTGGACCCCAAGCAGGGACAAGCAAGGATGCTCACTGCAGAAGCGCTGTGCCAGAGGTTGCTCACCAGAGCAGCGCTGAGCAAGTGGGAGCTCACTGAAGCAGCGCTGTGCAGAGGGGCGCTCACTGAAGGAGCGCCGTGCAACTGGGTGCTCATCAATGCAAGGCTGTGCTGGAGGTGGCTCACTGAAGCACCCCTGTGCAAGGGGGTGGTCTCTGAAGCAGCACTGTGCAGACCTGATGGCTGCGGTGCTTTCGGGTTGGTGTTTGGCAGTGACAGCTCTGAGGCTCCCGAGTCCAGAGAGCCTTGGGCGCAAAGGGGGCCAGCGCTGCTCGCTCAGCACACAGAGACAGGGAGCCCATCAAAAAGCATCAGTAGCTCACTGAAGAAGCACTGTGCAGGGCCAACTGCCTCCGGCGGTCCGGGCTCGTGCTGGGCGGCGCGAGCTCTGCAGCCCCCGCTGACGTGTTGGCGGTGCTGCGCAGGGCTGCAGACAGCGACCGGCGCAGCGCGGCCTTCTGGGCGCTTCTGCTGCGGACGTGGGCACCCTCTGCAGCTGCAGCCACTGCGGCAGCGGCCGTCGGGAAGTCGCTCCTGCACCACAGCAGTGTCATGCTCTGTCAACTGGAGAGCCAGCAGGTGGAGCATGTACAGTGTCACACACGACAGGACTGACAATGAGAGTGTGCTGAGCAGCCCATCAGCAACCTAACAGGACAAGCAGCAGGAAAAGTGATGTGCAATACTTTCCGGCTGCCCACCGAGGCCCAGAGCAGACAAGCCTGCTGGACCCTACATGCCAGCAGCTGGACAGGCATGCCAGGAGGCCCTGGAGAACCCCAGCAAGCTGAGCTGCTTATAGCAGGGCTGTGTCACGAGCTCAGTGCACATGCCGAGAACAGCACACTGACCTGCTGGACACACCAATGCCCTGCCAGCTGCGGTGGCTGGCAGCCGTGTCCAGGACACTGGCATCAGCTGCAGGGCTTCTGTCCCTGGTCTCATCAGCAGGGGCCCGCCTACTGGCAGCCTCCGCCACATCTCCGGCGCTGCTGAAGACAGACTTCGGCACAGAGGGGCCTGTGGTGGTGATGCCTGCCGTGTCCAGGACACTGACATCAGCTGCAAGACTTCTGCCCTTGGTCTGATCAGCAGCAGCCCGCCTGCTGTCAGCCTCCGGCACATCTCCAGCGCTGCTGAAGACAGACTTTGGCACAGAGGGGCCTGTGGTGGTGATGCCTGCTGGCTTTGCATCCTGCACGGTGGGGGACCAGCAGGGTGAGTAGCAAGCTCAGCACCCTGCCGGTGATACAAGTGTGCCGATGAAAGAGTCTGTAGCAAACCTATCCTTCGCGCCCACGACGCTCCAAAAACACTGAGGGGTTGCATGCAGCATTTGTCAAGGTTCTGCGTCCCATGCTACCTCAGAATGCCTCTAGATGGCCCAGCTCTGCTTGCGACCAACACAACAAGGTCTTGTCGCAGGGGTTCACAGTGGTGATCAGCCCCCACCACATAATTTGACCTGCACCACATGTGCTGAGCAGCCCGGCTGGTGCGCTCACCTGTGCCTCCCAATCCACATCGCTGAGCCTGGGCCGGGCTGCCGCCCGCTTGCCCCACCGTGGCTGCGGCCCAACTGCTGCAGCTGCCCGCGCCTTGCTCGGGCTGCCAGCTCCCTGCAAGTAATGGGAAACCAAATAAACAGATAATGCTTAACCAATAGCCACTGCAGTCCATAGGAAGCACAAGCTTCAAGCAGCACTTGCACAAAGCTTGAAATTCCTCAGCTTGCTGCTGCCCGGCCTGGCCTCCACTTGTCACCTGCTGCAGCCAAGGGTGCGCCTGCTGCTGCTGGGCGTGCTGGATGGCAGAAAGCATGTTCTCCCGAAGCGAGTTCTTGCGGAAAGACGTCCCGTTTGAGGTATGGGCTGGGTCAGTGGCCCATGCTGCAGCCTGACTGCCAGCCGGGGTAGGAGCTTGCTCAAGCCCAGAGCCTGTATCATGGCAGAAACGATGTGTCATGGGGCTGCCAGTCCTCTGCTGCAGAAGGCTGGCACAGGCAGTCCAAGAGCAGACCTTACGCAGCGTTGATGCCCTCAGCCCCAAATAGAAGAGCGAGTAGTGCATGGCAGCCAGCCTGACAGAACAGCGCTCTGCATCTGTGGTGCATTGCAGTGCAGCGGCAGCTACCTTCTAAATGGCACGAATGAGTCTGTGGTTGAAGCCCAAATAGGGAAGAGGTACACACCTGATGCAGGAATCTCTGCCTCCTGCCGCCCAGAACCTCGAGGTGTGGAAGCCCTGCCCGCAGAGTTGGAGCGCTGGGCAACAGGCGTCGGCGATGAGATGCGTCTGCGCTGCCTGTGCCCCTTGCCCTTGGCCACAGCCGGGACTGCTGTGCGGATGCGGCCCAGGCTGTGCTGCCTCTCAGCCAGGGATGCATCCGAGGGCTGTGACTGCAGATCAGCCTGAGCGGAGCCTTCCCGAGCCTGCTGCTGCTGCGGCAGCAAGTCCTGTGTGGGTGTGCCCAGGCTCCTGCCAGCTGGTGACTGGGAGGTCCTGCAGGTCAGTTCAGTGAGTGTTCCTGAAGGAACAGCGAATGTTCCTGCAGGATCAGCATATGGTCACCTGTAGTCAGCTATCCATGATGCACATGATGCGCAAGCCAGGGTGATGCAACAGACCACTGAAGAGGACTAAATTGGGGATGGACAGCAGGCAGCCAGCATAGGAGGCAGCTCTGAGCATGGTTGAGCTGAATAAGAGAGAGAAAAAGGAAGGGAGGGGACGACCTCCGCTTTGCTGAAGCTGCAGACGGCACTGCAGCAGCTGAGATGCCTGAGAGTGCAGCAGCGCACCTGGGAGACCCTTCTCCATCTGTACCAGATGCCCTGCCAGGCAGCTGTCCACCCCTGGGCCTGCCAGCATGTCTCTGCTCCCGACTCCACCTGCTGAAGGACAGGCTCTCAGGACCTGCCTCATATACTGCGCCAGCAGGCTCCAACTCCTCTGCGAGGTCGTCCTCCGGCAGATAGAACTCACTCTGCATGGCACCCCTGTGCCTGCAGGTATGCAAACCTAGCGTCAGTTTCTGTGCCCGCCTGCTGGCTCACACTACCCCAAACAGCTGCTCAGCAGCCCTGCCATGCAGCCAGAGTGTTGGGCAGTGCTCCCCGGTCAAGAGTCTGTTCTGCAGCCCTGCCACGCAGCAAGAGGGTCTGCTGCCAGGCAGCCAAGGTGTTGGGGGCCCACCTGTTGGCCACGTCCAAGCCCTCGCTGTCCCCTGGGGGCTGCGAGGCTGCATCTGGGTCAATGTCCATGGCTCCAGGGGCACTGCTGCGCGCGGCTGGAGCTGTAGCCTGCAGCAGCATTGGATGACCGCATTTGCTGCACTGGGGAGGCAAGGCACTGCCTTGAGCATCTGGTAACCCATGTTTGAACCTTTCACAGGAACCAAGGGGGTCATGTTCACTGAAAAGAAGCTGAGGCAAGCTCCTGTGCAAGGGACAGGAGAGGTGAGAGGAACTTCTGTCAAAGGAGCATGTGCTCACAGGAAACAGACATCAACAGCGTTTTCGTTGTGCAAGGTGCTGTGCAGGGTGTCAAGGATGCTTGCAGGAGGACCTACCCGTTTCCAACTGTTCCTGTTGCTGCTGACCTCCCTGAGCAACCTCTGCTGCTCCTGCTCCTGGTGCTGCTGGCGCTGATGCTGCTGCTGGCGCTGCCTGACGGTGAAGTTGGCCTGCACCGCAGCGGCAGCGGCAGCTGCAGCCCCGATTGCAGCCGCCCTCTGCTGCTCCCGCAGACGCTGCTCCCGCCGACCACGCTCCCGTAGACGCTGCTCCCGCTGAGCGTGCTCCAAACCTGAGTCAGTCCCAGATGCCGGATCTGCAGCTGCCTGCATGCCTTGCATGGGTGCTGGGGCGGTCAGCACAGCGCGGTCGCCAGCCCGGGCCCCTTGCTCTGGCTGCACTCGGCCGCCAGCCTGCTGTCCCCTGTGCGTGGAAGCTGGCTCCACAGGCGCAGCTCTGCTGCCGGCCTGAACCCCTGGCATGGGTGCTGGCACCTCCTGGCCAGCACCGAGCACCCCTACTGTGTGCGCGGGGCCTGCTGGTGAGGACTCATCCTCAGCAGGCTGCAGCACATGCGGGGCAGGGCCTCCTGCCCGCACCGCGCCTGGCTCCTGCCCCTGCCCGGGCAGGGCGACCACAGGGCTCCCGAAGGCGGACCTGGTGCCCACCCCGTTGAGGATGGCGTGGTGCTGGAACGCCACGGAGCGGCTCTGCAGAGCCCCCGGGGAGCGCGGGCGGGGGGCTCTCCCGGCCTGAGGCCTCTCTGCAGAACGCAGCATGTCTGAGGGGGTGCGGCAGCAGGCTGGGGAGATGTCTGATGACACTGCTGCTGCACAGTGCTGGCCGTGCCGATTCTCACACCACAACTGCAAGGACTGACAGTGTTCAACGGCACGGCCTCCACTGTGCAGCAGCAGTGTCGTGCATTGGCAGGCATGTCTGCAGCACAGGAGTGCCTGCCAAGCAGGTGCAGAGGCAAAGTCTGCAGACCAGGCTGCCCAATCCCACCTGCAGACGCCTGGGAGAGTCCTGGCCCCTAAAGCTCTCAGCCTCACATACGAGGTGCTGATGCAGACCATGTACTGGTGCAAGAACAAGCTGCCCCACAACCCACCTGCGGATCCCTGATGTTGAGCCAGCCCGCCTGCGGAGCCCTGAAAAGACAGGGCCCCTGCGGAGCCCTGGAAAGACAGCCCATCAGCTGAGGAGGCAGCCCTGCGGACACTTGAGGACGCAGCCCAGCTGCAGACCCCTGGGGAGACAGCCCACCTGCAGACCCCTGGGAAGACAGGCCACCTGTAGAGCCCACCTGCGGACCCCTGGGGAGGCAGCCCACCTGCAGAACCCTGGTTTTGAGGGAGCTCACCTGCAGACCCCTGGGGAGTCAGGCCCCCCTCCCCTGCCTTCCTGAAGCTGCCGCTGCTCATGATATTCCAACTATGATCCCCGCCGCCAAAGATCGACTCGCTGGGCCTGTGCTCCTGCCGCACCACCCTGCTGGCTGGAGAGGCCATCACGTTCTCGTTGGGCAGCTGGCGGGGTGGGGGCGGCAGGTAGCCATGGGCTCGTGCCTGGGTCCCGCCGGCACCTGCCTGGCCACGGCTGGCCCAGGTCGACCGCAGCTGGGGCATGGCCTCCCGCGCTGAGCCCCCGCTTAGGGAGCGGGACAGGGCACGGGTATGTGGGCCTCGGCCAGGCATCTGTGGCCCTGCAAAGGTCGATGGCATGTAAATTGATGCGGATTCTAGTGGCACGAAGTGTGCAAGGTGCGCGTCTGTTGGGGGAAGTGGCAGGGTGCACGAGCGATGAGGCACCAGCGAACCAGCATTGACTGCTCAGATTACTTGAGGCCCGCCACCGGTTGGACTTGCTTGCAGTGTGGCGTGTTGCCACAGGCTGGGCCCACGGACCAGTGCTGGCAGCCTGAGGTGCTGGTGGATGCTGATGCAGGGCCACGAGGCAGTACAGAGAAGCAAACATTGGCCAATCACAGACACACATGAACGTTCAGGGAGCCTCCCCAGCATAGAGCACTATGAGCAGAGCAAGCTTGCTTCTTGGCATGAAGCCCCACCTTGTGCCGCGCCAGATGCACCGCTGGAGGGACCAGCATCCATCCCATCTAGCGCTGGCAGCAGCTGGGGAGGGTCGGCGCTCAGCATGGCAGCGCTCAGCTCAGCAGCGTTTTGCTCAGCAGCAATGTGCTCAGCAGCATTCTGCTCAGCAGCGCTGTGCTCAGCAGCGCTCTGCTCAGCAGGACCCTGCTGAGTAACGCCAGCCTCTGCGTCGTCAGCTGCTAGCAGAATGGCCGACCGGGCCCCCTCAGAGCTCTCTCGCAGCTCCCTTGACACATTGCGACTGTGAGCGCCTGGCGCGACACTGCCTTCATGCCGCTGCAGAGTACGACAAGAAGGGTCACACCATGCCCTATGTGCAGAGCACCGCCGCACAACGCATGAGAGCGACAAGGATCCCTGGGCTGCAACACTGGTGCTGAGGTCGCATCCCAGCATGGCGGTGCAAATCATCAAGGGCCTGTGATGCATAAGGTCTCACAGCAGGCCAGAGTCTGCCTGCCTGGGATGGAGTGACCACAGGCCAGTGTGTACAGAGTCTGCATGCACTAGCATCAACAGGACTGCTTGCGCACCTTGGTGCTGCTGGCAGCTAGCTCTGGAACGCCGGCAGGCGCCTGCTGTGCAGAAGGCTCAGCCTGGCGCCGCCCCCAGTCGTCCTCTGAGAGGCGATGGGAGCGCAAGGCCCCGCAACGCCCAGCTGGCCTCCCCATATCAACCTCAGGGCTGGGGGCAGGAGTCAGGGGGACGTCTGTGCCCTCGGCGACACTGCCCCTTCCATCGGTCCCAGCCGGCGGCGGCCTGTTGCTGTGGCCGCCGCCATGCTTCAGACTCTGCGCCAGCACAGGGGCAGCAGCTGCCACACTGGCAGGCAGGTCTGAGATAGGAAAGGGAGAGGGCAGCAGATCCTCATTGGCTGGCTGCTGCTGCTGCGGCTGCTGCTGCAGTGAGGCCTGGGCAAAGGGGGTGGGCAGCTGTGCTATGAGCTGAGGCTGGGGCTGTGGGGGAGCCAGCGGTACTGGCGGACCTGCGGCAGGGAACAACGAGTGCTGAGCGCAGGCAGCACCTGCATCTCAACCCCAGCGGGTTGTCATGGCCACAACACCCATTCCAGGGCAAGGAGAGAGGACTGACGTATGCGGTCCTCTGCACAAGGCAAACACCCAGGGGCACTCAGCATGTGCATGCAGCACCTCACCTGCTGGGGGTAGATTGTTATCCCTTGGATCGAACTTGGCCGGCAGCTGCATCTGGCGTGCGTCCATAGGAGCCTGGGCTGTGCTGGCCGCCCCACCAACACCCTTGCCCCGCCCAGCAGCGGCGGATGCAGCGGCTGCAGGCTGCAGGTTGCCAGCAGCAGGGGCAGCAGTTTGCCCTGCTGCTGAGTGCCCAGCCACAGGTGCTGGGTCACCAGCAGGGGTAGTGGTTTGCCCTGCTGCTGAATCCCCAGGCACAGGTGCCGCTGGCTCCAGCCTGGTGCCAACAGGGCCAGCAGTCTGCCCTGCTGCTGCCTCAACCCTAGCCACAGTGTCTGGCTCCAGCTTGGCACCAGCAGGGGCAGCAGTCTGCCCTGCTGCTGCCTCCCCGTCCACAGGTGCTGGCCCCAGCCTGGCGCCAGCAGGCGGACCAGTCTGCCCTGCACCTGTCACCACAGCCTGACTGGTGCCGACACCCATGCTTGATGGGCCCAGCCAAGCAGCAGTGGGGACAGCGCCCTGACCTGCAGGGGCCTCTGCATCATGCGACCCCGCTGCGGTGTCGTCTGCGGGAAGAGCGCCCCGACCTGCAGGAGCCTGTGCAGCAGCAGGCTCCGCATCAGCCTCCGCAGCTGCATCACTGACTGCAGCAGCACCCGCAGGAATATGCCTGACGGTGACACTTGCCGCCTGGGTCGGCTGGCTGTCGCTGCCCGAGGCCATCAGGCCGGGCAGCTCATAGAGAGCCTCAGAGTCAGGCGCACTGGACACGCCAGACACCATGACAGGCGACCGGCTGGCTGGGTCCCCGAGGGAGCTGGTGGGGCTGTCAGCGGGGGGCAAAGAGACCTTGTCTTCTGCCACTGGCAGCCTGTGGCTTGCAGCATAGGCAGGCATGCCACGGTCTGTGTCTGGCAGCACGTGGCTTGCAGCGACAGCAGACATGCCATGGTCTGCATCTGGCAGCCTGGGGCTTGCAGCGTCAATGGACATCTGGGCCTGGTCAGTGGGCTGGGTTGGCTTAAAGTCCAGACTAGGTGGAGCCTGGGAGGACGGCCCAATTTTGGGTATGGGCACCCAAGGCTTCCAGACACGTGTGTTGCGGGTGCTGCCGCCTGTATCCAGCTTGGAGGGGCCTGCAGAAGGGTGGTACTCCTCAGCAGACAGCCAGACGCCAGGTCAAACTAGTTTTAGGTCAACCATGTCATGGCTTGCTGGTTAACCAAGCGAAGGTGCTCTGGCCAGCATATGCGTCTGAAAGTACAGCAGGAGTCACACAGTCCTTTGCATCAGCTTCACATGCAGGACTGCTACATGAGGCACATCCTGCCAAAGAAAGCCAGTGGCTCCACACTGCCAAGACTGGGCAGCAGAACAAGTTTGAGCCTCCCTCGTCTTAGCCACCAGGACAGGATGGTGCCCAGCATGCTACAACACAGCAAAGCTGGACAGCGGCCGCTGCAACAGAGCATGACCAGACAGCAACCCCAGAAAGCTGCACAGCAAGTATCACAAGCGGCACACTTCACTGCAGAGCTGCCCCCACCTGGAGTGTCATCAGACTCAGCAGCTCCCCCGTCGGGACTGTGCACCTCGGTCAACAGCGGCAGCGCTGAAGAGGTCCCGCGCATCAAATTAGGGACGGCCGGCAACTGCAGAGCAGCAAGGCAGCAGGGCTCGGCGACTTGTGAGCACATGCCCGCCCATCAGGGCAGCACCTGGAGACCAGGGAGTGCGATAAATTTGAACAGCACGAGCAGTGCTGCATGAGGGAGAGGCGTCCACTGGGGACGTGCAGACCGGGTTCAGAGTCGCAGCCTTGCACAGCCCACAGGCCAGCACTGACACTGCTGCAGAAGGCCAAGGGTTACAGGCGGTCTGCTGCTGGGTGTCAACCAGGCAAGCGTGGCCTGCTTGCACCCCGAGAGTCAGGTGCAGGGTGCATATCAGAGCTTTAGGGTTGAGCATGCCAGGCAGGGCAAGTGCTCATGGAGGAGACCCACTGAAGTCCTGCGTCTTACTCACCGGGGCGGGGGCAGCCGGCCCCAGGTGTGCTGACAGCTGCTCTATGCCCCTCATCACTTCTGAGTCAGGTCGCCTGGAGCGGCCAGAGGAGACTGCACAGCCACACAGCAGCATGTCATTGCAAACATGTTGCAGCTGCAACTTATTTGGTGCTGCTCAGAGCACAGGCACAACAAGTGGCCAAAAGAGATTGCAGGGGTCACAGCTGCATGAGGTCAGCATTTGTGCTCTGCACAGGTGTTGCTGTGCCAGCCAGTGGTCGGGAATGCTTCCAGCAGCAACGGGGGAGACCTTACTGCACAACACAGCCAGGTCACATGAAGCAACAACAACAGTGTCTCACAAGTGCACTACTCTTGGTTGCCCTGTGCATGCTCAGCTTGGCAGTGGTTTGCCTACAATCAGAGATGCACAGCATGTCAAGCAACACGCCGGTGCGCAACTCAAAGAGGTTGCAGCACTGCAGACGTGCTTGCCGTGCAGCACACCCACCGCCATCACAGTGCTGAACCCTAAGCAGATGTTGCTCACCGGAACGCCCCTCCCGCCGCCGCACGCCGTTCACCCTGGCCATGCGGTGCGCCCCCAGCTCTGAGCTCTGCTGGCGCAGGCGCTGCAGCAGACGCACCTCCGCCTGGACCATCTGCTGCGGCGGAACACCCTGGGGTTCCTGCAAAAGCGTTTCCCAGATCAGTTCAAGAGTACCAACCTGTGTCCTGTGGCGCTGCTCAGCTAGTGCTGCTAGGACAGCTAGTGTGCCCTCAGCAATCTGCACAGGAGAATACTGCCTGCAAGATAGGGCATCATGAGGCTGGACACCAGGCCTGCTGATGCTCAAGCCAAGTGTTGCCGGGGGGGGCACAACCCCAAGAAGGATTCTAGGTCTCGCAAAAAACCAGTCCTGTCAAAGGACACCCAGTTGAAGGTTTGCAATGGCAGAGCAACCCCCGGGGCGATGCGCCAACACAGCGCCAACTCTCAGGGTGGCCAGGGGCTGCTGCTGAGCTGCCAGCAAAACAGCGTCCAGAGCAAGGTTGGCAGGCTCAGGCTGGACCTGTCCCTCCAGCCGATGCAACCAGTCAACTGCACAGACACACCAGCTGCATGGGGCCCGCCCGTGGCGGCGACCGTGACCTTTCCACGCTGGAATCTCGGGCGCGCCGCTCAGCGGCCAACACCTGCCGCTTCAGCTGCTGCTGCCGAAGCTGCTGTGCCACCAGCAAGGTCTGCTGCGAGGCGTCTGAATCCGAGCCAGGCTCTGCACAGGAGGGAGACAAGACCGCTGAGTGGGCGCAGTGCAGGCAGCTGCGCGATTGCCGTGCCACAAGCAAGGTCTGCTGAGAGGCGTCAAAGACCATGCTGGGTGTTTGCACAAATGAGGTGAGCAGCTGCTGAGGGACATTGCAGGCAATTGCAGCTCAAGCAGCTCTGCTGAGGGACATTGCAGGCAACCACAGAGCTGCTTGCCCGTTAGCAGCCCGTACTTAGAGTTGCTTCAGCCTAAGGAACCAGCAGGAAAAGTACTCAAGGTCACAGAACATGCAGCTGCGTGCACAAGACAGTGATGACTGCAGGCATTGAACAGCAGCCGTCAGGAAGAGGCATCGCCAGACAGAGCTGCCTTCAGCGTAGCTGTCGCAGGTGCAGTGCAGATGAAAAGCAGGCAGATGCACAAAAGGGTCAGATGCTGACTGCAGGCATTGCACAGCAGCCGTTAGAAGCAGGCATCGCCATATGCGTCTGCCTTCAGCGTGGCTGTCGCAGGTGCAGTGCAACTGAATGCAGTAAACAGCAGGATGTCAACCTTGCGCCCCTGCCGCAGGAGACCCGACAGAAAGCCCTAGCTTTGGACAGAACCCCCTGGCTCAGCTGCTTTGAGGAACACAATCTGAAGATGAGCCGTGTCAGCGACTGGAGGCTGCTTCTGCCCACCTGCACAGTGCTATGCTGCCAGGCAGCCATCTGCTGGCAGCTTCGGGACCATTCGTCTCACCGCCATGAGAGCTCTAAGCAGATCAAAACACACTTTCGAAGCTATGCAGGCAGTCAGCACCTGGGCCTGGGCCAGCAGAGGGCCCACCTGCATGATGCTGAGCTGCCACTTGTGCCGCCTGCTGGCGCTTGCCGATCTTGCGCCTCCCCACGACGGCTCCCTTCTCCAGCTGCTGCTGGCGCAGCTTCAGAGCCTCCCTCTGGTAGTGAGCTCCTTGGTCCACTGCACGCTGCAGGCGATCAATCTGGGCAGGCTGCTGCACAGGGGCCAGGTGCACAGGCTGGGGGCCCTGCAGCAGAATCAGTCAAGTGTCAACTGGAGGCGTCAGTCGTTGAGGAGGCACTGTGGCTGTGGGTTGCTCCATGGGGCGCAAGGAGCATGGGCTGGCGGCCCTGCAGCAGAATCAGTCCAGCATCAGATGGAGGCATTGGTTGTTGAGCAGGCACTGTGGCTGTGGGGTGCACTATGGGGCCCGGCGGGCACAGGCTGGCGGCCGTGCAGCAGAAGCACCTCAGTGCCAGAAGAAGGCGTTCATCGTTCAGGAGGCATTGTGGGTTTGAGGTTTGCTCCACAGGGGGAATGGGAACAAGCTGGTTGTCCAGCAAGTAATGGAAACTGCAGATGGTGGGCTAGAGCTCTATGTCGGCAGCGGGTGCGACAAAACCTGCACAATGTGGAGGTGGCTGTGCTGCGTGCAGGTGTCTCCACCGGCTGAGCTACCCTGCAGCAGAGCTCCAAGGTTTCAGCGCGAGGTGGCGCGGTGCCGGAGCAGGTGGCTGCGTCGCCAGGCAGGTGAGCACATGCTCCACATGGCTCAACAGACTGGCTGGCACCCCTGCAGCTCAAGCTGACTGAGCGCATCAAGCAGCCCCATCTGGGATGGAGCTGGTGGCCGGAGGGCCGAGCACTGTGAGGCAGCACCCTGAATTCCGCGGAGGGCCATGCTCTGCTTTAGCCTTGGAACACACCTGCGCCCCGGGCCGCCGCGCGCTGCGGGGCAGCCTGTAGTCGCTCGCACGCACAGCATGCTTGGCGTCTTCGTCTCCTGAGCCGTGAGCCACAAAGTCCAGATCCATGCGTGTAGGCTGCTGCATGCCCAGATCTTCGACAAAGTCAGTGCTGCCCTGCACAGTGGAGATGAAAGGTGGGACCTCAGGCATGCAGCCCAGCCTTGAGGTGGCAAGCCCAAGCTGTGTGCCTCACCCCGAAGTCCTCTGAGCTTTGCTGGCAGCGCCCGCTACAAAGCGGAGCTCTGCGTCCACAGTGCTACAGTGCTAGAAGACTTTGCATGAAAGGCCAGGGGGCATTGCATGCTTAGCCCATGCAGTGCGTGCACAGGCTGCACTGCCTGATGCAACTGCTGGTCCGTGCAAGTGAATTGTGCATGGCAGGGGAGCCCAATGTTGTGCCTAGAGGTGTGGGCTACTCCGTGAGGGGGTCAAGTGTACAGGAGCAGCCCATTTGCTGGCCCAGAGCATCTGCTGCAGACAAGCCAGGCCACCTGTGGACGGGGGCCCTGGCCGACGCTTGCACACACAGCCAGGCCAGGCCCCACCTGTGTCTGGGGCCCGCCATCAGAGCCCTGCACCTGCAGCCCGCCCTTGCTCTCCTGCTCTGGAGTTGTGGGGGCCGGAGGGGCAGCCCCGGCTTCATGGAACGCGCTTGTGGCTGAGGCTGTGCCCACCCGATCTGGAGCCCACCCAAGCTTCTTGGCCCGCACCTTGAGGGAGTCCCGCAGGCGGGAGGAGGCCGGCAGGGGCCGGATCTCCTCAGCCCTGCAGACGCAGCACGCAATCAACCCGTCGGTCAACCAGATGCATGCACTTGTGCCCACCAGAGGTTGGAACGAGCCGCTTGTGCATGTGGCTTACGCTACGCTGTGCCACAGGCAAGAAGCACAAGCTTTAGGCAACTGATTATATGTTGTTTACTCTGAGAGCCGCTCTGCTGCAGGCCTTCGACCTGCCAGCGCAAAGCGCTTCGCAAGTCATGTGCCTCTGTTGTTGCAAGGCCTGCTTGGGATATGTCAGGCCACACCTGGTCTGCCACAGGCTATGCTACTCAAGCAAACACAACACTGGTCGAAACTGCAGATAAGGAACCCCCACCTGGTCTGCTGCGGTCCCAAGCGAGCACACAATAAGAAACCTCGTGTGCAGATGACAAGCCCCCACCTGGTCTGCAGCGGCCCCAAGCAAGCACACTATCGTCAAATTGCCTGTGCAGGGGACAAACCTCCACCGCGGCCCCAAGCAAGCCCACGATGGTCGAAACTCCCTGTGCAGATGATCAACCCCCCACCTGGTGTGCTGCGGCCCCAGGCGCTCGTGCATGCGGCTGGCACTGCGCTGTACCACCTTCTCCTGCCCGCTCTGGAGGACTGCGCTGACTGCGCGGCGTAGCGCAGCTGGCGGCGGGCTGATGGGGACTCCCCGCTCTGCCTCCAGCAATCTCTCGTTCATGCCTGTGCGCAGCCTCATCTGACGCTCCCTGAAGCTGAAGGTCTCGAAATCACTGCCGCGACTCTTGCCCCTGCAGACAGCAGTTCATCTAGACAATATGCCACGGTCTCAGGTTACAGGACTGGTGTTTGCAAAATGGATGCAGCAGGGTCTCCCCCTGCCTAGACAACAATCGAGTCGCCATTTTTTTCTGCCCAGGGGCCTGGATGCACCACATTGGGCGCCATCTTTGCACGCAGGTGGGGTCATCCGTGACACTAGCACAAGGTCACGACGCAAGGCCAACAGTGTCAAGACTTGAGCTGCTGCAGGTGGCGGCGAGGACAGACCAGATGCGTGCCCACAGAAGCGTATCAGCCCCTTTTTGCCCAACAAGAAGCACAGCAGCAGGGCAGCTGGCAGCAGATGAGGAGCCCAACTTGCAGGCCATCATACAGCATTCCACACAAGTAGCAGAGGAGACACAAAAGACGCCACAGGCAGCGGGAAACACTTAGAAGATGCCACAGGTGACACCCTGCGCACCCGTCGCTGTCAGCGATGGTCTCCCTGGCGTGCAACGCAGAGGTTTCCTGGGAGTGCAGAGCTGCGCTGCCCCCGGAGTGCAATGGTGACCGCAGGTTCTCGCTGCCTCGGCGCCGGTCGCGACGGGTCCGTGAGCGCCCACGCTCCTCTGCGAGGTCGGGGCTCTGGGGCCGTGAGGTTTGCTGGACCAGGACTGCCTCCGCAGTGGCACTTTTGGTCCCTGCAGTCGCAACAGCTCAGCCTAAGCGGTGTGCTGTCTGCCTGAATGCTCATGCGGTGAATGCACCGCCATCAGCTCAGACGCAGCACTGTGCAGGGGCATGGCAGTGGTCAATCTGAATACTGTTTGGCCCCGGCGCACCACAGGGCTGCTGATAACAACTTTGCTGAGGGAGTGCGCCTCAACAAGATGCACAGCATTGCTGCCAGCGAGAGGGGCCATGTTCAGGGGGACAGAGCAGAGCTCCTCAGTTGCTGAACTGCAAATGCACTGCAGCTCTGCCAACAGGGCTCACGTGTGGCTGCTCGCGCCAACAGAATCTGCTCAGCCCTGCTGGTTCTCCGCCTGCCAAAGCTCATCCTGTCCACGGCCCTTGCAGCAAAGCCTGCACAGGAGGTGGAGGGTCAGCAGCCAGGACCATGTGCACAAGACAGGGGCCAGCAGCCTCTTATGACATCCCGCCATGCTGCTGCACATGCACTAATGCTTGACAACCACCTGTGGACCTCCACCAGGCAGTGCAGGCACCTGACCGCGCTCAAACTGCCGCTGTATACTGCACTGGCCTTGAGTCGAGCATGAAACCTTAACAATAAGGCAGAGGGCTCAGCCGCTCACAAGCTCACATGGAAAGAAGGCCTTCCAGCGAGCCTGCGTCGCTGCTGGCGATCTGCAACCCCGAGCCGGCCGCGCGAAAGCTGACGACAGTGCAGAAAGGCTTCAACAACCAGAGGCTCACCTGGGAACAGGGACTTCAGCGAAGTGTCACCCTGCTGCTCGGCAATGTCGACCACCTGGTTCCTGAGGTCGGGCTGCTGCTCCACCATGAGCTGCAGGCAGCGCCCAGAGATGATGGACGCCTCTGGGCAGTCCATCAGCTGGGCACAGCCGACCAGCTGAGGCAGGCCCCCGCTGGTCAGTACAGCTCTTGTGACTGCCGCCTGCAGGGAGACCAGCAAAGCCCTTGGGATCTGGCAGGAAGAGCGGATCAGGTGGAGATAGGCCAAAGTCTGCACCAAGCGGGGTGCGAGATGCACCCACGCAGGGGACAAGCACGTGCATGCAGCATTACGATGGTGTGGCAGGGCTGTGCAACTTCTTCCCTGCGATTATGGAGAAAGCAGGGCAGCCAAGGGGGAGCAGACGCGCAAAAGGCCAGCCAACATGCGGCGTGCAGCCATGGTCTGTGACAGGCAGGGACGAGGTGATGCTGCCACTGCATGACCTGGGTATACCCCTTGCCGTGCTTTAGACGGCGCAGTGCAGACCCTGCTCTGCTCAAAGAGCTCCCCACCCCTCCCTTTCACCCCCATCCACCCCCAACATACATGACTGCCTTGGCAAGCATCTGTCCTCTCCCCAGCACAGAAAGTCAATGCTTTTGACCCACCTTGTCCTGCCTGAGGGCCAACAGGTCATGCAGCAGGCGCAGTGCAGATGCCAGCATGGCTTTATTCTCGTCAGGGCCCTTCGCCTCCTCCACATCCATGCCAGTCATCAGAGCCTGAACGCCTGAAGGAGGGAAAGGGGCGCACCCTAAGTCGCCGCCCACTCAGCGCATCAAGATGCATGGTGATGGTTTCGTTGTGACAACTTAAACCATTTGAAGTTGGAAACATAATTTGAAACAACACTGGAAAAGCGAGGATGTGGAGGAGTATGCATGACCGCCCAACATTGTGGGGCCCATGCTTGGACATGGTGGTGCTGGAGTCAGTGGTCAGAGGAATGGCACAAAGGAGAGCAAGACTGGTGCAGATGAGCTCTACCGAGGTGCCAAGCCCAAACCCGACCAAAGCGGCGGCATAGTGGCGGGTAGCTAAGTAACTCCCCCAACAAAGTACAAGCCGCCCAGCAGGAGCACGACAGCTTGTAGCTCAGCAAGCCCCTCAGCATGTACGGCATAATCAGGCGCAATGGCACCGCACAATGACGATTTCCTTTACTATTTTCGGAGCCCCTCACCAAGTGCAGTACAAGCAGGCACAGCGGCACTGCACAATGGTAGTCCACTTTGGCCTCACCATCATTGGCAGTGAAGGCAGAGCTGAACAGGCCAGGCTGGCGCTTGAACAGGACAGTCATCGCGTGCAGCATGGAGCGCTTGATACCAGCATCCTCCAGCTTCATCAGCTGTGCCAGGGAGCCCACCACGCCTGCACTCACACCAACAACCGTGACTCAGCCAGCAGCCATGGCCATGCAAGGCGCTGTAGGGCCTTCCAACTTTCATGCAGCAGGACTCATGCTTGGCCACAGCTTGCACAGGTGGTCGCACAGCCGTTCGGATTACTTGGCCAACTAGTTGGCTCCCAGCACTTGTCAATGCTCCACTCTGGCCGCACGCAGTGGCTGCCAGCCACCACAAGCCACCCACCCAGGGTCAGCAGCGACATGGCATCCTTCTCGTCGCCAGCAAAGAAGGCCAGAGCCCAGCCCAGCGACTCAGTAGCATCACCGATGCTGGGGGCCAGCTCCAGCAGGGCCTGCAGGTAGGGAGAAACCCTTGTCAAGTCACTCACAGCTGTGCAACGGCAGCCAGTGCCAGGCACAAAGGCAGCTTTTAACTGATGCACACCCCCATACACTGGCCTGCCTGGACTCGAGAGCAGCAGCAAGCGCCTTTCAGGACAACCGGCATACAGCCGGGAAGCAAAAGCAGCGACCTAAAACTTAAGTCAAGCAGAATCTCTGCGGCAAACCTCAAGCAAACCATCTGGCCTCAGCCAGGCCAGCAGGTCCCACCTGCAGCACCCCTGCCTTGACAGCCCCCCTTCGGTTGCTGCGCTGCACTCCCGCAATGCAGCTGACAGCCTGAACAGCCGCACGCTGGCAGCTGGGCTGGTTGGCGTTGTTAATCGCCTTCACCATCAGCTCCAGGTCCCTGCAGCAGCAGCTTTATGTTCAGAGGATTCTGTGTGCCCACTGCGGTGTACCTGTCCACAGCGAGAGCAGCAGCATCCTTTGACTCCTGTGCATCTCTGGCTCCCCTATGGCCATGCAGGATACTTAGTCGCAAGAGGCAGCATGACAGGAGCCATTTCAGTAGAAGGGCCTCTCTGACAGCTTGCTGACCCAAATCTCAAGACGCCGAGGCTGCAAACGCCTGTGCAGCAGTGCACCCACTTGATCTCGATGATCTGCCCCTCGGTGGAGCACGAGGCGGCAATCACGCTGCGCAGAACACGCTCCGTCGCCTTGGCCATTTCTGTGCTCTCTGCCCCCACTGCAGGCACGCACAAGGGGTTTAGAGCCTGCAGAGACAGTTGAGTCTGGCGGTGCACATGCACATCAATGGCAGTGAGAGACTAAAGAAGTCTAGCTGGTATTCTGATATCAATCAACAAGCAGCAAGGGGCATGGAGTGCAGTGCAAAATACGCAGCATTGAGGGTCGCCATCTGCACAGCTGGCCCACTGAGGCGGTCACAGACTGGTGGCTGGCTTGCTGCGGCTGTGTGCAAGAGAGGCAGGCATCGTTCTGGTCCACTCACCAAGCAGCAGCAACTCCAGCAGGGCTGCAGCTGTCTCTGCATGCCAGCCTTCCTCCTCTCCAACATGCTCCTGCACCACAGAGCAGCCAGCAGGTCAGGGGCTCTGCAGGCTCCAGCCTCAGCCCGGATGCCAGCCGGTCTTGACAGCATCCAGCTGCAAGCCAGGCTCAGCGGAAGGCCGAAACGCAAAGGATGACCACATGGACACGCCAGCCCCAGCTCCCCTTTACATGCATATTGACCCTTTACTTAGTCCCCTATACCCAGGGTGTCAGCAGCTTTAGCCGTGACAATCTTCAGGTTGAGTGCCAGGTGGCCCCGGCATGATGGGGCCGGTGGATGTGACGCCAGCATGTGTGCATCTGCTGTGCCCAGAATGGCACACCTGCGCCCACAGCGGGACCTCGGCTTGCAGGCTCACGCCCTGCAGGTTCATGCCCTCCTTCCCGCCCCCCACGCTGGGCCTCCTGCTCATGGCCCGCGCCTGCTCGCGCCGCCGCTGGCGCCTCTCCTGCTGCTCCAGCGAGCCTGCAGGCAGCAGGGTGGATTCCAACCCATCTGGTTGACTGGTGCAGCCATGCGGGGTTCCACATCTGGCCACAGGGTCGGCTCCCCAGCCTAGCATCTGCTGCTGCTGCCTCACTCAGGGGCCGTGTGCATCTGTCCTGTCTGCCAGGACCCGTCGTGATGCAGCACTTGCACAGCCAGATAGTGTAGCAGCCGCATGCAAACACCCTCTGCGAGACTGAGCATGCCCTCTGTGGTGCAGGCTCAGGAGGCGCAGCTGGCTCCCACCACGTGAGCAGGGGCCAGGAGGGTTCACAGCCTTCAACTCCGAGTTGCTTCAAAGTTGGACATGCACTGTGAGCCAGAAATGCACCTCCTTCCCCTCCAGCATGCATTTTCGGTGCTGGAGGCAGACCGCCATGACACTGGGAGCAGATCGCTGGCAGGCCAGCGCCTGCCCCAGCCAAAGCTGCGCTGCCTGCCTGTGCTGCAAGCAGGCAGTTGCCAGACCTGCTGGCAGCATGCGGGCAGCAGTGGGGAGGCTTCCCAGCAGGTCTCTCACCTGCCAGCCGTGTGAGGCAGGCAGCTGCAGCCACCCGCGTCGCGTTGGTGTGGGCGCTGCTGCGCAGCACTTTGATGAGGACATTGGTGGCCACCGCAAGTGTCGCTCCCGGAGGGGCATCCGGTGGGAACACCATGAAAGGTGTGTACTTGGTAAGGAACAGCTGCAGCAGCACGAACGTGGGCGGGGTGTCAGTCTAAGCTGTTGAGGTCGCAGTTCAGCCTGAATCTAAGGATTTGGCAGCTAGCCTGCATGAAAGGCTGCAGGAATTGCTGGGCAGCACAGCTTGAAATGGCCAAGGCTGGCAGCATTGCTTTCATGCAGGGCTGGGCGTACAGCCAGACGCAAGCCAGCTTGCTCCTGTAAGGTAATCTTTTGCGGCCTACCCACTGGGGAGAATCAGTTCACACAGAGTGCTTTGTGCATCAGCCAGCGCCACTGATGTCTGCAGGGTGAGCCGCAGCAAGCTCACGCGCGAGGCTGCGTCCCGCATGGCAGGCTGCTGCTGAAGAGCCTGTTGCTGGCATGGCACCCCTGCCATGAACCAGCAGTTAGTAGAGCCACCAAAGCTGGCCAAGCTGTTGTACCTGGAACACATTGCAGGCCATGACCACTGAGTCTGGCTCCCCCGCCTGAATGAGCCTGAGCAGATTCTGCAGCATGGAGGCACTGTGTGATGTAAAGTTTGCGGATTTTGGGGGCCAGCACGGTCTGGTTTTCAGTTGCAGCGGACATCTGAGTCCGCGCTTGCAAGGGCAAGCCAGTGATGAAGCAGGGCCAGTGACTGGGAGGCAGAGCTCGCCTTGAAGCCGCCATCGTGCGCAAACTGGGCGACGTTGAACCCCTTGTTTGTCAGGAGCCTCTGTAGCCTGGCCAGGACCCGGGGGTGCACCCTGCAGCTGGGCTTCAGGCTGCGGACCAGCTTCTGCATGATGGTGCGCACTGGGCCCTCCACTTGAGGGTCCACTTGCGTCGTGAGCAGCAAATCTCTCTGGGAGGGCTGCCTCTGCATCTCGCCAGCCATTTGCACCTGCAGAGAGGGTCTCAGCATGATGGACACACTTTCTGGTAAAGCCTACAGCATGCTGGCTGGGCCTGCAAGTGAGTCCTCTCACTCCTACTTTAGATCCACTCAGTCTATGTGACTAGGTCGCTGTTGAGCGGCCCTGGGGCCCCTCACAAGAGACATGGCTGGCACTTTTTGGCTCAGTCCGGTTGGGTCAAAGCAAGAAGATTCTGAGATGTGACGATGTCATCAGTTCAATTAACGGGCCCAGGCCTGACTGTGGATGAATCACAGCTTCAGCAAGGCTCTTCGGAACGCAGTCAACAAGAACTTGCCCCCCAGGCTGTGATGTTTTGGCTGACCCTCGGGAGGCAGGACTGCTCAGGTCTGCTAGCACAAGCATCAAGCAGTTACGGCTTCTGAGAAAGATACAGGCATAGGTCCAAAGCAACCTCATGAGCTTCAAAGCCACAGGATGTCAATCGTGAACAGACTATAGGCCTGCTCTCCCCTTGCAGTCCAGAACCACAGTGCAGACATACATCAAATCAAGAGGTTTGGGACAACTTTTGGGAGAGTTGGGACTGCTGAGCGGCAGTCCAGAGCAGTGCTGGTCACCAGAGATAAGTACCCAAGCTCAGGCTGGGCCCTGGGCAGGAGACTGGCCCAGCTCCTGGGTCTCCTATCTGACCAGAGGGGGCTTGCACTGCAGTCACAAGCAATCAGAAGGTGTGCCGCACTGGGAAAGGTGGAGGAAGAGTGGGAAGGGATATGACATCATAGGTGGGCTGAGAAACTGGCCCATAGCATGATCACGCCAATGCGCGTGACCGCTGTGGCAGGTGGGCCATGGCGCTGCTGCTGGGATTGTGCCACTTTGGGGCTGATGGTACTTGGCTGCTGGGTTCTAAGGTGTGGACCTCGCTACCAGCCGGGCTGTCTGCCTGGCTGCGCAATCCAGGCACTCCTCCAGGCGTTGTCTGGCCGCCCTTTCGATGCATCACGCTGCCTGCCCCATTGCAGGCCTCTCCTCCAATCTGGGCTGTGTTACTTGAGTGCTCAGGCAGCTTGGCGCCCTGCCTTGAAAAGCTGTTTGTCCCAGCAATGGGACTCTGTTGGGCTCCCAGCCCAGATAGCTGAGCTGGTTCCTCAGCGCGGCTAGCCATGCCTGCTCGCGGCTGGTCTGGTGTGCCACCAGGCGCTTGGTGAGCTGGCCTGGGCTTGCTGCCGCGCTGCTCGTGAGGTCTTGGGGCCCCAGAGCCAGCAGGGACCTGCACCGGCAGCAAAGGTACCTTGGAGAAGCTGGCAGCCTACATACAGGGGCCCAGCAGGCTATTGGCAGCAACGCAATGCATACAACGCAGAATTACAATGAAGATTGCACCAGGCAGCTAAAGATGTATTCAGTCCTGACCGCTCCCACCCCAATTGACAACCGGTCAATGAAAGACTCTCCTGCAGGGTTGGGGCGCTGCCGGGGTGCACACAGCACGTGCATCTTCCGCAGCTGACCTGCTTCCCGTCATGAGACACATAGACCACCTTCCCGCCAATGATCCGCAGGCTGGTGTAGCCCCCTGGTGGAGCCTGCGGCACCGCATTCAGCCGCGCAGGCACGACGTGCTGCACCCGCGCAGCGCGCTCCCCATGTGGCGCTGCCTGTGGCCTGCTAGGACCAGGCTGACTCATCCCAGCCTGGCCCCGCTGCAGCGCCTGCTGCCCACCACCGGCGCTGCTGCGAGGGCCGCCAACAGAGGACGCGGCCTCTGTGGAACTGCCAGAGGTGGTGCGCTGGTGCTGGGGTGCCTGGCGCACGCTGCTGCCGGTCGAGAGCCTGCCAAAGAAGGCAGGCTCATCTTCTGAGGCTTGCCTGGAGGCTACGTGGGGGCCCAGCTCCTGAGAGCCGATGCGCAGGGTGGCATCTGTGACCGGCTCACTGGAGGGGGCAGGGGCACTGCCGTCGTCGCTGCGGGTGTCTGGCCTGGCACTGCCTTCTGCTGAAAGCTTGCCTGCAGGCAAGGACAGCTGCAGGCTTTTAGCCAGGTGAGTTTCTTCTGGAACTGCAAAGGTCTGGTGCGAGGGTGAAGGAGGTTTTTGAGTTTTGAGGGGCCACTACGATGCGGAGCACATGAAGCAATCAGGCTGTGCCAGGCAGGCAGCACAACCAGCAGCAGCTCTGTGAACGCCTGGGAGCTGCCTGTGGACCCAGCAATCTGCAGCAGGCAAGGCTTGCTGGGCAGCCAAGGACCTGGAAGTGACCAGAAGCAGCATGTCCTGGCCTGTGAAGCAGCCGGCCCTGGCTGGGTTGACCAACCGACAGCAGCACCGCGTAGCCAGGCAGCCAACATTTGTGACACGACACTGCAGCCAAGCCTCCGTAACAGCCATGTGCCCACTCTCCTGCCAATACACCTGGCCAGAGCTGATTGGCAGTGCAATCACGCATACCTGAGCTGCTGCGGAAGCTGCGATTGCAGCGTGCCACCAGCAGCAGACATGCGCTGGCGGGCTGCGCGACCTCGGGGAAGTGCATCTTCACGCAGCTGCCCAGCAGGGGGATGGCGTCGCAGGCGTTCAGGCTCTTTACCAGCGCCTCCTACAAGGAGCACCAAAACTGAAAACTTGATAACGAGTGCCGCCACTGCGTCGTGCAGTTGTGTGCAGGGAGCACTAAAATGCGCATTTTGCCTCCTCTGTGCTGAGCTTGGCCTGTGCCAGCTCCTGCTGCGAACAGGCAGGGCACAAATGAGGTGGTGGCCCAAAGGGCCGGGAGATCGCACGCACAAGAGGTCTCGCACTGGCAGGTAGCACCTGAAACCAAGAGTGGCGCCCCCTTCCGTGTGCTGTTTTGCTCTGCACAAGCAGGCTTCTGCAAGATGACAACTTGGGTGCAAAGCTTACTGCAGGGCTGGAGGACATAGCCAGAGTGGCGGCACCCACATGAGGTCCCGCGCCTTTTTAGATTTGCTGGGTGGGAATGCTTGCTAGTTCACAAAACACCAGCACAAAGCCATGGCAGACATGTAGGCTCACCAGCTCCACCTGGGAGGCCAGCAGCATGCGCAGGAGGGCAATGGAGTCGGCCAGCATCTGGCGGTTGCCATCGTAGGCCATCTTGGTGGTCAGGCGCACCAGCAGGGCAGGAATGCCTGCAGACAAATGCTGCAGGGGCATTACACATTGATGACTGCATACATGGGAAGCTTGATTTACACCAATGACAGGGACTGTTGTACAGACACCTGGGCAAGTCATGCCCAGGCCCTGACGAACAATTCAAGCAACAGCTTGGCAATGACTGGTGCCACCCCTGCACAGGGTCACTCTCTGAGCCGCTTGAGGGCCTCTGCAGGCTGTCTGAGACAGGGCAGCTGACTCACACGCAGGGTGATCCCCTCACCTTCCCTGCTGGCAAACTCGAAAGCTGTCAGGATGGGCGCCTGCTGAGCCATGACCATGCAGGCGCGCAGCGCAGCCCGCCGCACCCCCCGGACGCCGCTCCTCAGGAAGTAGATCATAGTGTTGAGGCCGCCTGCAGTCACCGGCATCATCATCAACAGAGTCAAAGGTGCCGTACTGGCTGTGATGCGACCGTGCATGTGGGGCAGGCTCACAAGATGCTTTGTCCAGAGGCAGCACCATTGCAATCCTGACCGCAGCAGTGCATCGAGCTGCTTGTGCTGCTTCATCTGGCACCCCTGCGCTGTGCCTGTTCGCTGACAGAGCATCTGAGGCAAGAGCAGTGCAATACTCTGGGGGCCCCACCCAGCATGATGAGGCACTGTGTGTGCTCCTTCTCGACGGCGAAGAACGCGATTGCCCAAGAGGTGACTTCAGCTGAGTCGCTGGCCTCCTCAGCCATCTTCACAAGGGCCTGCAGCACCACAGCATTGGTTGATATGTCTGGCAGGTGGTCCCTGGCGTTGGGCGCGACATGCTCAGGCATGGGCTTGGGACAGGGCATTCATGGTGTGTAGAGTCACATGCTGTCCTTTGACTTGGAATATGCAGGCCATCTGCTGCTGGCAGCACCTTGACAAACTGCAGAGCGCCTAAGCTGCTTATGAACCTGTGGCAGGTGCTTAGGGAAGTCACAGATGCAGCGATGCAGCGCCTCGACATGAGCGGCACCCATGCTGGCCCCACGGGCAGGCCTTGCTGACCTTCAGAATGCCAGACTGCACGGCCGCTGTGAGGTTGCTCTGCTGGACGCCGGCCACACAGGTCACCACCTGAACCGCAGCCCTCTGACTGACCTCCCGCTCACAGTCGGCGATGGCGGACACCAGCACCTGAAGGTCCCTGTAGCGGAGAAATTTTCATGATTGATGGCAGGCCACCATGCTGGCTGTGACACTGTCAAGCCCAGTGATGAACCAAGCCAGCCCCGCAAAGCATCTGTAGCTGGGCAATCATGGACCCTGACTAATTCTTTCGTGACTCATCAGCAATTGAGCGCTGAAGGCCCTCAGGCCTAGCCTCAGGACCCCTATCCAAATTCAAAGTGCCCAGCATAGGGGTCCCACCTGGTCTTGATCACTCCCCCTTGCGTGGAGGCTGCTGAAAAGATCACGCTGGTCAGCATGCGCCCGGCAGCCGCTGCAATCTCGTCGTTCCCAGACTCTGCAGGGGGCGGAACATGGCTGTCAGCACGCCTGCAGGAGTCTGCGTGAATGCACAGCCCCTGTATTGGCTGACAGAGTCGGCTTGTGCTGCAAACGGGGCCATGCCTTCTTGACAGGCGCGGACTACACCCAGGAGCCCTGCGTGCGTTGCTCTGCCAAACCCAGATCAATGCATGAGCCAATGGCCGTGTTTGCACGGTGCTCAGCAGCCCAGCCCAGGCAGCCCTGCTCCTGCCCTATCTAGGCAGCAAGGCTGCGCCGTAGCACGGGGGGGGGGGGGGGCCTCACCTAACAGCAGCAGGTCTAAGAGGGCGGCTGCGGTCTCTGCATGCCAGATCTGAGCTCCCGCATGAAGCTGGGCCCAGAGTGGAGGTGCATCCTGTGCTGGCTCAGCTTGTGCAGCTGTGGAGCCGGTCACTGTGCGGGCTGCATGGTCCCGGTTAGGTTGAGCTGGCAGCGCAGGGCCTACAGCAAATCATCTGCTCACTTTCAGGCAGCATGCAGAAGACTGCAAGTACCATGTTTCCAGGTTTGGTACTTGCCTGGCACATGCTGTGACAGCTGCAACAATGGAGATGCAACTCATCCTAGGTTAGAACCCAAGAATCCAGCTGCTGCTGTGCAGCAGCTGTGGGGCCTCCCACAGATGTGCCCACTGCCTTGCTACCAGGCTTGGCTCAAGCGGGGGCACCACAGCTCCTCAGGCAGACAGCACTTTGCGTACCGCTGGCCAGTCAAGTCTTAATCTGCCCCTGCCTGGCCTGTGTCAACCCCTTGCTCCCACAGCGCATCACTCACATGCCAGGTGGGCCAGGACCGCCGCCGCAGCCATGCGAGCCTCGGCTGTCAGCTCTGTCCTGCGCACAACCTGCAGGAGCGTCTCTGTGGCCACGGACAGCGTGTGCTGCCCAAAGATGGCGGTCGCAAAGACGGCGCCTGCATCCTCTCGTGCTGCCAGAGCCTGCAGCCAAGAGCAGCAGTGCTCGCCTGTGTGGAAGCAAGCCAGCAAACAGACCCTGCAGCCCATTCATCTGCTGAGATAATGCTCCATGAAGCATGCGCTCAAAAGGGCCTGCACAACACCATGCTGGGTCCATGTCGTGCAGCAGTTGAGAGGGCCTCATTGCCTGACGGACATGCCGCCGTCACAGCACGCCTGCGCTGGCTGTCAGCCGCTTGCACAACATTGCACGGGACAAGCATCATCGCAGCTGGAGAGGACAAGCATCATTGCTGCTGGCCATGCCGTATGAGCACGCCTGCTCTGGCTGTCAGCTGGTCATGTACCGCTGTACTGTTCTCAGCCACGCACCTGGAGGAACACAGCTGCCCGCGCTACTGTTGCGTGCTGCTCGCTTCCCAGCAGCTTGAACATTGCCTGCAGCCACATGTCAGCACATTGGCGCTGGCCCTGCCATCATATTCTGCTCAAGATTTTGACAGCCTTGGCTTGCTGCTGGGACGTCCCGCCATCTTAAGAGGAACAGGACTGCAGCCCTTCCATCCCTGCACGCTAGCATACATATCATGTAATAGCTCTGCTCGCTGCTAGTGTGTGCCAGCATGCTGAACAGGCAGCGTCAAGTTCAGTGCCCTGCCTGGCAGGGGACTGGGCAGCGTACCTGGGCTGCCAACGCCCATTCAGCATGCTGGCACACCCCAGCAGCAAACAGAATCGGTACCATGTTCTGCCAGTATGTGGAGATGCATGGGCTGCAGGTATCATTCCCCTGACGGCAGGAAGACATCCTGGCAGCAGTTCAGCTGCTCATGCAAAGCTTCTGGCAGCATGTTGTCCAAGCCTGTTGATGTGCACCTGCAGACTTCTGTCAGTGTCTTTGCACTATGTGATGGGTCAAGCCCGCCTGCTTCAAGAGCACCTGCCAAAGGGGGGGCCATCCTTGATGCCATGGACCCATGCACTCAAGACACAAACATCGGCCTTAGAGCATCTTGCACTTCATGCAGTGTCTTGGAGCCCATGCCCAGCAGTCCATGCAGTGCTTTAGAATGCTTGAGTCCTATGCTTGGTGCATGGCAGGCTTGAGCGAGTGGAGTGCAGCCGGGCCAAGAATGTGCATCAAGCAGGAACCCCACAGTATCCATGGTGCTGCTAGCACACCTGCACGCCCCCCTCATTGCTGAAGGCCTGGGCATCCAGTGTCTGTAAATATAGGCTGCGGCAGAGCTCGTCCAACAGTTCGCCCGGTGCCAGGCTGCTATTCAGGTTTGCAATTGCTTGCCGCAGGTCATCCAGAGACTCCTCCTGCATCTGCTGCTGCTCTTCAGATGGCTGCGGCTGCACAGAGCAGGCCGCTTGAGCCATGGTCAAATGAATGGGGCTGTGTGTCCAGGTAGAGCTCCTGCACAGTGGCACAGCTCCATGCAGCAGCCTGATTGCCAGACACACACAGAGCTCGGCAGTCAAACTCACTGGGGAGAGAGGCCTCCTCTTCTGAGGGCAGAGGCCCGGCTTGCTTGCGTGCTATCGGCAGCACGCACAGGCAGCAGTGTGCAACTAGTCGGACTTAGGCTCCAACGCAATTTCGAAAGGAGCTGGCAATGAAAAGCTGTGGTGGAATCAGGTTGTGCAAGCCCACAGGCACCGTGCCAGCTGGAGTTGTGACCAGGGATCCCCAAAAACTACTACAGCCATCGTACAGAAGGGATGAGAGAGCCTTGCTCAAGAAATCTTTAAACTTTGATGCCATTCATTTTCAGGCTGCCGGGGTTTTCAAAGTGGCCCAGCTTCCCATTGCTGGCCTCCATTGAGCCCATCTCTTGGTCATCAGACCGCGAATGCTTATGGTGCGCCTGCATGCCAGAGTAGCAAAGGTCATGCAGCCCAGGTTCTGCAGGGAGAGCAGATACGCCAATGCTGCAAAAGGCGTGATGTACAGCACTGCTGGATGGCATTCCGCCCAGGCATGCAAAACATCCAGCAACCTTGGGTGAACCAGTGACGGCAGAGCAACATGAGTGTACACAGATAGCGCACCTGTCGTGCCCTGATGGTATCCCAGTTGGGGAGGAGCACTAAGAGCCCAGTGAAGCTCATGATGATGACCAAGATGCTGAGCCAGTACACAATCCAGAGGATTTCAAAAGGCCAGTGGTAGGGACTGGAGACCAGTGTGACAGTTCTACATATTTCACCAATGACTATGCCTGCAAGAGCAGGAGGGCCCACACTGACTAGCTGAGGGGAGCCTGGTAGGAGCAGATGATGCACCAACTGCAGAGCAGCAGGCCCCAACAACAGAGCAGCAGGCCTCAGGTGCACAGCAACTTGCCAGACATGCTCCCCCTGGTGCGCACAGCTGACATGGCCAAGCCCGGACAACAGCCCAGTCAGAGCATGAAAGGAATAGGCCTCCTCTGCCGCAGGCAAGGCTAAAGGCAAGAACATCCATGGCATTCAGCTGCATGGCGAGTGCATGAGCAAAGGAAGGGTCATTGCAATTGAAGACGGGCAGCTTGTTCCGACTGTCTGGCTAGCGATCTGCCAGACAAGGCAAAGAGCATTGTCCCCTAGCACACAGGGCCCCTCAAGCTCACCAGACATGGCACTGAACTGGAAGAGTCGGAGACGGAGGTGCATGCGTTTGTTGATGATGGCAGCAGACATGCGCCGGGTGGTGCGCCAAAACAAGAAGAGGTACAGCACCGAGAAGATGACCGAGACAATGTCCCCCACGGCCGGGAAGATGCAGACGGCGCAGCTGCAGGGCAGGGATGAAGCAGATTAGTGAGACGCTTGCGGCAACCTGTAGCTCGGGGAATGCCAGCCTGCTGCGACATGCAGTTGGCGCTGGCAGGGCTGCCCATGGAGGGCTGCAGGATTGAGTCATCCAAGCCTGCCAGGACGAGCAGCAAGCCTGCATGCGCACCTGCACTGGGGAGGGAACTGTGGGTTCTTGAGAGGGCAAGGATCTCCCAGTCAGCTCAGGTCTGCTAGGCGTGCTGTGCAGCAGAAGCGCCAGCTGGGCACAAGGCCCTGCTCAGGAACATGTGCCAGGCAGCGACAAGCCAGCGGGCAGTCTGGTGCTGGATGCCTGCAAGCAGTGCCTCTGCAGATGCACACCGCAGAGCAGCACAACATGGACAAACCACTTACTGCATCAAGGACTGCAAGCTCGCTGTGCTTAGCCAGGGTGAAGGAAGGCGCCAAGGCATGCAGCATGCTGCTAGCAGCACCTCTGCGGCTGCAAAACGAGCGGCACAAACGGTACTCACTTGCCATATCGGGGACCACAGACGCTTGTATCAGCCAGGGTGAAGGGCGCAAAGAGGTAGTGCAGAACCGAGTTTGCCTGCTTCTGCCATGCATTGTTGTTGGGGAAGAAGCTGCTGGCCCAAGCCACGGCTGCCTGGCACAGGCCTACGGGTATTGTGAGCAGCAGGGCGCAGCCCAGCACCTTGGTGTTGGTCCAGTTCGCCTCAGCCTTCTGCCGCCTGCAGGAACGATAATCGGATGATAACGGCTTTGCAGGCAGTCGGTGTGCACCTGGAATGGTAATGGGCGCTGTTGGGCTGGGCTCCTGGCAGCTGCAAACTGGCAGGCAGTCTTCAGCAAGGGGGCCATGTGTTTCTTATGGACCTGCACACCCCTACAGCCTATACAGTAAGCCCCTTGACAGGCCCCTGACAGAGTCTGAGGTCATGCAGCGCACCAGATGGGCCACCGATGAGCAATGGGGAGTGCCCCGCACACTGCTGCCAGGAGCAGAATTGAGGGTCCCATTGCACCTCAACATGCACATGAGCAGGGCCAGGCACGACATGTTGGCATCGCAGAGTGGGAGTTGCAGGGGCATGGAGCTGCAACGGAAGCTGGACCTTGGCCCCTGATTGCGGGCACCTGGGACCAGCAGTGCTCAAGGACTGCAGTACCTGAGAGAGCTCCTGCATAACAGCAGCGCTGTGCACAGGAAGAGCGGGTGCAGGATGCCCAGGGACAGCGTGAGGTAGATCCGGCAGAGCACGCCATTGCGTGTCCAGCCTGTGACGTCAGGCTTGCTCCTAAAGATGACGCCTTCAGGGACCCAGAGTGCGTCTAGCCTCAGGATCTGCGCAAGCTGCAGGGGCAGCCAGACAGGTTGTCAAGGCTGCGCTCCTGACCTCCCGAAACCTAGCTCTCAGTGCTGCGAAGAGCTGCAGCGGGATAGCCCTGCAGCACTGCATGCAGCTAGGGCAGCTGCTCAGCATGCTGTGGCCTGCCAGGCCTGACATTTGGGGAGATTGCCGCCCTTGAGAATGGCGCAACAGAAGATGCTCACCGCCCACAGTGCTCCAACCATTTGAAGAAACACCCTGGCCTTCCAGAGGCCATTGAACTCTGTGGCGACCTCATCTTTTCTGCTGGTGCGCCGGCAGGGGCAAGCATAGATCGCCCCAACTATGCATACCACAAAGACGGCCCCTGCATCCACAGCGCGATGCCTCAGGCAGCAGCATGACATACAGGCTGAGAGAGTGATCCCTGACGCTGCCTCTGCAGCTAATTGCCTTGCTGAGATGATGAAATCGTGGAACGGGTGCTCATAATGATGCAAGCCTGCTCACCTGAGCCCCCAATGCAGGCGTAGTCAAAGCCCTGCAGGCACTAGCCGGCGTGGATGTGCTGCAACAGAGACAGTACGTGTGCCTGCTGTGGCACGCTTCATGACTCTCTCTTACTTGTACAACTTTGAATGGGGTACTCATTGCTGTGGCTGCTCATGGCCCCTTGGCCCCATCAGCTGCTCATGAGCTTGGTCAAGGGTCCGGCTGTTGAGGACACAGCAGGTCCCGACGCGCTCTGCTGAAACCGCCACGGATCTGGTGCAGCTGCCCAGCCTCTGACTGTGCCTGTGCTGGCTATGGCTGCTCAAGGGGACAGTTCAAAGTCAAGGGCAGCTGAAACCCTCGCCTAGACGGAAAGCAGCTTGCTGCTGCGTGAGCAGGTATCTTCTGCCTCACAAACCGCTTGTTCACCTGCTGCTAAGCTGCTGGTGACACAATTGAGCAAGTAGACGTTGTCTTACTTGTATGTTGCTTCAGAAGGTCCTTCTGCTGACAGCTCTCTCTGGGGATCAGCCTACAGCCAACGGGCACCGCATACTAGTGGTTTATGCCTGCGTTTTTGATGAAGGTCCTTCCACTGGACAGTTTGCAATTGGCACGCAGCCCACTGGTACTGCACATACTGTGACATGCGTGGGTTCTCACGGCATTGGAACTCAGGCGGGAGAGAGGGGGGCATCTAGGCTAGGGAGTGATGGGGACTGACTGACGTCAGGTGGCTGCTCCAAATTGGCCGGTGGAGAGGAGCTGCTGCACACAGAACTGGTGCAGCTTGCCATGCAGCGACTTCCAGCTGTTGGCCGCATCCAGTGCCTCTTCCAACTTGGCCTGCAGCTGGTCGTTCTGCTGCTGCAGCACCTTAGCAGCGCTGGTGGCGCCTGCCGCTGGCCCATGGGCTGCTGATGCTGCTGGGATGCTACCACCAGGCTTGCTACCCACGCTGCCAGACACCAAGCCGGCCAGGCCAGACTCCTGCACAATGCCCCTGCAGACAGCACACTGGTCTGCCGAGGAGCATTGCCTGCCTCCAGGCAGGGCAGATGCCACTGCAACAGCTGTGGCACCCTGCAGGCAGTACCACAGGTGGCCAGCAGAACGCTTTCTACAAGATGCAGGTGCAGCAGCCTGCAACACCCTGCAGGCAAGACCGCAGGTAGCCAGCAGAACGCTTCTGACAGGATGCAGGTGCAGCACCCTGCAACACCCTGCAGGCAAGGCCATGTCTGGGCTGGCTCCACCTGTAGGGCAGGCTTCCATCCAGCAGCACGGGCACAGCATCACTGGGGGAGCCGCTCATGTACTTCTGAAAGGGGGCTAGCGGCTGGGCGCGCTGCGGCCCCTTGCTGCTGGCGCTTCCCAATGCCAGAAGCGAGCTGCTTCCAGGCTCTGAAATCCCTGCCAAGCCTCTGCTGCCCGCCTTAGACCCTGCAGGGCATGCCCAGCTGAGTCCTGCCTGCAATGCAGCTCACTTATGTGCAAGATCAGCATGTTCAAAAGCTTTGGAAGACCACACTTGCATGCCTCGCACAAGCTCCTGCCAGAGATCCTCGGCTGAAGACAGGTCCCAATCGGTTTCAGGAGGACGCTCGAGGGTTGCATCTGCCACAGACTGACCTGGGAGGAACATTGGGCGATCCATGACAAGCACTGCTGAGATGGGTCCCTTAGCAGGCATCTGCAGAGTCCTCACAGGCTGGCGGGTGGGCAGGTCCCACACCACCAGAGCGCCGTCCTCACAGCCTGCAGGTGGGCATTGGACTCGGCTGCACCCCTGCTGCTGTGTGATGTCGTAGACAGTCACGGGTCTGCAGCCCTGCATGGCCTTGGCTCTACAAATGCCGCAAGACGTTGAAGACTTCATGCAGTCGGCCATGATGGCAGCAAGCACAGCCCATACAGCTCTCACTGGCAAAAGTAGCTGGAGCAGCCTTGATCTGTCAGCTTCTTTTTAAGCTCAGCAGGACAAAGCATGTCCAAGCGACTAGGGTCCTCCTCACCTGCCACCAGCTGTGTAGCATCAGGGGTGCAGGCCAAGCAATTTACTGGCGCGCTGGAGCTCTGCATGGGGCCACCTGCTGCCTCAGGCCTGCTGCTGCCAGGTATGAGGTCGCCGGCAAAGATGCAGCCGTCCACTGCTCCCGCATAAAGGGTGTGCTCCCCTGGGTCCGCTGTAACCGCGCGCAGAGCCGACTCAAATGTGAATGTCTGCAGCAGGGTACCTGCAGAAGGCATTGCACAGGTGTGGATACCATAGAACCTTGAGCATGAGGGGACACCAGGGGCTGCTGCAATGGGCATACACTGCAACATGCCCGAAGGCGAAGGGCAGCCAGTCAAGCTCCAGCTTGTTGAGGCGGGCAGCGCAGGCACTCTGCAGCAGGATGTTAACTGCAGACATGCCTGCAATGGAGATTGCCGTGCTGCCATGTACCTCATCCATGGAACCAAGCAGGCCACTGCTGGCTGACACCTCAGCTGCGTGCTGGGTCGACATGCAGCCCAGAGAGCAAGGCAGAGGTGTGCCTGATCAAGCATCCATCTGTCTCTGTGTCTGGGGCTTGCGTACCCTGCGCAATGCTCCACACCCTACAGGTCCTGTCCAGAGAGGCTGTGATGGCAATGGCATTGAGCTGCCCTGCTCCCACATGGATGTCTGTGACAGGCAGCGTGTGCTGCGACCTGCATGCAGGGCGAGACACAGGCATATTTGGCACGGACCCTGCTGCTGTCAAGGTGGCAGGCAGAGCATGTAGTGACCAGGTCTGTGGCTGTTTCCAGCAGGCACTGGCCGTTCAGCTGCCGGGAGTTGCTGTGTTTGAGATCGAGGGCCCACACTGCATGCAGCAGGTCTCACCAGGAGTGCCTAGGGTTGATGGGCTGCTGCTGCATGCCGGGCTGATGTGCCTCAGCATCGAGGAGCTCCATCAAGGTCCAGCAGTGGGCTGCCGTGTCCTCCCCGCCACTGAGCAAGAGGCTGCCGTCCTGGGAGAAAACCAGGGCTGTCACTGTCTGCAGACAGGCATGATCTGGCTCAGGCCACTGCTCCAGGCCACTGCAGATGCCTCTTTGCAGGCTTGAAGGCTTGGTGGGTGGCGGTTATGCAAGTAGCCTCAGTGTGACAGGATGAAGCATTGTCAGACAGATCAGATGCTTGAGCATGTCAGGAGGGGGCTGCATTCCAGTGCACACTGCTGATGGCAGCATGCATGCAAAGCCCTGCCGAGCTAGAGAGACATGTGACGCATGTAGGCCCTGCCTGCCTTGTAGTGGGCAGGCCAGCTGCGCATGAGGCGCCCTGTTCCGGTCTGCCAGATGTAGACTGTGCCTGAGGCGGCGCCGCCTGCCACGAAGCTGCCATCTGGGCTGGCGACCACAGCTGTGATGGGCTCCAGCGTGAAGCTGCGCTGCAGCAGCTGATCCTGCAGATGCAGGGGATGGTTCAATCGGGCAGGCAGGCTGGGTCAGGGCCCTGATTGACCACAACGGGTGCAGCGGCTGTTGCTGCAGGACAAGCATTCATGCAGGACGAGCAGGCCGGGTGGAGCCCAGCTCTGCCACCTGCTCCAGCAGGGTGATGGGGTCAGTGTCTGTGCGCAGACAGGGAGCCCTGACTGCAACTGCTGTCCAGGGGGTTGTGACTATGCACATGTTTGAAGATTTGAGCAAAACTTGCCGTTTGCTTGTGCGCAGCATCACAAAAACAGGCTCTCAAGATTAGTGCATTGGCACATGGACCATGGACCCTTGGAGGACAGGTCTGCGCCGACCTTGTGCCAGGTCCAGAAGTGGAGCGAGCCCTTGCCCGTCTGTGCTGCTGCAACATAGTCCCTGCCCACCAGGCTCAGGCAGTTCCTGTTGCAGCTGTTGCCCTTCCAGGTTGCGACTAGGGTCCCTGTCCTTACATCCCTGCATGTGGGGCAAGGAATGTAGGAATTGAAGAGTTGTGCATCAAACATTGCCATGGCATGTGGCTCACCAGGCTGTCAGGGCTGCTCCATCTGTTGGGGATGCTACCAGAGCTATCTGCTGGTGCAAGCCAGCTGCCATTGTGAGTCAAACGAGCTATGTACTGTGTGCTGGCGGACTCCGTGCCAAGCCTACGAACAACTGGGAAGAGTTGCGGCCAGACATTCGAGATCTGCAAAATTGACCGAAAATTCTTGACCTCTTCTATGCTATGTCACAAACCTGGGAGCAGTCTGCTTGCCCTCTTCCAGAGTGTTGGAAGTGGCTACAGACCAACGTCGCCCAAGCAGCATCAGAGGCAGTGGCCAGCCTGCAGCACATGAATTGTTCAAATAAAAGCCTGCTGGTAGAGCCCCAGCTATTGCATAGAGGGTCCTCGCATGCAGTTAGAGTGCAACATTGCTGCTGGCTCCTGCAGCTTACAGCACGCTGTCTCGGTTGGTGGCAGTCATGCAAGAAACATTCACAACACTCAGGATCGTTTTGCATGGTCATTCCAAGAACACTTGCAGCGGGAAGTTCCTGATAGCGAATGAGTTCGGCCGCCCCACGCAGACTCTGTGGGCAGCTGGAACGGGACTGGGCCTTACTGACGCTGACTGGCTGGTTGGCAAAGCAGCACATCATGGAGAGGGGAGGGGGCCTTAGCTTATGGATGTATAAGGGGGGAAGCAATCATTCCAGGGTTTTGAATGTTCTATCCCCTAGCTCCCCTTCACTGGCCTGATCCCACAGACTGATGCCTCCGTTTGTGCCATTTGCTGCGACTCCGTGGCCATGCAACAGCTGCGCTGCAGCGGAAGGCGGCTGCTCCTCTGCTGCCTGGCCTAAGTGCTCTGGCAGCTGCAAGGGCCTGGGGCCAGCATCAGAGGTTGGGTGGAAGCCGATCTGTTTGCGTGCCAGGTGGTGCAGTCGTCCCAGGAGGTGCTTCTTGACTTCATTGAACGCCTGCTCCAGGCGTTCAAGCTCATCTGTGGCACTCTGCACAGCACAGACATGATGTTAGCTTAGGTCCAGGTTGGACAACAAGAAAGCTGCAGACTGCCATGAGGCCAAGGTGGCTCCCTGCCATCAGCCCACAGCTGTGCAGGGACAGGCCATGCTCCCCACCGCCTCCCTTGTGCAGCCCAGAGGCAGGCAGGGGCCCCTGCTGGCTCTTGCCAGCAACCAGCTTGAAAGGCTTAAGGAGTGATCCCAGGTGGGGTTGTAATCCAGCCTTGCAGGTGCTCATAGGCAGGCAGTGGTGCCTGTTGGCTCTATTCCCAGCCTTGCAGGTGCCCAGACCTCTGCTGGCCGACGGCCCTCATAGTGGTACGCAGGCAGTTGCTGGTCCCCAATAGGTCATGAACAGCCAGCAGCTGTGCAGAGGCAGGGCAGTGAAGCCCACTGGCCATCAGGCAGCAGCTGTGCGCAGGCAGCCAGCATGCCTGTCCTGGCTCCTGGCTCAATCTGCTACACACTCAAAACTGGAGAGCCGACCTGGTTGTACATGAAGAGACCGTAGTACAGGTCAAAGGAGTCGTGAGTGGTGTTGTCTACGAGGTCCAGCAGTGACTTGAAGCCACGCGTGTCAATGGACGACGGCTGCAGCAAGGTGAGGGGCAGGTCAACAGGGGGCCGAAGCAAACCGGCCTCTTGGTGCACAGTCAGATCAGCAAACTTGCCGGCTCTGGCAAGACTGCAGGAGCTGGGTCTTCAGGATGGGGAGAAGTGTGAAGAACTGACTACTTGACCAGAACATCAAGAGAACACGTTACCGCTGCCACTTGCAGAGGCAGCATGTGCATGCAACGATACACATGCATGGGCAGTTAAGCTTGCAGGCTGCAGCTGCCAGCCAAGGGGCCACATGCGCATGCAGCGCTGCACACAGGTGGGTAGCTCCTGTTACCAAGGCTGCAGGGCCTCACCTGGAGGTCCATCGTCCCCAGAATGCGGCCGACTGTGTGGGTGATGAACTGGGTGCTGGCAGCCTGCCTGTCGTGCTCCTCACAGGTCATCTCCACCATGTTGCAGCCCTCCTGAGCAAAGAACTGCACAGCAGGGATGACAGGAACTGGTCAGCTCAGGTCAGGGGGCGCCAAGATGTTCTGCGCAGGGGCGGCTCGCGGGGGATACATTACGGTCAAGAAAGTCAAGTGCCAGGCTGCACTGCTGTGCATTGTACAGCCCAGAGGGCAAGGCTTCCTGTGCAATTGCTGCACAGCAAACACGCTGGACCTGTGCAGCGATGCATACAGGTGCAGGGCGGTCCACAGGAGTTCGATGGCAGCCTGTGTGAAGGCACTGCTGGCGGTTGCCAAGCCTGGCACGTACTTAGATCAGGCCAGCCAACATGCCAGCGAGGAGATCATGACGGCAAAGTCTGCCAGCCTCAATGGGGCAAGACAGGGCCAAGCAGCAGGCAGCACAAGGCCTTAGGCACAGAGAGGAGCTGCACTGCAGAGAGGGGCCGGACTGTAGAGAGGTGGCCAGACTGTGGTGAGGACTTGCCTGCAGGAAAGTCTCAACGCGCTCCTGCCGCCGAGGGTCCTCCCCAACGCGGACCTTCTCAAACATGAAGTTCAGGTCGACCCAGCTGCCCTTGCCGCTGTCCGGCCCAAACATGGGGTGCGTGCACAAGACGTCCATCTGCAGGCACAGGAGGGGCACTGACTCTCCGGACAGCGGGAGGAATACCCCTGACGGCGGTGCGACACACCAGCAGGCCGACCGCCTCTGCATCTGTCTCACACTGCAGCTCACTGATTGAGTGTCGAGTGCTGACTGGCACAGGCTCCTTCACCTGTCCATCAGAGCAGCAACAGCCCTTTGTGGCTTGCAGTGCTCGGTCGGGCACCATGCCTTTCAGTATCTGAGCAGAGGATGACTCAGCAGGGCAGCACAGGCCCAGCCCAGCTGCCCGGCAGCAGGTATCAAAACATCAGCGCACAGCAGAGCCCTGGCCCAGTCACAGGCGCCTCAATCTGCTGCAACGAGGACTCTTGCAAAAATTCCTGGTTGGGACTGCCAGGCCACCTGCAGCAGCTAGAAAGCACGCAAACCCGCCACACGCGTACACAAGCTTCCTGAAATTACTTTATCAAAGCAAAGCAGCCAAGGTATGCCCCGCCTCTCCTGCATCAGCCGGCAAGCCCAGCATTCCTGCCCGTCCCCTCATACAGGCTCCTGATAGCAGGTCATCCAGGGCAGCACATAACAAAAAACGGCGCAAGATGCGCCACCCTACCTGCCTGGGCAGACGGTCCAGCAGCAGCTGCTTGGGGAACTCCTTGACTGACAGGACGTCCACAAACAGGGTGCTGCGCCTGAAGCGTGCGATGGGCAGACTCTCCAGCACTGCAGCGGTGGAGAGGATGGAGGTGGCCAGGATGACCACGTCGGGGTGCTCCTCAGCAAAATCGTCTATGTCGCCAAAGAACTCAGCGCCAATGGCCTCGGCTGGTCCGCTGTAGTCGCCGCGTGACGTGGCCAGCACCTGCAGCCAGAGCAGGGTGCAGGTGGGTGCGATGGATCTGGATGACTGTAAACTGCAGATCCTACTGGTTGGATTTACTGCAGCCAGCACCTGAGGGCAGGCTGCATGCTAATGAGAGGCATTTGGGAAGGAGACAGGGCAAGCTGCAGACGTCACGCACAGTGGCTAGCAGCTACAGGCCAAGTGGATGCGCCTGTTAGGGCATAATGGGGCTGTGGAGCTGCAGGGCCTGGGAAGGGTCTGTGAGGAAATTGATACTGCCGTCTCTATACGTAGGGGTTGACTGCCTTGGCTGCAGCGCAACAAGTGCTGCGCACAATTGTGCTTTGGCCAAGACGTTATAAGCATTGGTGCCATTCATTTGGTGTCCAAAGCAGATGTACAGATGCTGGTACTGCTGCTCTCACTGATGAAGAGCTGAAGCAGCTGCTTAGGATGCCCAGGTAGTCTGAGCAGCAAGCGGGGTGCACGGCTTGACTGGGCTGTACAGCTGCTCTGGGAGCACTGCCCCAGCACCTCTGCGTGACCCTGGCGGCTCGGGTGATCAAGGGGCTGGCGGAGGCCCTCCCAGCAGCAAATGCCTGACCAAGGCTATGCACTATGCACAGCTCACAAGTGCTGACTTGCTGAGGGGACGGCTTGACCAGGCTGCAAAGGAGCTCACCTGGTGCCCCAAAGGAGCTCACCTGGTGCCCAGCAGCATGGTGCACAGCTTGACCAACCACGGCTGGAGGAGCTCACCTGGTGCCCAGCGGCGATGAGGCGCCTCGCCAGGAACTGTCCAAACTTTCCAAAGCCAACGATGCCGACCCGCAGATGCTGCTGCGACTGCATCTGCTGCTGGGCTCTTGCTTCAAAGTCAAAGGGCATGGCAGCGTCCAGAGCTAGGATGTGCAGGCCTGTCAGCAATGATGACCTTGTCAGTCTGCAGTGGTCAAGGACAGGAGCATGAGCAGAAGACAGGCGGCACACCTGCAGCTCTCCTGTGCCAAGATGGCCGCCGCCTGCAATGCCTTCTTGTTGATGGTCGATGTAAACGGTGCAAGTGGTTTTGTAGGCTGATGTGAAGATTGCATGTCTGAAGTCGCCCACTGGCATTGCACAGTCTCTGAGTCCTCAGAACCGCCTGAGGATGCTGAGTCCCTCTCGTTCCTTTGGGAAGGACCATCAGAACGGGCTGTCTGGTGCGGCACTGTGCTGGCTGGACCCCTACAAGCTCCAGTCTGACATTGTGGGGTGCCCCACCAGATTGACGAGATCAGAGAGGTCTCCATTTATACTTGAGATCCCTGCTCTGAGCCAGCACAGCTTGGTACTTGAAAGCAAATCAAATATTCAAATTGGCACACAGCAAGCAGCCTGATATTGGGCATATGGCCCTGGCAAATACTGCCACATTTGGCAGGCGGCATGAGTTCTGAAGCAGAGGGCATGCATGTGCAGGGCATCTACACCGCTGTGCCGGGGAAAAAGAAGTCCTGCAGCCTGTCTGTGAAGTCCTGCAGAGTCATGTCGCCGTCCAAGATATTGGTGTTCTTGGGCAGGACAGCTGGCACTCTGTTTCCCTCCGTGAGGTCCTGCAGCCACTTCTTGGGGGCCACTTGCCGCATGACCACATCAAATGCCAGCTCGCCCTGCTCGCGCAGAGGGCGAATGAGGTTCACCATGACTGCTGCATCCTGAGGGTCCTCAAAAGCCAGCATCCATGGCCCATTGCCATCTGGGCCCATCCAGACTGCTGTCTCCTCCCCGCTGTCAAATACCAACGTGGGCAGCACCAGCATGGGTCGGTGGATGAACCAGGCTGCAGGGAAGGGAGCAGGAGGGGATCAGAGCATCAGCAACTCAGCATGATGAGCACATCCTTCAAGAAAAATGGCAGCGCAGACTGCAGGGAGGGTGACCAAGATCTCAGCTCAGGCCATGCAGCGCCATGCTTAGTCACAGCACATGCAAAGCATCTGGCAGCCTCTGCAGTGGACTCAAGCCCGCAGGGTTGCAAGTTGCTGCCTGCCATCAGCAGCGTCGCACCAACATGCTGGGCAGCATCACAGCTCTCTGACCAAATCAAGCACTGACCAGGCCTCAGCAGCTCACAGTGCAAGCCTTCATCCGCCGCCTTCGCCAGGGCCTGTTGCGGTGCAGGTTTGGCACTGGGGTCCATTGATGCAATCATGCTTTTGTCTAATGAGCACACCTGTGTCTGGCCATGGTGGGGTCTCCTCCACCAGTTCCAGGTCCTCCGCATCCTCAAACTCAGCAGCCAGCATGGGGTCATCCTCAGAGGTGCTGGTGATGGGCACTGGCTCAATGTCAGCATCCTCATCAATGTACAGCAGGTCGGCGATGTCAGGAACAGCCTCAGCAGCGGCAGCTGGCTCGTGGGCCTCGCCGCCAGCGGCAGGTTCCCCAGCAGCCCGCTCATCGCTGTGGCTATCACCTGCAGCCGTGCTTGTCCGTGACGGCTCAGCCATGGCGGGCCCAGCTGCGGCAGGCCCATCAACAGCCTGCTGGCTGGGCAGCGTGGCTGTGCCTCGTGTCTCTGCAGCACCAGGCCTCTCAGCAGCCTCCTGCTTCTGCGTCTCTGCAGCCGCAGGGCTCCCATGATTGCTTGACTCAGCCAGGTCGCCCTTGCTGGGCGGGTCGCCCGCAGCAGCAGCCTCAGCAGCACCATGGCTGCCCGCTGCTGCCTGCTCACCAGGAGCAGCGACGACAGCAGCATGCTGTGGTGCGCTGCCATTGGAGGGTGTGGGCGCCCCATACTGCAGGTCCATCACAGGATTGGCTGCCTCAACCGGTGGCGGCTTCACCTGGCCACACAGCTTCCAGCTGGTCACACCAGGCGGCCGTGCATCCCCGCAGTGCTCTTCCAGCGCAGCAGCGATGTCCTCTGCGGGCAGCAGCTGGGCGGTGGCTGCCAGCAGCTCCCACCAGGCTGACTCCTTCTTGCTGCCACTGGCCTGCAGGGGGCATGAGGCGAGCAGATCAGGTCACAACTCCCAGGGTGCACTATGGGGATTCTGGCACTGGCGACCTGACACGTGGCCTGCTGCTGCATGCAGATGACTGCAAACAGGCTCAAGTGGCTCATCATTGCTGTCCAGCAGCTGGTATACCAATATGAAGCAATGTTCCAAGGCAGGCTGCCTGATATATATATATATATATATATATATGGCCTCGTGGATGTGCAGAGCATTAAGGCTCAGTGGAAATGTACAGCACCTGAGTCGAATCCCAGCACAGCAGGCACAGTGAAGGTCACCAGAACTCCTGAGAGTCTCACCAGCATGCTGCCAGCAGGTAGGAAGGCCACCCCAGGGCTAATGTCTCGCTGTGCGTAGTGGTCCAGCAGGCTGAGGGGGGCCACAGCCCAGACAGCGACCTTCTCGTCGGGGGCCGCTGTCATCCATATCGAGGCCTGGTAGGCTGCCTCCCAGTCACTCTGCAGGACGAAGCCTGAACTCAAGCTGACAGGGGCATAGCACACCAGCTTAAGGTTCTGGGAGTTATGATGCAATTGCAATGCTTCAGGCTCACTACCGCTTGCAGTCTTTTGGCATACTGCATGTTTCTGACATGCATCTTTCTGCTGTGTGGTGCTATGAATGCCTTATGGCATCTAAAGCAGACTGAAAGGTTGCAATGGGCCCCTGCTAAGTGCTGCATATGTGCTTACGGGTGCCTGAGGGTGCTGAGCTCGCTGCACCCAGCCGATGCCCACCTCAAAAGCTGGCAGGTACTCGACGTCCAGCCAGTCAAGCCAGGGCTCGTCAGCGGCCATCATGTGACGCCCCCCACTGACGGTCAGGATGTGGGCAGCCTTCCAGCCCAGCCAGGCAGGAGGCTGTGTCAAGGCCTCGCCTACCTCCACAGCCCCTGCCAGCTGCTCCTGCCCCGTGCTGCGCAGCAGCCAGGTGGCTGCGGTCAGCAGCCCAGCAGCAGCCAGCCGAATCTCGCGTTCATGCCCCCGGCCAAAGGTGCGCTGTGCCAGCGCGGCCAGCCCCCGTGCAGCCGCCGCCCACTGCAGGCGCCGGGGGTGCCCGTCAGGCAGCTGCTGGCTGGCTGCCTCGTAGGCCTTGCTGCTGGCCTCCAGAGACTCCTCCTGCAGCTCAGCTGCCTCCGCAGCGAGCAGGGTGCTGGCTGCGTCCCTCAGGACAGCCGCCACCTTCTGGGCAGCAGCAGGCTGCATGACAGGCGCCTCACCCTCTGGGGTGGCCCCATTCTGATAGGGGGCAGCCCCGTTTCGGCCAGGGCTGGCCCCATTCTGAGAGGAGCCGGCTCCGTTCTGGGTGGGGCCAGCCCTGCTCTGTGCTGCAGCGCCTGCAGCAGGGGCCAGGGGAGACCGGTGCCGCGGCCGCGCATCCTCCTGCCTGGCTGCCTCCTTGAAGTCGCCGATGACACTGCGCAGCTGCTCTGCAGCCGAGGCTTCTGCCGCGGCCTGATCTGCTGCAGCCAGCTCTGCAGCAGTCGGCGTCGTGTACTTCTCAAGGGTGTCCCATGTCTTTGACAGCTTGGACAGCCGACGGGCCTGCCGTGCGACGATTTGGCCAGCCTGCTCTGGCTCTGACAACTGGACAGTGGCTGCGATGCGCTGCACCCACTGGTCTTGGGTCTGCACCTCCAACAATGCCTGCAGCAAGCAACTTCAAAGGGTGACCGCAGCTGCACATTCGTTAACAGTCGCTGTCAGGCACATGGCCATAAGGATGTGAGATGCAGTGTGGCACACATGCACGAGCAGCCAGTCAGTGGTGCACCTGCTCATGTTTCAGGCGAAGGCAGCTGTAGGTGCAACCTCAATCTACTACCCATAGGCAGCCTGTGTCTGTTTACCTGGGGCGTCGTGGCAGGCACCACGGCTACCCCAAAGGGGTGCTTGTGCATCGAGTGAGCAGAATCCAAGACCGCCAGGAGGGGAGCCGCAATGCTCAGGTGCAGCGTGACGCCGTCGCCGTACAGGCTGGTGGCCTGGAACGCCTTCAGGAAAGCCTTCAACTCCTGCCTTGACTGCAGGGCACCATTGCAATGTTGACAAGCCTCGAAGAGGCCAACCCCAACACTGCACTGCAGCATTTATTCACGCAGGAAGCCATCAGACTGGAGCCAGAGCAGGGCCTGTCAATCAACATTTGACAGCACTGCTGCCCTTGGAGCGCTCATTCTGCAGCCTGGCAGGGCCTGCACACTCCTTCTCACCTCCCACACAACGAGCTTGTCCCCAAAGACATCAAAGGTCCCCACACCGATGCGCCCGCCAGCCAGCGTTGAGACCGTGACGACGCTGCGCCACTGCATCCAGAAAGGCAGTGCTGATCCCAGCCCCTCAGCTGGGGTACCCTCTAGGGCCTGGGCTGTCTGTGCCAGGGTTGCCCCCACCGCTGCCAACGCCTGCTGCCTCTGGCGAGGCTCCAGCAGGTGCAAGCTGCTGCGCAGGCCCCTCACGCCCTGGGCAGCCTGGCGGAGGCGCTTGAGGGGAACACGGTCTGTGCCGGCTGCCTCTGCCTCCTCATAGGCCTGCGCGGCTGCCCTCAGGGCGTGGTCCTGCTCTGCAGGGTCCCGTAGCCCCTCTTGCAGCGGTCCGGCAGCCTGCAACAGCCTCTGTGCTGGCCCCGTGACTGCCTTCGTGCCTGACCCAGTGGCAGGGCCCTGCTGTGCGCTGCGGCTTGCAGACGCAGCTGCCGCGGCCGGGGCAGCTTGCTCCGCCACAATGGCGGGGGCTGCTGCAGCGGTCGTGGGCTCCTGCTGCTGCTGCCTCTGCTGCTCAGCATGGAACTCCTCGGAGGTCTGGTAAGTCACATCAATGACAGGTGGGGTACCTTCGCTGGTGCCGAAGCTCTGCTCTACAATTGGGGGTTCCCAGGGCCTCCTCGACCCGGCTGCAGGGCGATCTTGAGGCCCGCCCCGCCCTGCTGGCTGCTGGCCAAAGAGAGGGTCGCCAAATTTGAGTTCCTGCTCTGCCTTGCGCCGCCTGCCGCGATCCCCTGCCCAGGTGGTGACGGCGTGGACTGAGAGGGCCACAGCAGCCATGAAGATGGAAACGCGGGTCAGCCCCCATATGCGCGCCCTGCAGACACAAGAGAGCAGGCTTCAATGGGTGTAAGTCAATGCTGCTGGGTCGAGTGGCACAGCAGCCTGACCTAATTTACAGTGCCTCTGCATGCCATTGCACAGCTAGCAACGGCCATGATGAGTGCTGCCATGGCTGTAGTCATGAGCATATGGCCAGTGGTGCAGCATGGCACATACAAGAGTTGCTGGCACTATGCTCATGTCTCCATCTAAGGTGTGGTTTCTAGGGGCAAAAGCAGGCAGGACATCACAGAACTGCCAGACCTTGCCTGGCACACTGTAGCCGGGGAGTCCCCATGCAAAACAGCACCTGTGCCCAATGGTGACAGTCATTCCTCCCATGCAGATGTCATCCCCCCAAAGCTAACTGTGTGGCAGGCATGCACAATACCCTTACGCCAAGGCCAGGCTGCTGAGCCTTGGCACAATGGAAATGTAAGCCTTCAGTGCTGTGAGGCAGCAGTGTGGACAGCAAACAAGCGCCCCACCCAATGGATTGGCCCTCGAGCGCCATAGGGGCAGCCGGAGCCTGCTGGATGATCTGCTGGGCAATGGCCTCGCCAGGGTCCATGTCCTCCTCCACGTCCTCCTCCATATCCTCCTCCACGTCCTCCTCTTCCATGTCAACATCAGCAGAGCTCAGCTCCTCAGGACTGACAGGGACCATGAACCTCAGAGGGCCGGGCTGCAGGTGAGTGCTGCCTGCAGACAGCAACAGTCGGTGCAGTGGCACCAGGGCATGCAGAGCAGCGTGCTGACCCTGGAAAAGGGGCCAGCACATGTAGTTCAGGTTCCCTGCACCCGTGATGTGCAGTAAGCTCCATCTTCAGGACCTTCAGGCACCAGTGTCCGCAAGGGGTCTGCACTGAAGAGCATGCTGCTTGCAAGAAACAGCTGTCACAGCAGCGCCAGATTTTTGACAGTTGCAAGAGTCCACACTCTGATGATGATCTGGAATCCCGTGGCTGCGCCGGACCTGCACAGGTACTGTGGCAATCCGGACTTTCTGCTGGCTGCTGACCCTGTGCCCGCTGCACCAAGAGGTTCATTGCAGCACCCCTGTGCTGGCCCACCTCCATTGGCTTCAATGACAGCTGCCTCTGGGATGCCCAGCCTCGTGCTAAAAGCTGCTATGTCCTCGCCTGGCTCCACAACAAGCTCCAATGGAGCTGTCAGAATGGGCCTGCAACCCAGCAGCCTGCTGTCAGCCTCCAGGCCCGCCTACAGCTGCACCGAGTCACGGATGCCGGCGCACGTTCCCGCGATGCATGACTCCCAACAAGCGTGACTTCCAGTGCACCTAGAATGTAACATGTCCTGCCAGCGCAAGCCCAGGCCCAGATTCTCCACCAGTCAGAGCTTGGCATGGCCAGGCTGCTGGCTCTCATGCTTGTCTCGTTGGAGGGCCCAATGCGCCTGCAGTTCAGACATGTGCTGCCAACGAATGTCAAGGTCAAGACCTATCATGCGGCAAGCGGGGCAGGGCCCAGCTGCTGGCTTACGTGTCTGACTCTTCATACACATCAGTACGGCTGCCTCCAAACAGGGGCGCCGGCAGCTCATTTAGGCCCCTGCGGCGGTCCTTCCACGCCTGGCAGCGCCCTGGCAGCCTCTGCAGGTGTAGCCTGCCGCATCCCAGCTGCTGGCCCCAGGCAGCAGCCCTGCGCTGAGGCCTCTGCTCCAGCAGAGTTCTGGCACCCTGCAAACATGCAGGAAGCGGGACACTCAGCACAATGCCCTGCGGAGATGAAACAGATCCATCATGTGGACTGTAGGAGCCAGGCAGGCTCACCTGATGCACTGCAGCAGACTGATGCAGCCGGCGGCCATGTCTGCCCTGCCATCCTGTTGTGCGGAGGCGACCCCACTGGTGAGGCTTCTGCAGCCCTTGAAGGGCCCTCAGAGACCCTGGCTGATAAGTAAATGTGCCTTGCATACACAGATCTGCCCCAAACACAAATCTGGTCAACTCTGGAAATGCTGCAATAAAAGACTGGAGTACGCCTTACACAGGCCAGGAGACTAAGCCTGCCAGCATTGCTTGAGAAACATATTGAGCCCCAGACCTAAATGGAGCTATGCGACACCCTATCGACTGGCCAGCGCTCTATGCCTCAGTGCTTCTATCTTGCACGCAATGCCAGATTGTCAAACCGTTGCGTGCACACAACAATAACAACAAAAGGCCCATCAAATGTCCCCTGAATTTCAGACAGGTTACGTGCGCGCTGGAGGTTACTCTGTTGCAGAATGCTACTCCACAAGTATTGGGTGAATTCATGCATTCATTTGCTGCTGGTCTTGGCAATGCAAAGGATCCTTGCCAGCCTTGCTGGAATGTACAGAGCAGTCCACCTGCTTCATGTTCCTCTAGTGCACAGGCAAAACTCTGCAGGCAGCAGCCAGGTGACTGTCAGTCGTCATCATTGCCACCGTCAGATAAGCAGCACCCAAGCCTCGAGCAGGCACCTACCTGGCATGGTGGCCACCATGAGCAGGGCGAGGCTCAGCAGGACCGCCACGACCTGCATTAAGAAGGGACAGGATGTAGTAACAGGGGGTGACAAAGAGCACCAGGCAGAGCGCTTGCTGAGGGCAGCTTGGGGTGCAGCACGCACAGCCGTTACCCACCTGGGCCGCTGCTGACCCTGTCAAGAAGCGTGGCCAGGGGCGTCAGGTCCTCGCCCACAGTCTCACCCATCTGCGACATAGCACCAGGGCACAGGTGGGCAATGTCATTATGTTGCATGCCCAGGGCAATTCTGGAGGGACCAAGCCTGCAAGCTGCTATGCAGCAGCAGCAGCACAATACCCAGGCAGCCAAACCTGTGCGCACCGGCTTGGCATCAGCAAACACCAGGAAGGTCGGTGTGCCCACCACGTTTGCAGCAGCCGCCAGCTCCTACAACAGAGAACAGAATGTGCTAAGGTGCCTGCCATTCACGAGCTGGAAGAGCCAGCAACACGCTTGAGAAGGGCTGCTCATGTCTGATTGGCACCCCCGCTGCAACTGGTGCTGGGCAGCCAAAGCAAACCCTTACCGGGTTCTCATCCACATCCACCTCAGCAAAAATAGCATCCGGCCTCTCTGCCGCCAGCGCAGCATACAGGGGTGCGACCTGCATGAAGCACTGCTCGCTTACTGCACGCACAATGCAAGGGTCAGACAGGCCAGGCAGCAGGGCGGTCTTATCTGTTCTGCGAGCGGGACAAAAGCGTGCAGCAGCTTAGAAGAAGAGGCACAACAGCGCATGTGGAAAGCAGTGTGGCAACAGATTCCCAAGTGCAGCTCACAGCCAGCCCTGGCTATGGCCTGGCCGCATGGCAGGACACATGCTGCGCTCACCTTGATGCAGTGGGGGCACCAAGTGGCAAAGTACTTGACAACCACAGGCTGCAGGCAGGTAGATGGCACAGCTCAAGCGTCTGCTGGCCAGCGATCATGCGGCAGGGGTGGAGGGCAGATGGCAACGCTCAAGCTTGGGCCAGCGACCATGCAGCAGGGAGTGGAGGGCAGATGGCAAAGCTCAAGCTTCGGCCAACGACACGCAGCAGGGAGTGGAAACGTGCCCAAGTTAGCACTGCCATGGGCTGCCATGCAGACAGGAGCCCCAATGCTTGGCATTATGCATAGCTTGTGGAGGCTTCATCCTGCTGTCAGGCAATGGTGAGACCATGCGTAGCCTCATGCAACTTGTCAAGCAACCCTGATGCCCTGACAGGCATGGCACTCCAGGCTCATGTCTGGCTGTCAAGCAACCCTGATGCCTTGCGTGCCCACCCACAGGTGCTGACTAAGGCTGCATGAGGGTGCGGCAGCCAGAGCGGCTGCTTGTTCACACTGAACGGCCCGAGGGCATGGTGCAGCAGTGCCGTGTACAGGCGTAGCACTCACCTTGCCCTCATCAGCGCCCTCCTTCAGCAGGCGAATGAGGTCAGCTGAGTCCCTGACGTGATACACTCCTGCACAGCACCAGCTGCTTCAGGGAGGGCTGCCAGCAGGTGCAGTGCAGCAGATGTGCAGCTGCAGGAGACTGAGGGCAGCAAGTGGCCTCACCAGGACTGGCCATGGTGGGGTTCGAGCCTGGCTTGTAAGGGGTGTAGCTGTGGAGAGCTGTCTGGGGAAGGCGGATGCCTGAATGCAGGCACGAGAAGTCAGGTGCACACAAGGCACGAGTTGACCCAAGTCCACCTCACAAGTGTCCTGATGTGTACGACCTGCCAAGCAGCAGCAGCAAAGCAGGTGATTTGCAGCCCTTAAACCCACATGTTACATGCAGGGAGGCATGTATGTAACATGTGGGTTTTAGGGCTGCAACAGGCCTGTTCAGGGCTGCAAAAGGCCCCTAGGGGGGCATCACGGGCACGCTGCATGGCTTGCGTCTGCTCAGGCTCCATTGCTGGTGCAGCCAGTGAGCTAACCATCTGCCAGTGCCTGCCACTGGGTATCTTTTGGCACAGACAACAGGCAGGAATGGCAGTTGCAAGTGCCCGTGGTGAGCAGTCCTCGGCAATGACAGCAGGAAGGAACAGCACCCTGCCTGACTCCCCCAGACCACCAAGCTGCCTGTGGTGCCAGCGGTCCTGCCAGATGCGAAGGTTAGACCTCGGGGCGATCCCACCGGCCAGGCCCCTCGCAGTACCAGCACCTGACGGCCCCCTGCTGGGCGCCTGTGTAACCTGGCACGCATTGCAGGGCTGAACACCTGCAATGACCACCATTTAATTGAGGGTGCCTGCGACCACCCATCAAGCCTGCCAGGTCGAGCCCTGAGTCCTTGAGTGCGACAGCAAGTGTTCCCTGGGTTCTGTGACACTCTGCTATGGAATTTCAGATGCAGCAGATTGCTTGCACCTGAGTCTCTGCTACAGTGCACTGCCAGACATGGCCCACAACAGGGTAAGAGGGGCATGGCCAACCCAGGGTTGAATATAAGTGAAACATGAAGATACTGTACAGGGGCCCTTCTCTGTGTCCAGCCAGTTCTGATTCTAGTGCACAAAGTCAGCACTCAGCCCTTCCATGTGGCCATCTGAGAGCAGCATGCGCTGTGCCCAGGCGCCTTGGACAGAGCAGCAGGACTGTGGAGAGCAGCACTGGGCAGGCCGCAGCTGGCCCACACACACCTGCCCTGCCTGCCTCCTCAACTTGCCTACAGCGCTGCCAGAACTGTGCCCCTGCTGTCGTTGTCAGCATCCTGCACACAAAGCGGTCTGCATGAGGTTCTGAATGTTGCTGAGCTCAGGCAGTCCTTCAAAGTAGCCTCACCTCCTCATTGAAGACTGATGTTTAGGCAGGCCCTTCTGAAACTGAGAAGACCTCAAGTACACCATACATGTTGACCGCTTCAGCCTCACACACCTAAGTTCATGAATAGACTCATCCTCAACAGCAAGCAGAGCTGTCCTTACAGCAAAAGTGTGGACGACGTTGTGGCAATCTGAGGGAGAAGCTAAGCCAGAACCTCTTTGCAAACCCAGGGGGCAGCCAGTGACATGAGGCAGCGCATGGGAACTTTCAAGTCAGGCTTACTGCCAACCCAAAGCTGCAGAGAGGCCTCATGAGTGGCAGTCTGCGCTGCTGCTACTGCCTCTTGGAGGCGCAGCTCAAGCGCAACAAGTCTGGGACGCAGTCGCTCAGGTCTGATGGCCGCCAGAAAGACTGCAGGCCTTGCGCGGCACCTCTGGCCTGTTGAAGCCCTGCACGACTGCATGAATGCATGCCACACACTTGCCTCTGAAGCAGGTCCTGTACAGGAACAAGCGGCAGCATCACCTGTTCAGTCCAAGGTACTGCGCAGTGGCAGCCAATGCTGCTTGCAGGCCCTGCTCAAGCAAGAACTTGCTCATCGACTGCCACTAAGCAGGTTTGCAGGATAAAATTCGATGCCGCAGGACCTGCCCAGTACCATATTAGCCTGTACATTCTGGTGGACCTTTGCACACCTGCTCCTGCCCTGGCAATCGCCTGCAGGCGCCACGCAACAGTGTGCCTGGCAGCATGGGGGCATCAGCCAGGCGCAGCAGCAATTGCAGCTGTACCTGAGCTTCTTGCCATGACGGTCTACAGCATGGCCTGACAATAGAACCTTTACATCAGGCACCTACCAACATGTAGCAATGTGCCTATGACATCACAGGGACCAACCAGAACAACAGGTATTGTTCAGAGCCAGTGCTCGAGCATCAATTGCAGTGTAAAGGAGTGTGCATTCCTTGGGGACGCATGCAGAAGGCATCACGAGACAGGCAGGTGCCTGCTCCTTCTCAAAATTGACATGCTGCACTCAAAAGCTGTGAGGAAAAAGGGAAGCGTTGCGTTCACGGCTTGAAGTACTTTGCCTCCACAAAAGGCATCTTGGCTGTCTCGATGGTGTTTGTCTTGCCCCGCACCACTGCCCTCAGCTCAGTCCCAGCCTTGCCGTGCCCCTTCTCCACGTAACCCATGCCGATATTTTTGCCCAGGCAGGGACTGAAGGCTCCGCTGGTCACAGTGCCAACCTGCACAGTCAGTCACAGACATCCGTCACCTGCAGCACTCAGGAGGACAAGACATGAGACCAGTGAAATGCCCAGCACTGAGGTGCCCTCTCTCAGGGCCTGACCTGCTGTGGCAGCAGCACAGAAAGCAGGCTGGACCCGGTGCAGGCTGATCCCAACGCCATTCAAGGCAGCTTTAGGCATCACCTGCCCAAGCCTTCCCCACATCTGACCTGAAAGTGCACGGAAGGGTAAGGGAGGCAGCTTCAGAGGCGCCTGCTGCCCCTCGTTTGCATGTGTAAGCATGATGCAGATCTCAAGGCTCTCCAGTGCCCCTCACCTCTTTCCCGTCAGGGCAATCTGCATGGATCCCGCAGGGACTAGCTCTGGAGGCGCCTGCTGCCCTTTGGATTCCTGGTAAGCATGATCATTTCAGACAGCCTCCAGTGCCCCTCACCTTCTTTTTGTCAGAGGTCTGCTGGTGTGCCATCCCATGCAGGGGCTTGGCTTTTACATGCAATTGCTGCCCCTACAGAGCCTAAACTGGGCAGTTGGAGCTCTTGAGGCACCCTGGTGCCCCGCACCTGCCTACCGTCAGGTGTCTGAATCTGTGTGGGGGGACGCAGCACGACCAGCTGTGCCTGAAAAGGCACCCCGCTGCCCTCACCTTCTTTCCGTCAGGAGTCTGGATCTCTGCTCCCTCCCGCGCTGGGGCCCCCTTCTGCCCAAAGAAGCCGACGCGGCGGTGGGTGTGCGACTTGTCGGCGTGGAGCTTCTGCAGGACATCGCCGCCCACAAAGTCCCACTTCTCGCGTCGCCGCTTGCCAATGGTCCACAGCAGCCCAGCCTCAATGGGGTTGATGTCATCCTTGATGTCGTGGCCTGCAGGGCACGGGCAGCACTTCGACTTGTAGAAGACGCAACCGGCATCCCTAGCATTTTGGCAGCCGTGCCTGTGTCACTGTGCTTGGCGGTCTTGTTGGCAAAAGTCAGCCCAGTCAGCATGAGATTTGTGTCTCTTTTGGCAGTGTGACCAGCCAGGCAGGCAGGCACTTGATTGCAGGCAGGCGGTTGACTACACAATCCATCATAGCCTGCTGCAGACTTCTGCATGATGGCTCGGCCTGCATCATCATCTGAGTGGCATCAGCAGTGGCAGAGGTGGCAGCCTCGAGACATTGTTAGTGGAGGGGCACTGATGCTCTCCAGCTGGCGACAGCCTAAGAATGTCCCTGAGCCTGCAGTACAAAATAGCAAGAAGCAAGGTCCTGCTGCTCTTGCCTGACAATCATTTGCAAGCCTGACATACCAGCAGCAAGAGACGCTGGCTTGGCCCTCCTTGCCTTGTGCATCTGAGCAGCCATCGCACCAGCAGTCTGCAGGGTACACAGCAGGAGGCATGGCCCAGCTTCTGCTTGCAAATCTGCGGCACAGCCAGGAACAGCCCCCACTTCACGCAGTCCATGGTCAGAGCCGCCCTGATGGACCTGAAAGAGATGCTGCATAAGGCACACACCTGGCATAGTTTCCCTGCCCCTAGCATGAGCGGTGCAACCCAGGGTTGGTAGTCTGCACATCAACCTGCCGATATTCACTGCACAGGCAGGGCCCAGTTTTGCATTGGAGGGCGCTGCTGGTGCCAAGCACAGGTTTGTCTGCCTGAACCTGGCGCAGTCGCCCAACAACCCAGCCCCACCGTATAGGCACAGCCCAGCCTCCAGCCGCAGGGAGTCGCGCGCCCCCAACCCAGCCAGCTGCACACCGTCAATCTCCAGCATCAGCTGGGCCAGCTCCACTGCCTTGTCGTTGGGCACAGAAATCTCAAATCCGTCCTCGCCCGTGTACCTGCATCGCCGCACGATGTCCTGCCAAGCCACCAGCTCAGCAATTACATGCTTCCACACCTGAGATGGTCTCCACACAGAGAGCATGCAGCAGACCACGAAGGAGCCGGAAGCAGATGCCGCGCTAAACACTTGCTTCTGTGCCCACAACTGCAGCAACTTCCATGAGTCAGCATTTGCTGCCCTCACCCCACGCGGGTGACCCAGGCGGGGATGCCCTTGAGCGAGGTGGTGGCGAACTGGCCAAAGTAGAACTTGTCCAGGTTGAAGGAGGAGGGCACCAGAGTGCGCAGCGCCTCATGAGCCGCAGGGCCTTGGAGGGCCAGCAGGGAGCGGTCCCAGTGAGGGATGCGCTCATACTTGGGCTCAGACCCATGCTCCTTCTTGTACTTGGCCTGCACAAGCAGTTGAAGACTGCTTTTGTGCTGCGTGGACTGCACATTTACGTAAAGACCGCTTTTGCCCTGCCTGGGCAGCAGAGCCAAAACGGACACCAAGCCACCAGCAGCTGTTATGACAGGACAAAAGCCGTCATGAAAATTCTGGGAGCAGCAACTCTTTGTCAGTGGCACCAGGCAGGCCCAGATGGAAGATCCTCTGCCGCAGCCCTTTCTCCACCTTGAACACCTTAGTGGGCTCTGACTCGTCCTGCACTGCCAAGCCCTGCCTGCAGCTGCGTCCTGACAGATCACCTGGCCCTGGCCCCCCACCAGCACTGCCTGCACAGATGATCTTTGGCTGCCTGCATGCTCTCCCCAGTCAGCCCAACCCCTGCTGCGACAGGCCCTTTCTGGATCCTGCACTGACACCCTCTCAGCTGACAAGCCCTGCCCAGACCCTGCACTGCCATGCCCTGCTTGGCTCTGGACAGACAGGCTGCGGTCACTTCACTGACACACCCTGCACCGTACAAGCATCGGCAGCTAGCTCATAGCTGAGACATGGCCCACCCCGGGATCACCTTGAAGACCTCGTCTTGGCGCTCCATGTGCTCCAAGTCCTTCTCTGCGCAGCCCGCATTGAGCACCATGTACACGTCGTCATCCTGAACCTGCACAGGCAGGCAGGGCAAGGCATGATGAGGCAAGCGCGGCATGCAGGTCCAGCAGGCAGGGCAGACCAAGCAGTCATGACAGTGTCTTGTCAGCACTGCCGGCCCAGCATTCGGGCTGTGAGAGCGGACTGCAACACGACAGCAGGGCGGCAGGGTGCGACATGGGCTCAGTCAGGCCGAAGCATGACCGCTGGGGCGCCTGGGGACCTGCAGCACTTCAGAGTTGCCTGGGTTTGACCATGGTCTGGCATCCAGAGCTGGGGTCACTGACCCACACCAGATGGTCTGCCGGCAGCGGGCCAGGGCTGTCCATCATCTCTCCTTTGCTGCACCATGACCACAGCTGCAGACATGCGTGACTGCATGTGAAGCTCAGAATCCCTTTGCGTCGGCCGTCTGCAACACTGCATTCCTTCCAGCTCATGGATGAGGGATAACGGGTGCTCTGCCCAAGTGCAGATGCTGTGCTGTGCGGCGCAGCGCGTCGCGGACCGCTCCACCACGCCCGACGTCACCTGGCGCAAGCGGGGAGCCAACAGCAAGTTGTACCTGCCCACAAGCCTTTGCCATACGCTGACGACCCTCAAAGGAGACACCCACTCAGCAGCCCTTTGCGAGCCCTCACCTGCTCTGTGCCACACGCTGAAGACCTCTGCACCAGATCAGGCTCACCCTCGCAGCAGAACCCAGGAGGCTCACCCTGGTGGTCACGGTGTCGTCCACAATGCCGCCGCTGTCGTTGGTGATCAGGCTGAGTGTGCCTGTGCCATTCCGGAGGCCCTGGAAGTCCCCCACCGTGATGTGCTCCACAAAGTCAATGGCCTGGGGGCCCTGCAGGCCAGCAACAGCAGACTGGGGTTCTGCAGGTGTGTAATGCAAGATTGTGTTGTAAGCCGCTATGCAGGGCAATGAACGCCCAGGTGTAGACGCAGCTGCAGTTGACAGAGCTAGCTCGCAAGCAAGTGGATGGCCTGGGGCCTCTGCAGCCACACAGTAGCAGCTTAGCTTTTGCAGTCCTGGTCGTGCACTGCTCCTTGCTGGTGGCACTGACATATGCGCATCTGGCTGCAACAGCCCCCCGGGATCCAGAGACGGCTCAGAAAGCGGGTCAACGGCCTGGCGGCCCTGCAGCCTTGTAGCAGGTTGCAGTTCTAGGTATAGCAGCATAGCGCTCCTCCCTGCTGCTCACAAAAGTGTTCGAGGCCCCTGGACAAGGTGCGGCAGCAGAGACAGAAAGGTGAATTAACACCCCCTGCAGCTACTGAGCACTGGGATTGACCCGTGCTCAGGCCACAGCAGGGAACAATGGCCCCGTGTCAGACCTTGACTGTCACGCCTCGCATGTGGGCCACGTCAAAGAGGGAGGCTTGCTCCCGGCAGTGCTTGGTGGAGGCCATGATGGAGTCCTTGTACTGGACAGGCATGTCCCACCCCTGGAAGTCCACCATCTTGCCTGCAGGCATGGGCCAGACAGAAGTCAGCGTCACGGTGCAGCACAGCAAACCTGCTTCATGAGAGGCAGCAACTTCTTGATCTGGATCAGGTCTGCCCACCTCCATTTTCGATGTGCAACCCGTGCAGGGGAGTCTTTCTGAGCTCGCCAGAAGCGAACCCCCTGTTGCTAGCAGCCCCGGTCGAGATCAGAATGCTTTCCAAATTGAGAGCTGGTCCATGCGATCCTGACAAGCTGGGAAGCAGCTTGCTACAACGCTGCAGCGCCCTCTGCATGTTGTGTGAACACAGGAAAAACTCCTGGCTCAGGATCAGGTTAGGCAACTATGACCTAATTTGATGCGGCAGACCTGCTCTGCACTTGCAATAATGCTGCAGAGCATTGGCTGCTGTTGCTCAGTGAACCGGCAGGTCTGCCGCAGGTCTCCTGCACAGCCACTTGTTGTTTCCACACCAGCAGGCACCTGCACAGGCGGCAGGGGCAGGCAGTGGGGCAGATGACAGGCACACTGCTCACCGAGGCCAGATGCAGGGCAAGCACACTGTCAGGCCTTTAGAGCGCGTATGATTGGGCAGCATGGTTGCTCGGAGGGCTGCGGCCGTCAGGTCAGTGGCCACTGGCTACATTGGAGGGATGTTGCTGGTGCTCACCTGCTCTGGTAACTACTACTGGCAATGCCATGCACTAGCAGTTGAGGAGGTGGCCGATTGATGTATGCAGGGCTTGGGTGGTAAAGCACACAGAGGCCATGTCCAGCTTACACTGACCATGGTCTGCAGACAGCATATGCGCTTCAGATTATGTATGAGGTAGCCTGAGGACATCCTCTTTCTGGAGGCTAACGTTTCTTCACAACCTGGTGGCCTGGGTTGCATGCACCTTCCGCCTCTTTCATCTTCCTGAAGAGGCTGGCTTGTGAGACAATAGCATGTCCCACTTTGCAGCAGTCACAACTCTGAGGACCATCAGTGCTGCAAGCATCAGCAACCTGAACCCCGCTGCCTTACAATCACACTCCCCGGAGGGTGTGAGCTGCAGCTGCATGTGCAGCTCATTGAGGGAGCAAGAGGCTTGGTGGCACCAGAATTAGTGGCTGTGCCACCAATCGCAGCTGATGCGCCTCAGGCTGGAAAAGCTCTGAAGATATTGACTCTGGCTCCTGACAAGACCCTTTCCACCATTTGGGGAGCTGACAGGGCTTACAAGCATGAGACCCAAGGCAGCAGGGCCAACTTTGAACATTTGAGGGGATGCCTGAAATTCAAAGTTGGCCCTGCGCCCAACAGCCAGAAACATCTTTTACAGGCTCCTCTTAGCCAGCTGAGTCTCAGCTACTGGTTTCATGCCCACTGGGCCTGTGACCAAAAGCTCACATTGCACATGAACCACCCATGTGACAATTACAGGAGGTGGTGGATTTGGTGCTGTAGCACAGCCAAGTGATGTCACACTCCACATGTGAGGCAGCAGCTACAGCTCAACTCAGTTGATGTCTTGACAGCTGGCATGATCACACCTCTGAACAGCATGACTCTGCGGTGGAGGTGTGCAGCAGAGGTATGGAGGTGTAGCACAGGCATTGGCTTACAGCACATGCCTTATGCAGCACGCAAAGGCAGCTCTTGGAGAAGCATGGAAGGCAGGTCAACCCCGTGCACAGGCCACAACAGAAGTGCGCGGTCAGGCAAGGTCTTCCCATGCTCTCACTCAGATGCTGCATGGTCTGGCCTGGACGCAACGGCTCTCCCCAACATCATGAATGAGCCACTCAGTGCCAGCAAACCTCGTGTTCAAGCCTGCGTTTGGCTAGCTAGCTGAATCAATCCAGTGGTCCATGCCTCCAACATCTGAACCCTCTGATGCCGTCAGAGGGTGCTCAAGAAAGTGAAGCTGAAGCCTCCATAGGGGTTTTTCTCTTTTCTACCACGTGTCCAGTTTGACTCTCTCCCTGTTTGATCAGGCGGCAGCCAACTTCACATCCTCCTCAGTGCGAAGATGGACAAGGCACCTCCTGGTACGGGGCCGCGCAGTTGTCAAGACTCAAGTCGCGCTAGCTCTGTGCCCTGCATGCTTAATGAAGCTGCCTGCATTGCAGGCTACCCTGGTGGCGGTGCACAAGGCTACCCCCAGCAAGGTGGGGTTTGCGTTTGTCAGCTCCCTCTGTACAGCATGTGCTGCTGTGCCTATGTCCTGAAGGCTTGCCGTCACTGAACCGAGAAGAGTCGTTGTGAGCACATGCTTGCAAGCATGCTGCTGGTGACGCACTCCCTCTCACTCCTGCTTCAGGTGGCTACCCTCAGCAGGGGGGCTACCCCCAACAAGGTGAGGCTCAGAGCTGAGCCAGGCCATCTTGCCTGCCCATTTTGGGCTCAGTGGGGCCTCGGTCAACCAATTTTGCTCTTCTCCTACAGGATACCCTCCACAGCAGGGGTATGGCGGGCCTCCTCAAGGGTACCAGCAGCAGCAGTATGGACAGGGCTACCCAGGTGTGATGCTGCTGCCACATTGCTGAGCCAGGCTTGAGTTTGATGTCACACCTTACCACCTGCCTGGTCACTGCAGGTCAAGGCCCACCTGTCTACCAACAGCAGGCCGGTGAGCGGCAGTCTGCAGATTGCTTTGCTGCTGGGAGTTCCTGGCTTCTGCTGCTAACAGCAGCCTGCACTTGTGCTGCAGGCTACAACCAGCAGCCTGGTCGCACTGGCGGAGGAGGTGACGCCGGGTTGTGCATGGGCTGGTGAGTGTGTATCCCCAAGCGCTAAATGCTGCCGCAGTGTGAGCTGCTCAGCTTGCTGCATCTCTTGAGACGCCTCTCTGACATTCACTCTTGCTGCTGCCTGCAGCTTGGCCGCGCTGTGCTGCTGCTGCGCTCTGGTGAGTTGGTGCCAGTCCTTGAGTGTTCGCTGTGTCAACTGGAAAAGAGTTTGCTGCACCACGTTGCTTCCCCCCCTCAAAGTGCTTGCTGTGTTGCAGGATGAGATCTGCTGCCTGTTCTGATGACCCCACAGGGACCACAGCCACGGACCTTTGAGGATTGAAATCATTTGATTGTCATCCAAGCTCTGGGCGATGAATAGCTTTGTCCATCTTTACTTAGAGGGTTGATTGCTTGACTTCAGTTAGACATGGGACCAAATTGTTACACTGATGACTTCATCCATAGGTTGCCGCATGTGCACGATGTCGCATCTGCTGGCAATATTGAAGACTGTGCATCAAAAGGCACGACCGCAAGGCAAAACTGTCCATTGAGGTTGCTGCATTGGGTAGGGGTGTGCCCTATGGCAACAGCTCACCCAGCAGCTAAGAATTGAGACAGGGGTGCTACAGACAACTGAGAGTTGAAAATGGTTGAGCGGGGGCCGTCCTTTGCCTAGAATGGGGTTGCTAGCAACTCAAGCTGCATTCGATTTGGGGGACAAAGGCTGGCAATGCGGGGTAGTGGGGGAGCCAAAGCAAGATGAGGCAAGTGGCCCCCAGCAGCAGAACACGACCGAGGGCGAGAGGCCTCCAGCCCAGGAGGGCCCAGCGAGCCACACGACAAGCTCCACGGCACAATGCAAGTTGCACTGCCGGGAGCAGAGGCCTGTGTGCGATCACTCGATCCCCTCAATCTTGTCCTCCACATCCATGTACAGCTGTCGCAGCTTGTCGATCTGCTGCTCGGAAGCCTCCCAGTAGCCGCGCCCATTGGCCTCCAGGAAGGTGGCCACCAGCTTGCGGAAGCTGTTGGGGTTGAGGTCCATCATGCGCTTCTGCAGCTCAGGGTCGTCAATGAAGGTCCCGTTGGCCTCATCATACACCCAGTTGTCCACCTGCACAGCGTGGCCAAGGCTTGGCTCAGTCTTCAGCTCTGTACATGGCTGCTGCCCTCGCGCAGTCAGGAGCGAGTCTGAGCCGGGTCAAAGAGACTGGCAGAGTATTGCACGGCAGGGCAAACTGTCAAACAGATGGGCTCAGGGGCTCCCAGCACACAGCACGTCTGCATAAGCAGCCGCTCAGACATGCTCCAGACAGGCTGCCGGAAGTGACAAGTGAGAGGTGTGCTGGGCAACCAGCTGGCCTGTTCACGACATGAAGTGGCCAGCCACAACCTGGCAGGAGATGATGTGCAGGGGAAGCTGAGACCAGATTGCCATCAAATCCCTCCACACATGGCATGAATACGCACGAGGCATTCACACTAGAGCACTGCAAGGCAGCACCGCACCTGCCCACTGGTGGCTGACCAGCCCACAGTGTTGGTCAAGCGCTTCTGAATCTCGCGCACGCCCTCGTACCCGCTGTTGAGCATGCCCTCGTACCACTTGGGGTTCAGCAGCTTGGTGCGGGCATCCAGCCTCACTGTCTCGCTCAGGGAGCGCACCTGCAGCCAGGCAGGGAGCACATTGGCAAAGGCACAGCGCAGTCAAGCTGAGCCCCTTTGGGGGATGTTGGACCTACATCACCCAGTGCCTCGACTACAGAAGACCAGATGGGAGACCTGAAGAGCTTGAGTGTGCCAAGCAGCGTGCCTGCTGGGGTCCAGCCTCCTCAGCACACACAGCAGTGTTGCTGTATTTCTGGTCCAGGCCCCTCAGTACAGTACACATGACCAGTGACGCTGTCATGCCCTGATACACATGCAGGAGGCTTAGCATTGTCTCGGCTGTGCTGTTGGCCCAATGGTCTCAGCACCACAAAAGGCTGCGGCCGCCTCAGCACCTTACAAGATATGGACACCATCCTCTCTTCTGGCAGTGATGGTGGGGGCGACTCTGCTACCCAAAGCAGTGCACCGCACCGCTCCCAGCTGGTACTGCGCACTCTGGACTCCTCACCTGCCCGTTAGCGGTGGTGGTGTCAGCGATGTAGGCGGAGGGCAGCTTGCCGTCCTTGCGCAACCCAGAGACCAGCTTGGTGGGGTCGCTGTCAAAGTAGTGAGACACGTCGGTCAAGCTGATCTCGGAGGAGTCCAGGTTCTGGAAGGTCACGTCCACAGTCTTCATGGCGGCCTCAAAGGCGCCACGCTTGTTCTCGCCACCAGCACCGGGTCTGCAGGGTAGGAACCCAAGTCCATATGTGGAATGGCAGCAAGCAACCTTCCAGGATCTGGTCGCGCTGAACAGAGCGAGTGACCTGCCCTGATGCCAGAAGCATATTGCAGCGATTACAAATGTGCGTGCAGCACTGCACATTGCAGGTGCTGAAGTGTAGGACAGTTTGCGGAACAGGGCAGGCACTTCCAGCCACGTGTTGCAAGCGCTTGCTCACGCGGTTTCAAGCGCCATAATCACACATCAGCTGGATAAGCCTGAGCATACAGAGGCCTGCTGCTGAGCGGGTTCAGGCCGCCAGCCTGCCTCACATGTGACACGAGCCAAGCAAATCTTGCTGAGCCCCTGCCCACCTGTCAGAGTTGAAGGCAAAGGACTTGCGGTTCATGTACATCTCCTGCAGCTGCTGCTCATCGCTCCAGCTGGAGTTTTCAACAGCCAGGTTGACGTTGGAGGAGTAGGAGCCTGAGGCATTGCTGAACACGCGGGTCGCCGCGTCACGCAGGGTGGTGCCGAGCTCCTCAGCCTGCACAAGGGGACTCAATTTAGCCTGCACAAGGGGGACTAAAGGGTGGAAGGCCGCAACACAACATGGCAAAACATTGCCATGGTGCAGGGGCCACAGCGTTTCTAGGCACTCGGTGCCAGGCTCCTGAGCCTGCACAAGGGGGACAAAAGGGTCAAAGGTACGCAACATAAGATGGCAAAGCATTGCCAAGGGGGCAGGGGCCACGCCGTTGCCAAACACTCAGTGCCAGGCTCCTGAGCCTGCACAAGGCGCTGCTTTGCATGTTCAGGGGCGCTGCGCTAACTGGGCACATTGCGGTCAGCAAAAGACACGGCATGGGCTGCGTTGCACATGGCAAAGGGCGGTGCAGGTACATGGGAGCCAGCAAAGCACTCCACCGCGGCGCCTGCCGGCTCAGAGACAAGGCAGGAGCCGCTTATGACATTAGATCACAAGCGCATTGCCCCACCTGCTGGCGGGCGTGCTTGCGCACAAAGTTCATCTCCTCTGGCTCGTCCTGCTCAGCTGCCAGCTTGATGGCCCTGTCCAGCAAGTTCATCTGCAGACACAGCCCCATGTCATTTAACAGCGGCCTGAACACCGCAAAGGCGGGGACAGATGTGGCAGGCAGCAAGTTTGGTCTCTGCAAAGCCACCTTGTTTGCAGCCAGGCAGCTCCTGCCTATCCAGGCCATGGCAGACACTGCCAGGCTGCTCGCACTTGCCAACCCAGAGATATGCCTCACAACCAAAACAAAAGAAAGTCTTGTCTGACACACAGCAAAGGTGCAAAGCGTCCCCACCTGGTTGACAAAGAGGTCCCTGAAGACCCCTGAGCAGTTAACCACCACATCAACGCGAGGACGCCCCAGCTCCTCCAGAGGAGTGACCTCCAGCTTGTTCACGCGCCCCAGGGCATCTGGCACCGGCTTGATGCCCACCATGCACATGACCTGCAGGCGTGCAGGTCGCACTTACTGTGGGAGCTGCAGGCTTGTGGGCTGCGTGATGGCTGGGGTAACCAAAGCTGTCAGGCTGTCTGCTGCTTGGAACACGCTGCCACCAGCATGGGGCCTCCGGGGGTCAGCACGCTGGCCTCTTCAAAAAGCTTGCTGGCGGTCACAAGTGCTTTGGGCCAGCAGGGCCTGCTCACTGACTGCAGGAAACGGTGGTGCACATGCCCATGCCAAGCACCCAACCGCCTCACCTGGGCAAGGGACTCGCCGTAGGTCTTGATGTTGTCAGTGCCCCAGAGCACGACCGCCACCGTCTCGGGCCACACGTTGCCATTGTCCATCTTCTGACGCTCCAGCAGCCTGCACAGCAGTTCACCAAAGGGGTGAGGGTGGCCAATGGTCAGGCTGGGTCACAGTCGCTCAGCCCATGCAACTCCAGCTGGTGCCTTTTGGTGCACAAATGGAGATGACGGCAGCGGCCTTCAGCAGGCTTCCAAGAAAAGTACTTCCTACTGATAGGACATGCATGCGAAGCGCAGGTGCCGCAGCCGCCCTTGGCGTCTCTGCCCAGTCATCCTGCCAGCCACGAGACAGCGACTGGCACCTCAAATCTGCTGCAAACACAGGACTCACCGCTCCACCATGATCCTGGCAGACTTCAACGCAGCCTGCGTGGGGATACTTTGGGGGTCCAGTGCGTGGATGTTCTTGCCGGTGGGCAGGACAGCAGGGTTCCTGATGGGGTCGCCGCCTGGGCCTGCAAGCACACAGTGACTGACTGTCATGCCTGCTTTCTGAGGTTGCGGCCGGATGGCTTGACCTTCCAAGGTGATGCAGCCAGCTGGACAGCCTAAAGAGGGGCCTGCAGCTAGCTGGGCATGCCTGGGCTTGCCCAAAGCCACAAAGCCTCTCCATGGAGCCAACCCCAAATGCCAGGGGTGGGGCATACATCTATCCATGCACCCCTTGCAAGAGCACAAAAATCAGAGAGAAGAGCACAGCTGTACCCTATGCCACACAGACCCAGCACCTGCTGCAGGACACCCAGTAATGACATGGCCCTCCGGGTCCAGCACAAGCCAACATGGATTGCAAAATGCTAGCAAAAGGCCAATAACCCCACCTGGCTCGACATAGGCTCCGTCCAGCGCCTGCTTCAGAGCGCCCAGCTCATTGTCCTTGACCACCTGCTCCAGGCAGAACTGGAGGTAGTTGAACAGCACCCGCAGCTCCTCCCGGTTGGCCTTCCCAAACTGCGTGCCCTGCAGGTGCAGAGAGGACATGCCTGTCAGCGATGGGCAGCGCTGCAACAGTGTCCTGTTCTTGTGTGCACAGGGCTCTTGAGCAGCATTTTGCAGCAGAGCAGCTGCAAGCTTTGCAGGAGCCTCGCTCTTTTGGCCAGAATTGCTTCAGCGGGCAGCCATGCTGCAGTGCAGTCTGCAGAAACGCTCAGGCGCAGAGGTGATCAGCAAAGGCACACTGCATGATGAACCCCCATCCAGTGCCTCATCCCAGCTGCAGTCCTCACCTTGAGGGCTGACAGCCAGGGCTCCTGCCCGGTGGCCCGCTGCATGAAGTTGTTCATTGTATTGAGGGTCACACGCCCAGCAGGGTCGGTGCGGTCCTCCACGAATGCGCGCACAGCGTTACGGCACACCTCCGTGATGGCCTGGTTCAGGTTCACGTCCTCGAGCACACCCTGCAGGTGCAGAATGCTGCATCTTGCTCGGAACGTGCCAGGCTGTGTTGGTGCAGCAGTGCTCAGCTCACGCCTCTGCAGGAAGGCATGGAGGGTCTCTTGCTGCATGCAGGGATACTGGACAGGGATACTGGACAGGTGGAGCAGGAGCTAGGTGGAGCAGGGGCCAGGTAGCGCGCTCTCCCGCGTACCACCCAGTAAGAAGCAGCCCTGGACATGCAGGAAAAGTGACCTTCTACAGCGCTACAGGCGTGAATGGAGCCAAGCAGCTGCAGCAACAGCTGACAAGCAGGGTTGAAAGCCAAAGGTGCAGAGCAGCAAGAGGCAGCTTTGAGCCTGGAGGGATACTGTGCTTCTGTAGACCTCCAGATGCAATTTGAGACGTTGTGCCGAGCAACCCTCCAGTAGCAGTGCATGCGAGCGTCCAGCACACGCAAATGCAGAATGTGAGGCCTTGCTGCTGAGGCTGCAAGGCAGTGCTCACGGTGCACATGACGAGCCCAACTTCCCTGCAGAGAGCTTCAGCAGGCCCTGCTTGTGAGATAAGCCCCACATCAGGTGCCGCTGCGACCACAGCAACAACAGCTCCCCTGAAGATGCCGCACCTTGTTGTTGTTGAGGTATATCTGCTCCATGTTGCGCCCAATGCTGCGTGCCAGGATGCCTGGCAGGCCCTTGACTGGGGGGTTGCACTCTGGGCGGTCAATCTCGGCGATGTTGACCAGAGTGGCGATGGCCTCCATGGCTGAGGGGGGCTCGCCCACAATGTGCAGGCCGCAGGGAAGCAGGCGGGACTCAATCTCCATCAGCCTGTAAGCGAAGGTGAGCTTGTCAACACACCACAGGAGACTTCTTGTCTGAGTCACAGACTAGAGCCGTCCTTTGCACGGCCACACAGTGGACTCCTCGCAGCACCTCCAAAAAACCGCTTGTGCTGCTGCCTCGTAACAAGCGAGCAGTTGACACAAACAGACTGAGCCCATAGGAACATGTATTGGCCTTCAGGACCAGCTTACCTGCACTAAAGCTGCCCAATCATGCTGTGGACTCCCTCCAGTCTGACTTTGTCACCACCCAAAACAACACACAGCAAGCGCCCAAATATAGCTCACCGGGAGTCGGCGTGCCCTGTCACGCTGTCAAGCCTCCTTACACATACAAGGCGCACTCAGGGGACATTCTCCTTGCCCGTAAATGACACACAGCAAGCCACAAAGCAGAGAGCACCTGGCCCAGACCTGCCTGCCCACACAACCACCTCCGCTCAGAAGATCAGACGACCCAGGCGAGGGCTGTTTGCACGAGTCTATGCCCCGCCTGGCTCGAAAGAGGGCACTGTGCAGCCTCCAGGACAGCTCACCTGGCGTACACCTGCCCAACCACGCTGTCACGCCCCTCCAGCCCAATGTCCTTGGCATCCTCTTCAGGCAGGGACACGTCCTTGTCCAGGTTGCATTGCCTGGCCGTCTCAATGATGGTGCTGCAGATGGCTGGGCCGCGCCCTTGCTCCCTCATGCTCTGGTAGCTGGAGATCAACTCCTTCAACTCCTGCAGGTACACAGAGGAGCCTTTCAATAACTGATCAGCAGCATCAGACGACGGTGCAGCAGGTGCTGCAGCAACTCAGCCGAGGTGTGTGTGAGGGAGAGGCAACGTTATGCTGGCATGCCCTTAGAGTCTGACAGAAGTGCTTTGAGAAGCAGTGCTGGAGGCTGCAGCCTGCACATGCCTGCCAGGCAATAATCCACTACAGCCTGCGTTGACAAGCCAGGCCACATGCAGCCAGCCATTACAGATCATTTCTCAGCCACGCTCAGCTCCCGCAAGCAGCCAAACAGCCACAGCACCCACCTTGAGGCCCTTGTACAGGCCAGCATTCTCAGCGGGCGGCGTCAGGTAGGAGATGGTGTTTGCATAGCTCCTGCGCTTGGCAATAGTTGCCTCGCTGGGGTTGTTGGCAGCGTAGTAGTACAAGTTGGGGATGCTGCCAATCAGGCTGTCGGGGTAGCACACGCCCGACATGCCGACCTGCTTGCCGGGCATGAACTCCAGGGAGCCGTGGGTGCCAAAGTGCAGCACAGCATCGGCCTGCAGGGCAGCGTGGTGGGCATGGGCTGGCAGGTTTTGACAGGCTAGCTCAGCTCAGATCTGCACCATGCTTCTTGGCCAAGGGAGGCCCCAGCATGCTCAGAAACACAGCATCAGACGCCGACCGCCGGCTCAGGGACCTGGTGCTGTCGGTTGCTGTGCCAGATGGCTGACACTCTCAATCTGTGTCCCACAGCTTGAGGAGAGTCCAGCACAGTGGGCCATTCAGGAGGCAAGCCAGGCGCAGCTGCTGGGTGCAGCGGCACCCTGCCAGGCTCAGCGGCCACAATTCCCCACCTGGAAGATGTGCTCCAGGTAGGTGTAGTAGGCTGCAAAGCCGTGGTGGGGGGAGGCTGAGCGGCTGAACAGCAGCGCCATTGGGTCGCCTTCATACCCAAAGGTGGGCTGCACGCCGATGAAGACGTTCCCGAACTGCTTCCCATACACCAGCAGGTTCTGGCCCTGGGAGTTGAGCTTGCCTGCAGCATGGAGGCAACAGGTGGCCAGCTGGGAGGTGGTGCCCAGCTGCGCAGCAGGTAACCATGGGACTGCATCCAGAGACTGAATGACGCCCTTCCACACGCACAAAGGGACACACGGGAAAGCATGACAGGCCATTTCAGATTCAATATGAGAGCCAGCATGCAGCACAGCACCTAGCTGAAGCAGGCACAGGCATGACCTCCTGCAGCTCAAAGGCTGACATCGGGCTCTCTGACTGGGGCCGGTCAGAGCCTCTCGAGAGTGGCACAGCTGGCAGCCTGCGCCATGCCTGCAGACTGAGGCCGCACCTGGTGGCTTGCCCCAGTTCTCTTCCAGCGCCTGTGCAAAGGGGCAAAGCCTCTGGTACTCGTCCACACTCATCTTGTAGGCAATGTTGAGGTCGGCGCTGTTGTAGCGAGCCTCCTCCTGCTGCAGCACCTGCCGCGACGCAAGGGGGAGCAAGATGTGAGGGTGCACAGCGGCTGGAGAGCACAGTAGATGCCAGGGCTAGTGCTGGGACCTTCATCAGGCCAGAGTCAATGCAAGCCTGGCCCTTCCAGCCCTGGGAGGTCCCAGCATTGAAGGTGTGCAAGTGTCACTAGCATGTGAGGGCATCCTGAGCACAGAGATTGTGCCGCAGCCCATTCACCAAGATCCCTGGCCAGTCTCCTCACAAGATGGAGTCGACATCACCTTTCAGCACAGCAGCTCACCGACTGAATGAGTGCCTCGTCACTGTCTGGCAGCTCCCCCACATCATACCCCTCCGCCTTCAGGTTCTTCAGCACCTTGAAGATGCTGCCGAACACGTTCAGGTAGGCTGCTGTGCCCACATTGCCCTTGTCTGGTGGGAAGCTGAACACTGTGATGGCCAGCTTCTTCTCCGCCACCTTCTTCTTTGCAAGGCTGCAGGCATGGAGTGGTGGGATCACGTCCACAAGCCCACATCTGCAACAGCTCAGCACTGCTGCGAGCCTAACTGACCCAACAGAAGGTGTGCAGTACGGCGCAGGCATGCAGCAACAAGCCGCCGCACGAACAGTGGCAGGCACAGGTAGCAAGACAAGCCAGTCAGCTGCAACCTCACCCTGGGGAAGCCAACACAGCGCAGTGCCAAGCATGGCTGGAGGGCCAGGGCAGCAAGGCCGGCACTGCAGCAGATGCTCACGCACAACGTGCAGTACAGGCTGTGCAGGGCTCACTGATGAGGTGCGCTTACCTAGCCCACTTGATGGCCCTGTTGCACAGGCTGTCGATCCTGTCGGGCAGGGAGTGGGACTTGCCAGTGTTGCTGTCACGGCCGGCAAACACGATGGGCTCAATGCTGCCATCCAGCTCAGGCAGAGCAACCTACGCAATGGACAGGGCACTATTCAGCACAACAGATTCCGCAGATGCAATGCAAAGTGACAGCGCATGTGGCTGCTACCTGCCCAAGCAGGATGGACTTGATGCTGAGGTGCAGCATGGTCATGACCTCTCTCAGGCAGCTGGTGGTGCCCCAACAGATTGCTGATAAGACAGGATCTTCTGGTCTCAACCAGCGGGGTCAGAAAAGTCACCTGTAGAGCAACCTGCACTGGATGCACGCCCAGCTCTGAGTCCATCCACTCCTCTGTCGTCTGGAAAACCAGGGGAAGAGACACCAGGTAGGGCACATTCAGCTTCTTCAGAGCTGTCACGGCCTTGGGGGCATCCTGCACACCAGCATACACGCTTGGCTCCTTCAGTCATGTGCCATCACACTCCTGAATGCCTCAGCAGCAGCTGCAGCTCAAACAGCGCAAGTGGTAAGGTGCACACATAGAAGTGCCCGTGCCACCACATAGTAGCTCTTCATTGCAGCGTGACATCTGCTTCTGAAGCCTGCAATGAGCCTATCTTAGCAAACCCTGCTCACCTGGCGTGCTGGGCCGCCCACCAGGGCAAAGCCAGTGAGGGAGATCACGCAGTTCACAAAGGCTTTGCTGGGCATGAGAGGGTCATAGAAGAACTTTTTCACGGGGGCGGAGAAGTCCAGGCCGCCTGCAAAGACGGGCACCACCTGCAAACCAGGGGCAGCGAGACTCAATGGGCGCAGTGAGGCTGCTGGAGCCTGGAGGCTGAGCTGCTCGTACAGGATGGCTCTGCCCAGCTTGAGTCCATTGACACCTACATTTTGAGCACACCGCAAGGAAGGGGCATACCACCCCCGTACAGGGTGAGACCGCGACACTGACAGAGCGTGCCCTGGGAGGCACAGTCCCTGTCCAGCATCAGGCCAGCAGTGACAGGCCCACCTTGGCCCCTCTGGCCTCCAGCTCAGACACCACTCCAGCGTAGTGCCCTTCGTCACCGGTCACCAGGTGGGACCGCTGCAGGACCAGCCCAATGATGGGGGCGTCCTTGGCAAACTTGATGTCCCGCCGTGTGTCGTACCAGTTCAGGTACTCCTTGAGGTCCTCGTACATCGCTGCAGGCAGTAGGGCAGCCAAGTGACAGCCTGCACAGTGAGGAGCGGTGCAGGCCCGTGCTCTGCAGTGGTACCTCCAGGTCCCTGCAGCTGGCTCCAGGACAGAGGGCGGCCAAGTGATGCACCTTGAGGCGCTCAAAGCCATGGAAAGCTCAAGGGAGAGCAGTGAGAGGCTGGACTTGCATCCCAGACCCTCATGCATGCTGTGAGGCAGGAAACCTAACTTGGGCAGGATGCAGAGGGCGTGCTGCGGTCAGGAATGTGTAGGACGAATCAAGGCCTGCGGCTCATTCGAAAGATGGTGATTGCTATTGTTGTCTCATCATCCCGCAGCAGGCGCATTAGCGGTTGAGCCAGGCATCTGGTGTACACTTGCATCTGAGAGGGTGTAGGAATGGTCCAGGCACACATCGGCAGTGCAGAATGCATGCCTGACACAAGCCACATTCTCCATGAAGGCGCTATAGCACTGGAAGAAACCCTGCTTGACCTGGTGCTGAGCAGGGGCCAGGGTTGTCGATGCACCCTGGCTGCGCACACTGCACCTGACGGGCGGCGGCACTTCAGTACTGGAGTGAAGCTTGCTTGGCCTGGTGCTGCTGAGCATGCTCCAAAAGCCTTAGCAGCCTGAACAGCAGCCCAGCACTACAGCACGGTCGGCTCACCGGGCGCCAGTGGGTGCCAGATGCCAACCTCAGGGAAGAGCTCGGGGTCGGACACGTTGAAGTCCACCCCTTTGAGCGCGGGCACATAGGCCTGGGCTGTGGAGAGGACCAGGTTCTCCAGGTTCTCCGCATTGCCCCCCAGCCAGTACTGCAGGGAGTTGATGTACTGCCCGCCGTCACGTGCCTGCTGGCTGGGCAGAAACTTGAGCACCGAGGGCAGAGTGCGGACCTGCACAGAGGCGGTGAAGCGGAGCTCACATTGTGGACCTTCGGGCAAGGGCCACTCTGTCTGACTGCCGGGGCACAGTGCAACTGGCTGCTCAGGCACTGCCTGGGGCGGCTGCAGGCACTGCCTGGGGTGACTGCCAGCTGCAGACATTGGGGGTGAGCTGCAGAGCCCACAAACAAGCATTTGCCCACTCTGTCACAATTCTGAAACTACAGTGAGTCTGAAGCAGCACAAGGCAGCAAGCAGGACTTGCTCAGCACCATGCGACACAAGCCAGGCAACCCCAGCTCAGCCCACTTTAAATGTAAAAGCCCTGGTGATGAGCGCTGCTCCCCAGAGCCACGGGCAGCTCACCAGTTTGAGCAGCTGCTCCTCGAAGTTGTCGTTGCCCTTCTTGACGGCGCCAAAGAACTTCTTGAGGGGGCTGTCCTTCTTCTTATCCCCGCTCCTGTTGCCCATGAGCTTGGCAAAGTCAAAGGCGCCCAGCTTGTTGAGCTTCATCACTGCGGGCATCGAGGGGAACACCAGGCAGGCGTCCAGGCGGTCCCGCTGGGGCTCCACAGCTGCAGTGATCTGCAGGCAGGCGGCGGTGAACCTGGGACACTGTGGTGAACATGAAGAGGCAGCTGACAAGAACTTAAGCTGGGCTTCACATCTGCAGGCAGACAAGCGGACTTGGTGCTGCTGAGGGCAGAGGGTGATGGCCAGCAGGCAGAGCGCTGGTGGTCTACAGCTGCACCCAGGCGGTCTGCTGGCATGCAGGCAGCCCTCCTGACTGCCACCAGCAGAAAGCTGGTTTACTCTGCAATGAGACTCGGTGAGCAGGGCTTGCTCATCTCGCTTTGCTCGCGCAGTACGTGGTGTCCTGTGCTGTGCCTGTGTCAAGAAGGGGGCCGAAAGGGCATGTGAAGCACCTCCTGCTTGGATACTTGATACGCACTTGTGTGTGCAAAGCATGAGGTGCTGCAAAAAGGACATAACACACATAGCGCTGGGCATGCAGCCAGGATACACTAGCACAGGGGGCGGCCGGCCGGCCACATCAACAAGCCATCTGAGACCCCGTCAGGGTGGCTGACCTTCTCAGCCAGCTCCTCAATGAAGATGAGGGAGCCGATGAACACATTGGCGTCCTCCATGTCCTTCTGGAAGGCTGCAAAGTTGGTCTGGTCACGCAGCTCCTCCAGCAGGTAGCCCACCACCTCAACACACACCTGCACAGCGAAGATGACTGCCACGTCAGGCACCAGTCATGTGTGTCATCATGCTTTGTGCTTCAAGGGCACTTCTGTAGCACAGCTTTGCAGCACCATCACGGCTCTTGAGCAGATTTGCAATGGCTGGGCACTGCATCCTCATTCACTCAACACAGTTGGTACACTGCTAGACCCAACAGCTGTTGGCACTTTGCCTCTACAGGCAGCCCACTGCAAAACCAGCCTACACAGCAGACAATGCAGCATCATGCAGCATCAGGATGCCACTCAGCATGTCGACTACCCTGCCAACTAGTTCGTGCCGCCCTCACATTGTCACGCCCGGCATTGATGTTCCTGACTGCCTGCGTGAGCGCTGACTGGTACTGCGCCTCCAGCACCACATACACCAGCTTGACCTTGGTGCGCCCCTTCACGTCTGGCACCACCCGCCGGATCTCAGGGTTTGTGCTGGTGAACAAGCCACCGCCTGCAGATGCAGGCAAGCTGACGGCAGCCTTGGCAGCTGTGGAGCGCAGATGCGGCAAGACAGAATGCAGATCTAGCAGCCGCCGAGGGGTGCTGTTCACATGGCAGAGTGCAAGCGCCAGGCAGAACATCTGATGCAACATGCATGCACGCAGGACCCATCAGTCAAGAACCTTGAGCTGCGATCAAGGTACAGCAGGCCAGCTGTGTGGCAGCACCAGGCCTGCCCGGACATCCAGAAGCGCTGCACATCATCAGCACCTGGGCCATCGCCAAGGCTGATGTTCACAGGCTGCTGCGATGACTGCGGCCGCTCATCATCCAGGGGGACTGCTGGCGCCAGCTTAGGGGGCCTGGGCCCTGCTGCTACCATGGCTGTCACCTGCAGGAGAAATAAGTGTGATTGGTTATTGTGACAGCAAGGCATGAAGCATGCGACTGCAGAAGGGTGAGACTGCCTCCTGCACACCTTGCGGGATCCTGATGTTGAAGGGCCTCCCACCAGGTGGTTGAGGTTGTGCTTTCCCCGGGCGCCCTACAACCAGCAGATCTGGCTCATATCTTGGGCAAAGCAGGCATGCAGGCCTCCTGGGCATTGAGCAGCACCAGATCGCTGGGCACCATCAGCAAATACGCAGGCGCACCAGGGACTGTGTTGAGCGCAGGTCGGCCGGTGCGCTAGTTTGTCTCAGACGTCCCATCTGCTGGCCCTGGGCCAGTGGCCCTGCCATGCTTCCTACCACCATGCTTCTGGCGGCCTGTCAGGAAAGTTTTGTTGTCTGATTATGATCTTTTTCAGAATCAACCTAAGGGTACACAAAGGGGATTGTGTAGCCTATGTGACAGGTGCCGGCGGGTATGACAGCTTCTTTTAAACACCCATCTCCACCATCAATGTCTGCACGGCATGGCAGAAGACATTTTCGATGCTGTCGTCCTGCTGGAGGAGACCCAGACAGAGGAGGGCCGACAGGCAGGCCTCAGGTGCAGCAGAAGTCATGGCCTGCTGGTTTTCATGCATCTGCGGCAGGACCAGCTGATTCAAGCTCCAGGCTCACTTCGGCGCTCATGCAGGGACGGCAGAGAGCAGGGCCAGCAGCAAGGCCATGACACTGGCTATGAGAAGGGAAAGGAGATCGCCAGCGAGGTGGCCTTCTATGATGGCTGTGCTCAGGCAAGGCTGGCTGCTGCAGCGGAAGGCTAGGCTGCCGTTGCACTGGTCACCCCTCAGTCCCTGGCTGCCTGCTGCAGGTCTGGAGGCACAAGCAGCTAAGCAAAGAGGTGATGCTGTCGGAGCGAGTTGACAAGGCGCTGACGACCCTTGAAAAGTTGATTGAGGGCATGCCTCTGAATGAGCCTTCTGTGAGTCCCCAGCACATTGTAGAGCCATTGACATGCCCGCAGTCTGTCTGATGCCATCTGTCCAGCTTGGTGACATCATGCTGTGTCCATTGGGAGATGACTGTTGCCTGCATCTGTGTGCTGCGCATGTGTTGTGGCCATCATACTGCTTTCACCACAAAGGATGAGCTGTGCTCGCCCAGCAGGCGCTGAGGTGAGGCACTGACGGAGAGGAGGAAGGGCGACTGTTGCTGCAGGATGAGCGGCTGCTGGACATGCTTGGCGACATGCGCAATAAGTTTAAAATTGTGGCCAATGCATTGAAGATGAAGGGTGCCAGCCCGGGTCAGCTCTCCCCCCTGCCATCCCATGCGATACCGACGGCAGGCCATGATGCTGCTGACCTGAACTTCTGAAACATTACATGGAGCACTTGTCACTTACACTTTTACAACACAATCTGGGCCGAGCTACACTTTCATGAGGTTGTCTGGCACTACAAAATCTCAATGAATCAAATTAAAAGTTTATGGAGGTTGCAGAGCATCCTTCAATCAATCATCAGGCTGCCACAGATGTTTCTGTTCTTTCTTCCTCAGGGATCAGGTCATCGTCTTCCTCAAAGGCTTCTGCATCCTCTGCATCATCCCCATACAGCTCATTGATCTCCCCGCCTGCCAGTGCTGCTCTAGTCTTGTCCTCGACCTCACTGCAGCAATGCAAGGCGGAGGTTCACTGGAAGTGCATGCTTGGTACCTGGCAGTGCAGCATTTGTGAGAGTGCAGGCATCCTTCAGGCTGCCATGCCTCGCTGGCTTTGGAACATGAACATCTGGCAGGACAGATCAGCAGGAGCAGGCAGTCACAGTCACAGGGTGGGCCCCTGCTGTCGAGGTTGCACATACAGCCTGAGCAGCCACATGGCAGCTATACAAGACCAGCAGGAACTTCAGATCAGCGGCCACGCAGCAGCCAGAGCAGGCCAGCATCAACTCTCCAGCCCGAGCCACAGGCAGCCACCAGCAGACTCACGATTGGAGATCCTCGTCCTCAGCCAGCATCGCCATCGTCTTCTCGCGCCCCTGCCCCAGCTTGCGCTCGCCGTACGAGTACCAGCTGCCCTTGCGCTGCACCACGCTGGTGCTCTCAGCCGCGTCCAGCAAGCACCCCAGAGTGGAGATGCCACTGCCAAACATGATGTCAAACTCGGCCACCTTGTAGGGGGCTGCGCACTTGTTTTTGACCACCTGTGGGGAGCACAGGCCAGCTTGATCCACACAGATGACAGGCATAGCAATGGGGCCGCACACGTGTCAGGCTCTTGCAAGCACAAGCAGTGCGACGGGGGCACATTGGTGATGCAGCCTTGAAGAAACGTCTCAACGAGTCTTGGATCTGGTCAGATTGCAGACAGCCTTCCATCTGCCCTGAGGCTCCTGCAGAGCTGCAGGGTGGCAGCTTGCAGTCGGGCAATCTGCTCACGCTGAGCAAGACAACTTCCACTCAATTTGCCCCAATGATGGCTTACAGAGCGGGCTTGGCGCCTGTTGCAGAGCAGAGGCCTCACCTCTTCACTCAGGCACAGCAGATCTGCACGCTTGCTCAGCAGACCTGCCAGCAGATCTGCACGTTTGCCCAGCAGACCTACCAGGATGCATGCACGCAAAGCTGCGTTGTTGCTCAGCAGGCTCGCCAGCTGGGATGCATGGTGCAGAGCCTGATGCAGCTTATCTGAGGGTGCACCTGTGCACCAGCCTGCCGCACGCAACTGCACAGCGCCTGCATGACACCGCCGCACCTTGGCTTTGACCTTGACTCCGATGCCATCCCCTTTGGGCCCCTCAATCTGCTGCTTTCTGCGCACGTCCACACGCACAGAGGAGTAGAACTTGAGCGCATTGCCCCCAGAGGTGATCTCTGGGTTTCCATAGATGACGCCAATCTTCATGCGCAGCTGATTGAGGAAGATGATGGTGCAGTTGCACTTGCTGGCATTGGCGGTCAGCTTGCGCAGTGCTGAGCTCATCAGACGTGCCTGGGATCCCACTGCAGGGCAGGAAGGTGAGGCGTGAGGTGCTGCAATGCTGCTGCCAGTGGCCATGAGGGCCACTCAATCCTCTTCCAGATGGCGGCAGGCGCCCAGTCGTCTCCATTCAAGTCTCAAAGTGTCAAGCATGCTGCATGCTGGATCAGCCATGGGAGCCTTGCCTGACGAGACAGCCTCCGGCCAAAGCAAAGACAGCAGGCTCCAAGAGACAAGGCCAGCTCGATCGCAGCAGACTCAGTATCCTGCGTGGACGTTGCCAGCATTCAAGCTGCTCATTGCAAAACAGGGGACAGGCTTGCAACGCCGATAGTCTGTGCGGCAATTGCTCACTCTGGACGAAGGGTGCCTGGTGGCATGAGAGCGCTGTTCAATTTTGACTGGCTGACGTGACAGCCGCCATGCACAAGTGTGTGGTAATAGTAAATGAGGCATCTGGCGTAGCAACCTAGCATCTAGAGCGATTCTTCCCCAGATCTGCAGGGTTGCCATGTCTCACAGTGCTGTGGGCTGTCAGATGGGGTTCCCCTCATTGCACTCACCCTGTACGTTGCCAATCTCGCCCTCAATCTCTGCGCGGGGGATCAGCGCAGCAACAGAGTCCACGCAGATGATGTCCACAGCTTGGCTGCGCACCATCTGATCTACAATCTCGAGCGCCATCTCGCCGCTGTCGGGTTGGCACATGAGCAGCTTCTCGATGTCCAGCCCTGCGCGCTGCACCAGGGCAGAACACAACTTCAGGCAACGCCATGGACACACCATCTGTGCAGGAAGGGGGGGGGGGGAGGGGGGAGTTTGACTTGAAAAGGGGTTGCGGTGTCAGTCTGTTGCTGCTATCTGTGCAGCAACTGAACATGTCCAGGGCCAACGCACTGCGGCAGGCCCACGCCATGAATGCACAAAGTGACGACAAAGGCTCCTGTGCGGTGCAGGGTGCAGGGGTGCAGAGGTGCCAGCACTATAGTGAGCGAGTATTGCTGCTGGAAGGCTGCCTGGCAGCATGAGCCACCCCTGCCATGCCGATGTCATAGATGGGGACCCAGTGAAACCTGCTGACCAGCCTGCGCCTGTGGCCCCTGTGCTGTATACACAGTTTCGGCGCAGCTGTGCGCCTGGGTTTTTCTGTCAGCGCAGGGCAGTGCATGGCTTCAGTGTACCTAATCGCCAGTGCCTTGTACAACTGCTGCAGAATGCTGAAGCAGGGCAGCGCATAGCCCTGCTGCCCAGCAGAGAGATCTTCACACAGTCGCTCAGGACAATCGCTGGCATGAAGCTTGACACAGGCATGCGCCTGTGCGCCTGCAGGTTGCTAGCGCGGGGCCACACTGCATGAGCACACCTTGGAATAGACGGGGTCGAAGGCGTGCTCAGCATCAACCAGCAGGGCTGTGCCGCCCTGCTTCTGCACGGCAGCCATCGCGTGGAGCGCCAGGGTGGTCTTGCCGCTGCTCTCAGGCCCAAAAACCTGCAAGGGAAAGTGGATCTGCTCGAGTGACGTGCAAGGGCCCCTGCTCAAGTGTCCTGCAAACGGCTCTGAGAACGCCAGCCAAGCGAGGCAGAGCGTGCGGGGCAGCACAGGTGAGACTGCCGCAAAAATGAGCTGCCAGCCAGTCGTTGATGAGATGTATTGACATCTCACAGGCTACGTGGGCAGCCCCCGGCCTGTGCACCAGCTGCAGCAGTTGATGGAACACTGGTCGGCTGGCCGCAGTAAGAGGCTGTTGCGTGGCAGCGGCCCCCAGCAATGCATGCCTACAGATGTGGTACACCTCGGCTCATTTACCGGCCATCCAAAGGTCCCACCTCAATGATGCGCCCTTTGGGAAAGCCACCGCCCAGGGCAATGTCAAGAGTCAGCGCTCCAGAGGGAATGCACTCCCTGCAGATGACGAGGGCAGCCTCAATGCTCCGAGCAGTCAAGTGGCCATCTCAGGCTTGCGGGGCACTCAGCTCCAGAGCACGTCTCTTTTAGTGCTGTCCACAAAACAAGACAACTGCATGGGCAAAGGTACGAGGCATGCTTGCACGGCAAACAGTCAGGCCACTCACACTTTGCTGGCGGCACTGCTCCCCAGCTGCATGATGCTGCCCTTGCCGAAGCGGGCATTCATGTCTTTCATCACTGCCTCTAGTGCTTTAGCCTGCAGTGAATCCAGGATGAGGCAGTGGTGGAGACTGGTCGATGAACCCAAGGAGTGACAGTGTCTGCTGTAAGAGCTTTGCTGGCTTCTGGCAAGGCATCTCCAGGAGCACGGCAAACCTTCTGAGTTGCTGTGTGATCTTGTGCCCCTGCATCGCGGGAGGTTTTCCGGGCATCTGCCTTCAAGGTGGATGCGCATCTGCAGGCGTTCCTGTTGTAGAGGTCTGCAGCTAGGCGGCGTCGCAGGGGAGCTGCCTGCTTCAGGCACATGCCCAACATGGTGCTGTGCTGCGGAAGGACTGAGCTCTGACAGAAACGAAGCTGCTGATGACCTCTAGCCAGTCTCATCTGAGGCAGGGGCCAAAGATGGACAGAACTGCAGATCTGATGCAACGCAACGGTCAAAGAGCAGTGGAGGGCACTACCAAGTCCACAGATTCCTCTGTTTGGAGCGGGGCTGCCCGCAAGACGGAATTCAGACACTCGTCCCAATGTGCTGTGACCTAACGCGGACACTCAAGCTTTTGGAGGAAGCCGGACCATTGCAGGCCATGTGATGGCTCCTTACCTGAGGCTACCGACCAGGACCGATCAGACAGGCTCTAAGCAGCTGCCGACCTCAGCTTGCAGCATCCCCGACTTGTCATCTTTTAAAAGCAGCATGCAGCATGCACATACATTTCACGTACATTCTGCATACCTGATTCCATACACTTTGCGAACTTGATTGCACACATTTCACGTACAGTCTGCATACACCTCCCCATAAAAGCAGGGCATACATCCTGCATACATAACGGCTGTCTGATGTATGGCAAGTGTATACAGCTTGGGCTGCTAATGAAGAGCACAACCCACCACTTCTGCTGCTGAGGGGCAACATTCAAAATCTGCATGGAGCAAAAACCTTCACAGTATTGATGCAGTGCGTGTTGCACAAGCAAATTTGCTGGGACCCAAGTGATAGCACAAGAGCCCGCAGACAAGACGACTGAGGTGCTACACTGGAAGGAAGCACACACAGTGGTCTGCTGAACCCTCCCCTACCAGAGGAAAGCTGAGCCTAAGATCTTGGGAAAGCTAGACAACAGAAGTGTTATGACCATTGGTGCCATTTATGCCATTGGCACCAGTCATCTCCACATCCTTTGGTTTCTGGAGATCGTCAGGGCTGCTCCTAATGTCAGTAAGACAGAAGATGGGAGATTAGTGTCTTGCAGCAATGAGACAAGGTGGGGCAAAGCAGCAGATCATGAGACTTCCGCGCTGAGCAGGACTCACAGCAAGAGAAAGGCTGGCACAGTTGAGATTCAGGGACAGCAGAGCAGCTGACATCAGGCCGGGCAACTGACACAAGCTGTGCTCACAGAGCAGCATAAGCCAGCAGGACATTGCAACACAGAGACAGGACTAGATAGTGACTGACCTGCCGTAAGCACCAGCCTTCATGTTGGCGTCGGGGGCAATGTAGCCGGCGGCCTTCAAATCAGTCAATAACTCCTCGTGGTCCAGCTGCCTGTTGTAGTACTTGTGCTGGCGCAGGATGTACTTTTCAAACCTGCATAAGTAAGGAAGCGGGAGAGAGTGGGGGAGCAGCCATCAGACAGGGTGCAGCCTTGAAAGGCAGTGCACATCAGCCCAATTGCTGTCTACATAGACAAATCTCAGCCTATGCTTGCAACTTGAGTGCCCAGGCTCGCCAGACGCTGCCTGGATCCCAGTCTGTGCATAGGGGCAACAGGGGCAGCCAAGCACAGCAGCTGGCAAGAGCAGCCCACTTTGTACATCCATCAGAAACCAGCCGGATGCCTCACCAAGACAGGGACTTGGAGTTGATGGCCTCGCCATGGTAGGTCCTGCCAGTGCAGAGCTACCTCCAGCGACGGTCAGTCTCAGCCAGGGAGGTGCGGGCAGGGTTGGGCAGGAAGTTGAAGGTGGCAATCAGGCCCAGAGCATTCAAGGTAGAGGTCCACCAGAACTTGGGCCTGCAGGTGGAGGCAGAGAGCCAGGATGAGCAGACTGTAGGCTTGGGCCTCCACTGCGCAAAACACCAGCTGGCCTGGCAGGAAAACTCCATCAGATAGCCAAGCAGTTCAGTGTCAGGAAGCAGTACTCACAGAAGGGAGGTTCAAACTCAGCACTGGTAGCTCGCACAGGCCAGCATTGTTTAAAGGGCTGAAGCGAACCAGAAAAACAAGGTGCCTACCTGCTGCCTAAGTAGTTGAAGTGGATGGCCACAGACCCCCAAGCTTGGCAAAACCAGCAGAATAGCCGTGTGCGGTTGTGCGCATCTCAGTGGGGTACAGCTCACCAGCCAGCAGGAAAGTGGTACAGTTAGGCCCTGCACCACAGGAAGTGAGCAGAATCTGAAAGAGCGGGGCGTTGAGCAGCAGGCAGAAAGGGACTGGCTGTGGAGCAAGACGCCAAATGGGCTGGGCTGTAAGTGCTTGAGGCCGGGCATCAGGCGAGTGCCAGATCAGATCGGTGCAGTACACGCAGAAACACACCAAACTGGCCCCAGAAAGAACTGAAGAAGTAGATGAACTGGAAGGTTTGGATGCCACCCTTGGAGGTCAGAGGTTTGAATGCAGCAGCCGAGACATAGAAAAGTGTCATGACCTGCAGGGGTGTAGCGCCTAATCAGCTTTGCTGGCATGAAGGGGTTGAGCACTGTCCTGGAGGCACTTTCCCTGGTGGCAGCAAGCAGGCTGCTACAAGTGTGGCCAATGCAGCAACAGGCAGGAAGCAGAGGGCAGGCAGCAGGCTGCAGTAGCAGACAGAAGGCTGAAACGCCATCAGGCCGGGTCACCGCAGGGAGACGGAGTTGTGCAAGTGCCAGCCAGCGGTGAGACGACAGACATGTGCTGCAGCCTGGGGCCTGGACTCACCATGAAGAAACCGAGCAGCTGCAGCCTGAGACGACCGACGCGCGCATTGTCGATCACGCAGGCCGCCAGCCAGTACCCAATGAGGGCAATGCCAGAGTTGAGCAGGGTCCACAGCAGGTTGACAAGGATGGTGGCATCGGGGGACAGGATGGCAATGAAGGAGGACTGGAACACTTTGTTGCCATAGACTGCAGGGGCGGAGAGAAAGTACAAGGGGCAGCTCTGCCTTGACATGGCTGCATCCCAACAGTGGGCAATGGGCTGGTGCAGGCCCTGGGGCTTTGACAAATGCGCATGCAGGGCTGCAAGTAACCCCGTGACAGACCGTGGGTCAAGGCCTTTCGCTTGATCAGCCTGCAGGCTTCAGACAAAACCAGCTGTGCCACTGCCAACCCACAAGCAGCAACCTCACCTGTAGTCCCAGAGGAACCAGCAGCCAGCAGTGGCAATCAGCCTGGGCCAGTAGTGCTTGACCAGCAGCGCATAGTTGCCACCCTGCTTCTGTGTGGACACCTGGGACATGCGCTTTTTCCACACCGCAGACTCCCGCAGGCGAAAGATGCGGTAGTACAGCATGTACAGGAGTGGAATGAAGCCAATAGCAAAGGAAGCGCGCCACACGCCAGACAGCCTGCAGCAGGTCGGAGGCAGGGGCAAGCCTTAGTGTAAGCGGGGGGTTTTGGCGGCTGCAAGACGTTGCCTGTGGTTGCGGCTGTCGGCAGCAGGGCATATGGTGCTGAACTCGCAGACGTGCGCTGCTGCCAGGCAGGATGTCAGCACCACAACTCAGCTCACCTCGGTGCGCCATAGGTGTTCTTATATTTGTTCTTGGGGTGGTTGGGTGTGGCAATGCCAAAGATGGGCATCAAGATGCACAGCACAGACACATTGACAAAGTTTCCCACACCCTGCAGAAGATGGGATGCATTTGAGACGGTTGCAGGGCCATCAATGAGCAGCCAGCAACAGTGCTGCTCGTGCTTGCAAGGCAGGAGCCAAGCGCTCAAAGCAGCATTGTCACATATGGAGGGCGGCGGGAGGGCAGAGCTGCAAGCAACAGTGCTGCAGGTGTGCAGGGGAGCCTTGTGCTGGCAAGGTTGCAGCTTCTGAAAGCTCATCTCGCCTGCATCGAGAAGGTCAGCACAACCTCACGTCCACGCTTCTTGGCAGAAGCGCTGCCACGAGCCTCAGCACGCTCAGCAGCTGAGCCAGCAGCCATGGGGTATTCACCACCCACACCATAGCCAAACACAAACTGACTGTAGGCAGCAAGGAGGGGTCAGTCTTTGCACTGTGCTGCATCCGCAGGCAGGCAACAGATCGTCAAAACCACACAGCAGCTTGAGCACTGTGGGGCTATTACCTGCAGCGTGCAGTCCACTGCACCGCACAATCAATGGGTTTCCAGAGCTCAAGACCACAGCAGCACACCACACTGCAAAAGAACAACCTGCAAAGGCCAACGGTGTCACCTGACAATGAAGAATATGACAAAGCCTTTCTCTGAGGGAGAGCTGGTGGAGACCAGCAGGATGGCCCCCAGCAGCATGAGTGAAGCTGTGGTCACAGAGCCCCACTTACGGCCGATGCGGTCGCCAATGAAGCCGAGTGTGACCATACCCAAGATGATGCCAACAATTTGGATGTAATTGGGCACCTGAGTCAGGGTCTTGGTGCATCCCTGCAGTGCAGGTGGGGACAAGAGGGTGAGGCAAGCTGCTACAGGCCAGCCAAGGTTTGGTCAGCAGCCCCAGGCGGCAGAAACTCCTAATCAGCCTGCTCAGCTGTGAACCAGCATAGACTTGCATGCCTCACTTCCAAGTCACTCCTGGGTAGCCCAGCAGGCAACTGGCAGTGCTGCTCAGCTGGCAGCAACAGAGGATGTGCATGCAGCTGACGAATACCTGGAACTCACCTTCTTGTAACTCTTCCAGCACTCTGGATACTCTGCTGACAGAATGGGAGCAATGTTGCCAATAGAAAAAACGAAGTATGCCTCAGAGAACATACCCAGTCTGCAGGGCAAGGCTAACATGTCAGTTCTGACAGTTCGGCCAACAACAAGAACAACAAGTTGGAGACCGCCACAAAGTCCGCGGCAAGGGCGGCTGCACCCTGCAGGAGGGTGCTGTTGTTGCTCTGCAGCAGGCAGCATGGGTGGTGCTGCACCCTGGCGGCAAAGCAAGAGGCACAGCTGGATGTTGCATGCGGATGGGGGACTTGGGTATTTGGTAGTTTGAACAGGTCCGCTGAGTGCAGCAGACGGCGACATGCAGCATACCAGGCAACTCACCCTGAAATTGCCCAGCTAGACACCCACTTAAAGACTTCAAGGGGTTGTTGAAGTAGAAGAGGGGGACATCCTCATCCACTGCCTCGGTCAGCTGAGAGGCGACCATGTACTTCTGCTGACGGGCATAGTGCTCCTGCAGGAAGGAGGGGCTCGGGGCTTATGTTGACACCTGAATGACACCCACCATGCCATCAGGGGCACCAATATTCCCTGAAATAGATGCTGAGTGACTTGGGGACAGTGCTTCATGCTCCCCAGCAACTGAAGCTGTGTTCCTGGAAAGTACAGTGCACCCCGGTGACAGCACACAATTGGGTAGCACAGACAGGCCTCTAGGGAGGTGAATTGGCCTCAAGGTATCAACGGCATCGCCCCACCTCTGTTGGGGAGATTAGGCTGTCCAAGCCAGCTGACTGGCTGGTCGTCCCGCTGGCGGTGGAGGCTCCAGACGCCATGGTGAGCCTGCATACAAACCAGACGGCATCTTACTCTTGCAACTGACGGCCAGCGAGACATTCAAGGCCTAGGCCTGTGAGGAACCTGCCCTCAGATCTGGTGCGTTGCAGGCTTTGTGGGTGCCGGAGAATCAAATGGTCGCAGTGCTATGCCGCAGGGCTTAGGACTGCCATGTGCAAGCTGTAGCGTCTGACGTTGTCTGAGGTAGTTGGGCTTGTGGTAGTGCGTTGTCAGGAGCGCTGTCTGAACAGCTGTGCTGTACTGGCTGTATTGCTGAGAGCTGTATGGTGGATGTATATATGGTTGAAGGATTTTGATTGGGGACCTGGTCAGTGTGAGGTGAAAGGGCGTCAGGTAGACCTGCCATGGGAGATTCCCCGAGACCCGAAGAAGAAAGATCTGCCAGTCCTATACTAGCCAATCATGAAGATGGCAGCTGGGCAGTCAGCAGCTGCAAGTTGGATAATCCTCAACTCGGGGTTGACTGGAGACATGGGCCAGGAAGGAAAGCAGCCCCTATTGCAGCTCCTCGCAGGATGCCACCTATTCTCCCCTCTCAGCAAAGCTGAACAGCGGGAGAGAGACATGACATGGCCCAGAGGAATGCATTTGAAATATTTCGGTATTTACTTCCTATCTTGCTTTCTTGGCTGATTTGCGACCGAGATGCAGCAGGCCCACCAGAAGGCGGCAAATTGGCTCACGCATGGGCCAGGACCTCCAAAGGTGCCTGCAAAGCCCTGGAGACACTCTTGGTCCAGGTGCAGTAGCTCAGCAGACACCACAACAGACCCCTCATCTGCAAGGCCTGCCACCAAAGCAGCCTCACCAGCTTCCAAAGCAGCTCACCCTGGGCGCTGGGAGCTCACGCGGCAGGCAGCAGGGCGTCAAGCAGCTGCTCCTGATCCATTTGCAGACAAGCGAACCTACGAGGATAGCTGGCTTGATCAAAGATTCATCTCGTTCTTTGCCTCGTCCATTTCCAAACAGCTTGGAGGCATGTAGCTGCACCTCTCCTGTGTCGACTTTGCACACCTGGCGTGCAGCTGCCTTCCCATGGCCTGTGGCTGACATGCTGCATGCTGGGGTTTGCAGGCATGCCATGCAAGCCAGGCTATGAGGGGCTTGTGGACCTCAGTATGGAGATCACCAAGGGCAGGTCCGACATTCTGGCATGTCATCACGTTTCTCACCTATTGCCTGTGTTGCTCTGCGATGCACTTACAAAGCACACGATCTTGCGGGAACATGGTACAGCAACGTGACTCTCATACAGGTCCTCCACTGAACAGACGGTCACTGTGTTGAGAGTCCTGGAAGGGCTGCTGCCCCCAGGGGCCCCCGCCATCTTTCGTAGGCTGTTCCCTCTTAGTCAGGTCAGTGCCTGGCAGTCACCCAAGCCACCCTTGTCAGAATTCTTGTCAGGTGCATCCCTGGTGCTGAACAACATGCTGCAGCTGCACCAGGCTGGCTCCACACAGGGGGCCAGAGCCTTGCAGAGATTGAGGAGGACCAATGGGCAGCAGTGGCCATGCCCTGCTGCTGCTGTTGCACGGCACACAAGGAGCATGGCAACATCCCGTGCTCCAGCCAAGCTGGTGACACACACCCTGCACTGGTGCACTGCGCGCTGAAGCAGGCTGAGCTGCTCCTGGGCGCCTGCAGTGGAGCGCAGAGCTGAATGCCAAGATCACCAAAAACGTCTTTGCATGGCTGGTCGGTCCTCTGGACACTATGGATGTTGAGGTCGAGTTCAGAGGCCGCAAAGAGACCTGGCACAGCGGCGTCCACATTGAGAAATGCAGATACTTGGAAGCAGCTGGCTGCAAGGGCATGTAAGTTTGCTGCCCTCCTCATGTGATCTGCCACACTCTGGCGACCTGTCAGCGTAAAGAGCATTTGTTGGCCTAAAGCTGGCAAGACATGAACAATCTTGCTGCCAGATTTCAGCCAGCCCCTCCAGTTCAGCACCTGCCTTCTTCTCAGCCGCTGATTCCACTGAGCTTGTCACCGCTCTGCAGGTGCACCAACATGTGTAAACTAGCAACGCAGGAGTTCTTCACAGAAAAGTTTGGCTTGCCTCTGACAATGCGTCCCAACTTTGAAGACCTGGTGGGCTCTTCATTTGCCATGGGTTTATGCTGCACCAGAGCAGACGATGCTCACAGCTGTTATCGTTAGTCCTGCAGAGTTGTGAGATGACATTTGGCGAGACGCCAAAGCCTATCATCAAGGATGACGTTTACAATGAGCCCTGCTTCATTCACCAGTGCGCCATCAGCCACCGCGACCCTTTTGCACCCTGCCCAAAGATCAGCGCTGCTTGCAACAAGGGTGTGCCATCCTCCACCTGACTATCTTCCAGGATGAATTCCATCCACCTGATGCCACCCTCTGAACCCCCCAACCACTTTCCGTGTACTGCCAAAGTGCTGTCTGTCTGTGACAACTAAGTTCGGCCTCTGATGCCAAATTCATTATGGCCCCTCCATTAATCAGAATGGTTTTGCATCTGTTGTAACCAGGCTTCTGGACATGCCTTGTGAACTGAGGCAGCACAGGGCTGCACCTCCAGGGCCACATCAACAATCTGTCCGCCCTCTCAGCGCTGGGTTGACACTCAGGCCCTGAACTGCCACTTGGTCTTGTTCCAGGGTGTTGGGCTTGTCTGCACAAAGCCCTATAGGTGGCAGCCCCTCAAATTGGCAGCCTCAAGCAGGCTGACAGCATGAATCAAGCAAGGTTGCCCATCCAGCTGGACAGGCCTGGGCCTCTGAGCACGCCAGCTGCGCACCAGTCTCTCAGGGTCCTGGCAACGTTCTTGGCTGTCCCTGATGTGACATGCAGAGCCTTGGCGCTGGCCTCTGTCAGATGGCTTGTGCTCTGATTTAGGCTCCCTACAGTGCAGCATGCCACACAATACCTTAGTTGTCTGATGGCTTTTACCGCCGCTAATCCCCACCATTGTGAGCAACTCTGTCCTCAGGCCCCGCCGCATCAGTTGCTTCTGCTCCTGCCTTAAAGGCGCCCTTGACGCAGGGAGATCAGAGCCATTGCCTGGCTTGCTGGAGTTGGCCTACACCATCTTTCATCTGCCTGCCTATTGTTTGCCTGCTTGCATTCCCGCCACCGCGAACCGCTTGACATAGGTTGCAGCTGTCCGGTTGACACATCTGGTAGTAGCTGAAGATAGAATAGAGATACAATGCAGATACAATAGATGTGTGGCCATTCAAAACAACACAATCATCGATGCCAGACCTTCGGAAGAGGCCGACCATGCATAGGAGGGCACTGTGGAAACTGAAAACCGAAACTGAAAGCACAGGCCTGTCCCTGTGCTTGATCAGCGTCATGCAGGAAACTACTGGGTTTTTGTATGCCATCAGGACCAATCCTCATCTGCTGAGGGCCGCCCAGATCACTGAGCAGCTGGGAGGTCTGCACAGCTGCATCTCAATGTCAGTCACAGCGTTGGGCTTGCCATCAGGAGCCAGCCTTGCCTGCAGGCCCATCATTCAAGCCTATCAGCTACATTCCAGTGTTCACGCTGCTGTTTGCGACTCTGTTTGTGCTAGCTTTTTACATCTGGAGTGCGCTGGGCCTGCGAGGCCTGCCAAGGTGCGGCTGCAGGATGCTCCTGTCGTCTCTCTTGCTGAGCATTCTTGTCACCCTGGACAGTGCTGCAGAGGCACTCTTTCATCTGCCCTAATCTCTTTCTTTCATGGCCTCTTTGCTGCCAACCTGGCCGCTAGGGCGGTGAGGCTCAAGATGCAAGGGTCGCCACTGCATTGCACGGCTCAACTGCAGCCATGGTCCCTGGTGCCTGCTTGCTGCCAGCAGACTGTCACTCAGCACAACCGCAAGACTGACAGGGCTTGGACATGCCTGCAGTTGGTGACGGCATACCCATTCAAGATGGATGACAGAAACACACAGGTGCAGCACTGCTCGTTTCTCTGATCCTGCTTGCCCTGCCAGCCTCAGTAGGGGCTGGGCACAAAGCTGTGCCAAGTGGATTACAGCTGGCAAGTGGGCCTGCCATCATCTGCAGGACCAAGAGCTGCTACTTCAATTCTCAGCCGCCTACATGATTGTGGACTTCTTCATGTTCCTGATCCCCTACAGTCCAACCGATGTCCTGTTCATCGGGCATCATATCATGACAACCTGGTGGGCAGCTGCACCTTGAATGGGCACGGCTCCTGTGGCAAGCCCTGGGGCTTGATCAGTCTGCAGCACAGCCTGGCCATCAGCAGTGTGCATTGATGCTACTCAGTATTTAGGGTGGAGAAGTGCGCTGCTTGCCTGCAGGTACATGCTGACTGCAATGTATCTCGGCAGGGGGGCCCTCTCCTGCCTGCTGCTGATGGGCCTGGGAGAGAGCACCTCGCTGCTGCAGAATGGGTGGTACATGGCACGATTCTTGCGGCAGGACTACAAGGCATGCGCTGGCGCCACATGTGCCTCTGCTGCACCTGCCTGCATGCGCAGCTGCCTGGCAACTCAGGGCTGACGCTGGCATGCAGGTGGCTGATGATGCCTTTGTGTGGCTCAGCCCAATATACACCTATGTATTTGTGTTTGTGAGGTACGAGAGCTCTCCGATGGAGACCCCTGCAGCAGGCAGACTTCTTTGGACACCCTGATTGGTGTCTGCAGGTCAGTGGTTGCACCCTTCCTGATTCCTTGGGAGGCCTATCACCTGGTTGTGTCTGCCACAAAGATACCACTCTGGCACCGGTGAGCATGCATCCTGGCAGCAATCCCCTTGCCCAGGGCAAGGCACTCAACACATGAATGTTGCAGGTCCATCTGGGCATTCTTAGCTATCCTGACCACAGCAGGCAGCCAGATCTGGAGTTACAAGCTATGGAAGGGTCTGAAGAAGTCACAACGCAAGGCAGCCGAGAAGAAGACAACCTAGCTTCATCTAGTTCCAGTACTAGGATTGCTTTAGATTTGAGGACACCGGTGCAAACATCCAGACAGCATGGGAAAAGTACTCATTGCTAGCAGGAGTGCTTAGTTATGTTGAACTTGTGACCATTATATGACCCTCAGATTTGCAGTCAGACCTTGCACTTAACAGGTGCATGCAAACATGGCTGCAAATACATTTAAATTTAGAAGCTTGAAGGAGGACATTAGGGACATGGCCAAGTTTGAACCATGGCATCAGGCTGATTACCTTGCCCCTCGACCTGTCACTCCTCGCTGAGCATTAGCTCGGTGGCCACCTGCAGGACACAGGGCTGATAAGGGCACTTGTCAAGAGGAGCCACAACAAGCACCTCAGGCACAGCTGGTCTATTTACATGCACATGTGCAGTGTTACCTGAAGCTTCTCCTCTAAGGCAGGCTGGATGCTGTCAATGTCAGTGTCCAGCAGTAGGCAGGCATCCTGCTGCAGTGATGTGGAGCCCCGTTGCACAATCTGGGCAATGCACTGAGCCAGGTAGCGTGTGCTGGTCTGCAGGCGCAGCTCTGCCTTGCTTGGCAGGGAGCCTGCATGGCAAGGCATGGTCAGAAGAAACAGGGGTTTGTGCCGCCTAGCCTCACTATGCTGCACCTTCATCCGCAAGGCGCTTCTGCGCAGGGGTGGCAGCAGTCAACATAGGCTGTCTTACCAGGAAAGTGGGCCTTGATGTCGTACAGAGCCTCGCTCAGTGCCAGTCTGATGAGCTTTGTCTGCGTGAGCAGCACAGTGTCACAGCCTTATGCACACTGCCAACGCTGCTGCGGCTGCAGTGGCTGCGCTGTGGCTGCTCAGGGCGCAGGTGCTGCAGCAAGCCAAGTCTGCAGACAGCAGCCTGGGAGGCACAGGGTCACCTCCGAAGAAGCTGCCAGTGCAGGCCGCTTGCCAGTCAGTCTCTCCTGCTTGGCATCTGCTGAAAGTAGGTGTACCACAATGGCTGTGATGCTTTGACTGAGGGCGTCAGAGGCCTCTGCAAATTCAATGATGCCCTTGGCAGGGGCCCCATACACAACCTGCACACAGGCAGGTCAGGGCAAGAGCTGTCAATGATTGCTCTGCAGCAAACACTGACGAAGTGATCTTGTGGCTGCCTCACCTGGGCAGACATGCCGAACTCCTGCCACGGGAATCTCTGAAGGGCTTTGGTGATGTTGTCTGCTGGACGCTGAAGCAGGGCATGGTTCTGGAACAGATGCAGCTGGGCCTTGCCTGCAGGTCAGACTCACCTGGTTCAGCGGCTTGCTCCAAAACAGATGTTGCTGGTTTAGGGGCCACCAGCAGGCTGAGCTGTTGGGGTAGACCGCTGGTGTGTGCAGGCTGACCTGGAGGCAGTGCATAGCCCAACACTGGAGAGATGACCTTGGAGTGCAGCACCACGCCAATCTGGGCAGTCCAGGCGCAGCGTTGAAGGCTGCTGTGCTCTCTGAGCAGGTCTGGATGCCCTGCGGCGCCAGCCTGGCCTGCACAGAATCAAGAAATAAACCTCGCACAGCCCCGCAGGCACACAGCTGCTGCAGGTATTGGAGGGCACCATGAGTGAGCACCATGTCAGCCTGCCTGTCCAGTATGCAGAGTTCCTTCTGCAACTGCACACTGTAGCTGGCATGCCACACAGCAAGAGCTCAGCGGTGGCAACTGCTGCCCACTCACCAACTGCCATCATGGTGGGAGGACCCTGAGAGGTGTCTGCCTCACGAGTGCTAGCCTGCCCGGGCTGACATTGGGGGCCGTTGGTGGGCACAGCCTCCTCATCAAACCACGTCTGCAGGCCTGCAGGTGCATGCCAGGAGTCCCTGAGTGCCCAGGTCTGCATCATCAAGACTGCACCCCTGGTGTTACTAGGTCAGGCCAGCGAGCACAATAGCCATGCTCTAGTCGTACTCTGACCTGCAACAAAGCGCTCCTCTGGCATATTGGGCAGAGGTTCGTTGTCATACCGCAGCACTGTGCAGGCTGTCTGAGGCAATGCTTCAGGCTCAGATACCTGCATCACCAGCACAGTGAGGGTGTGTCTGAACCTGCTTGAAGTGGCTGAATGCAATCCAATGTGACACGCCCACCTGGCTCGCATCAGGGTGCTGCTGCAGAGCAAAGCCTTTCAGACGCAGCTTGATGAGAACCTTGGGGGCTGCCATGCTGGTCAGCTCCAGCACCGCCTGGACACAGGCTGCCACCTCGCCTGGATCCGCTGCAGCAGGTGTGCGATGCTGAGGTAGTGACCTGCTGCTGCGTGTCAAGCTGCATAGACCCTCCAAACGTGTTTGCGCCACAAAGCGCTGGCAGCCTGAGCCCGGCTGAACGCAGAAGCGTCATCATTGTTCAGAGTCATGAGCTGTGCATGCAGGTGGCTCTTGCCTTGCGGCCGCAGTGTGACAGAGAGCTCGCTGCCGCTGAAGGCCAAGCGGCTCTGCTTGGGCGTCACTGGCTGCGCTGAAGCTGCAGGCTGGGCTCCTGCTGCAGAGGAGAGAGCAGGCTGCAGATGGTAGACACGGATCACGGAGTCTGCCAGCCCTGCACACCAGCTGCAGCAGTCAGGGGCAGCCAGCGCTCTTGGATGTATACAGCAGCAGGCCTGCAGCACCTGTTGTGCGGATGCTCAGAGGCCCTTCTATCAGTGTGGCAGCCTCAGCAGGCAAAATGCTAGACACTGTCAGCTTGACCGCCTGCACAGGCAAGAGTGGGCTCACCAGCTACTGCAATTGAGACAAGGCGTCAGGGCAAGCAGACTCACTCTCAGGTCATCAGGAATGGGTGCTCCCGTGTCAGAGACTGCACAGCACACTGTCAGCAGGATGCGTTCACAGATAACTCCCGAGCGCTAATCGAAATAGCCACCTGTCAGTGTAAGCTGTCTCCTCTGAGGCAGATCCAGGCTCCTTAGTGTGACTGCGATCTGTTCAGGCTGCTCCCAGTCATGATCCAGCCGGCATGCCGCAATGGCTCGGGCCAGCAGGCCGCTGCAAAGCTGCAGCAGGTGATCACTGCTGCCTGGCATGCTTTCTTGTTCTGGCAGGTCAGAGTCAAACATCACAGTCTCACGATGCATTTCTTTGCACCACAACGACAACATTCATAATATTTACAATGATGACCCTTCAGAGGCGTGAGAAAAACTCCTTTGCAGTTGTGCAGGCTGTGAATTTCCTTGTCTGCTCTGAGTGTGCAGACATCAATGAGCCTGCTGGGTATGCTGTGCCATGCTGCTGCCTGCATGACTCTGGTGCCCTTCCTGCTGCTGGCCAGCAGTGCAGCAGGCCACACCTGCAAGACGCCATTGCCTTGACACCTTGCATGATTTGCATTCCTCTGCCCTCTCTGCACCACCTCAGTGAATGGGCCCAGACTGCCTCATGGAGGACGGTACTGTGCAACGGTGCCCAGATGCTGTCAGAGGCAGGTGCCTCATGGAGGTGGCTGCAAAGGCTGCCCTCTGCAGGTCTTATCGCCGAAGCAGTGGCTGCCTGGGGGACACCAACTTCAGAGGAAGCCAGCAAAGGACTCCCGGGCCTAAGGCGAGCCAAGCAAGCACAGTGATGCAGCTAGCCAAGTAAGCACAGTGGTGCAGCTGGGCACAACCCCAGCCAGCAAAATGTTCATTGGCACAGTCAGCCCTGGGCTTGCAGAGGCACACATGTGTTGTGTACCTTTTGAAGAGTCTTTGATAAAAGTGGAGTATTCAGCCATGCACCCCTGATGCTAGAGCTCTTGTCTGCTGCTGAGCAATGACCCCCAGGAGAAGCACTGACACCCTTTGCTTGTACTGAGGTGTTCTGTCAAAGTGCATAAGCAACTTGATTGAAGGCATTCATTGCTGTCAATCATCAGTACTGGCACATGAACGACTTGCAGGCTCAGGTGTTCTTGCTGACCGCTTCATGCCCAACGGTCCTGCTGAGCAGGTCGCCTCCTCCTGTATGCCCCATTGCCTCTGCATCAAGCTGACTCTTGCCCTCAACATTTTCTGCTCTGTCGTAGTCAATTCCTCCCTCCATTTTGCCTGCGTCAGGTAGGGCAGTAATGTCTGCTGGATGCTGCCCATGAGTGCATCAGTCATACTCAGTCAAGACTGCGCACCTGTCAGGCCGGCAGGGCGGCCCTCAGCAACACCTTCTCTGGCTCCAGTGCCTGTAACACAAGAGCTGCTCAGCACTGGTGACCACCAGAGGTCCAGGAGAGAGGCTTCATCATGCTGACCTGATGGGACGCCTGAGGGTGTCGTGTTCTGGGAGTGCTCGCCCATGGCAAAACCTCCGTGTCCAAATGCACCGGATTCGGGGGCATTCCCCGTGCCACTGGAGGAGGTATTGTTAGCCATGCCAGTCTGTGGTTTTGACATCCTGTATATTCAGGGGGCAGTCAGGAGCAACATGGAAACAAGACCCTGGAGAGCACTAAAGTTTGATGAGGGGATCAATCCTTTGGGCAGGGAGCATATAGCCATGCTTTTGGACAGTCAGATAGTCGCTCTAGGACTGGCTCACCTCAGCAGTGCACGATACCGGAACGGTTGATTGCTTTAAGCCAACATTGTGATGCAAAGATTCCCTCGCTATTTGTCTTTCTATATGCATGCATGGTCGCAGCACTAAATAGATTCATGTTGTTTCCGGCTTGCTGCTACAGCTGGCACTCGAGTGATCCTGAAAATGAAGACCAACCTTCATGCAAAGCATGGGACCCACCATGGGGTGCACTGTGCTCTGCTGGGAGGCCCTCAGCAGCATGCACCACCATGTGGCAGAACACCCACACTGCTCAAATTCAGGGTCCACAGCACACTGCAGAGCAGCACCCGCAGACCTGATCATGTCTGGAGGCGGCGATGCCAGTGCTGCAGTGCACAGCACACTGCACCACAGGCTGGCAGGGAAGATGCCCGTCCCGTGATTGTGAGTGCTGGTGTGTGCCAGCCTTGCATGAACTGAATTGCCTCCGTGACACCCTTCAAGTCGGTTGTGAAGGTGCAGATGACCTGCCCTGCTTCAGCTGTGCATCAAGGATGACCTGCCATGCTACAGCCCTACTTCTAGCATGATCTGTTCCTGCAGCTGTGGTTCAAGCATGATCTACGGATTGACGACCACCCTGGCCTCCATCATGCCCTGTCCCGTCCTGGGGGCATTGTGCCCCTGTTCTGTTTCGACCCTGGGCACCAGAACCTGCTGCGCACACCTCATGGCATTGAAGGTGAGCAAGCAGTGGCCGATGATGCCCTTCAAAATGGTGTGGTCAGAGCTGCTTGAGGACAGCAAGCAGGACTGGAAGGCAGCAGGTCACAGCAACAGCAATGCAGCATTCAAAGCCCAGGCAGTGGTGTGTGTTGCCTGTATGTACCCACCAATCTCGACCAATGCAAGCACACACTCCGTCACGCCCCCAACAGATGCTAGGCTTGGCAGCAGCAGCTGCCAGAGCCTGCCTGCACCCCACAGACTGCCATACTTGAACAGACACTGTAGTGATCAGTGTGTTGTCATCCAGTCAACGTCCCCTGCACATTCCTGGGTGGGGGCCGCTGCTGCTCTGCTGCATCAGAGCAGGCTGCGATGATGACTCGGCGCAGAGCCCACCAGGTGCCAGCAGGAGACACAACACCAATCCCTGCAGGCTTAGTGGGGGCTGTCGCGGCGCTGAGGGAGTCCTTGCAGCGCCTGGGCAGCACGCTGGTGGTGCGCTGCGGGAGCCTGCAGCAGGTGCTCCCCGCAGTCGTGCAGCAGTTCAATGCTGGGGAGGTGGTGACTGAGGAGGAGACCGAATACAGGTGAGGGCTGCTGCCTTTTCCAGCCGCGAGCGCCAGTCCCAGCGCGCAGCACCAGCATGCTGCACAGGGGGCCTGCAGCAGACGCTGCCTGCAGTGGTGCACCTGCTTAAAGCTGGGGTGTGGACCACAGCAAAACAGAACAAATACCACGTGGGTGCTGCTGCCCATCTGGCCCTCCTGCGGCAGGTTCTAGGTCACCTCAGCAGTGCTTTTCTGTGTAGGATCATCACACACCTCTCACCTCTGCAGCGGGCTGACTTCAGCGGCAGATTTCTTGATCACCTCGGCACTGCGTTACTGTTTAGGTCCATCACACACCCAGCAGCCTTGGCTTGATCTCGGCAAGGGGCTGCTTGCAGCAGGCATACCACAGCCTGCAGCAGGCTGTTGGAGCAGTCTTCTGCAAAGTGGGCCTGCGCCCAATCGTTATATGCCTTGCAGTGCAACGCGCTCAGCTGGCACTCAGCCTGCAGCATGCCAGGCTGCAGCATGCCTGAGCCCTCCCCGGGCATGACAACAGGCTGCACTGCACCTGCAACAGCTGTGATGAACAAAGCAAAGGATGCTCCCCACCCTGGCTGCAGGTGGCACCGATCAGTGGACCAGGTGGCGGCTGCACTCCCTGCAGATGTCACCTTCACACAGTGGCGCCTGCAGATCTACACCCACACGCCCTACCCCAGCGACTACAAGCAGTTCAGACAGAAGCGGGGCGGCGTCCTGGCCCCACTGCCAGCTCCAGAGGCCCTGGGTGGCATGCCCCAACCCGCTGTGCAGCAGCAGAGGTCTGACAAGCAGGCCCAGGAGGACCTGCCTGGGGACATCCTGCTCCCAGAGGCTTTTGCCAGCCTGGCAGCCGCCGAGGCTGAAGCCACCCGATCTCCCGAGGTGCGCCCACACGTCTGAGCTGGCATGTTGTCGTCTTGCATGTGCTGTGAGGCAGCTTGCCTGAGAGGCCTCTGCCAGCCTGGCAGCCGCTGAGGCTGGAGCCGCGCGGTCGCCTGAGGTGCGCCCACACGTCTCAGCTGCCCTTCTTGGTGCCCTCCATTTGCTGTGCAGCAGTTTGCTGGAGGCACCGTATCTGTGCAGCTTCCAGAAACAATCCTGCAAGTGAAACAGCAGCAACTGATGCACTGGTGCAGGTCAAAGATTGGTGCGGCCTCTGACAGTCTGCTCCGGCCTGCAGGTGCATCAGGTGGCGCAGTCCCTGGCTGCCGCTCCGGCAGCGCCGCTCAGCCCCATTTTGCAGCAGCTCACAGGGGGTGAGCCCGAGGCCCAGGCTGTCTTCCAGGACTTCCTTCGCTGCACAGCCACCTCCAGGCGAGCATCAGTAGCGGAATCATTGTGTCGCGCAAGCGCGTAGCACAAGTTGTCATAGAGCTTCACCTCTGTTCAAAGGCCCCCCGCAGCATTGACATGCTTTCATGGACATGCTGCATGAATGTGCTGCTCACATGCTGGGTGGATGCTGCCTGCCTGCAGGCTGCTTGCCACCGGTTTTGATGTTGTCAGCTGCAATGGCCATAGATCCCATACTTCAAGGCGCTCCAGCACTGGCAAGAGCTGCAGGCTGGCAGAGGCTTTCTGATGCAGCCAGACACAGCGTGGCAACTACATGGGCTGACGTGCTTGGCATATCTGCAAAGTCAAGTGCGCTACCAAGCCATACTTTGAGGCGCCTGGCCGTGCTTGGCAAACGACGTTTCGTCAACCACTTAGCTCTTGACTGCCTGCCTGCAGCCGCAGCTCTGCCACCAATGCTCTGCTGGAGGCAGTCCAGCAGGGGGAGCACCCGGCCTCCCCCCTGGGCTCCTTCCCAGCCATCTTTGCCCAGAGCATGGCCCTGGGCCTGCTGTCACGGCGCCGGGTGCACCAGCTGGCGCAGCAGCACCTGGCCAGCCTCCAGAGGCCCGGCCTGGGCCTGAGCTGGGCGGCAGGGAGCAGGCTGCGGCCCAGCGTGCCGGCGCAGTCGGCGCTGGCTGCAGCGGAGGCCTCGGACTTCCACTGGCACCTGGCAGCCTCTGACCGTGTCAGGTGGGACAGCTCTGCAGGAGCCTGGTGGGTAGGCTGCCTCATGCCACTGCTGCATGTGCAGATGCAGGGGAAGTATCTTGCTCGCCTAGCATCTGCTGCTTGCATCAGTACTGGAGATGGGCAGTGAGCTTGTGGTCAGTCTGGCGTCCAGTCAAAGACTTGCTCAGGTCCAACGCGCTGTTTCCTGGGTAAAGCAGCAGGCTGACCTTCTGACAGTCGTCAGGACATCAGTAGCAATAATACCCCGGGCTGGTTCGTAAGCTGCGGTCTGGCTTCTGTCAGTCCAGCACCAAGTCAGAGGCTGGATCAGAACCACTGCTCTGTACTGGCGTTTGACCAATGGGCTGGCTTTCTGTCCCTCCAGCGCAAGCCCGTGTCTTTCAGGGCCACTGGTGCCGTGCTGCAGGGACACCAAAACGGGTGATGCAGCCAGGCACTGGCGCTGGAGAGGCTTCCTGACAGATTACTACACGGCAGGTGGGCTGCTGGCTACCCAGCATGCCTTCCCAGCCTGGTCATGCACAACAGCATGTCCGCAAGAAGCAAGCGCTGAGCTTGCTGTGCCTGCTCTTGCTGCCAGCATGTCTCTGGGCAGCCCTGGCTGAGGTGTTGCTCTTTGGTGCTGGATGTTGGTGCTGGATGTCGGTCTCTCATGCTGTGAGTTGTTGTTCGTTGCTGTGAGCAACCCCTGAGCATGCAGCTCGCGCGGCTGCAACAGCAACAGCAAGCTTTGACCCTGGGCTACAAGTCCCTGCCACCATCAGTCTGCACTCTGATCTGCACTTCGCTTTGCAACTTCTGACAGACGCGCTACCTGTCCATAGAGGCGCTGCCTGTTCACAGTACGCTGCGCAATCACAGGCGCACTGAGATCAACCCATGGTTCCGGTCCACTGGCGCGTCACCTGCTCCAGCAGTAGCTTGCGCTTGCCATTGCAAAGGCGCACCGCTTGCCCACAGCAGCTCCTCTCATTCTGCTCCTTCCCGCTGCAGAAGAGGCTGGGACCGCTCCCAGTAGCAGTGCTGCAGAGGCCACCACCCCTGGGCAGGATCGTCCAGCCTTCCTGCTGGTGCACGGCTTTGGTGCCTTCGGGGAGCAGTGGCGGGGGCAGATCAAGGCGCTGACGCAGGCTGGCTACCAGGTGTGCGACCCCTTCTGCATGGCATCTTGCATGCAGCACTTGACCAGGTGCGACATGCCCACTTTTCATCCAAGAGCCCGCGCAGCAGGTCTGCCACGCTGCTCCCAATGCAGCTTGTGTGCAACGCACTGGCTGCCTACAGCCGTTGCGGACATGACATTCTTAGTTTCCATGGTGTCAGCTTTGCCGAGCAAGACTGCAGCTGGAGAAGTGCTGCATCCGCCTGCTGTCCTGCTCTGTGCAGATGTTGATGCTGCCATGCCTTCAGCAAATGTTGGTGCTGCACTGCCTCTTGCAGGCTGCTGCCCCAGCCTGTCATGCCGCCCTTCGCATGTTCTGCCCTCATTTCCTGCTCAGCTTCTTGTGCCACTGGCCGCTTCGCAGTGGCACTCTGGCCCCTGCTTTTTGTGGTTATTCCTCACCTCGGCATGCACTGTGCGCTTGGAAAGGCCTGCAGGGGGGTCACAGTTCCATCTACCTGCAGCCCCGCTTCCTGCAGGTTGATGCTTTGGCCTGCAAGTTCCCCCCTTTGCATATCTTTGTGCATAACACCATGAGTGGCACTCTGGTCCCTGCAGGTGTTTGCCCCTACCTTCCCAGGCTTTGGGCGCTCGGAGAAGCCAGCCATGGCCTACTCACAGGATATGTGGAGGGATTTCCTGCGCGACTTCATCATTGAAGTGGTGCGCCGCCCTGTCCTCATTGTGGGCAACAGCATCGGCGGCTTCATGGCTGCCTCCCTGGCAGGAGACTACCCAGCTCTTGCTGAAGGTGAGCTGAGGGGGCTGAGAATACAGCACATGGGCCTCTGCCACCTTGCGCCTGTTCCAGGTATGGGTCACTGCCGCCAGCAGCGCAGCCTCCTCCCGAGCTGGGACCATAGATCCAAGCACATTTATGGTTTCAGCTCAGGCCAGCCGCGAGAGTCCGTGCATGGATGTGGGCCCCCACTAGTTCTGAACCCTGCCATGCTGGGGCAGGTGAGAGGCGCAGCGTACTCTTATTGCCCTTCATCGGCTGCAGGGCCTGCCACTGTATCTGTGAGCAAAGGCAGGAGCTTATTCTTTTTGCAAGGGCATGTGCTGCTGTAAGGCATGTTATAGTGTGTGTGAGCAAGCAACAGGGCCTTGGCCACCTGCAAGCGTTTGCGCTGCTGCAGGGCCTGCTGCGCTGTATGTGAGGATGGCGCCAAGGAAGGACAACCTCTGTGACGCGGCCTGCGGGTGTTCCATTGCTGCCAGAAAGGTCATACACGCCCCCCACCACCTGGCGGCAGCACCTTGCAGCTCAATCAATGACGCTGCTGTGCTGCAGGTCTTGTGTTGATGAACAGCGCCGGAAAGGTGGAGCCAGGATTCCAGCCCCCTGACAAGGCATCAGGCACGCTGTCAGTCAAGTCCACTGGCCCGCCACGGCTGCTGGTGGAGGCTGTCAGCCGGGGCCTGTTCTTCTACCTGGAGCGCTCGGTCCCCCAAACCCTGGTGGGTTCCTGAGCACTGCGGGTGAAGCAGGCAGGCAGCAGGCATCGCATTGCAGCAGTACTCTGGCCAACACACAGATAGCTAGGGTCTGGGCAGGGTGAGCTAGCATGAGTGTCCAGCAGTGTAGACCATGGCAGTGCATGAGATGACACCCCAGGGCAGCCTGCCCGGGCAGACCATGCCAACATAGGGCTGCAGGGAGTGTAGGTCGCTTGCCCACCCACTGGCTAAGGGTTGTGCCATTCCCCCAAGGCCTCAGAGCTGCTGACGTGCTGCCTCTGAGTCCTCTCCTGTCCCCTGCAGGCCAAGCTGTACCCAGCCGCGCCGCTGCAGGCAGATGAGTGGCTGAGCACAGAAATCTTGCGGGCAGCGGGAGACCCTGGGGCAATTGGGGTCTTCAGGAGCGTCTTTTACTTGCCCAAGCCCAGACCCCTCAACTATTTAGTGAATGACCTGTTCAGGAAGCCCACACTGGTGCTGTCTGGCAGGGACGACCCCTTGTCTGACAAAATCAAGCAGACACAGGCCATCTGTGGGACCTGCAGCAATGCAACAGCTGTGCTGCTGGCAGCAGGTCACTGCCCTTTTGATGAGGTGCCGGAGCTTGTGAACGCCGAGCTGCTGCAATTCATGGAGGGTAAAGTGCTCCCTGCGAGGCAAGGAAGCAAGAACCAGCTGCAGGTTGCAAACGCTTAAAATTCCCTCCCCATCTTTCCTCCTTTCTTAAAGCTTGTCTACTCGTGAGCTTGCCCACATTGCAGTGCATATAGTCATGCACATTTTGGGCAGTACCACTTGTCACATTTTCTTAGCTTTCTGAGCAGTCACATTTGCCAGTATGACTGCTCGTAAAGCTCAGAAGATGAGACATGTGATTCTGCCCCAGATGTGACATCTGCCAGCATGACCGCTCAGAAAGCTCAGAAGATGGACAGGTGGTCACCCTCAGGTCATGAACGTCTCGTGCACTAGTATCACTTGTTGAACGCAGAGTCAAGCACTTGGGCGGACCCCCAAGCTTATGGATCCCATTGAGCACAAATACCTCCCGCCAAGTCAGGCTCTTCTGGAGGTGGTGGGTGCCTCTGGCCTGTTGGGGCTCCAGTTTGGCAGTGTGTCAAGCTCTGCTCCCCTTGAGATGTCCCCATCTGCAGCCAGCACAACAGAGTGTAGTCTTGGCTGTGCATGTCGTGTCATTGATCAAACCTGAGCTGAGCTGCTGTTTGTGGGCTCAGTCACATACGTGAAGCATGCACTTCTGCTCAGCAGTCTCATCCATTCTTGAAGCTGCTAGCTGTCCCGACTTTCACATGAGAATTTCTGCTTCTTGTGGCCTATGCAGCATGAGCGGTTTTCCATTAGATTGCCTCCGGTTGCCTAGCCCTTGAATCTGCCAACAGGTGTATCCACTCACCGAACCCTCAGTTGTCCACCATTCCGACAAAGGTTGTAAGGCCCAGCCGCATGCAATGACAGCAGCAACATGGACATCCAGAAAGATGTAGTGTCCTGGAGGCTTGGGGAGGAGGATAGCACCTCAGAGGCCAGTGACCAGGACTCAGCTGTAGAGATCTGTGTGGCCTTCAAAGAGGATGAGGTTGACAAGGATGACACGACTGCAGAACAGCACCTGCTGGAAGGCAAAGACATCCAGGTGTGCAGGTATCCACTGCGGCATGCTGCGCCGCACAAGACCTTGAAGCCATCGAGTGGAGGTCCTGCACAGACTGCATCTTTGCTGAGGACAGGTGCTGTGAAGCTTGGCAGCTTGCATGAAGGCTTCAGCATGGTGCAGCATCGTGCCCAACCTGCAGCGGGCACCCCGCCGACAGTGAGCCTGCTTGTGGCGATGCAGGGCATTCCATGGCAGCGTCTGCAGTTTACACGGCAGCATTACCGGGTGAGCTCCCTGCAACCTGCATGCATGTGCTGTGCATCCTGATGTCGCCTCTGGCCCAAGGACAGCGGCCCAGAAGAGAGTTGCTGCTTTGTTGAATACATTTCTGAGCTCAGTAGGGAGCTGCAGTGCAAGGGAGCTGGCTGTACTGACCACACTGCCTTTTTTGCTGCAAACCCCAAACCATCCCCTGCAGGAAACCAGGCTGAGCCAGTACCACAATTACCTCAACTTGGAGGACATCTACGATGCCCATCGGGAATCGCTGCAGGCCGAATGTTTGCACACAGTACCAGTGAGTTCTGCCTGTATGCCAAGCACATGCTCCCACTGTGCATGCTTGGTTTGTGGGGTAGCATGAGTGCCCTTGTTTCATCCAGCTTGCAGTCACAGGCACGCCTAATGCGATGCAATCCAGCTTAATTGCCTGGACAATGCTGCTGGCAATACCGCTATGGGCTGTGCTGTCCTGATGTTGCAGCCGGGCAGGCAATAAGCCTGCTTGGTACAAAGCGGTGGTGCCCTGCACCTATGTTGTTGCATGCAATGCTGTGGCTCACTGCATCAAAGGTGCCAGGCACATCAGCAGGCAGTCTGTGCATTCAAAATGATGCTGTGGCTGCAGAATGGACGTTTCTATGACTTCCACCGGAATCACCGAAGCGTGCGGTCCACCATCGTCCACTTTCAGGTGCACCCCGCCTTTTTTACCCTGCCTCAGAAGTGGTCAGATCGAGTCGAGCCTGGCCACAACCGGGCCTTGCAGCCTGCATGGCACCTCTGACTGTGTGGTTGCCCATGTCTGGTGCCTCTTGAGCCTCCCATGCCTCCCCCGGCACCTTCAGGAGCAGCTCGACCTGCATCCAATGCCGAGAACAACTTGATGGACCCTTCTCAGCTGCTTGCTGTGTGCGCGGCCGGGGTCCTCGCTCAGCAGCAGCCATTGCTGCCTTGCTGGGTGTGGTCTCAGCAACAGTGGGTAGCCTCAGCCCTTGCTCGCTGCATGAAATCGCTGCCCTGCAGCTGCGCAACCTGGTGTGGGCGACCTCCAAGCATGATGTGTACACTATGCATGACAACTGCGTCAAGCACTGGAGCGGCATCACCCGCCAGCAGACTGAGGTGGGCCCGTGTGCACCAGGCTCACGCCTGGCCTGGGCATTTGCCAGCGATGTTGCGGTCTGCGAAGTCTGCATGCTGAAGGACAGGCATACTACTGGCCAGATCGGCTTCATCGTGCTCCAGCCAGCGGGCATGGTTGCCGAGTTGGCTCAAGGCGCTCAACCAAGCAGCAGGACGTGCATGCTTGCCAAGAGCGGCTTCATGTGCTCTCACCAGTCTGCAAGACGCACATGCTTGCCACAGAGGCTCACTCGTGCTCCCACCAGCCCGGTCCTGGCAACGTAGCCAGGGATGCTGTGGAATGAGGGAGGGCTGCCAGCGGGGCGCCTTGTGTTGCACACATGATGCATTTGCAGGGCAGACTCAGCCGACACCCCTTCCTGGTACGCTGCAGGTGCTGAACCTCTCAGGGCGGGCCCTGGAGGGGCAGCCGCGCTCGTCCCTCGGGCATGTGCAGGCAAGCCCCTGCCTGCTCGGTGCACAAATCTTTTGGCATGGTCTGCAGCTGCGCTTGAGACATCACAGCAAGCCTTGCCTGCCTGCAGCAGCTTTGCATGTGGCCTGTGTCCATTTGAACCGGCGCAATCTCGTTCCCCATTGGCTTGCAGCCACTGTCCTGCTTAGTAGTAGCGTCACTCTGATTGGTGTCAATCCTGGTGCGTTGGCTACTCGTGCTGGGTTGCTCATGTGGGTGTAGTGATGTCGTGCTGCCTCAGCTCCATCCGGCTTGCACTGAGCTGCTCGCTGCTCATGCATGCAGGTCAGCACCATTTGCGTGGGGGGCAGCCTGGTGGCAGCTGGCGGCTTTCAGGGGGAGCTGGTTGTGAGAAATTATCGCCAGGAAGCCCTTGCATTCAGGTGGGCTCAACAATCAAGGTCTTATGCAACCAAGCAGCACCCATCATGGTCAGTGAATGCACACGCTGACCTGTGCTGGGCTGCAGCTCAAGGCTGCGAGCTTTGGCAAGCAGTGCAACAAGTTTGCAGCCATTTGAGCCCATGCTGCTCAGTCAGAGTCAATTGTTATTCAGCAGGACAGTTCATGGCCCGTTACGCCCATGCCTCTCATCCCGGGTTGGAGGATTGTCCAGCTGGAGAGCTTGTAGCCTCCTGCGCCCAGAGTTCTCATGCGTCGTGGACAGTGCTTCAGTGTAGTCTCGCAACCCTTGCCCTGGGCACCAAATGTCGTGTGCTGCCATGCAGTTCACGGATCACTCTGGATGAGAATGGCATCACCAACGCCATTGAAATCAGCCAGCAGGGCGCAGACACACCTCGCTTGATCACATCCAACAATGACAAGCTCGTCAGGGTGTTTGACAGCCAAAGCTTCCAGATCACCAGGTGAGCTGTGCTGGAGCTGTGGCCCTGCATGGTGGCGCTGTTGCCAGCCCACTTGGAGCATGTGATGGCAGCCAAGGTGTGCTCTGGTATCAAGTTGGCTTTGTTTGAAATTGTGGGTTGGAACTTGTGCGTTGCACTCTGCGCTGCAGACACACTCCATGAAGCATTTCTGACTCTTGGGCCTGCCACATTAATCAGATCAGCTGTGCTGGTGCTGGTGTCCTGCATCGCTGCGCTATCTCCTTTGAGGCAATGATGTTCTTGCTGCCGTGCAGTGCAGCAGCTAGGCACATGCAAGCTCCTCCTCAGGTCAAGCGAGTTGACATAAGCCCAGCACGTCACAGCCCTAGCCTGCAGCAGCTGCCCTTGCCTCTGGCTGCATACAGATGCCGCCCAGCTCGCATGTGTTCCCCTTCTGCGTAATCACGTCTTGGACGCAGCCGTCTACTCTGGCCCCCAGTTCCCGGATACATAGTCAGCTGGCTGACAGCTCACCCCTTGCTGCAGCAGATACTGCCTGGACAGGGCACTCACCCCAATCCTCAGATGCACTGGCAGCTGGCTGACTGCTCACCCCCTGCTGCAGCAAGTACTGCATGGACTGGGCAGTCAACTTTGCGACCCAGCGCCCAGGTGGCAGCGGCCTGCTGGCCGTGGTGGGGGATGACCCCGCCACGCTGCTGCTGGACGCCAAGACCGGCAACCGGGTGCACACGCTGGAGGGGCATCTGGACTACAGCTTTGCAGCGGCCTGGCACCCCTCAGGGATCCTGCTGGCCACAGGCAACCAGGCAAGGCAAAGCACAGCACCAGCCTGCTGGGCAGTGTGCGCTGCCTACAGAAAGACGGCACCTGCATCACCTCAGCACCTGCAGCGGTACGGTCCACTGGCTGCAAGTTTACTTGTGTGGTGAAGCTGTGAGCGCGCTCCTTGTTGGGACTCCATAAGTCAAAAGGCAAGCAGGATGCGCTGTGCAGCGCCACCTTCCCTTTGGCACCTGGTGTGCCAAACAGTGTTGACCTCCAGCCTGTGTGGAGGCTGGCCCCAGGTTCAGCTCAGCCTTGCGATGCAGGCGGGCCAATGCTCCTCCTTGGCGTCTCTTCACGCAAAGCGACAGAGGGGCTGCGCACTGCCTGTCTCAAACAGTGTCTGCCATGGGCAAGCATAGATGTACAGCTGGCATGTCTGCCCTACAGGGCATGCCACCTGTGGGAGCTGTGCATGTCTGTGCACTCTCAGGACCAGCCTTGCCCCCTGCAGGACACCACCACGAGGGTGTGGGACCTGCGGCGGCTGGACAAGAGTCTGGCCGCCCTCCAGGGCACCATGGGTGCCATCCGATCCCTCAGGTTTAGCCCCGACGGGAGCACCCTGGCAGTGGCGGAGCCGGCCGACTTCGTCCACCTGCATGATGTCCAGTCAGACTTCGTCAGGTGGGCCCTGTCGCAGTCAGCTTTGCTGCTGTGGCCATCAATGCAGGCTGTGTCCAGATGTAGGCCGTGATGACTTGCAGCTTTTCTCTCAAGGTTGGCCCAGGACACAAATGCCTCTGCCTGGCTGCCAGTCCTGACAGGTGCTGGTGCTGTCATGATGCAGGAGGCAGGACATAGACCTGTTTGGCGAGATCTCAGGCACCAGCTTCAGCCCAGATGCTGAGGAGTTGTTCCTGTCAGTGGCCGACATGACGTACTCCAGCCTGCTGCAGTTTCACCGGCACAAGGCGTCAGACATTGGTGTCTTTGACAGCTGAGGTCCCCCTTAGTCTGCCCACCACAGAACCTGATCCCTGGACACACATGCAGTATGACATTATGCACTGATGCGCAGTGCACACAGCTGCACGACTGAAGAAGTTTTGTGCTTAAGACTCCAATTTCATGATGGTCTAAACAAAGACTGCGACGTCAAGCAAATCGCCAATCTCAAACTTCAGATCTCGAAGTGTCTTGGCATCATCCTCAAACCCAGGCCTGCCTGACACCGTGCTGCCCACCTGCAGCAGACAGCACTTCATGAGGGTGCAGCACACTTTTTGGCAGCAAGACCTCTCACTCAGCAACAGGCAGGCCAGCAGGTTTTTCTAAAAAGCAAACATGAAACCAGCGGCGCACCGTTCGCATCACATTGCGCCCCTTGCGATCCGGGTACACAAAAGCAAACTCCAGGCGGGCATGGGGCCGCTTGGCTGGCGGCGTCACCTGCACAGGCAAGGCCCCCTTGGCACTTAATTGACGCAATCAACAGCCTGTGCCCACCTCCTGCTGCTGAGCAGGCCTAGCACTTGCCAAGCTAGATTGCAAAAAAGTGCTGGCAGCCCCAAGAGCAGAGCATCAAGAGCAGAGCTGACATGCAACAGGCACCACACTCGAAAAAGGGCCGCAGCGGCACCTTTGTGCCTGCAGCAGGCCTTTGTTGACCTGCCAGCCAACGAGAGCAGGCAAGCAGCATGTCAACGTGTAACCCACAGAATTGGCCATCTCTTGCACAAGTCCTGCAAGCTCCAAAAACGAGGCAACCTTTCATGCCTGATAATGCAAAGCAGGCAAGCAGTGAAGTGCGCACAACCCACAACAGAATGCACTTCTTCAGAAGCTCCTGACCTCCAGCCGTGGCTATATCAGCTCTGCCAGTGGAACGCAGGGGGGCGGTGCTCGGCTGGGTGACCCATGAAGCATTACCACAAAGGCACCCACCTCCTTCACGAGTTCTGTGAGCTCCCGCAGTGATGCGTCCTGCCATGTGTATACAGCAACCTCGCCCTTGGGGTAGTTGTTGCGCCGTGCATAATCAAAAACCCCATGGTGTGCCCCAATCTGCAGCCAGCCAGAAAGTTGGTCAGGTCAAACCGAATACATACTGATGAGATGCTGCGACATGCAAGGGGCAGCGGGGCTGGCTGGGACGGCACATCGATTATTTGGTAGCTACGTCACTGCTTACTGCTCACCTTGGGAAACACCCTGAGCAGGAGAGGGCACACCTGCGGCCGGACAGCAGGATGGTGAGTTGTGTTGTCACCTCCCGAAACGTGTCTCAGGGAGAGCAAAACAGAGGCTGCCTGGTGGCATCTGCTCTTCAGCTAGAAGGGGAGCAGCACCATCAAAGCTGCGTGGCGCACCTTTTCCCGGTCTATGGGTGGCAGCTTGGGCACCTCTGGCTCCGGCGCAGGGGCCAGCACTACCGAGGAAGGGCCTGCGCCGGGCTTTGGCGGCGGGGCTGGAAGAGCAGCCTCTGCTGCGCCGCCTGTGGGGGCCGCGTCTGTTTCCATGGGCACTGGGCCCCTGCAGGGGACAAGTGCTCTCATCGGGGCTCTGTCCTGCCCCCTTGAGCAGGGGTGAGCAGGTCACGACTGTGTCTATGCCAGGCAGGTCTGGCTGGACTCTTGGGGTCCAGCGCACTGGCCAAACAGCTCTGCTGTCACAGCGCTGAGGTATGAGCTGACCAAACATTTCCTGCTGCAGCGCATCAAGCCTGCCGACGGCCCAGCAGATGCCAACATCAGGGTGACAGACCTGGCTGCAGCATGGTCCTTGGGCCTGGCCTCTTCCCGATCCTCTCGCCTACAGTTAGGGAGGTAAGGGTGCTCACATGGCCTTCACAGTAAGCTCAGCAAGAAGGGCTGGTCAGTGAGCAGGCCAGGAGGGCAGCTCAGGGCGTCAGCAGGCAGACCTTTCATTTCTGAAGTCATCTCTGGAGGGGCCATTCCTGTCTGATCTGCCGTACTGCCTGTCTCGATCATGGTCCCTGTCCCTTCCGTAAGCTGCCCCTGATCTCGGTGCCCTGTTGTAACCTGACATGGCCCCAACTGATCTCCCCAGACTTCGTTGACCAACTTTCGTTCTGCAAGCCGTCGGCCAACCTATCTTGACTGCAAGAGCCCGTGGGGACAGGAGGGCGTGCAGGATGCCTTCAGAGAAGATCAGGTGGGCGGCTGACCATGGTGGCTCGAAGTTGCCTGAAACCTTCAGCTTGCAGGTTGTGACACCCTGGTGCCTTTGATTGCTGCAGGCTCTATGTGCCCGCCACCGTGATGGGCTTCAAGAGGTGAGCAGGGGCTGAGTCTCCTGTACACTGTGCGGGGCGCCATGCTACAAGCGCAACAGGAGAGCTGATCCAAACGCTGCTCAGAAGCAAGACCTGGGCAGCCCAGAGGCTTTAAAGCAGTGCACGTAGCTGCAAAGCAGTGGCTGTGCCTTGGCTGGTGCCTGTGGTAGCCTGCATGGGCAAAGGGCAGGCAGGACGGGTTCTGCACCCTCACACTGTGGCTCGGTGGCACCATGTGGGCAGCCCAGGTGCTGGGGAGCAGGGCAGGCTGCATGCAACTGGAACCCTCGGCCAGCAACATGTGAGGGGCACCCTGCCTGCCAGACACGTTTCATGGGAGCTCCACAGGCCGGATGCTGAAGGCGGCCAGTTCACTGCCTGCAGAGGCCTCAGGAACCAGCACAACAGCACATCGCTCGTCAAGATCGACGGCGTGCGCAGCAAGCCCGAGACAGAGTTCTACCTGGGCAAGCGGATAGCTTACATCTACAAGGCTAAGACCTTAAAGAGGAATTCGCTGTACAGGGTGATCTGGGGCAAGGTAAGTGCCACAGCTGAGTGGGAGCCACTCGGCGTTCAGGGCTGCAGTGGCCGGGGCCTGCTGGGTGAGCGCAGGAGCCAGCGAAGGGCTGCACGCTGCCTGGGCTTCGCATGCCACATTGGGGGCGACCTGCACTGCACTGCACAGCTAGGACCTGCCTGGCCTGCTACTCCACCTGAGGTGCTGCAGACCGGCACTGCGCTGCACAGCTGTTGGGTGTGCCCGGCGCATACCTTCTTCTGGGTGCTGGCCACTGCTGCGTTGAACAGGTGACGGGCTACCTTTTCATGGGAGCTGGCCAGTACTGCGCTGCACAGCTTATGGGCCTGCCCGGTCTGTAGCTTCTTCTGGGTGCTGGCCAGTACTGTGCTGCACAGCTTGAGGGCCTCCCACTTCAGGGCCTGCCTGGCCTCTAGCTGATCTTGGGTGCTGGCCGGCGCTGCGTTGCACAGCTTGAGGGCTTGCCTGGCCTGTAGCTTTTCCTGGCTGTTGTTGCTGCTCAGCTTACAGGCCTGCATAGCCTGCTGCAAACCTTCGGGAGATATGGTGCCACTGGCACTCAGCAGGCAATAGCTGATGAGTCAACCTGTCCTTCGCTGTAGAGCACTGCACTGCACAAGGGAGGCTGCTGCCTGTGTTTCAAACACAGTCTGCTCAGCAGCAGCCTAGCGCCCTGCTTCAGGTCGGGGTCCCACTCTCACATGGCCTGCAAGCAACATGTAGGGTCATCTGCTGAGTAGTCAGAGCTGGCATCCCAGCTCAGGGTTCCATCTAATGAGTTCCCTTTCATGGCCATCTCACTCACTATGTTTCTTTTGCTCTGCAGGTCACACGGGCACATGGCAGCACTGGCGTTGTCAGGGCTCAGTTCCGGCGGAACCTCCCCCCCATGTCCCTGGTGAGCTGCTTGGCAACTTTGCTTGGTGTTGAACGCATCTGGCATGCCGCAACTTGAGTGCTTGCGTCCTTGGTGCCACCTGCCAGTGCATCTCTGCAGCAAGGTGGCCAACGCTGCACCCTCTTTGCCTGCAGGGCGGTCGCGTACGAGTTATGTTGTACCCCAGCACAGTCTGACTTCATTGTGCCCGTATGAAGCCTGTGTTGTCCACCATGTCGAGCTCATGCCAAGAAGGAACAGGAGATACAGAAAATGACAAGATCCTGCCCAGCGAAAAAATCTTTGGCGACCGTCTGAAGGAGCCTTGGTGAGGTCCTGTGATACATCAGGAAGCGAAACGTGCGCACATCATAGAAGCAACTCAACAGGAGGGTCTCGGAGTGCGCTGTTTCCCCTCTGCCAGAGCTGGGCTTCATTGCACAAGTGACTCGGGCTTCCCTTCCACGACTAGGCATGACGCAGTGCTTGGGGACGGTCTCCACAATGACTTGCTGGTAGCCATCTGGTGAGCTTCGGTGCCTGCGCAATCGCCCGTGTTGCCTGTGAAAGCTAGCACAGCGTTTGTAAGCTGAGCCCCAACTTCAAGACTCCTGCCCATCAAGCTGCCAGAATCACCCCCGATGCGCCATGCAGACAGAAGGATGCCGCAGAAGCGCCTCAGCATGCCAGCCTGGGGGTGGGAACCCCACAGGGCCTGCGAGTCTCTAGACTGCAACTTCACAAGCTTCAGTGACCACTTTGAGGGGGAGGTCTGCGTGGACAAGGCTGCCTGTGCCAGCACCAGCTCTGCTGCCAAGACCAGGGCACTGGAGCTCCTTCCAGATGTGCCAAGGTGTGCCCCTGGGACTCGGCAAGAAATATGCAGTGACAGCGGTACGCGGACAGATCTGGCGATGGAGGGCACCAGCTAACAGTGCATTGTTATTTGTACTCCCAGGGCCCAGAGCATGACAGTATGCTGTGTCAGGGACAGCTGCGCGTGCTTGCTCCTTCATACAGCGTTGTCCAGATTCCTGGTGCCACCCTGGCGGGGCCATGAAGTGATGGCTCAACTCCCCACCTGCAGGCACCTGGCCTGCCCAGTCTCTTTGGAGCTGATGGTCGCCCCCGTCCGCCTGATGGAGACCGGCCAGGTCTACCAGAGCACCAGCATTTGCAGCTGGTTCGCTGCTGGCGGCAGAGTGAGTACTTCTTTGGCTTCCTGGAGTTCTTCATCTCCGCCTGCCTTCTTGGGGGTTTCTGTCTCTGGCTCTGTCTGCCGCTTGAAGCTTGCTGGCTTGCTCTGCATGCGCCTGCACACCTGTGCGGTGACCCAAAGACGGCAGGCTGCAATGCGGCAACTGGGGCGCATGTGCCGACTGCGGGTGCCGCATACTGTGGCTGCATTGCCTGCCTCGCATCAGGTCCAATTGAAACTGGATGGTGCCTGCTGACCTGGCTGCTGCCCTGCCCCATACGAACACCTGGCCCTTGGAGTGGGTGACAGGGGCTTATGGTGCCTGCCACAGCTGCAGTCATGTGACACTTGTCACCGTGATTGAGCACTGCCTTTGGCTGACTGCCACCTGCAGAGTCTCCTGGCCTGGACACTGTCAAATGCTAGCTGCTGACTGCGGAGTGCTGCCTGCCCTGCAGACTTGTCCCCTGACGGGGCTGTCGTTGACCAGCCGCCGTCTGGAGCAGGATGCTGCAATGGAGGCTCAGGTGCAGCGCTGGTGCCAGGCCCACAAAATAACGCCTGAGGAGCTGAGGCTGCTGGCCCCCTGCCACCATGAGGCACTTGAAGAGCGCGCCTGCACTGGTGAGGGATTTCCCTGACAGCGATCATCTCACCAAGCCTCCAATCTTTCTGAGATTTAGGCGCCAAAGCCGCCAGTTTCAAGCCTGGCGCGCTGCGCGCTGCCAAGCCTGTGCAGTTGCTGCCACATGGACCCACAGACAGCGGGCTGCTCCTCCCTCCTGCCTAGGCATGGGCATGCTCAGCAACAGCCAGCTTTGTCACGTCAAGCGTCTGTAAGTGTGCTCAAGACCTCAGCATATGCATTGCTGCAATCCACAAGTACCCTCCTAGCCTGCTTCTTTGGCTAGCTTCCAGGTGCAGAAGCATGACCAGAGGGCAGAGGTACATAGCTTTGACAGGGAGCAGGTGTCAGTGCTGCAATTTGCGAGTCCCTCAGGGTCTGCTCCAGGGCTACCTGCCAGGCGCAGCAACGTCCACAGTGCATGGATAGCTTTCGTTTGCAAGCCCTGTTTGTTCTGGGCGCAGGTGGCGGCAAAGACAAGAGTGGCCCATGCACCCCCTGGCAGAAGCTGCAGAAGCGCTGCCGGTCAGTGTTGGACGTGCTGGCGACCCTGCTGCCCGCAGCCCCGACCCACCCCAACGCAATATCGTGGCAGCAGAGCATGAGCCTTGCCCACTACAGCATGCCGGCCTACATGCCCCACAGGCCCTGCCTGGCTGAGGGGCTCCTGCTGTCCCAGGATGGGCTGGTCACCTTCTGGGCACACGTCTGAAAATATTGGGTGAAACAGTACAGAGCACAGCACTAGGATTCCCGACGATTTTTGTTTGTGACCCCAGCAACCCCCAGGCTGCTGGGGCTTGACCTGGCTGGTAGCATGTGTTGTTATGCTGCGCTACCACACGCATGCGTGAAGCTGTCTGTGTACACTACAAGCTGGCAATGGCTGGAGTTTTGTCGGCCCCCTCCCTCTGCATGCCTCCTCGTTCCTTTACACTGCAGCACTTCCCTTCTGAATGCACCAAGAGTTTATACTGCCCTGTTACGACCATGCCAGCATACGACATGCCCACCAACCTGCTCTTTGGCGATCTTTGCTCACATTACTTTTTGAGGTCTCATGGAGCAGCTCTACAACCAGCAAGTACACCATGCTTGTTGACGTGAGTGAGTGAACACTGGCTGCATCCTTGGCATGTGCTTTTGAGCAGTGGGGTGCACAGGAGAGGTGACCAGGAGTGGCCCATCTCACATGGTGGTAAGGGTGCCACGTGCTGACTTGCTCAGCACATCTCTTTTCCCAAGAGAGCAGCAGAATCTTACAGTGTGAGCCTGCAGGCTCCATCTCAAGCCACCACTCTTTTCTTCTTCCCTCTCAGCTCCGGCTCTCTTTCTTTTTACATAGCATCTTTCGGACGCTGTTCAGGCAGCTGCTGGAGTCATGATCACCAATGTCAGGGGCTTTCGCTCAAGTACAGCCCTTTGAGCTGTGGGGGATCACAGCACAAGTGGCCCCAGCATCAGACCTGAACAGGGAGATTCTTGCATGCCATGCTGACCTGACTAAACCAGCAACATGGGCAAACAGCATACATGGAGGCAGGCACCTCTGCTGGCTTGTTCAGCCATTCTGCTGATGGCAACTGTGGCACAAGGTGTGGCAGATCCACCCTGCTCACCTGCAGTCAAACTGACACTCAAGCTGTGTGTTCACATCATACTGCTGGTGTGCCCTCAGCAGGTCTCAAACCTCCGGGGGGCTTCTGGTGGGACATCATGGACTGGCTGTTTCCCCGGGCCAGGCCCCATTGGCCAGAGCTGGACCCAGAGGTGGTGCATGCAGCCCTGGGCCCCATGCCCAGACACTATGGGGACCCAGAGGGACCACGACTAGCCGCCCAGGTAGCCCGCACGCTGCAGCACACCATTCTGCACAACAGAATCTTGGAGCTGCTGATGTGATGCCTGGCAGACTTGAGCATGGCTTCCTGGAAGCCTCCATACCAGTATGCACAGGGCTGTCTTATGCTGGCTCTGTCTGTGTGGCTCCCGTTGACAAATGCCACCTCAGTCTACTTGTGTCTGCACGGCAAGTGCAACTCATGCAGGATGCTTGGTAAGAGCTTGTTCATGCGCATGGGCCAGTCATGAAGCCTGCATGCAAGCTGAGCCGATCTCTGAGCAACATCAGTCGCGGCACTGCTGACTGCAGTATGCACTGCTCACGGTACTGTCTGAACGCAGGCTCGGCATGCCCATGCGCATCTGAGGCCTGGCTGGCGGTGGCAGCAACACTTCCAGGAGCAGTATGAGGAGGCGCGCCTCTCACTCACGCCAGAGCAGTGGGATGCAGTGCACTCCACGCATCTGGTGGAGCCATTCTCATATGCGGACAGGCACGACCGTCAAGGCTTCTCACGTCAGGTACCTTGAGGAGAGCTGCTTTCACACCCGCTGCATGTCACACCGGCTGTATGGTCTGTTGCCCTGCCCAGAGGGCCGCTGCAGTGCCCCTATGCACCCATCTACTGCCTGCTATGCCACTCTGCAGCTGCGTGTCAGCACCCGTACCCCTCCTGCAGGTCCTGGGAGGGTGCTGCACTCAAGCCCGCTGCATGCAAAATCTGCTGCCTGTTAGGTCACCCTGCCCAGAAGCCCGCTCACATATTCCCCTGCGCCAATGACCCTGTGTGCTGTAAGCCCACCTGCAGCTGCGTCTCAGCAACACACACCTGCAGGTCGGGAGGCTGCTGGACGAGCAGCACGTGCAGTTTCAGTTCGGCGTGCCAGCATCTGCGACCCCAGCCAGCAGCTTCAACGACTCCATGCTGATCCCCCTCATACCAGTCTCCTGGGCGGACCAGATGTCCAAGGCGGAGGCGCTGGTGGGGAAGGGCAGCGATCTCTGGACGAAGGCGCAGCTCATGGCTCAGCTCACCAGCCTGACGTACTGCGGCTTTGACGCTGTCACTGCCTGGAACTGCAGCAGGTGGGCGCTGCATGCACACTCGGTGCGCACTGGCTGGAAGAGCCGTCGGGAGCCTGCATGGTGCCATAGTCAGCTTCCATGTTGCGCTGCATAGTTGTCCACCGGGAGAGGGAAGGGGGTGGGTGGCCTTCAGTCACATCTGCCTGTCATACATGCTTTGATCAGGCTGCCTCCTTGTTATCTCTCTGCTGAGAGCGCCACGAGGCCATTCCATGGCATGGGTTCTATGCCATGGAACCCCTCAATGGCACAGGATGCCACCCCTGTGCAGGCGCATCGAGGCCTTGAAACTGGGGCGCCTGGGGCAGACCAAGCTGGTGTACGATGCTGGGTGGGACCTGTTTGCCTACGTCGGCCTCTCCCAGCAGCTGCGCATCAAGGAAGGGGGGACCACACGCACTGTGGGGCTGGATGCCATTGTGGTGAGCTGCCTTCCCTCATCTTGGCAGTCCTGTTAGCCCTCCACACAGGCTTTCTGCATGCTTGCTCACCCTGTATATTCCTGCACAAACAGAGCAATACAGGCGTCATACCTTGTCTCGTGCTTCATGAAAACCACTTGTCCTCATGGATGCATATTGGGTGTTAGTGCTGGGTGTCAGGTTCATGTGCCATGCCAAAGCTAACTGGCCCATGCACTTGGCTGGCCAGGTGGCCTTCCGGGGCACAGATAGCCACAGCTGGTACAACTGGGCTGAAAACATGAAGTACTGGCGAGCCAAGTATCAGATGCCGTACCCAGGGTCCGAGGGTTCTCTGGTGCACTCAGGTGAGGACTTTTTTCTTTTCTTTTTACACAAGGGCATGGAAGGCTGCGCGTGTGGCAGCTGTCGTCAGTGCAGAAGAGCGCTGCGGAGGCTGATCTTATGGGAGCTGCTGTCCGGCCTGTAGGAAGAGCGCTGCAACAGCGGTGTGCACGGCAGCTGCTGTCAGGCCCAAAAGAAAGAGCGTTGTAGAGGCTGTGTGCACAGCATCTGCTGTCAGGCCTGTAGATGAGCATTGCAAAGGCTGTGCGTGTGGCATCTGCTGCCAGGCCCATGCCTTTGACTCAGCTCTGCAGGTGCCTGGCAGTGACCTGCCATTGCTGAAATAGGGAGGGGGCATTTGGCCTGTGAACTTGTGCATGCAGTCTCTAAATTCCGGCTGCACTGCAGTCACAGGCCCTGTCAAGCCGCAGCATCTCCCTGTATGCAGCGCAGCGGGGAGGGGAGGCAGCGGAGCAGCAGGCCTGAACATCACTAGCTGCAGGGACTGCATCATGTTTCCTGACCTGCAGTGCCCCACCCTGCCCCACAGCAGACTCCAGGCACTCCGCTTCTCTCAAACCAACGTGCTGGCTCTGCAAGTCAGCAGTCAGGCCACCCACTGGCTGCCCCCACTGCAGGTTTCTTCAGCTCGTACAACAACAGCGCGCTGGCCCCCAACATCACAGCCGAGGTCAAGCGCTTGGCTGCGCTGTTCCCCGACCTGCCTCTGTACATTGGCGGGCACAGCATGGGCGCGGCGATGGCCCACATGTGTGCCCTGGACCTGCGCTACAACGCCAACATGAGCCAAGTTCATGTGTACACCTATGGCTCCCCCCGAGTTGGCAACACCCAGTTTTATGACTTTTTCAATGCCAGTGTAGAGGTAAGGATGCCACGATCTAGGGTGAGTGTAACCACTCATCTGGGCGCCCAAAAGGGGCGCAGCCCGACCAGGGTCCGATCTGAGTGGAACAGGTGCAGCCAGGCGTAATTTGTCCTGTGCCTGGCCCTCACCTTCTGACTGCCCTGGTAGCTGCAGGCAGGCCGCCTGCGCATGACGTGCTCCCTGTGGCTCTATGAGTGCTGATGCGGCACCGTCGGCTCAGCGCTGTCTCAGCCGCGGCCCGCCATGTTATTGCCACTGAGCTGATGCCCCAGGGCTGCTGAAATTAAACCACAGCTGGCACCTGGGCTGCTAGACAAGCAACTGCTGCTAGATACAAACTGCCGGTGGCACCCCAGGCACGCCTGGGCAAGGGTGTTGGCTAGCCAGGGTATTGTTCACAGTGCTGTGAGAGTCTGAGGGACCTGCCTGCCTGAGCTGGGTCTGTGCGCTGCAGGTGTCAGTGCGGGTCACCCACAACCGGGACATCGTGCCCTCAGTCCCGTTGCAGATCATGGGCTTTCACCACGTGCCCAATGAGATCTGGCAGGCAAGCTTGCATAAGTATTCGCTGCTTGTGGCTTCCAGTGAGTGGCATGTCAGCTGGGTCCAACGTGGGACAAGCCTTTGAGCCATTATAAGCAAAGCGAGAGTGGACCACCAGGCAGACACCTGCTGCACTGGGGACTGCCTTTTGTGGCAGCTGTTGCGGTCAGAGCACCAACGTGGCCTGTGCACAGGCTGCAGGCTTTTGGAATGGTCATGACCACGTTGAACCTCGACAGCCCACTTAGCACATGCAAAGCATGTGCCAAGTCACAACGCTGCAAGGCCTGGCCTGCTTCTGGCTGGTTGCAATGCCTGCCAGACCAGGGATGCTGCAGCTTGCAGTGTGCAAAGCACGTGCCCAAGGTGCGCATGTGCTGAACGCACCGGCGGACCGCCAGGGCATTGCTGCTGTACTGAAGTCTACACCCACCACTCTCCTGCAGGTGGAGGACCCCATTCTTCCCTGGATACCTCCCTCCATGCCCTACCTGGTGTGTGAGGGTAACGAGGACTATGAGCCTGGAGAGTCCCCCATATGCCACAACAGCATGTGCTACCTTGGCCTGTGCACCTCCATAGTTGACCACATGCAGTACATGGGTGAGCTGGCACCGCTTGCATGCTCTGTTGTATGGCACTGACACCAAGCCTCAGCAGGTAGCTGGCATCACGTTTTGATCCTGCCTGCAGGTGCACCCATGTTTCACGATCATTCAGCTGACCACTAGACTCCTTTGCTGCCGCAGCAAAGCAAGCTGCCTCCCTCTTGGCCCAACATTTGATTCATCCTGTTCCTGAACTGATGAGCTGACATCTTTTTGTAGCCGTAGCCTTGCTCTGCGTCCACTTATATCCACAGTGGGCAAATATGAATACAAGCTGTGGTTCAACTGATGGACAGCTTAGGCTGCAGCTGGAGCTGAGCCAACAGCTGCAGATAGCCGACCTAACAAGGGTTCTCATCGCAGAGATACAGCACTGCCATTGCATGTGGCCAGAGACGTCCCACTTCGGCCTTAGACCTGCTGCATGCTAGGCTCATTTGGAGGAGTCCATGGGCTAAGCATCAAGGAGATGCCAGGCCGCTGTGGGGGCCAATGCAGTAGAGACATGAGGCTCCTGAGACCCAGTCAATGTCTAGCTGACCATTGGATACTTCCAAGCTCAGCGGTCTAGTGACAGAGCACCTGGAGCGCTGCTGTGCTCTTGAAGTTGATATTGCAGGCCACTGTGCTCTCCATCTAGGTTGTGTAAAGGCAGTCTGCCGAATGTGACTAATTGGACATGCCTGTGTGAAGGGTACAAGAGGCACCACCATGACTCACATAGACCAGATTTGCACCTGTCTGGGGCAGCAAGGACTGGGTGGCAGAATGTGCTGGAAACCACTTACGAGAAGGGGCACCTGGAAGCTTCAGACGAGTGTCCCTAGTTGCCCAGAAAGCAAGTCCTAGGGTTTGGACTTCAGCCACGGTTATCTCACAGTAAAATGCTTTTGCACGGCCACCAAACTGGCATGAGGGCTCTGGCCCAATCCCAGAACTGCAGGAGGTGCAGTGCACGGGCGGCAGCAGCCGCTAGGCCGGTCGCAGCGTTGAGGTCTTATGTGGGCTTCCACAGGCACAGCTTGACAGCAGCTGCGCCATCCTTCCATGCAAGGGTCCAGCACCAGATCTCAGGGGGCAGGGCGGCTGCCACCCCCAGCAGGAACAGCACGCGTGCTGTCACACGCGCCATGTTTGAGCGCTTCACAGAGAAGGCCATCAAGGTGGTCATGCTTGCGCAAGAGGAGGCACGCAGGCTGGGCCACAACTTTGTGGGCACCGAGCAGATCCTGCTGGGCCTGATTGGCGAGTCCACAGGCATTGCAGCCAAGGTGCTCAAGAGCATGGGGGTCAACCTGAAGGAGGCTCGTGTGGAGGTGGAGAAGATCATTGGCCGCGGCAGCGGCTTCGTTGCTGTCGAGATCCCGTTCACCCCTCGGGCCAAGCGTGTGCTGGAGCTGTCCCTGGAGGAGGCTCGTCAGCTAGGTGGGTGGCCTGCTTGCACACAGCTGTGAACTGTCAAGCAGGGATAAAGGCTGGGTAGCCATGTGGTGTGCTGGTTGCGCCTTGCTGTCCTGTCCCGCCTGAGGCCTGTGCCTATCGACCACTTTGGCCACTTGCTCAGTATATCACAGGCCTGCTGAGCTGCGCTGTGTGGACCTGTGCAAAGGACACAACACTGGGTGAAGGGAGCTGACTTGATACAAACTTGCTGGTGCCATGTTCAGCTGCCGCCACAGCAGGTGGACCAGCGCATGCGTCCCTGCTGTCACCCTCTACACCCCTTCATTGCATTGCAGGGCACAACTACATCGGCACCGAGCACATCCTCCTGGGCCTGCTGCGCGAGAATGAGGGTGTGGCCTCCCGCGTGCTGGAGACCCTAGGGGCTGACCTGCAGAAGATCAGGACCCAGGTGACTGCTCTGCCTGCAGTGCTGCTGCTCTACATGCATGTCTGCCATGGGGCGCTGCCAGCTATGCCGGCACGGTCACTTTACGCGGGCCTGCTGTGTGCGCATGGCAGCCTGGTGCCTTTTGGCTCATGCCTGTGGGTGCCGGGTAGACTGAGAGGGCTGGGGCAGGCAACAGAGCCTCTGCCCGGGCAGCACTTCCTTGAGATTGCTTGGTGCCTCCTGCGCTGCAGCAGCTCACTTTGCTGTGCATCTAGCCTTCCCAGTGTTTGTGCGTGCCGAGTTGTTCCTGCCTCCTGCCTGCAGGTGGTGCGCATGGTGGGTGAGAGCCAGGAGACGCTGGTTGGCGCAGGGGCCGGCACAGGCCCTGGCAGCAACAAGACCCCCACCCTGGAGGAGTATGGGACCAACCTGACCACTCAGGCCAACGAGGTAGCCCCCTGGGAACTAGCTGCAGGACTCATATAAGCTAGCCTGCTAATCTGAGCGGTCTCCAGCATGGGACTAGGCGGGCCACTTGGGCCAATGAGGCAAGCCTCTTCATGCCAGCTGCAGGACCTGTGTGGCCTGCTTTGCTGGGTCGAGTGGCTGGTGATAGTCTGACCCGAGCAATCAGGCAAATATGTCAAACACACTGGTGTTGGGATCGAGAGCCCTTTGTGCAAAGAAGATTTAGTCAGACCCTCCTCCTGCCCCGCCATATGCACATGCCGTTCGCTTACTGGGCCATATAGTTCCTGCGCCTGCACAGCAAGCTGGTCGACACTTTGTGCGCCTGCAGGGCTAGCTGGACCACGGTCATTGTGCCTGTCGCCCCACTGACCGCACTTGCTGTGTGTGCAGGGCAAGCTGGACCCTGTGGTCGGCCGGAAGAAGGAGATCGAGCGTGTCACCCAGATCCTGGGCCGCCGCACCAAGAACAACCCGTGCCTGATTGGGGAGCCTGGAGTGGGCAAAACCGCCGTGGCTGAAGGCCTGGCCCAGAAGATTGCCGGCGGCGACGTGCCTGAGACCATTGAGGGCAAGCAGGTTAGACTTGAGCACCCCGCTCCAGTGTTGAGTAGCCGACAGCTTGAGCCGCTGTCTGTTGGACAAATCAGGTTTGTCAGACAGAAGGGGTGCGGCACCTGAGGCAGGGCGGCTTCTGATCTAGACAGCTTGGGCTGATTTGGCTTACACCCGACGGAGATTGGTGGGCAACATGGCTGCCAGGCTGGCTGCTCTCTGCACAGCAGCTGGCGTCCCTGCTGTGCATGGCAGGCAGCACCTGGTGGAATCTTGCAGCTGATCTTGTCAGGGGCTGCCCATCCTGTGCACTGTGGTCTGCGGACTGCAATGCTCTGCACCGTGTTCTTGGGGGCGTTCCATTGCACCGCCTCAGACCTGAGAGCCATCCTTCATGTCAGCCCTCCTGTATTGCCTGCCACTTGGATGCGGCAGGGTACTGGCATGGCCTCTGCGACTACCCAGAGGTGGCTGTTGTGCCTTTTGCAGCTGGACATGGCTGCGGTGCCTGTTGTTGCTGACAATGGGTGCTGTCACACTCTAGGATATCCTTAGGTGACTGCTGTGCCCTCTGCAGGTCGTGACTCTGGACATGGGCCTGCTGGTGGCGGGCACCAAGTACCGTGGCGAGTTTGAGGAGCGCCTGAAGAAGCTGATGGAGGAGATCAAGCAGAATGACAACATCATTCTGGTGAGTCACTGCCTTCTGACAGAGGTGTGCTGCAGTCTGGAGTTTGCTGCAGGCAGCCATTTGGAGGTGTTTATCTGTGCTGGGCGCATGTAGCTGTGCTGCTGCTTGGGCTGTTCCTTTGACAATTGGAGCTGACAGTCCTGCCCTGTTTCAAAGTGTGCCTGGCAGAGAACTGAGATTGTGGTGCTGGCTTGGCAAGAGTGGGGTACTCGTGCTGTGTACTGCAGTCAAGGTTCTGAGAACTTGCGGTCTTGAGTGCTCATCTGTCTGCAGATGATTGATGAGGTCCACACCTTGATCGGGGCCGGAGCGGCCGAAGGTGCCATCGACGCCGCCAACATCCTGAAGCCCGCCCTGGCCCGTGGCGAGCTGCAGTGCATTGGTGCAACCACCCTGGACGAATACAGGAAGCACATTGAGAAGGACCCTGCGCTGGAGAGGTGGGCACAGATGCATCTGCATCGCTGTGGGGTTTGTGGCTGGTACGGTGACCATGTGTGATGCGACACTTGGTACGAGGGGTTTCTGTGCTGCTATATGTGTTGCTGTGCTACTACAGCGTTGCTGGCGGGGACCTGTCGACCTCAGCAGTCCTGGTGTGCATGCCTGCATCAGCAACACACAATGACTTGCCATTGCAAGACATCAAGTGCTTGTAGTAACTGCAGGTGGTGATTGCCACTGCAGGTGCCTCGCAGCTTGTCATGTGCTGAGTGACATGCTGCCGTGCCGCCTGCTGGGAGTGGCAGCCAGCGCAGCTGCCCACAGCTGCTCAGCCCAAGAAAGGGAATGTTCAGCAAGCATTTATTTGCCCACCTGAACCATGGTCGTATTTTACTGTGCAGGCGTTTTCAGCCTGTGCTGGTGCCTGAGCCCACCGTGGATGAGACCTATCAGATCCTGCTTGGCCTGCGTGAGCGGTACGAGGCCCACCACAAGCTGCGCTACACTGACGACTCTTTGATGGCCGCCTCCAAGTTCAGCAGTCAGTACATCTCTGACAGGTTCCTGCCAGACAAGGTGCGCCCGTGTGCTGTCGCGTAGACAATCAAGGTGGCCTGAGAATGCCATGTGGCAGCCACTGCATCTCAGGCAGGAAAGAGCTGGCCCCAAGCTGAGTTGTTTGCGCCTGACCGCACTGCAACCTGTTGCGTTGGGACACAATATCTGTGAAAGACAACAGCAGCATGTTCACAGCTCCCGCAAGGACATGGGGGTGCTGAAGCTTTGGTGCTTTGAAAACAGTGACCTTGCCTGTGAGGCAGGCAAGGCGGTGCATTACCTCCTATGCCTGGAGATGTCCATCTAGCTTGATGTTGATCGAGCAATTCTGCGCGCACTCCCTGACCTCCACATGTAGCACTTCAGCCTCCCGCATTGAGCAGTATCGGCTTCTGATTGCCAGCACACAAGAGGACGTAGCGTCACCTGCGTCCCCTTCTTTCCTGCAGGCAATTGATCTGATTGACGAGGCTGGCAGCAGAGTGCGTCTGCAACACGCGCAGCTGCCTGAGGAGGCGCGTGAGCCCGACAAGGAGCTCAAGGCACTGCTCAAGGACAAGGAGGCTGCCATCAGGTGGGGTGACCTCATTCTGTGCTGGTCAGGGGTTGCTGTTACCTGCTGTGGCAGCCTGTCGGAGGCTGCCATCAGGTGGGGTCCTTTTGGTCATCAACATGCACGGCTGCGCCGCAGAGCTGCATGTGCTATTTCAATGCAATCGGGGTTGACAGACATGTCAACATTGGGTCAAGATCAGTGCCAATTCGTCACTTAGCACACCACAACAGCTTGCCCAAGAGGACTTTCCTCTGTGGGCTGGGGAAGATGTCTGGAGGCTAATAGGCTGGGGGTGCCTGAGAACAACTGGTCAACTGTATTGCGGAAGCAGGTGATGAGATCGGAGCTGGCAATGTGATGTTCTTGGCTGTGCTCTCGGTTGTGCTGCTCTGCTACCTGCTGGCAGGGCTCAGAAGTGGTATCTACTGCGGCTCTGCAGTGGAAGATGATGCCATGCTTGTGTCCCTTTCTCGCCTTGCCCCACAGCGACAGGCCAACATCTGCTGCAGTGCTCTGCAAGCGGGCTGTAGATCCTTTGCCTACTTACTGTCAGGCAGCTGTGAACCTGCATGCCAACCTCTGCTGCAGGGCTCAGGACTTTGAGAAGGCAGCCACCATGCGCGACCGCGAGCTGGAGCTCAAGTCCCAGATCCAGGCCATCACCAGCAAGGCCAAGGAGGACGCCACTGCTGAGGTGGAGAGTGGAGAGGGCGGTGGCCCCATGGTCACCGAGGCTGACATTGCCAACATCGTGGCTCAGTGGACAGGTGAGCGCCGCCGCTGAGCCTTCACAAGCTGTGGCAGCACCTGAAAGGAAGCAAGTTGACAAGACGATCTTCATGATAGAGGTCAACACCGCCCCCAAAGTTGACCTGTGGACATTTGAGAGACATTGCTGAGCAGAGGCAGGCAGGGTGACCATGCTTGCTGGGTGACCTGTTGCACCTCAGATCTGCTTCGTACTCATAGCCCTACTTGCTGCTGCGCAGGCATCCCCATCGAGAAGGTGAGCAGTGACGAGAGCGAGCGCCTGATCAAGATGGAGGAGACGCTGCACAACCGCGTCATTGGGCAGGAGGAGGCAGTCGTGGCCATCTCGCGGGCCATCCGGCGGGCGCGTGTCGGTGAGCAGCCTTGCCGGCATTGGCACAGCCTGCTGCACTCCCTGCACGCAGAGACTGAGCAGCAAGCATGGTGCTGTGTCCATGCCTGGCTGGCAGGCAGCCCTTGAGCTACCAAGTCCCCCCCCCTGCTCCATGCCAAACCCTTTGTGACCCCCTTACCGGTTCCCCTGCAGGGCTGAAGAACCCCAACCGCCCCATCGCGTCCTTCATCTTCTCGGGCCCCACTGGTGTGGGCAAGTCCGAGCTGGCCAAGACCCTGGCCACCTATTACTTCGGCAGCCAGGAAGCCATGGTGCGCCTGGACATGTCTGAGTTCATGGAGAGGCACACCGTCTCCAAGCTGATCGGGTCCCCACCAGGTGAGGCGCCACATCAACACTCAGTCACATTGTGGACATCACCCCCCAGACACCTGGTCAGATGTCTGCGCTTCTCATTAGTCTGCGGGACATGGGGGGAGTAGGGTTTAGGGTTTCTGCTGGGCTGCTTGGTGTTGAGCATGAGCGCTTGCAGCAACCTGCTCGGCAGGCCTTGCAGTCGGCCTGCTGCGCAAGCACTGCTGGCGGGTGTCGCGGCGGTGAGCTGCACAAACCCTGCCTGCCAAGAACCTGTTGCATAAGCCCAGGCCCAGTCCCTGCAGTCACGCATGGCCCCTGCCCCATAAATCCTATCTCAGGTAGTGTTGCATCAGCATGGCTGTTGAACAGGGCCTGCCATGCCCTCTAACAGGCTTGCAGCAGACGTGCAGTCAGGCACAACCACCTACTTTGCAAAAACATTTCCAGGGGCTGGGAGAATGTGTCTGGTCCCGAGAATCTCTTCTGAGACTCTGCTTCACACTGCCTGCAGGGTACGTTGGGTACAACGAGGGTGGCCAGCTGACAGAGGCTGTGCGCCGGCGGCCGTACACCGTCGTCCTTTTCGATGAGATTGAGAAGGCCCACCCTGATGTCTTCAACATGATGCTCCAGATTCTGGAAGACGGGAGGCTCACAGACTCCAAGGTGGGCGCTGCTGAGAGCAGCAGCAGTGTGGCTCTTGTCAACACTTGTGTTCTTGAAACCTCAGGGGCTTGTAGGGGCACTCCTTGTGAAGCCGGCTGCACAACATATGTGTGCTGCTCCTGTTGCATGGCACCCTGCAGCAGGGCTTCTGCAGCAGGACTGCTTGCCTGACAGCACTTCACGTGTGCTCTGACTGATCAGGTCTGGAGGGGTTGCAAGTGCTGCGCACATCTTGGCCTCCACTTAGCAGGTGTCAAGAACACCTCCGTGTTCAGCCCTGAATATGTAACGGGGTTGCACTCTAGCATCATACAGTATGTGTGCTGTCTTGTTCCTTCTGCATCCACTGCCCCAGCAACCGCGTTTCACGCTCCTAGTACTCACCACCCATACCATCTGCCTCCTGCAGGGCCGCACAGTTGACTTCAAGAACACGCTGATCATCATGACCTCCAATGTCGGGTCCAGCGTGATTGAGAAGGGTGGCGGCGGCCTCGGCTTCCAGCTGGACACCAACGAGGAGGACAGCAGCTACAACCGCATCAAGACGCTGGTCAATGAGGAGCTCAAGCAGTATTTCCGCCCCGAGTTCCTCAACAGGTGAGCAGAGCTCACGAGCAGTGGCTGCGATGCTTTGACCAGGCCGCTGCAGGGCAGCGGGCAGAGGTGCTTGCCAGGGGCCCTGACAAGTGCTGTTGCAGCTTAAGCTTACTCCAGGCAGCTGCAAGCGCACTGCCTGCTGGCCTCTGAGGAGCTAGAGCAGCACTTTTAGCTCGGGCTTCCCCACTGGAAGGGAGGAGGCTGCTGCGCCTTCAGCCTCTCTTAAGCTACTGGAGAGCCAAAGGAATGGTGGTTGCCAACAAGGAGATCAAGCAATGGCTGCACCCACAGGTGCCTGAAGGGGTGGGGCATGGGCAAGAAAGCCTGGGTTTGCTGCATGCCTAGTGCTCAAGGCCTCGCCAGGTGCTCCAGACTCATGCGGCCAGCTTGCTGACCCACTGCTGGCCCTGTGCCCTGCAGGCTGGATGAGATCATCGTGTTCAGGCAGCTCACCAAGGGTGAGGTCAAGCAGATCGCGGACATCATGCTGAGGGAGGTGTTCAAGAGGGCGGAGGAGAAGGAGATCAAGATCGACGTCACCGAGCGCTTCAAGGTGGGCTTTGGCCCTGGCAGCGCTGCTCTGACCGCAGTGCAGTTCACATGACGAGGCCCACGCTTGCTACAGCAGCAAAGCAGAGCTGCCATAAGTTGGCCACACTGGGCTCCATACATCTGCATGCGTTGGCAAAGAGGCCTGCTGCAGCAGCCTGTGAGCGCTGCTGCCTGAGTCAGCAGGCCACAGCCTGCGGAAGCATGCACTCTGCCACCAGGACAGCATCATTTATGTAGCTTGCAGCTGGGCCGAGGCCCTGCTGCCGTGGTGCTGTGCTGGCATGGCGCCCCTTAGGCTTTGCGACCAAGGGCACCGTGCAACAAGCATTGCAAGACAGCACCCCTGTCTACCGCATGACTGCCTCTGTTCAGACCACTGCAGGATGGGCTGTGGTAGTCGACTTGAACACTCTCTGTACCTTCCCAGGCAGGTCATTATTCTGCCCCCTACCCATGCCCTGCAAAACCTTTGGATAGTGTGGGGGGGGACAGTCTGCAGACCCACATAGCATACATGCATCATGTGTCTGCGCTGTGCGCACCCGTCTCAGATCATGTTTCCCCTGCCATTGCAGGACCGTCTGGTGGACGAGGGGTACAACCCAGCCTACGGCGCGCGGCCCCTCAGACGAGCCATCATGCGCCTCCTGGAGGACAGCATGGCTGAGCAGATGCTCAGCGGGGAGATCAAGGAGGGCGACTCAGTCATCATCGATGTTGACGCTGACGGCAGTGTCTCGGTGCTCAACGGCGGCAAGAAGCTGACCGCCACAGCCTCCACCAGCGGCACCCCCGCCGGCATTTCATAAACTTCAAAACACAACCCACCAGCATGGCAGCGGCTTGGCAGAAATTCTCATGGTCTGTGCTGCAGCTCTAGAAACAGCTGCCCTGTGCAAAGCCGGGGCTGCTGCTCAAACAGCCGCGGGGTGGGCACCTGTCCTCTCGCCCTCCGCGAGACATTCTTTTGTGCTCCTGTGCGTCTTGTACCACCATCTCCTGAGTCAGGTCCCACGCTGTCTGCCCTGCCCGGCGCACCATGATTTGAAATGGATTCAATACACTGCAGTGCTGACAGGACGCATCCAGATCACTTGTAACAAGCAAACAGGATCATGGGATTTTAGACATGGGGTTGGGTGGTTGCTGGCCAAGAAGCACTGCTTGAGGCACGACCCTCCCAGCCAAAAGGAATGGCCTCTGCTGCTGCTTTCAGCACAGCACAGGGCGCCAGCCATAGTGATCTGACAGACGCTGACAAATATGGTGGACTGTCCCTAAGCATCACACCCATGTGCTACAAGCTCCAGTGAGCCGACAGACCCTGGACTGCTGATTGGCAGACCCTGGTGCCAGTAGCTCTAGTGAGCCAGCAGGCCTGGTGTTGCACCGTGCGACCAGGCAACTCCAGTGCCAGCCAGGCTTGTGTTTGCTTACTACAGCTGCTGTTCAACATGATGCCCAAATGTTACTGGATTGTTGTCTCTGAACTGTTCTTCACATCTTGCCTTTCTTACACAGACTCAGCTGTAGCTTGCTGCAATTCTAGCCATGTCCATTTCATACTTGTGAAGCGCCCCAGGTGTGGAGCAGCACCATCTAACGGGCTCCCCTCACCCAGCATGATGGCTGCAGTTGCTCATCCCTTGGCCAGAAGGCGTCTGCAGTGAGCACAGGAGACGTGACTGTCAAACTTGGCCTTTCACAAGGCAATAGGCCATCTCTGGGACCACTGTGCCAAGCTGATTGTGACAGGCATCGTGTCTTGGGCATGATCTGTTGCCAGCAGCAGGGCCCATCACCGGCAAGGCCATATCCCAGAACAGCAGCATCACACTCACTTTGGGATCCTTGAGCATGCATCAGGGTGCTCTGCTCTGTGCAGTGCTCCTCAACTGCACCTCCGGGCCGGAAAGCAGCAGTCCGTCCAGCGATCAGTCATATTCTGCCGCTGCTTGCATCTTGCTGGTCTGCGGGCAGCAAGTCACTGGCTAAGCAAAACGGAGGTGACCATATGCAGGCTCCTCCCAGCACTGCAGCTCCTAGAAGCCCACAGGCGTACACAGGCAGAATTTAGCCTGCCAGCACCATACAAGTACAGCCAGCTGGGCACAAATGCTCTGCACCTGAGTGCGTGAGCCTTCAGTACGGTCTCAGGCGAGCTCTGTGATCAGAATCCCCATCGTAAGCAGGGGCGCCTACAAACATGTGTGCACAAGCTCTTCCCTAGCTTCTGTGCAGATAACGCAATACTCTAATGCAAAATGCAACCCTGCAAGCAGCTTGAGGGTCCCTTGCGTTCCTCCAGGTGGCATTGCTGTGCAAGCTGTCCTTGAAGAATTTGTAATGCCCAAGTCCTCCTGGAGAACACGCAGCCCTACAGAAGCCTGACACTGCAAAACATGTGGGCACTACAAACGGCCCCCAAGCCTGCAGGAATGCCGCCAAAGCTCAGGTAATGCGCAGCAGCACAGCCCGTACTCGGGGGCACTGCTCCTGCCATCTGGTCTGCCACGAGCCCAGCAACATGGCCAGCAGCCAGCAGTGGAATGCATCTCCACCTGGGATTTGCACAAATACACTCCTTCAAAGATGGACACATCAGGCGCTCACCTCGCATGGTCTGCCACCAGGAGCTCTGACAGGGGCCCTGTGACCTGCGCTTCCGCTCAGGTCGTGCGCAGCAGGCTGTGGAAGACCTCCTGGGGCACATCGACCTGCCCAACGCGCTTCATGAGCTTCTTCCCTTCCTTCTGCTTCTCCAGCAGCTTGCGCTTGCGCGAGACATCGCCGCCGTAGCACTTGGCCAGCACGTTCTTGCGCAGGGCCTACAGGGGAGGGCGCAGTGGAGCGACTCGAGCATCGCTTGAGGCAGCCTGACACCGCAGGCAGGGGCCCCCTCTGCCTCTTGACTAGCCAGGCTCTGCAAAGACCTCTTGCACCAATTGGCCAGCAGGTTCTCGTGCAGGGCCTGCAGGGCAGGCGGCAAGCAGATGAATGCAGCTGACAGCCTCAAGCCGACAGGGCTGCAGGGCATCCAGACAATGCAGGCACCTCCTGTAGCATGCAAAGACCTCCTGTACCGATTGGCCAGCAGCTTTTCGTGAGGGCCTGCAGGGCAGGCGGCAAGCAGATGAACGCGGCTGACAGCCTCAAGCCAGACGGGGCTGCAGGCTATCCAGAAATTGCAGGCACCACCTGTAGCATGCGGCCGGCAGCCTTTCTGCTCAATGCCTGCAGGGGATGCGCAAGCAAGTCAGTGTGGCAGGCAGCATCAAGGCAAGCTGCCAGGTCTGGGTGTGCACGCAGCGGCAGGCTGTCAAACTTTGTGGCTAACGCCAGTACCACTTGGCCAGCAGTTCCTTGCACAGGGCCTGCAAGGCAAGCAGCAAACAGAGTCGTGCAGCAGGCAGCGCCTGAAACAGGCAGCTGTGTCTCGGCTCGCATCTGCAACTGTCTGCTACTTATTGAATGAGATGTCTGACCCCCCTGCCTTCTGCCATCAGGCTCATCCGCAGAGTCAGCAGAAGACATGGTGTGTTCTTGCGCAGGGCACTGGGAGCCCACTGGCAGCAGCGTGCATGCCTCCTGTTGCTGTGGGAGCCCACTGGCAGCAGCAACAGGAAGCGTGCACGCTGCTGCCAGTGGGAGCCATGTGCAACGCCCAGCAAGCGCTGCAGATGCCAGCACACAGAAGGAGGGAGGGGGCCATCGCAGTCCTGGACAGTGCTCTCAGATGGGGCAACAGCAGAACTCATCACAAGTTGCCCTGGGCCGACAGGTTTTGTGCAGCGCCTGCAGTGTGGCCGAGATGGCTGTCCAACGGCTATGTGTGAGTGGGCACAATCCTGGATTGGTGCCTGCTGACAAAGATACCAGCAGGTCTGCGCGACTTGCAAGGTGGTGTGTGTGGCGGGTAGCAGTCGCTGACTCAAGCCAGGCACAGCATGCCACAGAAATGTCAGACAGCCCACCCAGTGGGCGGGGCTGAGGTCTGCCCCAGATATATGGGGGTGGTCTTTAGAAGAGTGGAGCAGAGACACTGGCAGTCATGGAAGCTGTTGGCGAGTGTAGAGGAGAGGGCTCACCTTGAGGGTTTCCCGTGCCACAACCTTGCCATTGGCTGCTGCCTGGATGGCCACCTCGAACAGGTTCTGGCTCAGCTGCTCCTTCAACTTGGCCACCAGGCGACGCCCCAGGTGCTGGGCCTTGTCTCTGCACAGACAGGAACAGAAGGGCTCAGTGATGAATAGTGGAAGTCTGATGGGACGGACATCTGACATCAGCGCACAGGGGTGCTTCAGTGGTGCACGATACTATACATTGAATGGTCTCCAACCCTGTGTAGGGCAGCAGAAAGGGTATCAAGCATCACACTGGCTTTGCCACCAGGCAACACGCCAGCTGCTGATGTTCACTCCTGCAGATCTCAGCACATCGCTGGGTTTTCACGTTATGGCGTGCTGTCCAGATGCAATGCTGTCTGTAGCACCTGACCACAGCATCAGGCTGGGCAGCACAGGGGCTGGACCTCGTCCCTGCATGGGCCAGCCCATCAAAACATCGTGTCTGCTTCCATGCACATGGACGCCGCTGCATGCAGGTCCACACAGCAGGGTAGCACACCATCATTACAATAACCATCCAACACCAACAACGTCAAATGGTGCTGCAATGACGCTTGTTGCTGCGTAGCTGTCAAAGATGGGGAGCTGCCAGGGACTCAGCCCTAACACATGGCAGGACGCATGGCAGGACGCATGGCGGATGCATAGGGTGGCAGGCGACGATGCTGCCTGAAGACCTGAGCCGGTGCTGTCTGGAGTCCTGAGACAGTGCTGCCGGGGAACATTTGAATTGGAGCATGTTGCACCTCACCCAGCAGACCACAAGAGCAAACTTCATGCACGCAGAATTCCTGACTGCCTGATGCAATGCGCAGCGGCAAGAGTGGGTTGGCTGGCACTGCCAAGGCTTGCCTGTGAACCACTCGGGCCAGGGCGTCCACTGGCTGGCCGTTGAGCAGGATGTCCAGGCGCTGCAGTTGTGCTGACCTGCACAGAAGGCGCATGTTGGGTGGCAGCCAGAGCAGCCGTTTGCACGTGGCTGCACCAAGGGCAACATCTGTGGCCAGAGCCACCCCTGTAGCCACAGGCAACATGTGTCCATTTGCCTAAAAGGCTTTCTTCAAGGGCCCAGCAAGCCATCAGACTGATAGAAGGGATCGGCAGACTGCCAGTATTTAGTGATCTTCATCAAGGGATGCAGGCAGGAAGCACCAAGGTCCCACTGGAGTCTGCCCCCTCACAGTCACAGCTGGCAGATTCCTGAAACAAGGACACTCAAAGACCCAGAGCTGGCCAGTGCCAGAAGTGCGAGTCCTCATCTGCATGGCCCCACAAGGGTCTCACCTGTAGTCTGCCTCCTCATAATCGAAGCTGGCGAACCCCTGGGACAGGGACTTGAGGGAGTCGTAGAAGTCGCCCCCCAGCTCGGCCAAGGGCAAGACGTACTTCAGGAGGGTTCTGGTGGGCCCCAGCACTGCGTGCTCCTCCAGGGACCCGCGCCGGTCTGTGCACAGCTGCATGATGCTGCCCACGTAGTCGTTGGGAGTCACCACTGTGGCCAGCACTGTGGGCTCCCAGACTGCCTTGACTTTACGGTCCAGGGGGAACTGGGACCTGCAGGCACCACACATGGGTGAGCATGTTGCAGCAGGCGTGAAAGGTGCCCGACGCGCAGGAACACAGCTGAGATCTGCATAAGGAGGAAGGTGACCTGCAGGATCCCGAGGCAGGCTGGACCTGCAGGTGTAGTGGGACAAGCAGGGGGTGGACACGGTAAGCAGGCACAGCTGCAGACAGTTGTGGGCCACGCTCACCCCTCCCTCGTGCCAGGCATGACACTGCACAGCCACCAGACAGCGAACCAGATTCCTGGCATTGCAGAGGCGTGCTCACGGGATCTAGATGCCCGTCAGAGAAGGAAAGGCAGCAGAACAGTGTGGGACAGCAGCAACCCAGATGTATGGGCACCGCAGAGGTGTGCTCACAGATTCTCCATGTCCAGGCTGGTACTATCAGTGGGGAAACCGCAGCAACCTAGGTCCCCTGCCAGTATTGCAGAGGCGCACTCACGGGTTCTGGATGTCCAGGCTGGTCCCATCAGAGAAATCGATGCGGAAGGGCACGGTGGGGGCAGTGCTGATGACGGCAGCCCCATACTCCTGCTCCAGGCGCTGATGGAAGACCTCCATGTGCAGCAGGCCCAGAAATCTGAAGGCATCAGCTGACGTGTTGGCAGGGCACACAGGCCCATATGCAGCAACCTAGGCATCTGCAGGCAGGCAGGCAGCCTTGCAAAACGTAAGGCATGAGGTCACAGCCTTGAGCAACAGCCTGAGAAGTCTATATACAGGCATCTGCAGGGGCAGTGAAAGGACCCTGGAGTTCAGCCCAATGACCTGCAGGACGATAGGCAGGGGACAAGGAGAGAGCACAGGTAGACAGGGTATCAGGTAGTGACGTTAGGTTGCAGGCAGGCCATGGCAACGTGCACAGCGCACAATCACCTGTGCCAACAAAATGTAGCAGACAGGCAGGCAGGGCTGTACCTGGCTTACGAGCATGGCAGGTCAGGTGATAGACTGGCCTGCATCCATTGGTTGGTTGCAGAACTGCCTGCTGGTAATGTCCAGTGGCTTAGTGGTGGGTGCAGTAGATCTGCTGCGTGCTGCTGTTCGCTGACTTGCAGTGACCATGCCCAGGCACAGTGACAAACCTAGGCGCCGTGCACTGTGCCCTGTCGCATGTTTGCCTCCAAACCATTCCAATTCATCGTCAAGGACATAATGGACAAACACTAAGGGCATACCAGGACTCACCCACAACGGAATCCAGCCCCCAGGGCTGCGCTGTTCTCGCGCTGAACCACCACACTTGCATCATTCAGGGTCAGGCGCTCCACAGCATCGTCCAGCGCCTCAAAGTCTGCGCCTGAGATGGGGAACATGCCTGCAGCAGTGGGTGTGCCCAGCCACCTGCGTAAAATTAATGCCAAACAGCTGCTCTACACCAACTCCTGGCCTGATATGCCAGCATCAGCAGCTCCACCTGGACTTACAGACACGGCTGCCACGATGGTGTGCAGAGCCCCAAGATGCATGCCAGAGACAACATGACATGCTTGCAGCAGCACATGAGAGTAGCAGTCAACATGGAGGCCTGCAGCCCTGGCGCACAACATATGAGTGAACGCCAATGACCATGACAACACAGGCAGCATGAACCCAGACACTGGCACAAATTGACAAGCAACCACCATTGCCAGGCTGCCTGCTGGGCTGTTTAGAGGGAGGTGCATGCAGTGCAAAGCGAGATGCACCAGGTGCACCACAGTCCGGTGCCTGTCTGCGCTGCCCCAAGACGGGACCCAGTCTACAGGTGTCCATTCTCCCGCAGGTCCTCATCTGTGCGCTGAGTAAAGTTGTGGGCCAGCTGGGGCAGCAGGTCAGCATGGATGTGTGATGATGCTGCAGCCCACCTGCAAAAACCATTGCCTTGGCAGGCTTGAACCCTGGCAGGCGCTCCACAGACCGCCTGCTGAGGTGCCAGGTGTCCCCCACCCGTGCCGCCTTCGTTGTCTTCATGCCAGTGATGACATACCCCACCTGGCCTGTGCACAAGCGCCCCGTGGACACTGGCTCTGGCGCCAGGACACCAATCTGCAGGGAGCTGCTGTGCTGTCAGCACTCTGCGCAGACATCCCTAGGTGTGATCAAAGTTCTGGCAGAATTTCAGACCTCAGCATGCACACAGTATCTATGTATATGTATGGCGCTGTGTGAGCAGGATGCTGCATGGATCAGCAACACATGCGCCGCAGCACGCGTAAAGGGGCAAGTAGCTCCCAAGTGCCACCTGAGCCCATTGAGTTGCTGCCTGGAGAAGCACAAGTTGTGCTGCAGCAGCCAGCCCTGCTCCAGGAGCTGTGTCAAGCTACTGACGATGCTTCAGGGGTGGTTCACAACCAGCATGCAGGGCAATGTTGAGCTCACGTCTGTTACGTCGTATGTCTCGCCTGAGGCCAGGGAAGCCACCTTATCCCCCGTCTGCAGGCTGCCATCCACCACCTCCACCAGGCAGATCACTCCCCTGCACAGAGAGAGGGGATAGTGTTCAGGGCTGTGTACAATCCTGCAAAGGCTCAATCGCTGTGCCGCCTGGATGTGGGTGATGGCTGAGCAGTTGCCGGGTTGTAGGGCTCGGCATGTGCTGCACCCTGCTCAGAGCAGCAGCTTGACACTGTGTAGCCTGTGCAGGCAGGGGCTGAGCTGCTGCAAGGGGGCTGAAATTTTGCTTTTGCAGCGCAGCCTGGCCCCGAGCTTTTGCTGGCCTGCCACACATGGGCAGCCAGATCAAGCTCCAGCAGGAAAGAAGCAGACATGCTGACCTGTACTCATCGTGGTAGGCATCGAACAGCAGCATCCTGAGCGGCCTGTCTGGGTCTCCAGCTGGATGGGGGATGCGCTCAATGACAGCAGGAAGCACAGTCTCCAAGCCAAAGCCTGTCTTGGCGGACACTTGGAGGCAGGATGAGGGCTGCAGGTCGAACACCTGCAGGGCAAGTTAACCCCTTGTAGAGCTGCAAGACAGCCATAACCAGCAGCAGATAGCAAGCGGAGGCTGCATTTCTGCTGCTGCCCTGTGTGCAAGTGAACATGCACGCAATCTGCCGTGACAGCTGTCACTTCACAGACTCACACGCTGCTGGCTGGTCCAGACCGGTGCATGCACCTGGCAGGCAGCACACACATGCCCCACACGACGAGCCTGCTCTGCCTCCCCATTGACAGGCTGGTAGCATGCAAGTTGAAAAAGGGTGCTGCCCTGACCAATGGCGCAGGGCTGATGGCACCTGCTGATATCTTTACCTGGTGCATCTGCTCTGCCACAGCGTCAGGCTGAGCGGCCTCCATGTCCAACTTGTTCAGGACTGGCACAACAGCCAGATTCTGCACCAGAGTGACAGTTGATGATGTGATCGTCAACAACCCAATGAACCAAGCTGCAAATGAAGCAGCGGGTTGTGCCTGAGGCTGGGGGCTGCCTTTGATGAAACAGCCAGACAGTATGCAGTCACTAAGTCTGTGGCAGGATGCTATGGCGGGTCACCTGGTCAAAGGCCAGGAAGAAGTTGGCAACCGTCTGGGCCTGCAGGTGGGTGCACTGCCACGTCATACTCTTACAGGGGAGGGAGGGCATTTTGACAAGCAGGCCCACATCGGGTGGTGGGAAACCAGGCTGACATGCGCAGCAACAGCTGCAGGCCTCGGTCAAGCGACTAGTGCAGCACAAGCCGGCCGCACGCAACTCCATGGAGAAACCTCAGTTGCGCCTGACAGAGAAGCTCATGCACCTTGGGGTGAGAACATGGGGCCAGCCGCTACTGCTCTGTGACCAAGACTGCTTTTTGGAGTCAGCCTTGTTGTATTGCAATTCAGTTGTCTGAAACACCACTGGACACAGGCATGACACTGAGCATGCAGCCCCAACTCAGGCCCACCTGAATGCCTTGGGAGGCGTCCACCAGCAGCAGGGCGCCCTGGCAGGCGGCCAGGCTTCTGCTGACCTCGTAGCTGAAGTCCACATGACCTGGGGTGTCGATCAGGTTCAGCAGGTACTCTGTGCCCTGGTAGTTGTACACCAGGGAGGCTGTCTGAGCCTGCACAGAACCTAGCCATTCATATTGATGCAAACAGAGACACTTGGAAAGGCCGTTGACTGAGAACAGTGGGGTGTGAAGCTTTCCTCAGCGCACAGCAGGACAAAATTATGTAGAGTGCCTGCTGCTCATCAGGCACACAGCACCCTTGGTGCAGGCACAGGCACAGGCAGCACTTTTGTTGCCTGGGTCATGTTCGCAGGAGGCACATTGTCTTGAACTCATCAGTTGCCAGTGTGCCCCTTCCACAACACTGACAGTTGTGTGCAGCAATGCCAGCACTGGCAAAACCATGACGATGACCACAAGCTTCAGGTCCAGCTTCTGTACTTCTGCACCTTCAAGCAGCCGGAGCAGGTGCAGCAAGGCTATTGTAACCTGGCCTTCTAAACAGAGGGTAAACCTCAGCAGGCAAGATCCAGCGGAAGGCTCTGGTAACGCAGACAGGACAGAGTTGCAGCTCAAGTTCTGCATGTGTGCACTGCCTTTGCACAAACCTTGACTGTAATGCCACGCTCACGTTCCACCTGCAGCTTGTCCAGATACTGCGCCTGGCCGCCCTTGCTGATGGCTCCCGTGAGCTCCATGAGACGGTCTGCCAGCGTGCTCTTGCCATGGTCCACATGGGCAATGATGCTGCAGGCCCAGAGCTTCAGCTTAGCCTGAGCCTTGTGTACTGGGGGCTCAGCCTGGTGGTCAGATCTGCCGCCTGAGCTACAAGCAGAGCTGTGTCTGGTCTGGTCTCAACAGGTCAGACAGGGCCCTGCTGACCTGAAGTTCCTGATCTGATGCAGTCCAAATGCTGCAATGTCATGGCCGCCAGATCCACCAATGCGCCTGGCAGTGGGCTGCTCATCTGGCTTGTCAGCTTCTGCTGCATTACTGCTGGCAGCTCGGCCCGCTAGATGCCTTACAGCCCAGGGGATTGGACATGTCAATATTTCTTGCGTGGCAACTTGACAGCTTACTGTGCAGCAGATCGCGGTGAGGCTTCGCAATCTGCTGATCATATCATGTGAGAGATTTGTGGCCTGGATGCTTTGGCATGCTAAACCTATGATATATCATGTGACACCCTGCGACAAGGATTTGGCATGCGCATACGAGCCCCTCGCCCCCTGAAGTTTGGTGCATTTGGTGGTCTGCCCAGACCAGCTGTATCTGCGAGTCAGATAGATAGCACTGCCATTCATGTCAAGCAGAAGGATGGACATGAGCACATGACCTGGGCATACGAGCCCCCCCACCCCTGACATGAGGCCTCTGGATCTAAAAGGATTGGCGTGTGCGCAAGAGCCATCCTCTGCTGCTCTTGGTGTGCATGGTGACATTCACCTGCTCAGACCAGCTTTGTTCGCCTCGGCACAGGTTGATGTGGAGCATAACGGATGGACATGAGCACATGGAAACCCCCCCTCCCCTGTATATTGGTGATGTTAGGGATCCTTAGACACTGAAGCTCCATCTATTTCAGCAAAGACTGATGTTGAGCAGGACAATATCGTGAGGCCATGAGTCCCTCCTCCCCTGGCTTTTGGTGATTTTGGAGAACACACCTGCCCAGGTCATATATCACATCCTCTCTCACCTCAATGTCCTTCAAGCGAAGGCGTGGCTCTGACACAGCTGCTGACGCCTGAGCACTTGGCTTGGCCTGGAGCTCCTCCTCCCGCTTCCTCTGCAGGGCAATGACAGATGTGGGCCTGCAGAAGCCAAGGCCCTAGAGCGCTTGGTGAGCGAGAGTGCCACTCACACACCTTCTGTGCCTTTGCTGCTGCCAGTGTCTCCTCGTATTCTTGCTTGGTGATGCAGTTGCTGTCTGGGTCCTTCTCAGCGTCTGTCAGGAGGTTCCACCCCTTGCAATTGTATTTGCGCGGCTTCATATGCGCCACGAAGTGTCCCCGCTGGTCACTGAAGTGATGGCAGGCAGGGCATCAGCACCATGACTGAGCTCTGCCGCGGAGCAGGCCTTGAAGTTTCATTCTGCTCAGCATTAGTCTGTGCTCAGGCAGACAGAGCTGGCTGCTTTCTCAGACAGGTCGGCTCTAGCCTCGTCCAGTGGCGTGCCCCTCACAGAAACCAAACTTTCAGGAGGGGATGCCCAGCTGTGCTTTTTGAGCCATGAGCTCAGCGCCCAAACAGAAAGGCCAAACAACACTTTGCCTCCTCTGGACTATTTGCTTGATGTGACCGTGTGTCGTTGCCATGCAGATCTGCGGCAGCAATGAAGAGTATGACTTCCTTCTGACTCACTGGAAAACACATGCCCAGACGCTGCTGTCGCAGCACAATCCTCTCGTGCTGGGCAAGGCTTTTGCCAGACTTGTGTGGTGCAACCCCAAGCAGCCCCGCTTTGCCTCAGTGTATTGCAAAGTAGTGAAGAAACCAGGCGCATTGGTGCTCACTGAGCCAGGTGAGGATCAGAAGGCTTGCCAGTATTGCACAAGCTGGACCACTGTGTCCTGTGTCAGCTTGGCCCCAGCCAGTCTTGATGGCTGCAGGAGTGCCAGAGTTCATGAGGTGGAATGAATTCATTCCACCTCATGAACTCGCAAGTTCAAACTTGCGGAACACCTGGACATTGCGAGCACCCGGGTGCTGCAGTCCTTCTGTGGGTGGGTGGAGGGCGAGATTGAGGAGCTTGATGAGGCCGGTCCCCTGTCAGCCCAGCACAAGAAAATCAAAAAGCTGGTGAAAGAGCGTGCAGCTCAGCTTGAGCGTAACGAGCTGCTTTTTACCCAAAAACAGTGTCATCGCAATTGTTCGATGGGGTGACCAGACATGTGGGATCAAGAGTCAGATGTGGAACTCCTATATGCACCCGCAGACCCCGCACATTAAAGTGACATCCTTGCATAGCCTTCAACCTCCTCCCTCAACATTTAGTGATATCAGTGATTTGATTCTGAGATGCCTATCTCCAGCAGCTCGGCCAAGACCAAGTGCGTGCGCTCAAGAAGCAGATCTGGAACTCCTAGATGCACTTGCAATAGTAGCATTACAAGAACAAGACTTCCCCACCCCCCCTCCACGTTTGTGGTTTGAGAAGCCATGGACTGAATGTGAATTAGTGTCTGAGCATCACCAAAATCACCAGAGTATAGGGAGGGGGGGCTCTTGTGCTCATGTCCATCCCTTCTGCTCAACATTAATCTGTGCTAAGGCAAACAAAGCTGGTCTGGGCAGATAATCATCACCATGAACACCAAGCATCAGAAGAGGAGGGCTCATGCGGGCATGCCAATCATTCTCTATTGACATCAGTCTGTGCTGAAGCAGACAGGGCGAAGTGTGCAAGCACCACCACACTCACTAAAAGTCAGGGGAGGGGGGCTCATGTCTGTGTCTAATCTGTGCTACCTGTCTGCCTGGCAAATGCAGCTGGTCCGGGCAGGTGAGCACCACCAAGTTCACCAAAACTCAAGAGGGAAGGCCTTCCCCTAGGGGCTCGCATGCGCGTGCTAATCACCTTTCTGCTCAGCATTAGTCTGTGCTCAGGCAGACAGAGGTGGCTGCTCTCTTGAGCAGGCAACGATGAAGTCTAAGCGCAAGGCAGCCACGAGGTGATCAATCACAACATTGAGATTGTCGTCATGGGCTGAGGCCTTACTTAGAGCTGTTCAATCTTACTCCATAGGAAAGCAGGCCAGGATGAAGTCCAAGCAAGGCAGCAGCAAAAGGCAATTGCAAGAGCGCAACTTTGAAGTCATTGTCAATCATATCACCACAATGAAGACCGTCTGACGGTCGGACCAGCTGCCGCGGGTCTCGCAGGACAGCGTGGCGGCCCTGAAGGATGTTTTTGGACACAACATAAAGAAGTACTCAGGCACTTGTCACCACAAGACAGGCAACAAACATGCACACTTCCTTGTGATGTCTGAGGCACCCAAGACCAAGAGCGCTGTCAAAGCCCGTATTGCTGCCTCCATGGCACCCTAAATGGCACCGAGACTGGCTCTGTGGAGGTGAATTTTTTCAACGAGTTGAAAGCAGATGCTGGACCAGCTCGCGGCCTGAAGGGGCTTGGCGACTACAGGTCGCTGTACGTGAACAACAACGACCATGCGAACCACCGCCCAAAGGAGCAGCAGACTTGGGAGCGGAAGCGCTCCTTGAAGTACCTGCAAGGGCCCGACGGATGCTGCCTGAGACGAGAAGTGGTGGTTTCTCGCAAAATTGTGGAGGGACACCCGCCTGATTTTACCGATACAGGCTCCTTGAGCCAATCAGGAAATTGCAGTCTGGCCCAGCGCGCTCACAGTTCCCATGCTGAAGCATTTCAATGAGGAGGGCTTCATTGCGCTGTTCAAAAAGCGCCTACCACCTGGATGGAAGGCTGACCGTGCGCCAGCAAGGGCAAATGTCAGTTACAATCTGCCGGCAGCTGTCATTGCTGATGTGAGGAAGGCCAGATGATGCAAGCTCATCTACAATCATGATTATGTTTGAATCACCACGTCACAGAGTAGGTGTGAAAGTGCATCCAAGTAATCACCTTGTATGACTTTGTGACATGTAACAGATGCAGCATGTGCAATCCTTTTGAGCCCCCAGGACGTCCTCTTTTGCCACCAGGTATTCAAGTGTAGCCATTTCCAGGTCCCAAAAGCCACCACATGTGTGACATGTGTTGGTGGGGCCAGCTTGCTCAGGTTCATATCTTCAAGTGAAGTCCAAGTGTAGTGAAATGGGGTTGTACAATGGGTAGTCAGAATGATGAATTGGCCCAGAGAAGAGTGTATCAAGTGTAGTCTTGCAAGGGCAAGCCTTAAAGGCTTGCCGCATGCGTGAAATGTGATTCTGTGGAGTGAAATTTGACTTTTTGAGTGAAATGTTACACTGTTCAGTAAGATATGACTTTCAGCAGAGAAATGTGACTTGTGCAGGGAAATGGCGGTAGGAATTGTCAATGCAGATCAGCAAACCATCAAAGGCTTGCTCAGCCGCTCTGCTTAAGCTTGCCAAGCAGCTTGGAATCACTGCTGTACTTGCTGCATAGCTGCTGCAGTGAGCTGACTGTCCTGGTGGCGGGGATATCCCATCGATGCGCTCACGTTCCATTCCTAAAGCCCCAACAACAGCAGCCATGGTGCTTTCCAAGGCATCCATGCGGTTTCTGACCTCAGCAGCAAGGCCATTCTTGAATCTTGAGAATGCCGTGCTGCTGGCCCTTGCTTCCTTCTTGCTGCCCTGCCACCTGCGGAAGTCTGAAGGCACCGTTGAAATCTTGGAGAACGCCTCAAATGCCTCTGGGACTGTTTGAAATCTTGAGAGCTTCCAGACCTGCAGCTGACAAGGGGAAGTACAGTCTGACCAGTACACAGGCGCTCAAGCTGGAAGGCGATTGACGACACACCTGCTTCTCGAACAAAAGGGAGTCCCTCTCATCCAAGGCGCTCAGCGCACTGAGGGACTGAGGTGGCAGAGTAACGCCATAGCTGGCCTGTGAAGCCAGAGGCACCCATGGGATGGGTTTGGGTGATGCTGGGGGCTGAACACCAGAAAGAGGCACCTGAGGCAGCATCACCACCGGGGCAAGAGGCATAGGCATGACCTCATTTCCACCCAGCGTCTTGAAGAAGAGAGCCTGCGACATGGAAGGGCAAAGGTTCAGAGCAATGCATGTTTGACGACACCTCCTAGGGGCCGCAGCGCTCACCGTTGGGTTGGTGAACAACATGTTCCTGTCGCTGAGAACCGCCTCAGCAGCAATGTGTTTCTCCCAAGTCTCCTGCCGCAGCTGCTTGCCTACAGTGCTCTGCAGAAAACGGCTGGCGGCTGGCGGGATGGTGCGGAGCCACTGGTCCCCATATGAATCAATTCTCAAGCTGGCATTCTGCACAAACACTTGCCGCAGGTGGTCGATGGCGCCAGCAAAGGATGTGCAGGGTGGCATCGCATGCCAGCTTGGCGCAGGAGCACTGTCAAGCCTGGGATGATGCGGTCTAGCACATCCTCCTCAGCCTGCAGAACACAATTGGATCAGTCCCCCACCTCCCCAGATAATGGTGATTTCTGTGAGAAGCAGTGGCACTCCAGTGACCCTACCTTGTAATCAGCCTGGCCCAAACGATGATTCTCATGCCAGTCCCGTCCCCAACCAGCCAGCCTGTGGGCTGTGTCCGGGTCAAAGATGCAGTACAAGTCTGTGGTGTCAGACTCACGCCTGCAAGCCAAACCACTGGTCAGCTGGGACAACACTGTTCAGAATGCACAGCATGGCCTGAGTTGCCTACCTTGCCGCCATCTTGATCTTCGCTTTGTTTATGCCCACGCTCTTAGCCGCCTCCACACCATGCTTCTTGAATTTGTGGCTGACTTCCCCTTTCGTTGAGTACCCATCAAGCCTGCCACAGGGCACGCCTGCGATGTAACAAGCCACAGATGTCACCCACAGCCGTGTCCAAAACCTGAAGCATGAACGCACTGGCTCACCAGCAAGGTCAAAAGCCTGCCGAAGGTGAACGTTGAGGGTCTGCCCCGCTCATGGGCTGAATCCCCTGCATGCTAGGGGCGGCAACAATGAACTTGGCCAGATCCTCAGGTTCGATGCCCCTGTGGAAGGTGGCGACAGCCAGGTCGGCAAGCGCTGCCTGAGGACAGATGCGATGGTCTCGGTACCTGTGGCAGAGGAGGCGTAATGACTGAGAACACACTGCAGCACACTGCCCAACTGCGTCTGACAGCATGAAGGCGCATACCTGACGACACCAGGAACATCCACCTGACCAGGCTTCACAGTCTTCCCCTGCATGCTACCGAAGAGGATTGCCACAGAGGGCACGGGGCCCACATTATCGTGCGTCCTCAGTGCCAGGCAGCTTCAGGGAAGCTTGCGCAGGTCATCAGAGCGGCCCAGTGTGGCTGGCATGAAAGTCATTGCCATCCTCAGCAGATAGGCCCACTGCCACTGCTTCTGCTTGAAAGCTGTTTGCAGGGACTGGCGAAGCTGCCCTGCGCTCAGTGCGGCATCCACCTGCAGATACAAGCTGGTGTCAGACACGCTATGATTATGTTTGCACAAGGCGCTCTGACCAGGCCGGGACCCACCTGAGCTGCCACTTGCGCATTGAGGTTCTCAGCCTGCATCTCCCTGCCACGTGCACGGAGCAAGTCCCTGACCGCCTGCATCTCCAGGGGTGCAGGTACATCTGAGGTGATGCGCCCCTGCGCATACTGCTCTCTTCGGACTTCCTTAGGTGGCATAGATGATCACTGCATGCACCAGGCCAAAGTTGGGGAGGGCAGGACATGTGCGCAGCTCAGACACAGCAGTGGAGTGGCCTCTCATCCCACGCTGCTGAACGAGTAGCGAGCACCATCCTGCTGCACTGCCTCATCCACAAGCCACACCGAGAACTCAAGAATCTTGGCCTGAGACATGAGGTCGCCATCAGGGTACCGGTGCGCCTCCTGCTCACAGTATCTCTGCAGGACCACATGTGTGTGAGTGACATGGCCTTGGAAGCCTCAAGGGCGCCATAAGAACAGGAGTAAATGCCATGCAGCGCCTACCTTCCAGAGCTTGGCAGCTGAATTTTCAGCCTGAACTGTACAGTTTGTGTTCTTCACATGTGTTCTGTGGCTTAGCCGCACCATGACAGGCATTGATGAGCTGGGTGAGCTGTAGGATACGAACTTCCTCCTCAGGAGTGTTAGGCATGGCTGCTGCCAAGCCAACTGCTGCGTCTGAGACTGGTGCTCCATTCTGCTGGCCCCAAGTCTCTAAACTGTGCACACCAGGGGCAGAGGCCGGCACTGGCTGGAGATCATCCACCAATCCAGACAGGTGTCCACAGGCTTGATCAATGGCCGCTCTGAGGGAAGGGGGGGTGTTTGGGGAGCAGCTGGCACGCACTTGTGCATTGTAGTCCTCAGCCAGCCCCAGGCTGATGACAAGGTTGATGTAGCTGCTGTACTCAGCAGATGACACCTGCCAGTGCTGCATGAAGGTCGATCTCAGATCGACGATCTGGGACACTTTGGCGCGCTAGGGTTTCTTGACCTAGGAATCAGGGTCGGGAGGTACTTTCGAGGCTTTCAAGAGGCCACTGCAAACGGCAATACGCTGCTGCTGGATACATTTCTAAACCTTGAATATCTCTGACATGCCATAATAATTTCCACCAAGCACAGCTTGGTCACTGCCAAGAGCTGCGCAGGTGCACACATCCTGCCTTGTGCTGCAAGGATGTCCCTGAAAACACAGAGGCTTAGCCTACCGTCCGCGATGCTGGTCGCTGCAGGCATGGGTGCTGAGCAACTAACAGCTAGTACCCTCATCAAGCTACATCAGGAGCTTTTGACACCATGGCTGAAACTGAGCAGCAGGCGCAGGTATGGTGTTCAAGTTGTGCAGGCTCCTGTGACAGTGCCCTGAGCATGCTGTCCCTCTGAAAGATCACTCCCTAGGCAGATAGGCAGATAGAGCTTTCAAGCATGTCTCTGCTATGATGCAGGACATCGTCGTCACGGTGCTCAGGGGCGGCAAAGAGGTCGACCTCGGGCGCTTCTGCAACCCCCCCAAGCAGGCATCGCAGATCATACAAGCACTGGAGGCGGCAGGGTACAAGGGGGACCTCCAGGATGCCAGATACACCTACACCACCGTGGATCTCCTCCTGCATGGGGCATACACCCTCAAGGTGTTAGAGGCAGCGACAGGCAAGTCTATCAGCCGGCCATCATGTCTTGGGTTGCCTCTGCCTGAAAGACTGTCACCAGGCTCTATTTGCCTTTGCTGGCAGTTGCTCTAATGGCTGACCTGATGGCTGTGTAAGCGGCCTGGCTTCAAAGGTGCAGTCTGGCATGCTGCTGCTGCTGGTTGTGTCTGGGTGGGCGTATTGTGCATTGAGACAGGTGAGGACTTGGTGTGATGGGGGCTGCACAGGCGGCTTCAAGCATTTTGGAGCAAGCTCCGCCTTGAACATGACACAAAGCAGCCTGCACGTCTGCCTGTACCGCTCACTGCTGTGGTCTTGCTGGTGCAGCGTCAGTTCCAAAAATCTCTGAGCGGGAGTGGCTCGAGCAGCGGCTGGACCCTCCAGTGTTCATGCGCAGCGAGAGCATCCACAAGGAGGGGTCCAAGTACGAGTTCGGCCCGGAGAACGCTGCAGCCTGGGATGTTATCGCTGACATCCGCAGGCACCTGCAGGCTGCAGACTCCGAGCGCCCCCTGTTGCCCCTGCTCGAACCGGAATACCTGCGGGACAAAGGCAGCAATGAGGGTGCCGTGACCAGCTGTGTTTATACCATCACCAGGTGCCTGAGCTCCTCTTTTACAGCTGCCTGATGCTTGCCAGATCTGGCAATCCAATTAAAATGTGCCACTAGGTCGATGCCTGCTGCCAGCCAGCCTGCTCAGCTCAAAATGCGCTCCATGTCCTCACTGCAGGGGCATTGTAAATTTACTGGACCGCAAGGATGGGCGCACAGCAAGGACAAGCCTCTTTGCATGGGGCAGCTTGCAGGTTACCTCATCAAGGCATGGTGTGTCTGCACCAGAGGTTCATGGGCCTTCTCCCAGTGAGCAGCAGGCTGCAGAGGCGGAGCCAGGCAGCTTTGCGAAAGCAGCAGCTGGCGGGGTGGCAGCAGCTGGCGGGGCAGCAAACGCTGCCGCAGCAGATGTGCTTGCAGATGCCAATTCCAGTGGGCAGGAGGCAGCGCCCTGGCTTTGTGGATATGCTGCTTTCTGCCAATGGCGCATTGCCAGAACCTCTGGTGGCCTTTGAGCTGAAGCGCCCTGGAAAGATCCCAGTGTCAGCAGGGCGACCTGCGCCAGACGCAGTTGAGTGCTGGAAGGCACGCAAGGAAGGTGGGGCACTTTCTAGTGCATTGCAGCAAAGCTGCCGAAGCATGCTTTGAGGAGCTGCAGTCCACAGGACAAGCCTTGAGCTTCAGCCTCATGTTCACATGCAGGTTGCCATAGCGACATCACACTTGCAGGCGGCGTGCTTGTCACAGAAGGAGTGGTGGACACCATTGTGGAGACTGTGTGTCAACTGTGGCGGGACCTCAGCAAGTAAGTTGCATGCCCGCTCAACTGTTGTTACTTGGGATGTTCAGCTGCTGCAGCACCATCCTCTGAAGCACTGTATGGCCAAAGTGCACCTGTGACGTAGGCCTGCTGCACTGTAGTTGTGCTGCAATACGCAGCACACACACTGCTGTGTTGGCCAGCAATGACAAGCGGCTTTCCCTGCAGCTGGAAGCTCCGCTGTGGCGTGTTCACCACAGGGCGCACGTGGTATCTGTGCATGGTGGGAGGCAAAGGTCTCCAGATCTCACCGCCCATCTCCTGCGACAGCAGGACTCCTCCCTTGCTGGCAGCTGTGTCGTTCATCATGACGCGTGCGCTGTGCGATCAGGACAAGAGCCGCCTGTTGTTCCCAACAGGTCAGCAAAGCCCTGCTGCGCACTCCGTTGTTGAGATGCATCGTCCGGCGTGACGCTGAGCGCCAAGCTGATGGTTGGCCTCTGACTACATCAACAGACTTATTGAGGCTCCTGCCATGGTGGAGCAAGCCCTCCTGACAACCCTCTGCTGTGTCCACTTCATGTTGCATTCTCACATGCAGGAGCAAAGCCAGAGCGCTCTAGCCCTGACCCATCAGCCAGCTCAGAAGATGATGTGGCTCGCAGCTCAGAACATCAAGTGGCGGGCAGTCGGCAAGGACGGTCAATGCGCACAGCATCACAAGGAACCACTACAAGGTGCGCCCACAGGCTCGCCCCTCATTTGCTGTTGTCTGGCAGCGCTCATTGTGGCTCAAGGCTGCCAATCTTATGCCATTTGGGCCAGCACAGGTGGGAAGCGGCGGTGTTCTGGGTTGAACCATGCCCGGCAGGCACTCCGTTATTGTGCTTGCAGGCAAGGCGGCAGCCGTCGCCGGAGTGGAACCAGTTCTTACAACAGAGCCAGCAAGCAGCAATCAGTCACACAGCAGAGTCAGGCTGGGCTGCTTCCGTCGCTGCGCGATTGCCCTGCAGAGACGCTGCAGATGCAGACAAAGCCATTTGCCCATGGCTGAGAGTGGCCGCTTGTGGCGCGGGCGCATCGGCAGCGTGGAGGTGGTCTACAAACTAGCTCGCGTGAACTCCTTTAGGGGCAAGGTGGGTGGCTAAGAGCCTGTCCTCCAAAAAGCTGGCCTCCTTGCATGACAATACCAGGTTTGGTGCGCTCTGGAACTGCCTAGTGCCTGATTGCTAGTGCACCGACAAGCAAGAAGCAGGGCTCAACAAGCGCTTGACAGCAACACAACATGCAGGTCTTGCTGAACGAGATCACTGCCTACATCTGGCTGGTTCGCCTCTGGAGCAAGCATGTGCCCAGACTGTTGTACTGGGGCACGACCTGTAATGGCAGCGTGCTGGTGCTGGCCACAGAGCTGCTGACAGGCGCCTCGCTGGCGCAGCAGAGGTCGATCAATCAGGAAGCTGTGGAAGATGCCCTGGCTGCGCTCAGCACTGTGCATTCCGCTGGCATGCTGCACGGCGACATTCGCGCCAACAACTTGATGCTGCTTCACAATGGTGGGCGCCCCTGTGCGAGACTGATAGATTTTGGGTTTGCACAGGACGCTGGGACTGGTCAGATGCGTCAAGAAAGAAAGAAAAAATTCAAGCAGCTGCTAGACAAGCATGTGTGCCCTGCGGCAGTGTACTGATGTGATCAACCACATGAACCTCTTTGTATCTCTCTTTTGGCATTCAAGAAGATGCCTGTTGTACTGTATGAAACTGTCACTCTTGCTCTGGCTAGCCTATATGCCCTTTGCCTGTAATGCATATGTAGCGCACATGGCTGGTGGGCAACCACCCAGAATGACTGGGCAATGGAAGTGCAGCCATCAAGAACGCAATCAACCTCTAGGATAGATCAGCTGGGCAAGGGCACCAACCTTCAGGCGTACCTTTGCAGCTTTATTGAGGTAATTTTTTGTGTTGCAGGGTGTTACATGGCCTGTGATATAGTGTCCGGCCGAGGCACCATGCCTGCTAGCATCGAGGTGAGCGTGCATCAGATCGGTATGGCTGCACCCGATCTAGAGATATGGCTGCATCTCTGCACCTTGCTGGTCCATGCAGGCTGGTCCACGCATGAAAGTGAGTGAGTCACTGTGCTCTTATGCTCCACTGCAGGATTGTTGCTGGCACTGGTGCTGAGAAGCCTGCCATGCAAGCAGCCAGCCAGGCTGGTGTGCAGCGCCTGGCGCCAGGTGCTGCCGCCTCTGTGGTGCGCATAGCATGGGGAACTGATATGGCAGAACATGATGCAGAGGCTCAACTGCACCAGCTGCGCATAAGGTTCCCTGCTGCCACCATTGAGATCTCCGCCTGCACAGGCCTCCACTCTAGCTCACCTCGCTGCTTGCACCGCGCTCCCCACTGCTGGCAGGGTGCAGCATGGTCCTCAAAGTCGGCGTGTGCGACAGGCGAAATCCAGGCTGCGCTAGCCTCGCTGCTGTCAGCAGGGCTGCGAGTGGCCGCACTCCTTGGTTTCTGGCAGGCTGCTGGCCAACACCCAGAGCAGTTTGCTCAACAGGCAGCCTGCCTGACCAGGATGCTGCAAAAGGAGGCTGCCATCAAGCAGGCCGCTTCAGACGCAGACTGGCAGGCGCTGCAGCCAGCCGCAGCCACGCTGTTACCCAACTCGATGGGGTGTTCACCATGCCGGTGGCGGCCAGCAGGCTGACCTGCCTGCACCAGCTGCAGTGCCTGTCGCTGCAGGGCTAGGACCAGCCAGGAGCAGCGCTGCCCCCAGATGCTGAGCTCCACCTGCCGCACCTCCGCAGCCTGCAGGGGAGTGGCCTGCGCAACCTGGCGGCCTGTGCAGCCCTCATGCGGGCTAACCCTCAGCTCAGAGCTGTCAGGCTAAATATCCAGGACCCACCGGCCGCACTCCATGGCCAAGTGGCAGCAGCTGTGGGCATGCTGCATGCCCTGGCAGTGCTGTGCCTCTCCTGTGACATCCAGGCAGCAGACGCGGCATGGTTCTGCCCCCTGGTGCAGCTCCCTTGGCCCAGTGAGATGCTGGTGACATTGCGTGGCCTGTACACCAACAACCTCGTTACCAAGGCGGCAGTGCTGCTGGGGACGCCACAAGCCAGGATCAGCAGTCTGCAGCCGAGCGGGGCAGCACTCCAATGGGCCTTGCCCAGCCTGCACAAGCTGCCAAGGCTGCTGATTCTGTCCCTGGAGAAGCCAGGGCTGGAGTGGCGAGCGCAGTTCCAGCACCAACATATGCAGTGGCCGCCCTTCCCACAGCTGCAGCGCCTTGAGCTCAGCACGGATGAAGTGGTCGCGAGATGTGGTGCCGCGCTGATTGCAGCAGCCCCCCTGCTGGAGAGCCTTAAGTGCCCTTGCAAACATGTGCAGGCTGCCATTGCAGTGAGTCCTGTCAGTCAAGAGCCGGCTTTGTTCTCCCCCGCTCGTCTGCACACTGCGCCTGATGGAGCTGCTGCTTCAAACATGTCCTTTGTGCAATTGTGTCTGCCTGTCACTAGAATTCGCCACAATGTGTCCAAAAGCAACCCATGCAAACAGCCGCTGCTGCAGGTTGCCATCAAATGCTGCCCCAATCTACACCACCTCACCCTCTGCGGGAGGGACTATTCCCCCTCCAAGAGCACTGGCGGCGCTGCTGCAGCAGGGACCAAGGAGCGCTGTCAGCTTCACTATGGGGCTGGCTCCACCATCGCCCGCATCTGCGCCAGTCAGAACCTCGCTTTTGCTGCATATCTTTGCGTGGTTTAACCGTGTGAACGTCACAAACACAATAGATGTGCTGGACAGCCCCGCCCTGCGAATTTGGCGATGCACCACCAAATTATCCTGGGTCAAGTACTTCATAGGCGTGGCGCTGAACGTTAGTCTGTCTGTGCTGCTGCTGTTCCTGACAGACTGCAAATTGCCTGGTATGACTCAGTTGCAGCTACCCTTGCAACTGTTGTGGCTGGCCACTGAGCTTTGGCTGAGTGCTGGCGGCTGCACTAGATGCTTCCCACTGCTGCATTGCCTGAGATTAGGCTTCAGACGCCTGCGCCTGTTCCTTGTCTTTGTTGGGCTCCCTTTTCTCTGCATATTTTGCAACAGCATCAAGCAGAGCTTCTTATGTGTGGTCCTGGATGACACAGACCACTGTGCTCCTTCCAATGGTACATACTAAAGCTGTTATCATGATAATGGACAGGTGCCGGACATGTCTTCAAGCTACACTGTACTGCTGCTTGTGCACATTGGGTGCATGCCTCTGGCTTTGACCCAAGGCAAAATTGACATTGAACCTCCTTTCAAAGCCCAGCAGCATCATGTAACTTCATTTGCCCACAGGGTCTCGACTTGCAGGTTGGAGAGCATGCTGCCCCTATGGACGGCTAAGAAAGCGATTAAACTATTCAAAAGACCAGACACAGAAGGGAAACAACGATGAATTCATTTGCCGCGCTTGCCCTCCTTTTTGCGAACAACTTCCCCAACAAACCGAATGCCCTTGCCCTTGTAAGGCTCCGGCGGCCGCCAGGCGCGGATTGCTGCTGCAAAATCACCTGCAGGGCAGGCGACAAGAGGCTTATGGCTGTCAGACGACAGGTTATGCAGCAGCGGGCCCAGCAATGTGTAGCACAAGACAAACAAGGCCTCGCAGGGGCAGTGCAGTATCTGCAGAGTATCTGCAGATGCAGCATCAGACCACCAAAGCCAGCGGCGGCTTTGCGGAGTGCAGGCCGGGCGGCATGAGACCACAGAATGACAGCAGCGACGCTGCCGATTGCTGGCTGTGCAGCACCTGCAGGTGCATGCCGCAACATTTTGCACCACTGCAGCGCTGCTCACCTACTGCACACTTGTCAAAACCACTTATTGTCACCTGCGTGCTTTTGGCCACCTGCAGCAGGCAAAGCATGATCAAGACCCTCTTGACCAGCAGCACCGGAGCCAATGAGAAGGGGGGACTTGCTCTGGGAGGCTGCTGCTGTGCCTGTTAGGTTCAAGCCACCTCCTGCTTGACAGCAGAGCTTTATGCATGCTGAGGGGCTTGGCGGCACGCCTGTGAGCATTGTGAGCCCCCTGAGCCTTTCATGCAACACATACATGGCCCCATGTCATGCTTCACAGATGCTGGCATGGCATGGCATGGCTTGACTGGTGCAGCCAGCACCCCAGATGCTGGGTTGATGAGCTGGGGGGGATGCTGGAGTGATGAGCTGGGGGGTTCAAGTAGTCCTCCAATCATCGACAGGGTTGATGAGGGCGCATTCAGGCTCCATGCATTTATGCATCACGGTCCCCACATGGAGGTGATGAGCTGCAGGGTGCACGCAGTCCTCCAAGCACTGCATACAGGCAGCCTGGCAGCCCACAGGCTGAGCCAAGTGCCTGCACCCCAGCACAAAGTTTACCTGAACTGTGATGCCCTGTGGGATGTCCATCTCAACAGGGTGGCTGTACCCCAAGTTCATTGTCAGCTTCTGGCCTGACACGGCCCCTCTGTAGCCGACGCCAATCAGGCTGAGCTCCTTTGTGAACCCCTCTGAGGTGCCAATCACCATCCCATTCGCTAGTGACCTGCAAGGCAACATGGAGGTCAGACCAGTCGTGTGAGGGAGCTTGCTGATAGCACACAGGGAGCTTTTTGGCTGCTGTGCCCTCGCTGGCATGCCAGAGTGCAGACATGGCCATGGAGTCATGCTGAGAGCTCGCTGCATCTGAAGGCTTTTGAAGTGCACCATGCTGGCACCATGAACCTGCTCCACTGCACGTTCCCCTCCCTCTTGCGTGGTGAAGCCAGCCCTGCTCTGCTGAAAATTGTCCTCAACCTCGTGCTGGCAGTTGAACTGCAGTAGTGTTCTCACCTGACAAGGCCATGGGTGGCATAGGCCTTGCGCTGCTTGGACTTGTCCTTGAACTCCCGCTTGCGCACAAGCAGCTTGTCCTCTTCCTGCAAGAACGGCAGTGGCATGTGTCCGATGGCTCTGGCACCAGCTTGGGGGAGACGGCCATTGGTGCAGGCTTGCAGCCTGGCAGGTGCCGCTTCAGGGCAGACCACATGCCCCAGAGTGGAGCACGCAGGCAAAGCTGGCAGCAGGTGCTCTGCAGGCTCCAGAGTCAGCAGTGGACCCCACATCAGGTGCCTTCTGGCACTAAGTGGCAGATGCAGGTCTGCCTGCGTCAGGTCAGGCAGCAAGCAGGCCCCATGCAGTGGCCGTTCATGCAGCTGGCAGCCACAGCAATGCATGCTGAGGGCCAGACCCAGCCTGGGAGCTGGAAGCGACCAGTCCACCTCGCCAGGTCGCTTGGAGTAGTTGTCGCCAGAAGCTGGAGCTACAGCTTGACGCATTTGAGGCCAGGGCACCAGCAAGGGAGCGCAAGCACGCCCCCGCGGGGGGGGGGGGGGGGGGGGGTAAGCCCACCTGGTAGATGTCTACAAGGGGTGGGTACGTCTGCTGAAGCTCTCCCTTGGGACCCTGCACAGCAGAGCGGCCTCTTGCTGCTCTGAAGTGCAACGCTGGCTGCAAGCACACAAGAAGTGAGGGTTGAGCAGCATGCGGCCCACCTTCACGTGGATGTAACACTCCTTGAGTGTGACTGTGACTCCTTTGGGTACTGTCACAGGAGCCTTGCCTATCCGAGAGTCCTTGGACACGATCTGCAGGGTGTGGCGCTGCACAGCCGGCTGCCTCTCAGTCCGGCAAGCCAGCTGCCTGCCGCTCAGACTGCTGTGGAGGCAGCCTAGCTGCGACATGACAGCTGAAGAAGAGTGGCAACCTCCAAGCGAGCAGCTGACCTAGGCCCCAGGCAGGGGAGTTGCCAAGAAAAGCAGAAGATTGCCCCCTCATAGTCATCATGGCTTCAGTCACAGGCAGCGATGCCATGTATGTCAAGGAGCTCATCGGTGGTCCTCTGGCCCAAGGATGTGCAGCGGTCATTGCAGCCAAACCCCACGACCCCATAGACTTCCTCAGCAGCTGGCTACTGCAGTGAGCTGCCGACGTTCCAAGCATTCAATTGTTGGCATTGCTGACCCACATGCCATGCCGTGGTATGCTGCTGCTCCTGAGCACCGCCATTCAGCACATGAAGTGACTCTGCAGACAGTCCAGCAATCTGATGATAGCAGAGCAGCTCAGCCAGGAGCAGATGGCTGCTGTGACCAAGCAGCAGCAGCTCAAGGTTCGCTACAAAACCCTTCAAGCTCCTGATGCCACAGCATTTGTGCTATGACACCCAACCACATGGCCCTGAAATGGCAGTGATGCCTTATTGTGTTCCTGCAGACACAGCAGGCAGCGGCGTCTGCGGCGCAGCAGAAGCTGGCCGCCGACCAGCAGGCAGCCCTGGACCAGCTGGAGGCCACATCAGGAGACATATGGGACCTTTGGCAGCAGGTGCACCACCTGACACTGTGAAAAGCAGCCTGCCTGCTGCTCATAGCTCGCCCTGTCCCTCCTGTCTTAGCGGACAGCTGACAACTTTAGAGTCCTTTCAGGGCACCTGCAGGGTCTTCAATGTTCCTGGTCGTCGTGGCTGGGACCTTCCGCTGCATGAAGCAGGCAGTTTGAGACAAGCTTAGCCCAGGCTGCTACTGATGATGCTGGCTGCACCAGCTCCCCGGCTCTGGCTGTCCCCCCAACAGCATGTCTGCTTCTGCAGGCGGTCGCCGTGTGCGTCAGCAAGACGGCCGTGGGTGCGGCCTATGTTGCCACCGTGGCTGAGGCTCTGCCTGCGATGCCGGCTGATCTGGCGCCTGCAGAGGAGGATTCTGACTTCGTACTGGCCAGCGGGGCTGCCCCAGCAGGTGCACAGAGATTGCCACAGTCAGGGCTTGCCTTGGCCACTTAGAGCTTCTGTGCTGATTGTTAGTGGTGGCTGACCTGTGGATCTTGATGGTGGTTTGGATGGGTGGCCTGCTTGACTGCAGCAGCTGAAATCGAAGCTCCAGCAGAAGGCCCCGCTGATGTTTGAGGGCTGCTGGAGCGGAGGGGCATGCATGTTGTTTCTGCTTGCCTACATCACCTCAAATGGCATTGTCTGCAACAGCGGAGAGTAGGGTCCCAGCAGAGCTCCTGCCTGGAGAGGGCAGGGCGACTGCCTGTCTGCATAAGCCGAGGGCGAGGCCCCAGCAGATCCCCGGGATCAACACAAGGGCCGGGCTCACTGTGGCATGGTTGCCTGCAGCACCTCACCTGAAACTGCCTGCCTGCAGCAGCTGAGGGCGAGGCCCCAGCAGAGGCACCTGCGGAGGCGGCCGGCGAGGAGGGGCAGGCGCAGGAAGACGCTGCCAAGCCCGCCCCTCCCAAGCTGGACTACTCCAAGAAGCAGCTGGAGTACGTGGTGGCCAGTCCAGGCCAGGTGAGAAAGACACAAGAAACCGGGCTTCCTCACAGGTGCTTTGCAGGTATTGCATGCAGAGTACTTCTGGATTGTGCAGCTGGGGTCTCAATAGGCTCGTGACAGGTTGCCAGTGCTCTGACAGAAGTAGCTCAAGAACATGATGGCGGGCCAGCGAGGTTTGAGATGCCCGGATGCCTTGCTCGCCTCTGACGTTGCATGCCAAGCGCTTCAGCAGCGTGCTGGGTCACTGCGGGAAAGGGGCCCATGAGAAGCCGCCAGTGCTGCAGCAGCAAGCACCTGGTGTGTGGCGGTCAACCCTGGTCCCAGCTGAGGGATGAGAAGCTTCCTACAGGTTGCAGCAATGACCCTCATCAAGTCTGTGTGCAACTCACTTTGCAAGCAGCTGGCATATGGGGCTATGGCCCCAGGACGGGGTCTGGTGGCCGGGGCAGGCCAGCCAGCTGTGGCTGAGACTGCTCTGAGAGATGTTGGCTGAAGTAGGCTCCTAACCAACAGCAGGTGGCCAATTCTGCCTGCACAGGCCAACCAGCTCAGTGTTGTTCATCAGAGAGCTTGCCTTCTATCTAGTGCAAGGTCCTGCCCGGACAGACATCACATGTTGTCCCGCGGAGCTGAAGAAATCTGATGCAGTGTATACTTGATTTCAGCTGCACGAGCCCAACAGCCAACAATTTTACTGTCCTGTCTGCCACCCCTGAAGGAGTTCATCGTCACTGGTGGCACAGTCCTGGCGCGGCCCCCACCCCCACCAGAGGACGCCCCTGAGGGCTACGTCGCGCCCAAGGCTGCCCTGACCTTCCGCGTGCTGGACGAGAACAGGGCTCAGCTGTATGTGCCTAATGTGGCCCTAGAGCCGGCCATCACCTTCTTCAGGTGGGGACCTGATGGTAGCTTGGTGCCAGCAGCCAAAAGCCAGTACTGAGTGTGTTTGTTTGACATGGCTGGCCCTCTCATCTTTTGTCTCGACTGTTCCTCGGGAGCGTATGGTTTCAAGCTTGGTCTCTGAGACAAGTATGCCCAGTTTGATGTATGTTGTGAGGCAAATGACAGCACTCATGCTGATCTGTCCCTGATAACAAGCCAGCAAGCCTGCTTGCAGTGATGTGTCTCCCACAGCCATCAGAGCAGGGCGAAGATACTTAAGGTTCAGCTGGCAGTACTTGGGCAGCCTGATTGGCAGATGGTAGGGCAGCAAGGCTTGATACACACTTGCCAATGCCTGAAGGGTCCAGCATGGCACCGTATGCAGGTAGGGGCCATTGTGCGGCACCTTCACGCAGGCTGGCACCCACACATAAGTTGCATTTGAGAACCAATGACTTCTGCAGCAGTGGAGCCAGCCATGACCTCATTCAGGTGTGGCCCTGCAGCACATTAGGGCTGCACAAGCTGGCAACTGCAGGCCTGGGCTTCACGTGCACAGCACAGCGCCTTCTTCAGTGGGGCCCTTTGGGCAGCGGCTTCAGGCAGGCCAGCACTGCAAGAAGTGTGCAGCAAACCATCTTGCACTGATTTCCACAGCACTGGAGCCAATCATGGACCCCCTTCAGGCGGGGGCCTGCAGGGCATCAGTGCTGCACAGCATGGCGCTGGCAGATCAAAGCAGACCAGCCGCTCAAGTGACTGAGCAGGCGACTTTTGTTTCCATGAAATCTATTGGAAAAAATCTAACAGGAAAAGGCGCTCCAGCCATGCTGCAGGGTTGCGAGGAACATGCTGTCTGCAGCGGAGGGGCACCACATCACCATGCACAGCCGCAGGCACTGCTGCCTAGCTCCTGCACCATGCAGCCTTGGGTGTGCCGTGCAGCTCACAACCTGGCTGCACATGTCCTGCAATTGATTTAGATTTGTAATCATCCCTGCTTGCCCATGCCTGCAGGAAGTTCCCTCGAGTGGGCGCCTACATGGCAGTGGCGGTGCAGGGCCAGGGCGGGTGCACAGAGGCTCTGCTGTGCGCAGACTCCCTGAACCCGGGCGGCAGCGGGCAGCAGCTCAGCGAGGGGGACAGGTGAGGCTGCTCTGCGCTGTCCCGGGTGCTGGGAAGGATCAGCAGGGCATGCGCAGTCATGTTCACACCACACAGCTGATACAGTGTCCCCCTCATATCTGGGCGCCTGGCTGTGCTAGCTTTGACAGTACTGCTATGGGAAGACAAGTCCTTGGCGGACAGCAGCGCACAGGTAGCTGCAATAGGCACAGATGCACTGAGATAGCACTCTACATGCAGCCGCATAGCATGCTGCACTGTATGCAAGCAGCCCAGCCTCACAAGCTTTGGTGAGCATTACTTGTTTGATGCAGCTGTGGTGTGTCCACAGCCTGAACATTCAATATTATGGCACGACAAGCACATCTGACCTGTAGTGGTCTCATCTGCTAACTGCAGGGTTGCCTGGGCCAGCAGCTTGTACTAACATTCAATGCCCTGTGCATGCAGATTCACCTGGCTTTCAAAGTCTGCTCTGCAGTAGCTGTGTTGCTGTCTCATGCCAGTCACCTGCACTGACTTGTAGGGCCAGCCAGTCTCACAGCCTGTCATGTTCTCTCCTCTTATGCTCTTGAATTTCACACTCGGCAGCTCCCACCCTTTTTCGTTTTGGAAAGAGTTGCCGGCCTGTCAAGGGCTTCCTTGCAGAGGCAAGCGCCTCACAGGCGTCAGTTGGATGGCCCATATCAATTTTGTGCCACGCCTGCACTTGAATCTGGTCACCAGAGCGTGTGCAGAGCGTTCCCGGCTGAGACAGCACTGCCCTGAGTGCCTGGACATGTCAGGAAGCAGCGTCATTGTGGCACTCCCACCGCTGGGCTGCTTGATTTGTGCAGGGCTTTCCTGGCCAAGGTGGGCGCCTGCCTGAGCACAGCCCTGGCCACTGCCTCCGCCAAGCATGCGCAGGCGGTGGCTGAGGGCAAGGGGCTGGCAGCCCTGCAGGCTCTGGAGGCGCAGCTGGCCCCTGTGCCCGCTGCAGGAGCAGAAGCGCCGCCTGCAGAGGGCACAGAGGGGGGCGCTACAGGTGTGCTGAAGCCTGATGCATGAGTTACGTGATCTCACAGGCTCATGCATCAGGGTTGCTCTGCTACGTCTGAGGCCGTCGTGCTGAGCTTGCCTCTGACATTACGCAGTCTGCTGATAAGTACCTCAGGCAGCCTTGCAGCTGCACTCAGATCTGCAAGGCACACAGCAGGCAGCCAGTGGGCTGGTACATCATGTGAGCTGAACATGTTGCCAGCGCATATTGTCCTACTCCAGGCTGTACCTCGCGCCGCCATCCTGTTGAATGCTGAGGGTGGCGAGCCTGCGCTGCAGTGCTCGCCATCAGATCTCAGAGCACCACTGCTGCTATCCCGTTGATGCAGCTTCACTTCTTGGCTGCAGAGGGTGGCATGGCCGCGCCTGCAGCGCCAGCAGCGCAGGCGGCAGAGGGGGCCCCGGCGGAGGGCGCTGGTGCTGCTGGGCCAGGGGACGAGGTGGCCAGGGCTGCGCAGGCTGCCCAGGTGGGTGCTGTGTGTGTTGTGATGGTCAGACAGGACACCATGGGACTGATGGGCTGGAGGCGGCAGTCTGGGAGCTGTGCAGCGGGTACTCCTCTCGTGGCTCCTCATTCACTGCAAGTCCCGGACTCATATGCCAAGAGACGAAGTGGCCAAGGCTGTTCAGGTAAAGCAGGGCTTGAGAGATGTTTCAAGTATGGTCAAACAATGTGCCAATTTAGAAGCAAGCACCCGAGCGGCTGCGCAGCGCACTTCACCTCGGCGAACCTTGCAATCTGCAAGCCGCAGGCTGCTGCTTCTGGGCCAGGGGACAAGGTGGCTGAGGCGGCACAGCTCCAGAGGTGCACATGTTTCTGTGAGGAACGGCTACACCGCTGGACAGATTTGCATGTGTGTGATCGGCGGCTGTGCCGCTGCAAACTGTGAGCAGGCCTGTGCAGGCTGCCTACCGGCCATGCCCTTTCTTTCCAAGGTCCTTCCTCCCGGTAAGCTGCTGGTAGACAGGCTGTCAGGCTGGCTGCAGTCACCACCAGCAGGCAGTCACCTGCGCCTTCAGAGCCAGACAATCACTGCAGAAACCACCACCCCAATCTCATCTTTTCTGTTCCCTGCAGGCTGCCATGGAGCGTGCGGCTGCCAAGCTGGCCGCAGTCACCAACGCAGTCAGCGCTGCAGCTGATGGGGCTGTGGCACAGCTGCGCTCGCTGGCAGTGCCTCCAGTGGGGACGCAGCTGATGCTGCGGGCAGTCCTGCTGGCTCTGGGGAGGCAGGCCAGCGAGCTGGCCACCTGGGTGCAGATCAGGTGAGTCATTGATCACCTGCTGCTGGCGGCTGCTCGCTATTGCAGACGCCATGCGATGCTAGGTAGCTGATGCAGGCCCTGGGCAGGCAGGCCAACGCGGTGATCATCTGGGTGTACATCAGGTGGGTATCTAACCAGCTGCTGCAGGTGTCTGCTTGCTGTTGCAGATCCTGTGAGCTGCTTGGCAGGTGATGCCGGCCCAGGGCGCAGGCCAGTCAGCTGATCACCTGGGCGCCGAGCTATGAGGGACTGCAGCTTGTTGCCTAACCTCTACCGGTCCCCAAGCACTCAGCAAAAGACGACTTTCTTTGCCTACAGGCAGCAGGCCAGCCCAGCCTTCTGTCAAAAGCTTGCAGCCTGGTGGGCACCAGCACCTTCACGACCCCCAGGCACTCTGCTTGCAAAGCGTGTCTCTGTCTGCAGGCAGCAGGCCAGGCCAGCTGCTCTGCATGCAGCCAGCACATTCACAACCCCCTGCGGGGGCTGGACCCTGCTCATCTGCTTGGCTGCAGGCAGCAGGCCAGCCCAGCCTTCTTTCAGGAGCTGGCCGCCTGGGATGCAGCTGGTACACCGCGGGATGCTGCAGTGTGGCAGAGCGTGCGGGGCTGCCTCAAGCTGGTCACTCGGGCGCAGCTGCTGGAGGAGTGCCCTGCCACAGGCGTGGGCGTGCTTCTGCACCTGCTGCTGGCTCAGGTACAGAACAGGGTTGTCCCAGTTGCGCTTCTGAAAAGGTGCCCTGCCACGGGCCACAGGCAGTGCTGCTGCACCTACTGTCAGCTCAGGTACAAACAGAGCTGTGCTGCACGTGCTGCTTCAGAGTAGTGCTCTGCAGCCAGGCCTGGGGTTGCTGCTGCACCTGCTGCTAGCTAACAAGCAGGGTGGCCTGGGCCTGATAGTTTGACGTTTCGGACTCGGCTTGGCTCAGGCTGCTGCATGCACTGCTGGCTCAGGTAGGTCTCCTGCTGCGCTGCACAGGCTGTGCATCAAGTGGAAAGGGTGCTGCCCTGCTTGCGCTGCTGGAGAAATCCTCTGCCAAAGCCCTGGTGAAGATGCTGCACTTGTGCTGGCTGTTGTGGGTCTGGCTGTCGGCTTGGGTGTTGCTGACCCATGTAGGGTGGCAGCTGCCCTAACTGAAGCCAATCAGCTGGGTGAGCATCAGTGGCTGCTTGCACTGCTCCCCACTAGCTGCGGAGCAATGTCAGGGCTTGCTTGATTCTCTTTGCAGCTGTAGAACCAGTGGGGGATGCTGAGCCAACGACGGAGCGGTTCCTGTCGTGCAGGCACGCAGTGCCAGCATCGCTGCAGAGGCATTGCAGAAGGCTAATGCAGCTGTCTCAGCGGAGGAGTCAGCGGCGGCAGCAGCCGCCGCTGCTCGTGCAGCTGCAGAGGCACAGGCTGCAGCCGCAGCGGAGGCAGCGCCTGCTGCAGAGGAGGGAGCTGCGCCTGAAGCTGCAGCACCTGAAGCCACTGCAGAATGAGCCATCTCCATTTGCCTCCTGAAGTGGCCTTTGCTTCCATTGCAAGTTCTTGTAACCCATGTGAGTCTGATGGGTGTAGTTGAAGCTGGGTGTGAATCATGAATACGAGAGGGCAATGGGTGACTTGCACGATGGCTGCAGGAGATATGCTCAGCTGCCTGCCAGGACTCAGGGATAACTTGACCAGATGGCAGAGACCAGGAAACAGCCATGGCCATTGGCATGGACTGGACACATCAGAGTTGCTGTCAAGTGCTATTTCACCATGCACCGCCGAAGTGCTGTTTACCCCTCATAGACGCCTCGCAATGTCTTGCCTTGAGATACTGCTACTCAGCAGGTGCTTTTCAAGGTTGTCCACCTGTGCTTGCACATATCTCCGTTGCCCCAAAAGGCGGGCGGCTTGAAGTCGTGTACGCTCCTTGCAGCCGATGGTGCAGCTTGTAACATTCCAGGAAGGGCTTGTTACAGCAAGCAGCAGGAGCCAGCAAGCAGCAGAAGCTGACATGCTGGGCACTTGAAAATACAGCAGGTCAGCTGCTCAAGCAGATGTGTCCAGCTGCCGGGCAAGGTCCGTCATGGAGGAAGCCTCCAGGTCTGGCTGCAGGTAGAAGCCTGGGTAGGGCCGCCCATCCCTGTTGATGTAGGCTGCACTGAGGCCTGCCGCCTTGGCACCCTGCAGTGAATGCATGTGTACGAGCCCACTGGCTGAGAGGTTGACACAACTTGCATGAGGTGCCACTGCATGCCGAGGAAAACCCATACCACTGCACACCTCCTCTCTGATGGTTTGCAGTGTCTGCTGAATGTGCAGTTGCCACAATGATGCATGCTGACGCCTTTTGCATAGAGCTACCTTCTCTGCATACCATGTATCCCAATAAGGATTTGTCACGTCACATGGCACTGTGTGCTGGCCAGCTGAATTGCATTGCCAGAGGCCCAGCATATGTGACAGTGTTGAGCAGGCTGCCAGCAGAGCACCCCCACCAGCTCACCTGGCAGTCCCAGGGGTGAATGGCCACCAGCATGACCTGCCGCAGGGCACAGCCTCAGGTCAGTGGGTTGCTGCAAGATGCTGTCGGCATTGGTGTCAGCCACTGGCGCCCAGCAGTCCCCAGCCCTGCCCTGGGAGCAGCAGGGTGCGCAGGCATGAACTTCATTCCTTTGGAAGGCAGCACCCTGCATGGTTCCTCTGTGAGGAGCATGCACCTGCAACCATGTCCTTGGCAGGTCTTCTGTACAATCTGAGTTCCCCAAGAGCACAGTAAGCCTGCAGCTGTGTGTAATATGAAGCCCTGGTGCCTCCCAGGATCTGCACAGCAAAGGCGTGTCATCCTGGTCAGCATGTGACTGCAGGGCTGCCCTGTCGGCCACCACGCTTCTGCACCGAACACTTCTGCAAACTTGAGGCTCGGTCACTACTCCCTGAACTGCACCCCGGTGGATGTGTGCTGTGCAGGGGTGCAGACAGCATGGTCTGTCAATTCCAAATGTAAACACATATGCAGCAGCTCAAGGAGTTAGGCTGTGGGCATGAAGCGGTGTAAGAGCGGGGCCATGAGGCACAGACCTGCTCCCTCTAGACAGTGTGGCAACCGTATGAAGCCATAAGTACAATTGCAGTGACTGCTGATCTGCCAGGCCAGCTTGCCGGCAAGGGGTGCAGCAGATCTATGAGGTGGGGCTTTGCAGGCTTCCACCTCTGAGGCCCAAGCCTTGCACTCTGACCGCCTGCTGCCTGCCGACAAGGAAAGTGCATATGCCGGCAGGGTGCAAGAGATGGCTGCCCCTGGCAGGGCACCAGCAGCATGCAAATACACTCCATCAGGGAAGGCACCTGCCTGCTCAGGGGTGCCTTGCAGCTGCAGGCTCTCCACTGCATAGTGATAAGCCTCTTTTGCAGGCTTCCATTTCTGGGGCCCTGCCACGTCCAGCTTCAAGCAGACGTGCTCGCCCAGCCCACTGCGCTGCAGCAGGCCCTCTGTGATGGCAACAGAGCCATTTGTCATGGTTGCCACCTGCAGGCACCAGCATTGAGTGGCTGGGCGCAGACAGCAAAGTGTGAGGTGTGCAGGCTGGCCCAACTGCCGAGGCAGGCATGATGCTGCAGGCAGCTCAGCTGTGCAGTGATGAGGCAAGTTGAGGCTGCAAGTCTCCAGACCAGCAAAACGTGTGAGCGCAAGGGCCTGATGAGCTGAAGCAGGCATGAGTCCTGCAACAGCTAACTCAGCATTTATGTGGTGCAAGCTGGTCTGCAGCAGGCTGGTCAGCAGTAGTGCACGCTGGCTGAGCCTCTGTACCTACCCAGTTGGACAAGCGGCCAGGCAACGACTCCAGACATAATGAGGCAAGTAGACATTGAGAATTCCGAAATAGCAGTGTGTGTGTGCACATGCGCCCTGTGAGCTGAAGCAGGCATGAGTACTGCAGCAGCCAACTCAGCAGTGTAGTGGTGCACTTCTGCGCAGCATGTTGGTCAGCAGGAGCGCCCGCTGGCTGAGCCCTAGGTGGTGTCCTGGTCGGACAAGAGGCCAGGCAATGACTTCAGACAAGCAATGACTTAAGGCAGATTGAAGGTAGTCAAGATTGGGAGCGCAGGCCGGCAGAGCAGTGATGCCCTTCTCTCAGGAGAAGCTGAGCTTCGTTGCAGCACCGTGAGCAGCGCATCGATGGTGAGACTGCCGCCTCATCTGGCCACCCTCTCTGCTGTTTCTTGTGCAGAGCAGCATTTGCAGCATCCTGCAAACTTTCAGGCACAGCCCTCAGGTGGTTCCCCGCTGCCTGGATCAGCTTCAGGGCACAATCCAGCACAGCATGACCATCTGTGGGCCAGCTTTACCTTGGACATCAGGAGCAGTACATTGATGCTCAGGTTGCCAACTCAACTAGACAGCCTTGTTGCAGTGGCATGTGCAACGCAATCCTACAGCTCCCTGTGCAAAGCGATCCTGCAGGTCCCTGTGCAAGCAATCCTGCAGCTCCCTGTGCAAAGCAGTGCTGCAGCTGCCTGCAAATTGCTGAGCCCAGCCCCCGACCTTGATGCCAGCCGCCCAGATCTGTTTCAGGGCTGGCCCAACATCGTCGTGGGCCACTGCCTCGTCAAAGCCGCCCAGAATCTGCTCCACCTGCTGGAGCCCAGCCTCCAGGCCTCGCTGCTGCAGCATGTGCTGCAGGTGGTAGCTCCTGCACTGCAGCTGGTGGCCATGCTTGGAGGCTGCTACAGAATGCGCTGCGGGTGCCAGCTCCTGTACAGGGTGGCAGTGCTGCTGTACGGTGCACAGGGGATATCTCTTGAGCTGTAGTGTAGGCTTGCTTGCTCACACTCAAGTGCTTGCCAGGCTGCAAAGGAGGTGGCAGCACAGGGGCTGCCAAAGTGGCCTGCCACGCCGCAAAGCAAGGGGCAGCGCATGCAGTGCCAAAAGCAATTTGCCAGGCTGCAGAGCTTCGGGCTGCACACAGACTGCCTGGAGCACCCTGCCACAGTGCAGAGCAGGGGCCAGGACAGGGGCCGTTGCTGTGGCAGTGGTGCCACAGCTGACCTGCCACGCTGCAGAGCAAGGAGCAGCACAGGACTGCTGCAGGTGACCCACCAAGCTGCATCAAGCACCAGCCAGAACAAGCTGCCGGGCTCATGCTGCTGCACGCGTGGAGGGGCTCACCCTATCTCTCTGAAGGACGCAAACTTGCCAGCATTGCTAGAGATGCCATCCCGCAACACCTGAGCGAACCAGAGCTGCACGGCAGTCAGGCAGCACTGAGTCCAAAGCGACGCGTTCCTGTGGACGAGGCACATTCCCTGGGCAAACCAGAGCTGCATAGCAGCCAGGCAAAATGGAGTGCAACGCAGCAGCTTGCTGGGGACGGTACACATCAAGCAGCACATGAGCAGAGCAGAGCTGCACGGCAGCCAGGCAGCGTTGAATCAAAAGTGGCAGCTTTCTGGGGGCAATGAAGATCAAACCGCACATGAGCAAACCAGAGCTGCACAGCAGGCAGTGCAGCATGGAGTTCAATGCAGCAGCTCGCTGGGGACGAAGCACATTGAGCAGCACCTGAACAGATGAGAGCAGCATGGCAGGTGGGTAGCATAGGTGCACAGGGGCAGCTTTCTGGGAACATGGCAGTCTGGCCTGGGAAACGAGCAGGTGCACTTTGGCCCCTGTTCACAGCAACTTGCACAAGGCAATCACCTGCAGGTCCCCTGGCTGCTGCAGGCCTGCAGCCTGCATGCGCTGGCTGATGGGATCCAGGCTGAACAGGGTGCCATTCACCTGCAGGCATGCACCAAGCACTTGACAGATGGAAAGACAGTGCTCGTCAGAATATTCTGAATCAATTGACTCACATCACACAGGATTGCAGCTGGCCTCGCTATGCTGCACACAGTTCTCCTGACAAAGGGTCTTGTTCTGTGTGATCTGTCTGGTTGCCTGTTAACTGAAGAGCTGAGAACAATTGCTGAGGACCGCATTTGAGGGATCGACTATGGCTTATCCTTCTGCTCGCCTGTCTCTTAGGCATTCCAACAAAGCTGGCCCAGCCAAGCGTTCCACAACAACCAACGAGGGTCATCGTGCTGCGCCTGGCAAGCGGAATGCATGTACTTATGTTACCTCTCACGAGTTTGTAAAAAACTTCTGAGCAGCTCTCGAAAGCCCATCGATGAGTACCTCCAGCTTTTCGGCACTCAGTGCACCAAGCTGCCACCACCTCCAGCGAAAATTCAGCCAAGCATGCTCACAGCTCAGCCAGGCAACTCCAGCTGAGACGGTGGACAAATCTGCGCTCACGTAGGCAGGCCTTGGGTCATGCCAAAGCAGTCAGGTGTTTGCGGGAACAGGTGCAGTCTACATTGCAGTTTTCATGCTGTTCAAGTCCCTGGTCACAGAGCAAGTTCCTGCAAAACAGTCATCTCACGGCATGTTCAAGGGCGGTCTGACGTGTGCTGCAGGGCCATGGAAACCCCCCCTACCAGCGACAGCAGGATGGTGCGCTGCCTGTCCGACTGCCAGCCCAGGACTTGCTGTGTCAATCTGATTGTGAGGAGGTGGGTCGTGCGGCACACGGAGCGGCAGCACAGGTCTGTGGCCCACACTCCCCCAGGCCCCGCTCGTGCTCAGGGCAGAAGCCAGAGTGCCAGCCTTGCACCATGCTGCTTGCCCTGCACCTGCACTGCCAGCCTGGTGGTCAAAGTCCTTCCACCTAGCGCGGCTGCCTGCCTGCTGTGCTGGGCCAGTCCAGCCAAGAGCCTGCTGGACCTGTCTTGGAGCCATCCTCTGGACATTGCACAGTGCCATCTGGCAGCATACAGATGCACTTGCCATGCTGCTAACTTGCCTCCAGCTCTGCTTAGTGCCCTACCTCCAGCACCCAAGTGTTCAGTAGGAGTCAGCCCAGCAGAGCTATTGCCTGGTGCCCAAGCCGCGCCTTGATCGGGGCTTGCACACACAGGCTACATACATACAGGTCAAGGGAAGCACCCCCCCTTCCACAGTCTTGGCGCTGATGCTGCACAGCATTGGCAGGGGCTGCCTCAGGCTATGATGCTCCCTGTACGGCCTAGCAGCACTTTTCAAGTAGGTTGTGCCCCTGCTGCAGGAGCTTGTCAGCTTCCCCATCACTCTGGACGATGAGGTTTCAGAAGCCGGCGATGACCTCAAAGCTGACGACGCACTGCCGTCGGACCAGCAGCCTGCAGCGCAAACAAGGCCTGAGGAGAGGCAGCACCTGCACATTGATGAGCCTGCACCTGACGACAAGGCTGCTGAGCAGGTGAAGCAGCCACATCCTGCCCGGCTGCCATGGCATGCTACCAGCCTACATCTGTGCCTGAAGCTTTGACTCAGCGTGTTGGTCAGCCGCATCTGGAACGAAAGGACTGAGGCTGCTCCTGCTTGAGACAAAGCGCGCGCCGCCTGCTGTGCTAGCTGACTCTGGACATGCCAGCTGAAGTCCTAAGCAGTGCCGTGCTGCAAGCACCTGTCAACTGAGGACCTGCTGATGCAAGCAACATCACCAGCCGCAAGCACCGACTTAATGACAAGCACCAGCTTGTTGCGTGTTGCAGGCACACAATGTTGCCCGTGTGAGACGGCATGATACCACCAACCATTTGTGAGCTGAGACTCACCTCCTGAGCCGTATGCTTTGCTGCAGGCAAAGCCGGCACAACAACCTGGGTCAACATTAGCACAGGCCCTGCTGCCAAGCCATGCTGCAAACTGAGCTGCCCCTGCTGCAGCAGGTGGCCAGCAGCGTCCCCACAGCTGACAGCTTGTTGCTGTCCAACTGCCTGCCTGCAGCCCAGGCTGGGCCTGAGGAGACCCTGCAGTCTCAGGTGCATGGGCCGGCAGGTGTTGTGCCTGCAGAAATGCAGGAGCCCCAGGTGACTCATTCTGCTCTGTTCCTCACCGCCTCTGAGAGGTGCATCTGGGCTCTTTCATTGGCCGCCCTCAGAAGTCAGTGAGGCAGGTCAGTCCTCCCAAAGACGTGGCAAGGGCGGATGCTTGGATGTGGGTCATCTTGACACCTCTGTTTGCAATGCTGGCATGCTTCGCTTCAGCCCCATTTCAAAAGTACCAGCTTGCAGCACAGGGGCTCCTGCGCCCTGCCAGCTATGTCTCCAGAGCTGCAGACTGTGGATTGCGCTGCTGTAGGTGGCTGCCAGGATGGTGGATTCTGTAAGGAGGGAAACCAGTGCTGGAAGCGGCTCATCTCGGCGCCAGGCAAGGGCTGCCGCACCTCCAGGCCGGCTGGGCCTCCTGCACTTGCATGCAGCAGACCTGTAGGCAGTCCCTGTCCCTGCCTTCTCATGCTACCGGCCGGCAGGTCCCGCTCATGCCTGCTGCAGGCCTGTGTGCAGTGCACAGGTCCGTCCATGCAGGACTGCCCTTTGTTGGATTGATGCTGTTGCCCCAGGCTGCCCATTGTTCAGTGGTCAGGTGGTCATTCTCCCAGCTGGCAGGTCCAGCTCATGTGTGCTGCAGGCCTGTGTGCAATGCACAGGCCCATCCCTTGCGGAGTCGCCCCGTCTGGAAGACTGTGCCACGCACCTGCCCTGCCCATCGCCAGGTGTCCTACTTCGCACAGCCTTCTGCTGTGCAGGCTACACACCAGAGGTGCTTGCTGCCTTGAGGAGGCTGCGCGAGCAGTCTGCAATGTGCGCCAGTGAGCCACCCACAGGGGAGGGCCGTGGGGAGCACTCCCTGTCGCTGGATGGAGTGACAACAGCCTATCGCTATGTGCGCAAGGATGAGAGCATCCCAGCCAGCTTTTGGGATGAAGCACCTATGTCTCCTTGCTGGGAGTACACATATCTGTGAGTTCAGTAATGCCTGCTGTTGCAGCACTTGTTGCTCCCACCTAGGCCTGCCACCAGCTGCAAGACTTAATCGTGTGTGCAATGCACCACACTGCGCTGCCGTGCACTCTGTGCAATCGCCTTGCTGTTGCTTGAGCAATCTGGCAGTCTGCGGGCAAGGCAATCACTGCTTTGGGCTCCTCTGCAGCCTGGTGTGAGACAATACTGCCTTGGCTGTGTATGCATGAAGCGCTGCACTGTTGCTCAGTCAGGGACAGCATCGCCCGCCCCCCCTGGCTGCAGCCTGGTAAGTCAGCCTGCCGCTAAGGCAACACTGCTGGCTCCTGTTGCTAGAGCAGTGTTACAGCAGGACACCAGCTGAACAGGTCTGGCTGCCCTTGCCGCAGCGATACTGCAGCAGAAACATGCGGGCAGTTGTTGGCCCTGTTGCTGCAGCAAAAGTGTGGCCCTTGTTGCTGCAACAGAACTGCAACAGAACTGCAGCAGAGCGCCAGCTGCGCAGTCCTGGCCCTGCCAACCTGCAGCAGAGGCTCAGCCGTACAGGCCAATGCCTGCATAGGCTGCAGCAGCGAAGTCTCTTGCAGCTCAATGTTGCGACAGCAGCAGGCAGCTCAGCCCTTGATCACCCTGCAGTTCAGCCCCTGCAGCCCATCTGCTCATGGTGCTTGTGCCCACGCTTCTGCTGGACACTGCCTGCAGAGCCAGGCATGCCGGCGGGGCCCCCATCTGTGTACCCCCTGGAGCTCACAGTGCTCTCCCAAAGGGAATATAAGAGCAAGTGCAATCAGAAGTGAGCCGGGCACCAGGGTCGCCTCACCTCCCTGGAGGCTGAGCTGCACATGCAGAGGCTGGCCTTCACATGGCAGCGGCCGCCCCAAAGCATCTGGTGCTCAGGTGACAAAGTCTGCTTCATACAAGGGTGATCGTGCCACCTGTACGTTGTGTGTCTAGGCTTCTGCGGCGCTTGATCTGACCTTGGTGCTTTTGTCCTTGAGGAGCGTGCAGCTGTGCCAGACCAGAGGACCTGCTGGATGTGTATTATGAGGCGTTGCTGCTGACGCTGATGGCTTTGCACAAAGAGCCCAGTTTCAAGCTGCTTTCCATCATTTCATGGGGCTGGGGCTGCATGCATGCAGCGGGCACACCTTACTTCCTTGTGCATGATCTCGCAGAGCACAGCTAGCAATTCACGCTTGCCTAGGACTGGTAACAGCAGGGTCCGCCTCCCAAGCAGTGCCCTTTCTTATGTGACATGTAGACCGGGGTGACGCTCTGCCTGCAGCTATGCAAAAGGCCAAGATCTAGACGACGCGGTGCAGACGCTGGTGGGAGAAGCGCCTTTCCCTGGCGTTCCAGCTGACCAGGGTTGCCATGACTTGGCTAGGCTGGTGATGCAGCAGCTCCTTCAGGTGAGGGAGTGAGTTGAGCACAGCTGCCCCCGCATGCTGTGGGGCTTTGCCACCGCAGGAACAAGAAAGATGCATGGCATCTTTTGCTGCTCCCATGAGATCACACTGGCCTGCCCTGGCGCTCATGGTGGCTTGGCTGCTCTGACAAAATTCCAGCGCTGGGCACAACAGTGCCCGATTTTGTGCCCATGTGGCTGGGTGGGCTGCCCGATTTCTGATGAGTCTTACTGCTTGGTACAGCACTGGCTGTCTGGCGCCCTCTGCCAGCCTCAGCCTTGCACAGCATCCTGCCCTCTCAAGGCATGTGCTCAGGTGCAATCTCTGTGAAACCCAGGTGGCTGCCATGGCAATGGCAACAGCCACCTCTGTGCTGTTGCAGGCCCTGCACGATGTGCACAGCTTAGGCTACAGCAGCCTGGACCCTGACGCAAGCAATGTCAAAATGTCGGTGGACAAAGATCTGTGCCTACAGCTGCAGCTGCATGGCCGCTTTGTATCAACAGGTACTGGCCGATAGGGCGAGTCTTGCGTCTGCTGCCTGCTCTGCTCTGCATGCAGCCTACAAGTTTTGCCTGTGATGCTGTGCATGCTGGTTCAACGTCTGAAGTGCGGCTTTTCTGTGTGCAGACTGCGTACGGACACAGTTCACCGCATTTGGGGTATTTGCCAGCCCTGAGCTGGCAGCATCCTTGAAAGATCCCTGGAAGTGGAGGGAGGCGAGCGTTGCTAGGAAAAAAGCTATGCAAGCAGATTTACCTGACTTCAGCCCATCAGCATCCAATATGTGAGTGCAGTCACTCATGCGTGCTGCTTGCTGCCTGCCGTTGGCACCTGGACCTCCAGTGTGATCTGGCGGTCCATGCAGGTGGTTTGCAGGTGCCACCATGCTCTACCTGCTCACTGGAAGCCTGCCCTGGGCTGTGACGGCAAACTATGACCTGTGGGAGCTGGCCCACGGCCGCCAGCCTGTTGAGATGTGGTCAGTCACATCCTCTGGGGTGAGCGCTTAGGACCTCTCTTGCCTTGGGTACCCCCAGTCAACATGCACGCTTCAGGCTGCATCCAGTGAGTCTGTCTTGAATGACCTGCTGCACTCTGTGCCTGTTGCTCAGGGTGGCAAACATAAGCTTTGTCTCACCTGATGGTAGGCCTGAAGCCAGATGGGCGGAACAAAATGCAGCCCTGCAGGTGCGACCGAAGGCACCCCACGAGCTTGATCTAGAGATGCTGAGCCTCCCTGTGCACAGTCATGGCCTAAGTTACTGCCAGCATCCAAGCTAGCTGGCTACAGCCCAGGTGGACTTCCAGAACTTTGCGATTCGTTCCAAGCATATATCAGCCTGGGTGAGGCATGCTGGCACTTGGCCTGTGAAGCGCTGGCGCTCTGCGTTCACAGCATGCTGCCTCTCATCTGCTCGGCGACATCCCATGCTTGGCCTCTGCAGGCACAGGATATAGAGCACTGTATCACGCCCATAGAAATGCAGTATCCAGCTGCGGCAGATCTCCTCAGACAGCTTTTGTACCTCGATCCTTTGCAACGCCCGTGTGCTGCACAGGCACTGCAACATGCCTGGTTCCACCAGACATAGTGGCAGCTGTCATGCTGCAATGGAGTGACTAGGTGGCACAGAAATATGGAGGCTGCTATTGTCTAATCTGCTGACTGAAATGTGACCCACCAGCAGTGTACTGTCCTGTACTGTCCTGACCGCCATGTACTGAATGCCTGCCTCAAGCATGCACTGTGACATTGTGGTCTTCCCAACAGCTTGACGCTGGTCTGATGCACGGATTGTGACCCACCACAACCTTTGTGCCCCTGTGGGGTCCTGTGCTCCGATATATGAATGCCTGCCTTCACATGCGACACAACCGTGCACAACATCATATTATCACCAACAAGTTGATCAACTCAAGTGGCATGGATGCAACCTGTGGACGTTGCACAGGTGCCATCAGGCAGCACACAGGCGCACTTGTCCTAATGCCAAGTTGCCTCTGGCGTTCAATTAGCTGAAGGCCAGGACTCCACAGGGCAATTACAGTGCTGGTGGGTCACATTCTAGTCAGCTGATGGCACTGCAACAGCTACCATGGTGTGCTACCAGGTCACTATGTTGCAGCATGACAGCTGACGCTAAGCATGGTGGATCAATGCATGCTGCAGTGCCTGCGCAGCACCTGGGCGGGCTAAGGGATCGAGTACAGAAGCTGCCTGAAAAGATCTGCTGCAACTGGGTACCGCTTTTCTATAGGCCTGATGCAGTGCCCCATATCCTGTGCCTGCGCAACCCAAACATGACATGTTGCCCATGGGCCAGCACGTCAGAGTCAGCATGCCTGTCAAACCTGCGGTGAACACAGAATGCCAGCGCTTCACAGGCCAAGTGCCGGCATGCCTCACCCAGGCTTTGCTTCAAAAGCACTGCGTGGTAATGCGTTTCGACTGCAGCCAGCTGGCGATGCAGGCCATAGTCAATGCCAGTGCTGCGCTCCGGCAGGCTCAGTGATCCCAGATCAAGTTTGTGGGGCGCCTTCCTTCGCACCTGCAGGGCGCCTCTCTGTCAGTAAGACACCTTAAGGAAGCTTCAGCCTATGCAGGTAGCAGGCCCACCATCAGAGGAGGCAGAGCATGCAGCTTGCCACCCCTTGCCAATAGGCACAGCATGCAGCCAGTAATTGTGGGCAGATGATGGAGCGAAACCTCAAGCGTGCACGCATATGGCTATGCACCCCTAGCAAAGTCACGCTTACCCCATAGGATGTGACTGACCACATCTCAAGTTCCTGGCGGCCTTGGGCCAGATTCCACAAGTCATAATTTGCTGTCACAGCCCAGGGCAGGCTTCCTGTGAGCATGTAGAGCAAGGTGGCACCTGCAAACCACCTGCATGGACCAGCAGATCTCACTGAGGGTGCAGGTGCCAGTAACGGGCAGAAGGCAGCAAGCGTCAGTGACTGCTCTCACAGATTTGATGCTGATGGCCTGGTGTCAGGCAATTGTGCTGGCGACTTGTGTTTGCTAGCAATAAATGCCCTAATCCAATTGTAAATGTCTGCTAAAGAGGCTGCCAGCTCAGGGCCGGCAAAGACCCCATAGCCGGTGAACACTTCCGGGTAGGCCTCTGCACTCAGAGCGGGCCACACTTCAGACCTGTCTGTGGCTTGCAAAACGCTAAGGAGACCAGCTGATTCTGAGCCGCTTGCAGCATGCACACCAGAGCAGCAGCAACAGTTGATTGGCCAGGGGTCAAGACCTGATGGTTTGAATGAGCTATGCAGCTGCAGCTGCAGCTGCAGGCGCAGATCTCCATCCACAGACACTCTGACATCGTTTGCGCCAAGGTCCAGGATGTCGTAGCCCAAGCTGTGCAGATCGCGCATGGCCTGCGAGAGCATAAACATGGCTGTGTGAGTTCTGGGTTTGCCATGACAGCCGCCTGGGGCTCACGGACACCGCACCTGAGCCCGTGCTGTGAAAGGATAGAGGCCCCCAGCCTGAGTCGGCAGGTTGCCAGACAGACAGTGCTGTACCAGTCAGTGTGACGCACTAGAGCTGCCAAGCTCCAAGCACAAGTGTAAGCAACGCTGTACCGAGTGCTGGGACCTATGAGAGCAGGGGTCTGGGTACCTCGTGGGCGCAGCAGGAGATGCCAGGCAGTCTTACTGTCCCAGTGGTGGCAAGAATCCCACATGCAGTTCTTTACACACTGCTCTCTTACCTGAAGCAGCTGCTGCATCACCAGCCTGGCAAAGTCATGGCGACCCTGGCCCGCTAGAATGCCGGGGAAGGGCGCGGCCTCCACCAGCGTCTGGACCACATGGTCCAGTCTCTGGCTCTTGACATAGCTGCAGGCAGAGCAGCACCACTGTCTTCATGTAGAAAGGACGCTGCTTGCGAGCAGACCCTGCTGATGTCCTAGGTCAATAATAAATCAAGTCCCTGGCTGCAGTCTGCACAACTTTGCCACAGGCAAGCAGGGTGTGCCAAGTTGCAAGTATGCAGCTCCAGCGCCATGCAGAGACAGACACCAGCTTGCACGACGTGCAAAGATGCCAACTGCAGGAGACGCAGCAGGCCTCGTTATATACCCTCGATTCAGGTCAAGCGTCTGCACTGGCACAAAACGACATGCCCAGGTGGCACTCTCACTCTCGAAGACAGCAGACTTGCTGCCTGAGCACCTGATGCTTTGGAGCGGCAGCTGCCAGTTGTATCCCAGCCTCTGCATGTGCAGGTCAGCCTCCATGGGGCTGAGGTTGCACTGATACTCAGGGAATGTCCAGATGCACTGCTTCTTATTCTCCAAGTAGGAGAGCACGGTGAGCTCCATGGGGTACACAGATGGGGCCCCATCAGCATGCCTGGCTCTGCAGGCAGTGTACAGCAGAAGCGTGGGCACATGCACCATGACCAGCAGGGTTGCAGGGGCCAGACTGAGAGGCTCGCGGAGGGCTGAGCTGCCTGCTGCTGTCGCAACATCCTTCTGCACAAGGCTGCGCTGCTGCAGGCAATGAAGGCACTTGGCCTGTACGGCTGAGCCTCTGCTGCCATCTGGCAAGAGCCAGCATTACTGAGCTGGCGCCCTGCTGCAATCAAGCTGCAGCAAAAGGGGTCGCCACTCTGCTGCAGCAACAAGGGCCAGGACTGCCTAGCCAGCTCTGTTACACGATTGCTGCAGCAAGGGTAGCCAGCCTCGTTGAGCTGGCGCCCTGCTGCAGCATTGCTGCAGCAACAGGAGCCAGGACTGCCTACGTGGTGCACTGCTGTGCTAGAGCTGCAACAAGGGCGGCCAGGTGATATCCCTGAGTGCAGCGCTATATGCATGCACAGCTAAGGCCTGCCAGCTGCCAGAGGTCTCAAGCATCGGCACACAGCCCAGAGCAACGCACCCACAGCTTTGCCTGCTGACTGTCAAGATGCAGCAGCAAGGCGAGGCGCATAGCAGTGCACTGAGGTGTGTGTGCCCCGCAACTTTGCAGCTGAAGGCAGGCCTGGGCAGCAGCAACACAATGGTGCATTCACAGCTTGTCATGCACTTACAGGTAGGCCTTCTTGAAGAAGTAGGGCACAGGTGGCCTGCCATCACAAAAGATGGCTGGCAAGCCCTCGTCCATGTCCACATAGTAGTAGGCTGTTGTCCCTCCATCCAGCGACAAGTAGTGCTCCGGAGGGCTACCATCTATAGGTGGCTTGGCACACACTGCAGATTGCTCACGCAGCGCCTTCAAGAGACTGAGCACCTCTGGTGTGTAGCCTGCACAGCAGAAGGCTTTGCATAGTAGGGCACCTGGCACTGGGCACGGCAGGTGCATGGCACAGTCTGCCAGGGGGTGACTTTGCATGGGAGCGGTCCGTGCACTGCACTTAGGCATGCTGCCTGCAAGAGCGGTGCCTGCCGCTTGGCAGCATGACCGCCTGACCATCGCAACATGGGCAGGGTGGGGCGACAGCAGCAATCCAACTGCAGTACTTCAAACAGGGCAAATCTGCATGGGACGGCCACATGCGCTGCAAACACGCCTGGAGCACACATGTGCGGGGACCATGAGGCCAGGAGCATGAGAGGGGAGGTCTTGGTAAGCACGATCTGCATCAAGGTTTGCTGCATCCTGCAAGCAAGCAGCAATGGATGGGCTAGAGGGAGAGGTCCTAGCTGCTCAGAATGCAGCAGTACTTACCTGGCAGCCGTGACGAGCCGCTTCCAGCTCCGGCCTCCCTCCTGGTAGGACCCACTGTTCTGGCAGCGGCCTGCAGCAGCATAAGCCGCTTGCGCTAGAAGGGGGCCAAGACCTGTGCCAGCACTTTCATTCAAGCGCATGCGTCCAACACACTGACCCAAAGTATCAGCACAGATGTAGCCTGGCAGCATGGCGCAGCACTGAGGCGGGAGGTGGGTCCCATACCTGCTCAGCAGCCTTGTCGTCAGCTGTTCGCAGGTGCTGCCTCTCCTTAGGCCTGGTTTGCGCTGCAGGCTGCCGGGTGGACCACAGAATGCCGTCAGCTTTGAGGTCACCCCCGGCTTCTGAGGACTCATCGTCAAGAGTGATGGGGAAGCTAATGAGCTCCGGCAACAGGTCAAGCTCCTACTTTGAAGGCGCTGTCGACAAATCGCACAGGGAGGAGCATGGGCTGGGGCAGCCCCTGCCATTGCTGGGCAGCGTCAGCGCCAAGATTGAGGAAGAGGGGGTGCTGCCCTTGACCTGCAGATAGGTAGCATGTGTGTGCAAGTCCACAAACGCTTGAATCATCATTGTTATTTTGGCTAAGCGCTGATGGGCTGAACTGTGTGTTATGCTGAGGGCTGGAAGTCAGGCAGAGCACAGAGCCAGAGGCAAGTCGGCAGCATGGCAAGTGCATCTGTATGCTGCCAGATGGCACTGTGCAATGTCCAGAGGATGGCTCCAAGACAGGTCCAGCAGGCTGTTGGGTGGACTGGTCCACCACAGCAGGCAGGCAGCTGCGCTAGGTGGGAAGGGCCGTTACCACAAGGCTGGCAGTGCAGGTGCAGGGCAGGCAGCATGGTGCAAGGCTGGCACGCTGGCCTCTGCTCTGAGCACGAGCGGGGCCTGGGGGAGTGTGGGCCACAGACCTGTGCTGCCGCCGCGTGTGCCGCACGATCCACCTCCTCAAAATCAGATTGGCACAGGAAATCCTGGGCTGGCAGTCGCCCTGGCAGCGCACCTTCCTGCCATTGCTGGTGGGGGGCATTTCCATGGCCCTGCAGCATAGGCAGAACCAGATTTCGAAATGCCTGTGTCGCAGGGACTTGCTCTGTGACCAGGGAGTTGAACAGCATGTAGACTGCAATGTAGACTGCACCTGTCCTGCTGCACAGTTGATTGCTTTGGCATGGGCATGACCCAAGGCCTGCCTGCGCGGGCACAGGTCTGTCAGCCGATTCAGCTGAGGGTGCCTGGCTGAGCTATGAGCATGGTTGAATGGCTTTCGCTGATGGTGGCAGCAGCTTGGTGCACTGAGTGCCAGACGGCTGAAGCTGCTCATCTGGGCATTCGAAAGCTGTCGAAGCTCGCAGGATCTTCCGCAAGAGGTAACCTGAGTGTGCACATTTATAGTCCAGCCATTACATTGCCAGGCGCAGCATGAGGGCCCCGATGGCTTTCAATGGAGGCATGTACCTGCTGGTATTGGCCCTGCTGCTGCCTAGTCGAGCCAATGCACAGGATACCAACCTCACCGTGTCAAATCAAGTGTGCAAGAAGGGAGATTGGCAGGTGAGCGGCTGTTTCTGCTCCTACTACTATCCATTGCAGGGTCCCCGATGTTGGACAGCCAGCAATGTTGCCTGAATGGCTCTATGCAGGCCTCTTCATACTTTGGCGCTTCAGTCAGCAGTGACCAATTCACTGTCAACAGCACCGCAGAAATTAAGTCCTACGCTATGGCTCATGTCCGACAGAAGCTGTACCCCAATGCTGTGCTGCTGGTCATTGCCATTGTCTTACTTGTGTTCTTCATTTTGTGGTGAGTCCCTGCCGTGGGCCACAAGGGATGCATTGCAGCATGGCAGCATTCTTGGCCAGCGCTTGTCAATGACCTGCGGTGGTTGACAGGTGGTTGGGGGGTTAGGTCCACCACGGGTCGATGGCGTCCTGAACATGTGCTGCATGTCAGAATTTCCAGGGAGATGCTGCTGCCGGATCTGGATGAGCATCCAAGAGAAGCCCTGTGCCACTTGAACCTTGCTGCCAAAGCAGTCCGGCTTCGGTGCACACCCACCTCTTCACTGATGCTGTCTGGCACGGCAGAGACCCTGCAGCTTGAAGGCATCTGCTGTGCAGGAAAGCAGAAGGGTCAAGACTGCATTTCTGGGTGCTGCTCAGGCTACACACACAACTGTGCCTCAGCTCAATTGCCAACAGGATCACCCTGGAGTTGCTGCAGCCGTTCCTGATTGCAAGTGGTAGTGTGGTGCTGCAGAAGTCATCACATAGGACTTGCCAAGCTCCAAGCTGCCTCCTGCTGCCTCCCTGCCGCCATTCTCCACAGTTGTCTCAACCCCTGCTGCAGTGTCTTAGCACAGGACGTTTCAGGCACTGATCAGCCTCCTGGTGCCTGCCTGTAGGCGATTCTTCAAGTGCTGCTGTGCTTGCTGCTGCGGGTGGTGCAAGCCCAGCAAGAATCCTGCAATGTTCATCCGCGGGCGAGGCATGACTGTCAGCCGCGTTCTGGTCACGCTGATGGCCATCGGAGTGGTGGCGTCATGCATCTATGGGATGACCAAAGTCAGCCCGCACCTGGTGTCCCAGGGGCTCTCTGTGGTGGAGAGTGTCAAGGTGAGAGGCCTGGCATCCTGTGGTAGGCCTGGGTATGGAGGGTGTCAAGGTGAGAGGCCTGGCACCCTGTGGTCGGCCTGGTGCACCTCTTGGCTTGCCTGTTGGGTGCCTGCCCAACCCTTTGTGCTGATGACCCCTGTGCCTTCTGTGGGCGGTGATGCCTAGAGGAGGGAGACTGAGCTGACGATGAGCTGTGCTGGGGTTGCCCCTCTAAGAGCACAAGACATGGGGCTTCATGGTGTGCACTCTGCAATGACGGCAGTGCCGAAGGGCCGTGAGCTGCGCTGTCATCCAGCAGCGGACTTGCAGTGGAGGTTGCCTCTGCCTGGCACTGGGCAGCGGCAGCAAGAGGTCTCGGAGGCCGTGAGCGACGCTGTCATCAAGCAGCGCGCTGTGCCAGCCGTGCTCTTCCAAGCCTGCAGGCTGCCAAGCACGAGACCACTCTGCTCCTCTGGTGTGCTGAGCTGGAGGTACTCATGGCAGGCCCCACGGCCTCCTGCCCATGATTACAAGTTGATGATAACCCATGCAATTGTTGGCTGCTCCACCTGTTCTGATTTGTTGTCAAGTCATGGCAGCACTGCCCTGTCCTACCACAGCTGCAGCTCAGCAGGACAACTATCTGCCTGCTGCTGCTGCTCCCGCAGAGCTTGCAAGTGCTGCCTCCTACTGACATGTGCTATCCCCTGCTGGGCCCTGCAGAACCAGGTGCAGCAGGTGCTGAATGTGGCCTACGCCATGGTGGGACTGGCAAATGGCGGTCTGGGACTGCTGGGAGACCTCCAGACCATCGTCAATGTGGACATCAACTTCCCACTCTTCTTGGGCTATTTTGGGGTGCGTGTAGCCAGCAAAGGTTTTCATGCCAGCACTGCTTGTGTGCAGCTGGGACAGCCACCCTCCATGACTGATTTTTGGCCTGCTCCTGACACAGCAGCAGCTCAAGTTGGTTACCTCATCAAGGGTGTCATCACTGCACAGCCTAGACATTGTCAGGGCCAGGACAGGTGGCATGTGCCACCACACCGCATGACATCACAATGCGCAACGGCAAAGCTTGCAGTGGTGCCCATGTCAGAAACAATGCTACCTCATGGGACGCATCCGCCCTGGGCACCAGCAGAGCCACACCACAGAATGCTGGCGGGAGCTACCATGCTCACTTGCCGTGTGAGCTGGCGGCATGCTGCGCTGCAACAGAGACCCATGCTGATGCCCAGCTCTCCTCTACCTGCAGCAAGTCATACCCTGGCTGTCACGACTCATTGACCCAGCCCAGATCCAGACCATGATCGACACTTTGGACAGCACCATCCAGGGTTCGCTCACCCCAATCAATGCCAATCTGACTAGAGACCTGAATCAGACGGTGCGGCCCTGTCCAGCTTGCCATGTGACCTGCACATCAGTTGTGCTCCTACTTTGTCATCCATGCTGGTTGCGCTGCGCTCCTGTGCGAGCTGTTTTCTGCTTGACTGGTCTGATGGGTGGTGCATTTGCATGATGCCCTTGCCCTGACTGGCTTGTGATGCCAAACATGTGTGCAGGTTGCTAGCCTGCCCAGCCTCAACTCGTCCCAGTACCAGATTGCGGGCACAGGCAACTACCTGTTCAGCACCACCAGCCCAATCGGCTACAAGCAGCAGGTAGGCTTTTGAGTGCTTGTGCATCCTTGACGTCCTGGCGCTCAGTCTTGCAGCCTGCTGTCCAAACCTTGCAGAGCCTGCTGTGCCGCTGGAGTCTTGCCAGCTGCCTAACCTGGTACAAATGTCTGACATCAAGGCAGCTGTTGTTTGCAGGTCACCAACTATCAGACAGAGGTCAGTGCCATGATGAATCAGACCAGCTCAGACTGCAATGATGACTCTGGCTCCTGCTCAACATTGTACAACGACCTACAGCTGCTAACCGACTACTCTGTGACTAATCTGACTGGCAAGCTGGCCTACCTGGCTGCCACAAACCAGTCCATCAATGTTCTGACAGCCTTTAAAAGCAATGGCACTGTCTCCAACGCCATTGCTGAGTTGCAAAGGTCAGTGTGCAGGCATGGAGCTCCTGTGACAGCACCCCAGCCAAATGTGCTGCCTGCGTCCTATGCTGGAGGGTATAGTCTGCAGCTTCCATGATCAGGATGAGTCTCGAGTTGGTGCCATGCACAACTTTATTGGCAAAGGTCTTGTGGCTATGACAGAAGATTGTGGCTATGAAACAAGATGCGCTAGCATACGCTGAGTACATCACTGCCTCTCTGTGCAGTCTTCAATCTGTGGCAGGCAACCTGACGGCCAACACCCTGCCCAACCTATCAGCCACGCTGCGCAACATGTCCAGTGATTACATTAGCGTACGCCCCGCCCTCTTAGGAATTCTGGCCCAGATGCAGCACATCAATGACACAGTCATCTTGCTGCCCGCAGCCATGCAGGTGGGCTGCGAAGCTGGCTGAACTGTTTCCCGTGTGCATAGGGGGTGGTAGTGTACAGGCATTGCTCATCTATGCTGCTGCGACAGTGGCAGTGCCACTTGGCTGCTGATGTGTGAAGGCGGCACACTTTGCATGCACAGCCTCTCCTTCACATGGGAGGGCAGGGGTGCTCGTTCCGGCAGCATCTGCGGCTAGCACTCACCCCAAGCGCATCCCACCATGCTGCACTCAGATACCTGCTGCATCAAATTGTTGCATGAGCCTGCTGCTTGAGCATGCCACAGGGGCCGCGCCTATTGCAGAGAGCCGATGTTGTACAATTGCAAGGAGCGCACAAATGGACCTCTCAGCCTCTGACTGCAGACCTCCTATAACGAGCTGGCAGATGCCCAGCAGTCCTTAGATGCCTTTTACCTAGGCTCAGCTGTCAGCCCCATGGCTCTGGCCAACCAGACTGACCGCCTGGCTGACAGCCTCACGCTGCCCAACTCTACGAACATGACGCTGGCTGCGTTACAAGGGGTGCAGGTGGGGCGCTGTACACGGTTTTTGTTTTACTCTGCCTGATAAGCATTGACCAGCAGCTTGACCAGGATTCAGGATTTTCTGGCAGTTAGAGCTTGGCACCAAACCGAGGAACGTGATTGTATGCTCTAGTGTCAACTCAGTGCCATTGTGTCACTGAAATGTTCTCAGAGCACAGCAGAGACATGCAGCCAGGTCCCAAAGCTGCGTTTAGCCTGTTTTCACAACACAGGAACCATGTCTGTGCCTGCACTAACAGTGCAAACATAGTAAGCACAGGGACTGTTTGCTGGCAGGTTTCATGAAGGCCCCAGCCTGTCTGCTGACCGCAGGCCTCTCTCAACAACATGACCGGCCTCGGCGCAATGTCCACCTACATCACTCGGCTGTACACAGCCACCTCCAATGCAAACAGTAAGCAGCTGGTCCCTGCATCTCTGCCTGAGAGGTGCAAGTTCACCGGATCAGCCCAATCCATCCTCATGTCCCCTTCCTGTGTACTGGCAAGGGCTATCACTGCCTATGGCGCGACAGCCTGAACAACACCACCTCCCTATGGCTGCTCTCCTTAGGTGGCAACCTGAGGGTGACCAGAGGCCTCGCTTTGGATAAGTTGGGGTTCCTCTTGCGAAGTGCATGACATGGGCCAGCAGTCCAGGTCAACATGCCCTTGTCAGCCTTCTGTGCTGCTTGCTTGCCCATGCCGCCGTGTCACTCAGCTGGATGCGAAGCTGCAGCTGACTGTTGTTTTGTTTTGGCATTGACATCATACAGTCTGTTCCCATAGGCGCAGTAGGTCAGGCCTGGTCAGCCTATCAGACCTACAGCAACTCCAGCAACACCAAAACCTCCGGCACCTACACAGCCATGAGGAATGCGCAAAACGCAACCTCCTCGCAGCTGACCTCTGCTGGCGTGGTTGTGCTGCTGGGTGACGGCGGCAGCCAGGCTGCCATGCAGCTGCTGAGCCAGCAGGCTGCCAGCCTGGCAAGCGCAACCTCCGCCCTGTACTCCAACAGCTCTAGCCCCCAGGTGAGTCAGTGATCACTAACACCAAGGAAGGCAGGCATACCCTGCGCCTGAGCATGTGTACATGCATCATGTTGCGTGCATCCATCATGCAGCCTAGAGTTGCCGACTCAATCGTCTCGTCAAGGGTGACATCGCCTCTGCTTAGCAATCCGCTGGAAGGGACTGCTGCTTGTGGTGCCTGATACTCATCAGCAGGGTGCTCATGATAATTTTCTTTCAAGGTCTGAGTTGCATGAGCAGGAGCAAGTGTCCTGCAGCTGTTAGTCAGGTCTCACCTGCAGTCTGTGCCTGCTGCAGAGCCAGCTGCTTCAGGTCGGCAAGATCAATGCTTCCATTGCAAACCTGCCCAACCTGACTTCATATGACGCCAGCCTGAACAAGTCAGCTGCGGCGTTTGCCAACCTGGGCACGAACAGGACAGCAGTGCTGGACTCGGCTTTGAACACTCTGACCAACCTCGTCACCAACATCAATAATGTGAGTCACTGCAGCTCTGAGCAGATGTAGTGCAGGCCTGCATTGAAGCTGTTTGGTGGCAATAGGTGACCCAATGCTGTGCTCAGCAGTCCTCAGGGTCATGTATGGCAGGCGCACCTGGTGCTTGTCGATGTTGCACGACTCAGTATAGCAATGCTGAGGCATGCCATGACTTGGGAGGGCACAGTGTACTGTAGGGCTCCCTGCTGTGTCTTCTGGCAGCTGCGCTGCTGTCCTTGCCCCACCCGCAGCCTTGGTCCCGCTCTCTCAGCGGGCAGTGCAGTGTCCATTGGACAGGCGTCCCCTGACTGCACCAGGGCTCAGCTTGCAATGCCAGTATGGATATTCACACACACACCATTTGCGGAGTCTCGGGGCCCTGTTCCATGCAGACAGTCAACTCAACAGAAGCTAAGATTACAAGCTACATTGGCCAGATCACAGACAAGGTGAACCAGGTTGACGACGACACGGTGGGGCGCATCAACAGCACCGAGGCCAAGTGGATGCCCGACGTCAACAAGTATGACAACTAGTGAGTTCCTGTGCAGCTCTGGGTGAGCGTGTGTGCTTCCAGCAGTAGGTTGGCACATGGCAGAGCTCTGCACATGCTTGTGATACTGGCAGATGTTTTTATGCTGCCACAATTCTGTTCTGTTCTCTGTTTATGCACGTCGATGTGTTTCCCTGCCAATGCCAGGCAAATGTAATGTTTTGCAACTACAAATCAAGTGGCTTTCCATTGAAACTGAATGCACTGCCGATCATCGGCCGAACGGCTTACTCCTGGCTCTGGCCATCTGCAGCAACCACTATTGCCAGCAGCCAACCCATGCTTAAATGCTCTGCAGCCGACAGATCGCCTCCCAGTGCTACCTGGCTCTGGCCATCTTCCTGTCGCTCATGTGCGTCCTGTTGGTGTGGATTCACTTCCAGTGGGGCGCCAGCTTCTTCACCTTCCTGCTCTGCCTAGTCACTGTGCTCTACTGCATCGTTGGCACCATCTTTCTGGTGATCGCCGTGGTGGGCAATGATGGGTAAGCGTGGCTCAGGGTTGAGGTTGAGGGGAATGGCATGGTATCTGTCATGTGGCTGGGCTGTGTGCCCTTGAAGTGATTGGTTGTGCTGGTGGGGTTCAACATGACTTGCTGTGGTGCCTGTGCTGGGCAGATAAAGGGGACTGCTGGTGCTCAGAGTGCTGCCGAGGGCTGGACATGGGCATGTTGCTCTGCTGTGCGTGCAGCCATCCTGCTGCATCACCAGCGTCGGCTTGCTGGTGGTGGGTGTGGCGGGCATGTATAGTGGGTGCATGGCAGTGGTCTGCCTGCCTAGGGCTTGTAGGGGCTTCCTCCCTGTGAGCCAGTGCTGTGCATAGCTCGCGCCCAGATGGTGAGGGCTTGTGGGGCCTGTCTCCCTGTGAGCTGGCGCTGTGCACTGCTCCCATCCAGATGTCTGATGAGAGCTCTGCTGCTGGGACAGGGAGCCTGCTGTGCAATGAGTGAAGGCTGCAGGCCCGGCATGGCCGCACCAGCAGAAGGTAGGAGGCTCATAGTGTGGGCAGCTGGCAGGGCGAGTCAACACAGAGAGCTTGCTGTGCAATGAGTGATCTTGCCAGGCCTGGCAACGCTGCACCTGCAGGAGGCCCCAAGCTCTGCTGGCCTCCCGTCTCTGAACAATCGCCATGATCTGGGATGGCAAGCTGCGCCACTGCCTGCTCAGCGATGCAATGACCGGGCTTTGCGGCCTGCTGCAGCCCTCCTCTAAACTTTGGACAGCATGGCCTGGTTGCAACTCCTCTGCCTGAGGCCGTGCTGCTTTGCTGTTGCGACCTCTGCTCAGGGAACAGTGAACACCCTGACGCTTTGGGCTGAGCAGTCTCAAGGATGGATGCTTTGGGCTGAGCAGAACAAGCAACGTCCTGACGCTGTAGGCCGCCTGCAGGTGCAGCCACTGTCAGGCACACAGCCTTCACTCATTGCACAGCCAGCTCCCCAACCCAACCCGCCCCACCAGCTGCTCCCACTCTGGGCATCCTTCCTGCAACCTTTAGGTGGAACCATGTTGGGGCTGCTATGCTCACCCCTCTGCACAGCAAGCTCCTCTTTCTTGACGTTCCCGACCATCATGCTGGGATCTCCCTGGCTCACCCTTAAGCTTCCTGCATGCTGCTGGTGCAGCCATGTTGGGGCTGCTAGCATTACTGCTCTGCGCAGTAAACCCCTCTTCCTCAACCTCCACCCCTGCCTGTCAGAGGGTCCCCTGCCAACATGTGAGCGCCCTGCGTGCTGCAGGTGCAGCAATGCTGAGACCACGCTGGTGCAGCAGGTGGGCAGCAGGAACGATAAAGCAGGGCTGCTGCTGGACTACTACTTGTTCAACCAGGGAGGGACGCTGAGCCAGGTGGCCGACCAGGCCACGGGAGTCAACTTTGACAGCATGGAGGCCCAGCTCAACTCCACGGCTACTGACGCTGTCTCGGTGCGCTGCCTGCCTTGAGGACTCTGTTCAGAGCTGCAGACCAGGGCGCAGGAAGGGGGCATGGAGGAGGTTCTTCAGATCCCAGTGACATGGCAGGCTTACTGCATCACTGTGCCTTGCAGCTGTTTTCTTGTGTACCTAGAGGTGTGCCTCCCAGCGCTCTCTCCCTCTGGGAAGGCGCAAGCCGGCTTCAGAGAGGGCCCAGGGTGCTGAGGTCCAGCTAACCCGCCTTTGCGAGCTTGCTCAATGTGTTGTACTGCGTTGACGACCCTCTCTGGCCCCTGTTGCAGGGCGTCACAGGGCAGTACACCCTGCGCTACAAGCTGCAGGAGATCGTTGATGGCATCCTGGGCCTGGCCGGCAACGTGACCTCAGAGATAAACACTGCCATGGACTTGGTTGACTATGCAGCCATCCACCCCCTCTACCTGCAAGTCAAGTCCTTCATCTGCTGCGCCGCCGTCAGCAACATGTTTGGCGACTTGTGGCTGAGCATGTTTGTCGCGGGCGTGATGTCCCTCGTGCTCATCATGAGCATGTTTGCCTACATCAAGCGGCTTGACGAGCTGCCTGCCCGGAGGTAAGCTGCAGTGCTGGGAGGGGTTGAGTGCACAACGAGGTATGTCCACCCCGTGCAGTCTAACAGAATGAGTTCCCTTGTGGGGGTGGAGTTCTCTTGTGGGAGCGGAGATGTTTGCATCTGACTTGCTGCGGTCACAAACCCTGTCGCCGTTCCTGGCAGCCACTTCAGGAACAGCCTCCCAGGCGGCTTCAGTAGCTGCCGACCCTTGTTGCCAACAAAAAGGAGGGCTGGTTGGGCAGTAGTCAAGCACACTCTTGCAGCTGAACACTGTGCACTGCATGAGAGGTGTGCCAGCATGCATTTCCTGCCATCCAGCAGGCTGGCTGTTGTGAGGGGCATGTACTATGTTTTACATCCGAAGGGGATTTGTTGTGAGTGATGTGACGTGTGGGCTGTCCTGTGTAAGCTGCCTCAAGGGCTTCCTGTGAGCAGTGCATGCATTTGAACCGCCCTGCACCAGCCAGCCCTGCAGCGTGCTGGCTAGATTCTTGCCACGCTGTCTGCTGGTTGCCACGCTGCTTGCAAGTGCCCTGATATGAGTGCCACTGGGGTCCAGATGGTGCAGCAGCTGCAGCGTCCAGCAGCTGCAGCATTCAAGCAGTCCTGCCTGTGACAGGCTCAGGCAGCTATCAAGCAGCCTCAGCTTGCCAGCAACTGCAGTGGACATGAGCAGCAGCCTCAATGCAGCGTCAGCTCTGGTGCAACGTTTCATGGACGCCAGCCAGCAAGCACAGTACTCCCCGCCTGGTTCTGCAGCACAATCACATCAGACCTCCCTTGCCTGGCTGTCGGTCCAAGTATCAGGATCCCATTGGGCCTGGCGTGTGAGTGCTGCGGCTGTGCTGGGCGCCCTGCCAGGCACCAGCACAGCTGCACGCCTGCCAGCTGAACCAACAGCTTGTAGACCTCAGTTGCCTCACCTGACATGAGAAGGAAAAGCAAAGGCGCGTCCTACAGACAGCACAGTGCATGCAACAGCACTCAATGGCTGTACTCAGGTGTGGCCTGCCATCGTGTGCAGGTGTTGTGGCTGTGCTCTCCGCTCAGCCAAGGAGTTTGACAAGCATGCTCAGCTGGATCCCAAGCTGGCAGCCATCAAGAGCAGGGGCGCCTACAAGCCAGCCGTCAGCGGGGCCAGCATGCCAGGGTGGGTCGCAAGGGCACACTGAGCACATCCTCTGCAACCCCTGGCACCATTCTTTTCGTTGCTTGCACCTGTACCCAACGCCTCAGCTGTGGGCTGGACAGTCTCCGGCTTTCATCAAGCTGCACCATGCTGTGCAGCGGCAAGTCCACACAGTAGCGGTGTGGTTTCTAGAGGAAAGGAGGTTGTGCAACAGAGGCACTGACTGCAGGCCATGCCAATCTGCTGCAGGACGCCAGGATACGGGACGCCAGGCGGCAGCGTCTCAGCCGCCAGCAGTCCCTGGACACTGCAGCCCACCGGGAGCGCCTTTGATGACCGCGAGAACCTGCTCAAGGCTTCAGAGCAGTCCTCAGGGTCCAAGCCTGCAGGTGCCATGCACTTTTGTTGATGTGCTTGTTTGTTGGGCAACCTGACATGAGCTGAATGGAGCTTGTCAAGAGGGCATCATGTGCATGTGGCACCTCAAAGAGTTGTGTGTCTCATGCAAAAGTGCGGAGGAGACCCTGTCATTGCCCAGGGCTGAAGGCGCAGTGCTTCTGAGTGGCCTGGCCTGACTGGGATTGAAGGCGAATTAATAGAGAATTTGCCGCTGCCTGTTGATTTGTGATTGCGCAGCTCTGCTGATCATTGACGCTGGCAGGGCTCCATGCTGTGCAGGGGCGCTGACACCAGCAGACAGCACCACATTGGAGTCCCTGCAAATCGAGGTTGGGCATCCCAGCGCATCTGAGGGCTCTGCCACAGGCAGCCTCCTGTCACCAGGGGCCAAGAGGCGGAAGGTGGGCTTCAGTGTTGCATCTGTAGCTTGAACACATATCGTCAAGGTTCCCATTAGTTACGCTGGCCCCCTGCTGCAGTCTGAGCGCCTGAAGCCAGTCACAAAGAGCGACCAAAGGAAGGAGGTTCTCAAGAAGGCTCTGCGACTGCAAGGGGCAGAGTGATTGCCAGGTAGTCAATGGGCAGCCTACGGTTCAGAGCACGAGACACTAGGACAGAGACCATTTCATCAGATTTTCATGCAGCAGGCACGCTCACTTTGTCGGAGCTAACTTTCACTGAAATTACAGTCATGAATGCAACACATATACAGGCTCATGGCACTCTGCCTCTCAGCCATGCATTTGTAGCGTTCAGGGTGCACTGACCCCTCTGAGCAGTGACCTTCCTCAGTCAGCGGGTACTGTGGCGCTGCTTTGCAGTGTCTCTTCTATATTGCAATGCTTCTTTGAAAACATTTGGTTTGCAGATGCGAAAGTTCAGCCACTCTCGTGTTGAAGGATGCCTCAGGCTGAGAGCAATCGCCCACAGACAGATGCTGGCTGGCAGCATGGGCCATGGCTGCTCAGGCGGCTGCTCCACCTGGTGCCCAGGCAAGCCTGTCACCCAATAATGACAGGGGTCCATGTCGAGCAGCCTCGTCTGCAGGCCTAGCTGAGCAACCAGCCCCCCTCGGCATCTGATAGCCTCCCTGGCTGATGAAGCGTCAAGGCGAGTGGCCCACCTCCCTTGAGCTGCGCAGTAGCCTCCCGTGTAGCGACGGTCCCCCAGTATGGGGTGACCCAGCAATGCCATGTGCCGCCGCAGCTGGTGGGTCCGCCCTGGAACATGACGGACGTGACTCTGAGTGTGTACATGTTGTAGCACCCTGCTGAAAACATGTTGGGCCACAAGGCATCCTGAGGAGCCTGTGCACGTTCAGGTCCGATGAGCCCACAGCATGCTGCCAAATTGCAGATCCACCCGGGTCCTCAAGTCAACACTGCCAGCTACACGTTGTGTGCAACCTGCACCATGGCCGCTTGCATTCGAGATGACAGGCAGCAATGCCCACATGCACCTGATGGGACCTACAATGAAATCCAAACCTGTCAGGCTGCTCAGCCAGTACCTGAATGCCGGCCCACGATGAAAATCGGGAAGAGCACCTGTGTGTTGCTGTCAGCTCCCCAGCACTGTGTGCTGCATGTAAGTGAGATGCTGGCAGGCACGTGGATCACCCACAACCAGAGAGCACACCACAGCAGCCACGCCGCCCACCTGTGTGGGGGTTGAGGCGCACGAGGGTGGTGGGCAGTGCTGCCCCGCCCTCCCCGGCGACGGCGCCATGCTGGATGACTGCGTACTCTGTCAGGGCTGGCCTGGTGTCCAGTGTGACATCGATGACCCCCTTCCCCTCCAGGTGGCCCATCACGACAGCGCTGTAGGTCTTGCAGACCTGTGGCCACAGAAGGAAGTGCTGAGAGGCGGTGAGCCCAGGCACGCAGCATACAGCAGAGTGCTGCCATGCAGAGCATAGAATTGCCCTGCAGACCTGAAGCAGAGGCCATGTCATGCAATAAAGGTCCTGCACGGCTGAGCCCACAACATGATGTCATGTAAGTTGTTTTCAAGTGAGTCAAGCAGCGGCCAAGGACTCATGCAGCAGTTGCATTTGAGAGGGCCTGGCTTGAGCACCAATCTGCTGCTCCGCCACAGCAATGACGCAATACACGAGACACCTGGATTCACTTTTGACGCCTGACACACTCCTGCCGATGGCCCTGAGTGTCCCTAGCATTCAGGCCCTGAGTGTCCCTAGCATTCAGGCCCTGACTGATGCACCCTCAAGCGTTGCACGGCAGCTGTCAGGCCTTACGTGACGCACTGCCCAGAGGATGTTCCAGCCCAGCCACAGCACCACCCGGCGGTCACATGACCTCACCTGACGCTTCTGGAAGGCTCGCGACATCACCTGCATGGCCAGCCGCGTTTTGGCCACACTGACCAGCCCCCCGGTGTCCACATCCAGTCTGTGCACCTGCAGGGCGGCGGCAGGCACCTCATCACGGCTGGGCAGTGCTCCTCAGGGCTGTGGGCAGTGCTCCTCAGGGCTGTCGCAGCAGCTCTCGAGCCTCCAGAGGTGCAGGCCGGCAGGGCTGGGCAGTGCTGGTCAGGGCTGCTGCAGCCGCTGGGCCCCAGAGATGCACACCCTGCAGGGCAACCTAGCAGCGGCACGTAGGATGCTAGGCAACTTCCTGGCAGCAGAGCCCCGCTTTACTGACTCAACAGGTGGTCTTGCAAGGCATTCTAGTAGCTTGCACCGACAGCGGCGGTCCCGGGGATGTGCAGCAGCAGCATCTTTGCGTGCAAGTTAAGGCTGTGCTCCTGCTAGGTTATGCAGGCAGCCACACTCTGCGCAGCTGCAGACAGAACGCCTCCTTGATGCATCGTCACTAGCAATGCAAGCGCTGTGGAAGTTGCCGCTGGCTGACTCTCTGCTTCTGGCACAAAATTCAGCTGCATGGAAGTGATGGTGTTGCAGGCACTATGGCAATGACATGTGTGCCCCTGAACACTGGGTGCTGCGTGCCTGCGTCTCACAATGTCGAGGGCTGCAAGCCAGCGAAGCATGCTGGTGGCCTTGCGGGTGGTGGGCATTGGAGCCATGCAGCTGCCTGATGAGCCGTGCTAGAAGTTGGAGTCATGCATGCCATGTCTGCTCAAAGCAGTGTTTGCGTGGCGCCCTGCATCTCAAGACTTCAAATGTGCTATCTGCACCCTGTGCATGCCCCCACAGTTGCCATGACTCAGGGCCAGGATGGACAACAAGTCCAACGGAAGGTACTGCATCTGTGTATCTTGCAGACACAATCTTCCCTTCCTTCATACCAGAGAGACACATTCCTTTCCTGAAACTGAAACTCACATGTTGGGGCCTCCACAGGACGCCAATCTCCTGCGTGGGCCGCAGCGCATAAGGCAGGCACTGCTGCAGGTCAGGCTCGCCTCTGATGCCCTGCACACGGTGACCCCTTAAGGGTTTTGCATGGGACTGTGCTCGAGAAGCTCCGACTGTGCTGAGGCCGAGCTCAGCAAGCTGCAGGTGCCTGGTGGCACCAACCTGTCCAGCCTGGACTGGCCCTCTCGCAGCTGCAAACAACTGTCACGGCGTCGTGCATGCACAAAGGGGCGATTAAGGCAGCAGTGTAGATCGTTGGATATTTGGATGGTCAGGCATCATCTGTCTGCCACCCAAAGGCCTTGCCTTGATAACAGGGTGGTGCACTTGCTCACCTGAGTGGGCAGGCCAGGCGGCTTCACGATGCAGGCCATGTGATCGTCTTCGTACACAACCTGCAGTCCCAGGGCAGCTCTTGTGGTCAATTGGTGGCAGCTGTTGCTGAGCGTCTGTGCCAGAGGCTGCAGCCTCTCATCAGGACTGCCCCCAGCGAGGGGTATGTCAGGCAAGCTGTCTCAAGCCACAAGGCTGTGCGTGTCCCTGCTAGCCTCAGACTGTGGAGCTTAGGCCCCATGGAGTCATGTGACATAAGGCCTTGCAAGCCATCAGGTTGGCAGGCAAGCAGCTGGGCTGCCAACATCACAAATTTCCAATTTTTGATTGAAAGATTTTTATGTCCCCTGGTCATGGGCCATGCTGCATCTGCTTGCCCTGATGCAGGAAGAGGTGCAGGTCACGTGCTCTGCGGCCCACCTCCAGCTTTACAGGGGCTGCATGCGCCTGCAGCTGCCGCCCCAGCTGGTGTCCGCCCTGCACTCGCTGCAGCCACTCAACTCGCTCCCCAGGGTGCACCATCCTGCACATGAAGCAATGCAGTCATGATAGCATTGCCGATATCACTAGAGTTCACGAGAGAGTATACAGAGCCAGAGTACTGCATGGGCGCTTGCCACTCCACCCGCTCCCCTGGGTGCACCATCTTGCACGTGAAGGGTGCAATCTGAAACAATAAATCGTGCACAATGCCCAGCAGAGCATGTACATAGGCAGAGTGCTGTACGGGCACGTGCAGCTCGACCTGTCTTTGCTCAGCCGCCTCTCAATTGCTGGGCAGCCACGCCACCCAGTCCCCTGACCGCACTCTCCTGCTTGTGAAGGTTGCTATGCAGTTGATTAATACTGCCAACAATCTTAGAGTCCAGCAGGGAGTACATGTAGAGGTTGCTAGGCCCATCTGACTGCTGCCCACAAGCTCACCTGCCGGTGGTGCACACTTTGCCCTGCACCATGACCTCCTTCCTGCGGCAGGCCTTCTTGGCGGCCGTGATGGAGTCGAAGTGGCGCACCATGTAGGTGAGCAGGACCTCCGGCAGGAGCCGCGGGGGCTCGTCTGGGTGGTGCACAACGCTGGCCACTACTTGGAACCCAGGGCGCATCTGCAGAAGTATCTCATTCATACTTTATGTCCAGACAGACTCCTGAGAACAGCCTGCCAGCTGGAGGAGAGCAGCCGCTCCCTGGAACCCAGGCTGCATCTGCCCATCAAAGGCAAGCCTATGGGCACAGTGGACTTGTGCATGACGCTGGCTGCTGCGGACGCAGCCAAGTGCCACCACGTCATATCAAGCCTTGATCACACAGGGCAGGTATCTGATTCTATCATAGACAGGGCCTGAGGCGCCTGGCAGGGAAGCGTCCGCCAGAGAAGACAGGCAGGACGCGGCAGCGCCGTCACTGGGGCTTCCTGGAGACCCAAGCGTGCTCGATGCCACAAGGGGCATCAAGTTGGGCTTTGGGCAACATGACAGAGCCTGTACAGCGTCAGGCAGTATGAGCCTGGCCTCAGCGCACATACAACAGGGTGGGTGCATGCCCGCTGCTAAGCAGCCTTGTCGCCTGCCCCAAGCTGCGGCTGAGGCTGCAGTTGGTGAGGCCTACATCCTGGGCAAAGGAATGGACTGCTGAGGCAGTGGCTTGTTTGCCCTGGAACTTGCCTGGCTGCCAGGTTGTGGGGTGTCCAGCCTGTCTTCTTGGAGGATGGCCTTCAGACGCTGCTGGGGACCAAGGGGCTCCTCTGCCACTGTGCCGCCGCGCTCCTGCAGAACCGCCGGCAGCAGCGTATTTCCACAAGCATGAGTTCGCCAACAAAGGGGGGGCTTGGCTTTGGCTTTGCGCGCAACGCATCAGGCAGCAGTGTGATGCCACGCACCACTAGGCCACCTTGCAGGGGACCACCTTTAAGGGCATTATGCCCATTCCGGCAGTCCCAGAACAGGGAGCGCCACAGCCAGAGCAACCTCTTACACGCTCTGAGACAAAAGTGCCTCACAGTCTAAAGTGACATGCAGCATGGCTGCTTTGCCATGACGGATTTGCTTGACGACAATGCAGTCAGCAAGATATGGGAGGCAAGCCCCCAGCATTACCAGCATGATGTGTAGAGCAGCTGCCACCACTTGGTGACATGACCATAAATGCCGGGCTCCCACACCATCACAAGAAGGGGCTGATACAGGAGCTGCAGCAAGGCCGCTGCTGTCCATTGGGCATGCTGCAAATGGCTGAGGCAGCTCCCGGACTGCCACTGAGGGTAAGAACAGAGCAAGTTCTCACCCTCACGAGCATGTTGAGCGCCCTACTGGAGACTTCCTCGTCCTGCGCAGTGTTGCGCTCCACAGGCCGGTAAGGGACTCGGCAGGGCCTCCCCCGCTTTGCTCGTAGCGTGTGGGAAGGTGCAGATGGCTTTGCCTGCACTCCCTGCTCTGTTGCTGCGCCAGAGGAGGCTTGCACTTGCAAAGTGCCTCTCTTCCAGCGTGGCTGATGCACTGCTGCACCACAACTGCTGTTTGACCAGCCTGTGAGAAGAGCATGTCTCCCCAGCTGACCTCTGACAGGATTGTGAGGCAGCAACATTTGTCTGAAGCAAGTTGCAGAGCTGAGGCGCCCTGCAGAAGCAGCAGGCGAATTGACCAGCATTGTTTGCGGGCCCATGACCATTGAACATGACCATGGGCAGTGGCATGAGATGCAACTTGCCTTGCTTTGTCGATCCTGATCCGGTCTAGGGAAGCCAATAGAGACCCTCTGCCACTTGCTGCTGCCTCTGAGCAGTATTGTGGAGGTGCTGCACCTTGGCGGTCTTCGTGCAATGGATTTTTCTATGCTGCAACCTTCATATGCACCACTGGAGCTTCCACAGACACTAGTTCGCCTCTGGAGATGATGCCAACTTGCGAGATCTGCTTTGACCAGTGTCACCTTCTTTCCTCCAAGAATACGACATGTGCAGATTTGAGAACTGGTGTTGCTGAGTGACTGACACTAAAAAATACAACATCAGTTGGTGACTTGTGTTTGGGGCACACAAGAAGTCAGGGTTCATTCATCATCGTGCATCTCCTCATCCTGCATGTCCATCTCCTGGTCATCCCCCTGATGCTGCAGGGCAACGGCAGCTGCTGCCGCCTGCGCTGCACCCATCGTGCTGAGGTCCTCTGCTGTGGGCACTGCTCCCTCGTCCATGGCAGCTGGAGGGGAGTCATCAAAGTGCACTGGGAACTTGGTAACGCGTGGCTTGTCTGCCAAAATGATTCGCTGCAGCCTGGATGGGTAAGGTACACAGGGCCAGCTCAGCATGATGTCAGTCGCGGGCTGGACAGTGCCAAATGCCTGCAAGTCAATATTCTATACCCAGCCCAGATGCCTGGCCAGCTGCATCTTTGATCCTCAGGCAGCTCAGCATATCATGAGTCATGGGCTGGATGGACAGAGCCAAAAGCCTGCGAGTTGACATGTTACACCCAGTCCAGACCCTCACCAGCTGAGCACACAGCACTGCAGGCTGGCATGACCACACACCAGGCAGGGCGCACTGCATCTGCTGCCTGTGGCGCTATGTGGTGGCTTGACACAGCCAGCTTACTTGTCGATCCTTGCTGGCTGGGGGTGGTTCTCCCTGAGCTCCTCATCCACATAGTCATTGTTTACATAGTAGCCTATCCTGATGAACTCCTGCAGCAGGCCATGCCTTGACTCTCAGCCTTGAGTGGCGGCAACATTGCGCCTGCAATGCAGTTGTGCCATGCGATGACAGCGTATGGTCCCAGACCGGCATCAAACCCAGACCGGCACCAGCAGCTGCAGCACTGTGACAGTTGACTCAAAGAACAAGACTCTCAGCAGAAGCATGTCTCTGACTCCCGGCGATGCACAGCCAAACATCAGCTGTTGCAGCTTTGCCAGATGCAATCAATCTTCTCATCAACTCAGCTGCCGTGGCCGGAGCCTGCAGCCCGTGGGCAGGCACAGAAGGAGCTATACCAGGGTTGTGGCCTGGGCCAGCCCTTGACCAGCAGACTAAGTAGCCTTTGACAGCAGACTGAGTGGCCAGGGCACTGATGGCAGGACGGGCAAGCATGACCCCATGGCTCTCAGTTGAATGGATGTGGCTGTGGGTTCTGACGACGAAAAGGTGGTTTTGAAGCCGAACTGACATTCGAGCATATGTGCCCTCACCTGCTGCCTGTAGGAGCAGGTGAGCAGGAGGACTGTCACTCCCACAATGTCGTCCTGGGGCAGCCGTGCAGGGTCAGGGGCGTTGGCCTGCAGGGCAGGGCGGTGTGAGGATGGTGCTTAGCTGCGGGGATGAGCAAGCAGTATTGCACATCAGTTGCGGTCGGCACCACACTGCATCTACTCAGGGTGACGATGTGCTCGAGACGCCTCATCGTGTGATGCAGCCTTGCGCACGGCATATGCACATGAGCAGATGGTTACGTGCCCTGACTGTGCAGAGGCTGCCCGACAGCACAGAACAGCCCCACTCAGCAGGCCACTTTGACCTATTCCCAAGACTGCGTGAGCTGTATGTGCTGCCTGCAAGCTTGACTGCCCACACAGACAAGTGTAGACTGCAGTGGCAAGCTCAGACACATTGCAAGAGCAGCCCTCCAGCGTCAGCCCCTCAAGGGCTTGGTCCGGCATTGAGGATGTTGAAAGCCCTCATGAGCAGGCAGGAGAAGGCACTTGCAGACATGGCCTGGGCCAGCTGCCTGGGCTTGAGAAAGCCAGACAGCGTGCATTGACAGGTGAGACACAGAAGCTGAAGGCTGGCAAAGCGTGACCCCCCGCCCCTGGGCTGCCCCAGACGACTGCTGGGCTTGCAAGTCTGTCTGGCAGCTGTTTGTGTGGCCAGGAAGCTCCCAGAAGCCCCCTATCTGCAGCTAAAGGGATGCTTTGTGCGCTGCCCCACCCCCAGCCTGGCCAAGTCACAACACAGCGCCTTGCTGTTGTGAAAGCAGCTCATGCGCTCTGTGCAGGCTGCAAGCATTGCTGGGCTTGCCTGCAGGATGAAGCGATACTGCCCAGGGGTGACTGGCCCGACAAGAACATCCTCCAGCTGCTGGTCGTACTTCTCTGACTCTGCTGAGCCCACATAAATCAGCTTCCATTCCAGATCTGCAGGGCAAATAGCAGCAGCTCAGCCTTGGGTCCTAGGCAGCAAGTCAAAGGGGCAGAGCAGCGCCCAAGGCACAGCAGTTACGCATATTCTGGCCCTGTGAGACATGCCAGGGGCACTCTCACCATCTCTGATGGGCTGTGTACACTCGTACTGAATCTCAAACTGCAGGGGGTTGCGGAAGCCGGTGGGGTTGTCCAGGACGCTGACTGAGAGGACGTTCACTGCACTCATGGCAGCAGCTGTGCCTCTGCAGGCTGGGCTCTAATCCTGCTGCGCAATGGCAGTCTGGGGAGCCGTTGTGGCAGGCAGGGTTGCTGTGATGCGCAAACTGGCGCTTGGAAAATTTGAAGCGTGTGCCCGGAACGGCCCAACAAGGGCTTCAACAGGCTCCCTGGATAGTGAACTGAAGATCTGCAATAAGCCAGGTGTAAAGCAGACCAATAATGCTAAATGCTGTGATCAGCTTGTGGTTTTCAAGCAGGGTTTTCATATACATTTTTGTTTTGTCAGCTCAGAGGCCAGCCATGCTGTCAATTATGAGAGGGTAGCCATCAGGCACCTGGGCTTTATGTTTGATACATTCAAGCAAGATAGCAATGTCATTCCCAAGATCAAGGCCAGCCTGCTTTGACAGGTACAGCAGGAGGTGAAAGTCTGCCAGACGCTGCCAGTAGGGCTTGCTTTGGGTCTTGCTCATGTATTCCTTCAGTTGCTGCTGCCCTGCAGGCAGCTCCAGGACGGGGCTTATCTGCATGGCCAAGCGGGGCCAGCCACACAGGTCCCTAGGAAGCAGCGCATGGCACAGCTGCTTGCGCAGCACATAACCAGCCAAGCCTGCAGCCAGCCTCACCTTGTGGTGTGAGGCGATTTTCTATGGCAAAGTCTGTTTGCAGGGGGCCCTCATGATCCAAAATTTTAATGGGAATCAGAAAGTAGTCATTGTCGACCTCCTTCACGTCCTTCCCAGCCACAATGACAGGCAGCTTCTGCTTGGGCTCCTGCATGACAAGCATGTGGCTGCTGGCAGATGTGCCACGCAGCAACGCCCCGTCGGCAGGCAAATGGTAAAAGGTGTGAATGCTGGAAGTGCAGTACGTGAAGACACTTAGGGCCCCGGCACCATGCTGCAGGAACAGCAGGTCTATCACAATCTGGCAGGGAAACTGAAGGCAAGCGTTGCACCTTTGGGTTTGTCATGATGCTGACTCCACTGGGCTCCGCAGAGGGGTTGAACCAGCCATCCTGTACCAGCTGCACGCACTTATCCGACACCTGCAGGCCGCCGAGTAGATGTGAGATGCACTGACCCCTTGCTGGGCCAGAAAGAAAGGTATGTTTTGCTGAGTGTGCCTGCGCTCTCACCACCTGCTAGCACTCTGTGTACACCTGACCTGGACCAGGCTTCACGGGAGCTTGCTTCGCTTCGGCCTCCCCAGCAGACTTGAACTCACACATTGGCACCGCTGCCCTTGCGCACCCGGATTTAGAAGACCTGAAACTGGCCCTCCTTCATAAACTCCCAGGGGAAACGCCCCTTTGCGCAGTGCCCTCCATAGACACAGCTGTTTGGGGTATGCCAATAGGTGTGCTCCCTCACCTGGAAGGCCTCAAAGTGCACCTGGCTGCCCTCATCCCCGCTTTCCAAGGTGACCACCCCTGTCACGCAGTGCTCGCCCAGTTCGTGCTGCCACTGCGCCATCTGGCAGATCTCCTGGGTGTGCATGATGTAGTCACGCTCCTTGCTGCTCTGCGTGAAGATCCAGCCCACCTTCTCCATCCTACAGGGCCGGAAAAGCGTGAGGGCTCATAGGCAGACACCAGCATGCTCTGCCAGTGGACTATGCAACGCCTCTGAATGACTGCATGGAACGGCCCAGCCGTTCATGCTGACCAGCCGGCCTCTGGCGGCACTGTGCAGATCAAGGGCTGGAGGTCGCATTGTGATGGGGCAGGGAGCATGAGAGACTGGTACAGGGGGGCAAGCTGTGAGCTGGCTTGCAAAGCAGCGTTGAGATGCAGTGTCAGGCTGCTCCAGTTGCAAGCATTCGCAGGTGCCATAGCAGGGAGACGCATGCCATTTAGAGCTATTGATTACAGTGTAAAGACCAATACGGCTGGCAGCGCAAGGCTGGCTTGGGTGGAAGCACAGGCATCACTCACGACACTGCAACATGTGCTTGCGCACTCCACATCGCGCAGTATGACAAGTGATGCTTTTGCAAAGGCCTTGTGCAGGGCTGTCACAGCATCACTGGCCAGCCAATTGCATCACTGCCGTCCAGTGAGAGCCTCAGTGCAGAACCTCACCCGAGGCCCCTGGCAATGAAGTCTGCTCTCGCCTCCTCCTCTGAACCGCGCTGTATCTGCAAGTGCTCAGCACTGCCTTCCTGCAGCAGGGTGCCGGTCATATCGGCCGACTGCAAGGCTGACAGTGAGGCAAGAGACCATGAGGTGCGCCGATGCTGACCCTGAAGGAGCTGGGCAGGGCCGCTGCTTGATGGCAACGCCTGCCACTCTGCGGCCATCGTTTGCTCATCCACCTGGAGGGACTTGCCACTGCTGCCAACGACTCAGGTCACAGGCAGTCCTCACCTGCTGGGGCTCAAAGATAGCGTGCACCTGCACGTTTCCCTCCTCATCCTTGTTTCCGTAGAGGATGCCTCCACGCTTGATGGAGAATGCCAGCGCCTGCTGGTTGTAGGCCTGAAAGGAGTTGGCCGCATGGCGGTCAAAGGACACTGAGGCGCAGTGGGGGGCGTCCTGTCTGCAACAGCCCAATGCAGGGTTACAAAAAACCTTGAAGTTGGAGAGCACTGCACAAAAGACTGGGGCTTAGGGGCGGTCATTGGAGAGTGGGGTCTTCTGCCTGAATCGCAGAAACATCCGATTCGTGCTGCATGTCAGGCTGTGAGCGGCCTTGTTAGGACAACCGAGCGCTGACGGTGAGGCATTGTCAGAGGCTTCGCATAGCGTGCGACGTCCCGCACCTCCTGGTGCAGCAGGCACGTGCTGCCAGCAGCCTTCAAAGAGATGCAGCCCCATGCAGTCTTTCCTCCAAGAGGCATCTGTGTTACAGGTCCAGCCATGTGATGAGCCACTCCCCTTCTGCAGCGTGCACGCTCACAGCCTGCTGTCTGCCCAGGAATGCAGCAGTGTGTGTCCTACAGTACCTGTTGGTCAACCCTGCCTGACAGCAGGTCAAAGCTTTTAATGCCTTTCGATGAAGGACTGTTTGGCAAAGAGCTGCTCCACAGCCATCTTCTGCAGGCTGCAGAGTTCTCATACCCCTTATGCACTGTCATACCTTGCCATGGTCCAGCCTGCTGGGGACACATTGCTGAGCAGGGCCTGCCCTCCCAGACGCTGCTGTCCCACCTTTCAATGCGGGTCTGCTTGGCAATGAGCTGCTCCACAGTCATTTTCCGCAGTGCCCCATCAAAGATCGTCTTCTTGACCACGGGGGCCACCGTCCGCTCAAAGGGGTAGTGCATGAACAGCAGGTCCCCGTGCTGCACGCCTGCTTGGCTCAGGCGCTTGTGGATGCCTGCCAGGTCTGTCAACTGCTCGGGCTCCTTGGTCATAAGCTGCAGCAGGGTTAGCCCAGGGTTATAGACATGAGGCGGCTTAGCTGCTTCCCAGCTTGTGAGAGTCTGCCAGATGGATGTAGTGTTCGGTTGTCCTTGATCATCACATGCCAGCTGAGGGCAGCACAGGGTCTGCTAGACTGAGGCAATGTAGCTGCCTCTTAGCTTGTGGAGGGCTGCCAAGACAAAGTACTATCAAGCAATCCCTCATCATCAGCTGCAGGTAGAGCGCAGCGCAAGCCTCAGAGAAAAAGTTCAGGCGGCCCGGCAGCTTATCAACTGCAGAGGTCTGCTGACTCAGTGAATCATAGTCATTGTGACTGTGACTGCAGGCAGGAGCCAGCACAACGAGTTGTAAATAGAAGCGGCTTGTGGTACCTTGCAGAGGCTCCTTTGTTGTCCACTGCTGCAGTGGGCAGTGCACAGCCTCAGACATTGCTCTCGTGCGCTCGTCAGAGCCTGCCATGGTGGTGTGCAGGCTCTCTGTTCATTTTAGCAGGAGAGGGTGGTCCAGGAACTTCTGACAGCACCCACTGGAGAGGATACCAGTGTCAGGTAAGCAATACCACTAAGGTGTGGCTTTGTTTCTACAACAGAAGCATTATCTGCAGCTTCAATTCCAGCAGACAGCCTCCAACATCAAGGCCCTAGCAGTCTCACCAGCTTGGAGTCCTTGGACAACACAATGTCCTCCGCAGGGATGTTCAGAGTGTTGCTGATTTTCTGCTTGAGCTGCTGGACTGTGGCAGCGTTGTCCACCTCCACACGCTCCAAGCCATCCCTGCAGGGTGGCACCAAGCTATGCGAGGTGGCAACAAGGCATAGCATTGCAGCAGGAGCTTCAGCACAAAGCGCAAGCCTTTTCCAAATGCTGCACAGCGCTCCTTAGTTGCCTGCCTGAATCAATGACAGGACAGCACAGCTTCTGAAACTTGCCTGGAGCGCAAGCGAATTATCATGCCTGTGCCCTGGATGCCCGATCTGCTTAGAGGCTTGAGAGTTGCAGTCCTAAATCCTGTGAATACTTGAGGCGAATGGATCAACTTTGTCGAAGCTGCTGCAAATCTGACAGCCACAGCTGTGGCTTGTCATTGACAATTGCCATGTCCGCCACAAGTAAGCGCCTTAAAAGCCAGGCCTGCCAGCAGCTGAGGTCCACAAGCAAGTCCATTGCAAAGTCTACCTCTCCAGTCAAGTTCAGCACTGCCACTGGCCAGCAAAAGGCTGTAACAGGGCCGACAAAGCTCCCTATGACTCCCAATAAGCACACACGTTCGCCACCAGCAGCAAAGACAAAGCCAGCACTGTCAGCAGGCGCTGCAAGCAGGCTTCCAAGGCCTGCTGCCAGCAAGCCTGCCCTGCCTGGAACCACTAAGCGGCGGCTTCCTGCTGGCAGCACGCCTGTCAGATGCAGCACCAAGTTGCTGCCAACAGACGTGCCTGCAGCACCTCAGGCTGTGGACATTGCTCCGGCAGCAGACCAGTGCTCTGTGGACAACCCTCCACCAAAAGAGCAGCGCCTTGTGTCCCCGCCGGAGCTGCCATCGCTGCAGGATCTGAGAAGAAAGCTCCAGGTCAGCAGGCAAAGCCTGCTGGGAAAGGCAATTCTTTGTGCTGCCTTTGTATCTGAAATGTAGGCTGTGCGCTACGTCTGCCTGCTGGTATCGTCAGTGGAGATGCACTGCAGCATGTGTAGCGCTCATGCTGCCTTTGCCGCGGCCTCTTCGTGTGAGTGTGTGTGTGCCATGCTGTCCCACTGCTTTCACCAGTAGAGCTGCACTGGACTGTTGCTGTCTCTGCTTGCTGGCAGCAGCAGATATCCTGGCCAACCAGAAGCTATTGCCAGAGCACCCTGGCTGATCGCCACTTTAGCGCAGGCAGGGCACCAACCGCAATGACAGCCGTGCCATTCAATGGGCCACAGTCAAGCGCTGCTGCCCAGCTATAGGCTCAAACAGATGCCCTGCAAGACCAGGAGCTGTCGCTAGAGGTCGTGGCTGAGGGCATGTCCCGTGCTGGCAGGGCAGTGCGCACAGAGACAGCTGCTACCCTTCCAACTAAGCGCTGCTGTCTCTGCCCCCAGGCAGATGCCGATGCCCTGCCAGACGTGGAGCTGACACTTGACCTTTTGAAGGACCGCAACTCCAGCTCAGGCACGAGAGGCAGCACAGAGGCAATTTTGCCAGGGCTGCGCAAGGCGCACTGCGACGGCGAGCGCATCAGCAGCATCAGCCCTGCAGCTGTGGCCTGCCTGGCAGGCGTCGAAAGCCTGTACCTGCAGCGCAACAGGCTGCGGGGGCTGGGGGAGCTGGCCGGCCTGACAAGGCTGCGCTTTCTGACTGTGGCGCACAACAGGCTGACTGGGGTGAGTCACATGAGTTTCGGTTGCGACCAAGAGCTGCTGAGGGCGCTGGGGAAGCTGGTCAGCTTGCAGTGCCGCACTTCCTGACTGTGGCGCACCATAGACAGATACAGGTGGGATTGTCTGGGATGCTCGTTCACGCTGGGGTAGTCCCGCTTGTGCATGGCCCCACCAGCAGGCTACCTCTGATGGACATTCTGACTGTCGTGGCCACATTGCCTAGCAACACAATTGTGAAAGCAAGCTGCAATCGTTCTCACACGGCCTCACGTGCAGCAGCAGAGCTGTTCATTCCGCAGCATTGTGCACGAGAGGGCCGCGTCCTGAACATTGACTACCGCCTGCTGAAGCTGAGCGGACTGGGAAACTGACCATGGGACAACACACAAATGCCGCACATGGCACTCACTCATACACGTACTCTGCCCCACACTGCTGCAGCTGAGATGAGTGGAGCGCCCAACTGCCTGGTTCACATTACAAGGTCTTCTCTGCTGCAGCTGAGCGGAGTGGAGCACCTGACGCAGCTGCTCTTCCTGGACGTGTCCCACAACCAGCTGCACAGCATCGACAGCGCTCTTCTGCCGCCCAGCATCGCCTTTCTGCAGGTGGGCTGCCACACTGCAAGATGTAACAGACCTCATCTTTTGTGCACATGCACATCAAATGCAATCACCCAGTGTGTAATATGTGAGAGGCCATGCCACGAAGGGAGGGCATGTTTCACAGGTCCCACGAATCTGGTCTTTTAGCACCCGCTGCACATGACGGCAGCCTTGTCTAGTCTGCTTGCCCCTGCGTTGGTGGTTTGCTGCGCTGATTACAGAGCATGCTGTTACAGGCGGAGCCTGCCCTCCCCATAGTCAGCTGTCTGGTGGGCCATTAGTTGGGCGTGCTTCACATCTGCATCAGCACTGCCTGTTGGCGCCTGCTGCCCAGCATCTGCTCGGGTGGTGACTTTCTGGGGGCCTCTGACGAAACGCAGAGGTGTGGGGTGGCGCACTGCAGTTCAGGGTTGTGTCCAGGCCGCTCAGTCAGGTGCAAGGCTATGATGATCGATACTTGATCTTAGCTGACCCGCGATGCCGCCTGCTTGCGCGGGCTGGAATCGCCAGCTGTTGACACCCCGAGATCCTGAGCCTTGCCCTGCACCTGTGAGGCCGTCTTGCGTGACTACCCTCTGTAGTTGTTGACCCCTGAAGCTGTTCTTGACCAGTGGCCTATGTTGTCCCTCCTGCGGCTCATGGGCACCCCCCACAAAGTGACTGCTCATACCAGCTTACACACAGAGTGAGGTATCAGGTGCCAAACCTCAAGACTGGCGGGTTATCGAATATTCAGCATGGGCCAGGATGAGTCTCTGCACAAGAGCGGATACTTGAATGCTGCTGCCGCGGCCAGTGCTGCCCTCCCCAAGTGGGGCTAGGTACCAGCCTGCAGGACGCAGTGCCTGTGAACGACAGCGTCTCTGAGCCCACCCTTGCCAGCTGTTGCCAGCTGTTGTCTTGCGCCAGCCACGCCCTGACTTGCAGCTTGGCATACATGATTGTGGTCTGCTGATCAGCCTCTTCTGTGGCCCAGCTTATGGCGTGAGAGGAGCTTCCAGCTCTGCATCCAATGTCTTTTTCTTGCTTGAGACATTGAGAGAGATGCCTGCATCTGCAGGTACACAGCAACCCGGCCTGCCAAGCGCAGCCAGGCCTGCCGCAGCAGCTGGTGGCAGCGCTGCCGAGACTGCGCCAGCTGGATAGTGTTGACGTGGAGGGAGTGTCTGAAGACGCAAGCCCACTAGCGGAGCAGGTGGAGGCAGATAGCAGTGCTGGAGCTGCAGTGGGGAGCACTGAGGACCAGCGCAGGGAAGGTGAGCAGGCTTGCCCAGGCACCCAGCTGCTGCCAGCTGCTGGTAGTGAAGCAGTTTTTACAACATGCACAGCAGCTCACAGGCACAGAGTGTGGGTGGTTGCTGTGGTTTGAGTGCTGGTTATTTTGAGGTGATTGCTGGCAAGCCGTGGCAATGATGCGGGAAAAACAGCACCGACAGGCGGGTGAGGGAGAGTGCACTCAAGCATGCTGGGACAAGTTGTATGCTGGACAACGGCAGACGCAAAGGGCATGCGGGAGCTACTGTGCAGGGGCGGCAGCTATTGGCAGCAGCAGTGGTGGTCAGGGCAATGCGGTTGGGCAGCCCAGCACCTAACATCAGCTGTTCAACTCCCAAATAGGGTGCCGTAGCACTGCAAGCTGGCCATCGCCAATTAGGATAGATGCAATCCATTCACTGACCTCGCATATCAGCAGCAGCGATGCTGGCCAGCAGGGTTATGCATATGAGGAGTCCTGCCTTGCCCACAAACACACTGCCTCTTATCACAGTCGAACCGAAGAACTTTGGAGGTCTTTTGGTTTGGTGGCTGCTGTGTGCGCTGCAGTGCCTGTGCTGGCCCACAAAGGGGGGAAGCTCAACTCATACTGTACACTGCTTTTAGGCTGGAGAAGGTACTGTCCACCCTTCATCAGGAGAGAGAGCGCTGGCATGCCTGCTGGCTCTGGCAGACACCACTTCTTGCGAAGGCATGGGTTTCTCACATGGCTGCCGGTGCACTGCTGCAGTCACATGCAGAGCGTCTCAGGAAGCTCAGCCGCCAGCCAGGCCATCCTCACCTGACAGCAGGTAACGAGTGGGGCGTTCTGTGCAGGCCATGACGTGGTGGACAGAGCAATGGACATGCTGGACATTCTGGCAGAGCGGGACCTGGACAGCCCAGCTTGCCAGCAGGCAGCCACAGCTGTGGCTACAGTGGTCCAGCAGCCTGGGGCCTCCCTTGGGGTGTTGCAGAGCGGCAGCCTGCTGCAGGAAGGCGGCGGTGGCACAGCTGGCGGTACAGATGCTGCTCTGGAGGAGGGGGCTCCTCGGCCAGCACAAAGAAAAGAGGATGCTGAAGCCATGTCAGCCCTGCAGCAGAGGCAGTCTGTCCGCAACCCATTCTGCAGGTCGTTTGCATTACCCAAATCATCTCATGGTGACTCTGTGGGGGCAGAGGTGGAGCACCTGAAGCAGGTGAGGCTGGGCTGCCCTCGTGCGCCTCGATGTCGGCATTGTTGCTTGGGGTGTGCCTCAGGCTGCAATTCAACTCTCCGGTTTGCAGGCTGTGATGTCAGGCGAGTGGATCAGAAGCATTTCGAGACCAGCATCTGCAAGGCTGCAGGCCCTCACGCAGCCAATACATGCGCTGCCATGATTTGACTTTGGCACTTGAGGGGACATTACACTTTATGTTATATGAGTTCAGTTCAGGAGCCACTCACAACACAGGAAGCTGGGGAGGAGGTTTGAAGTACAGGCAGAGGAAAAGGAGCATGACAGGGATGCCAACAAGCAGGGAAAGCATATGTGGGGCAAAACAAAGATGATGATAACAGCTGGTGAGGGCAAGGGCAAGGCAGCATCAAGCAAGGAGACCAGAGCAGGCAGGGAAGGCCTGGAGTTTTCCATCAGAAAGGTGCCTCCCCCGACACAAAGTGTGAAGGCCTCACCCCAACCTGCAAGGTGGTGAAGTGCTGGTCTCCATGGAGCAGGCATGCTGAGTGTATGCAAGCTTGCCCTGATGCTGCAGAAGCGCAGTTCCCAAGAAGAGATGTCTGCTCAAACTGCATAACGAGCTCTGTCGCAAAACCCAGGACCTTCTTGAGTATTCTTCCCCTATGTGGCACTGACTTGTGGCACTCTTATCTGTCTTTGCGAACATGTCTCAGCAGCCCTGAGGACCATCTCCATCAGAAAAAGTGGCTTTGACTAATCTGCCAAAATGAGTGTGGCAGGCCAGCAACTTGCCTGGCAATATTGTGCTGAGGGGCACACTCTCAATTTCAGTGCACTTGTAGTGCAAAGAGCCAGCATAACAGAAAATCATGGAGCAGACCAGCATGTGTTCATTGTCAGTTGGGGACTGGGCCAAGGTGCTACAACTGTGAATGCATGCTGGGCTCAACACGCTACATGAAGTCAGGCCTCAGCAGTGCTATAGCCCATGTGCAGAACTTATGGCTTCCGCCCGCCAGCCTGAGGCCACAGGTGCCGGTACTGCCACGGCTCTTGTGCACAAATCCATAGTACAGCATCAGCAGCAGACATGGCGCTGGCAGAGGAGAGAGGCACCTGCCCAGGCCCTCTACCACTTTCCACGGCCGCCGCGCTGGCGGCCAGCCCTGCGGCGGGTGTCGTCTGCCTCATCCTGCTCCCAGGCATCGTCTGCACTCATCCTGCATGAAACATGGATACAGTTGCCACTCTGCTGGGGTCTGCTGACCTTGCCCCACATTATTGCAATTTGCCCCCATACTTTAGTCAGTTTGCTAGCAAATGTCAATGCACATGCCCGCCCATACAGCAACAGTCTTCCATCATGGGGGCGTGTGTTTGCTTTTCAAAGTCCTGACATAGGCGGTCTTGCAATCTGCTAAAAACCCGTTCAACAGCAGGTCAACTGGCACCAGCGTCGGTGCGCACACAGCTGCAAGTGCAGCTGACTGGTCAGGCCGCACATAAGCAGCGCACAAGCAGTGCACCCCTCCATGTGCTCATCTGTGTATGTGCACAGTCCGTCAGTCAAAGCAGTTGCGTGCCAGCCTAGATGCTGTCCATTCAGCTCACCTTTCTGGCTGCTGAGGGGCAGCAGGAGCGCTAAGAGCCAGGCCAGCGCTGGGGCCCCGTTGGTTCCACACCTCATTGGCATGCTGCAAAACCTGGCGTGCATGGTAGTCCTGCAGCATGAGGTATCAGCCGTCACATTTGGGCATGCAGGCAAGGAGGAGTGTGAGTGTTGCGGTCGTGCTGTGGAAATCTGGCGTGCACTGGACTTCTGGACCTTGGGGAGTCCGCATGAGGGCTTGCAGTTGCAGGCAAAGAGCTAATCTAGAATCGTGGACATGCTGCAGCACCTGACGTGCATGGAGTTCCTGCAGCATGAAGGGTCGGCAGTGAGCTTCACGTGTGCAGTCAAGAAGCTGGCATGGAGTAGTGGCAGGCCTGCTGCAGGACTTGGTGCACATGGAAGCCCTGCAAGCAGCAGGAGCAGTCCTGTTTTCTCACGTACCCTTCACCGACACACACGATGTTCACCGACACATAGCAGGGACTGCAACGCACTGCGCAGTACGTTGAACTTGCCAGACCCGCAACAGATGCATACTTAGCTGTGTGGGATCCCTCTTGCAGGCTGATATGTAGCTCATGCTGCACAGGAAGTGTGCAGAGCCTGGCGATGTCAACATGCAGAAACGATTGCTGAGGACCCGATGTGGTTCTGAAGAGGATGCACAGGGAAGCACACAGGCCAGCAAAGCGAAGGGCAGCGGCAACAGGGCCAATGAATTGCATGCTGAGGCTTTCTGACAGCCTGCTCTCCAAGCAGTCAAGCCCAAGCAGTTGTCAAGCCGCCTGCACCTGCATGCGCCGCAGCGTGATGGACATGCGCTTGCGGTTCACGGGAGGGACGCAGTGTTGCGCCACATCAGCCCCGTTCCCTTTGAGCACCAGGCAGGAGCCTGCAGGAAGCATCGCAGTGCAGTCACCACACTGTGTCAGGACTGTTTTGGGGCTGGCAGCGCTATGGCATGGCTGCTTTGAGCTGTGCTTCACTGTGGCAGCGTCAGACGCCACAAGAACACAAGTCAGGCAGTGTCAGCTCCACAAGTCTATCCAGCCAAAGTTGCAAAGGCACAGTGGCTGCACAAGCAGATTGCGACCCTGCTATACCGAAAATCACGTGATGCATCAACCCATCGTCAAGCACGCCGGCAGGCGTGCCAGGTGGCAATAAGCCCAAGCAGCACCAGAGGCGGCTGACTCCTGCTCATGCACAGGCAGGCATCTGATTCACGCAGGTGCAAGCTCAATCAGCTGCGCTGACAGGATCTACACAGGTGGAAGTTCATCTGATCAGTTTTGCAGACAATTAAGCTGGGGCATCTATCCCATGGATGCACACCATGTGCAAGCACAGCATCCACAAGCACAGCCCATGTAGCTGTATCTCATCAGCAGTGGCTGCGCCTCTATGGCTTTCAGGTGAGTCTCTTGCAGTACATTAAGTGCTACATTGCAGCACACGCAGGCACGACACTTGCAAGCAACACCATGTAACAGCGAATTTGCTAAAATACTGGCAGGTGGCCCTCACTTATCCATGGGCAACTTGACAACAGAGCAGTCACAATCCAACATGCCGTATGAGCTCACTCAAGGAAAAAACAACCAACAACCAAAAGACTGCCAGACAGCGTCCACCACCCTATTATGAATTTGGCACTCATGTATGAACAGCACCCCAGCAAGCCCAAGCAGCAAGCACAGGCAAAGACGCCCCCTCTCACCCACGGGCAACTTGATCGAGTAGTCGCAGTCAAACACGCCAGGGGACACGGGCGTGATGCGGTTGCTGAACAGGATGCTCTCCTCCGAAAGGAGGCTGATGGTGCAGAAGGGCCTGTCGAAGTCGTGGTGGTCGATGTGGGGCGGGATGCAGTCATCAACCTCGTACACGTTGATGATGGCAGTGTCTGGGCACTTGTTGCGAGGGACGATTCCCCACCTGAAGCAGCAGCAGGAACCCTAGAAGCAGAATAGGCATGATGGGAGCTTCACTTTGATCAAGTCTGTGTCTGGGCAGATGTTGAGAACTTAGAGGGGTTGGTGGATGCCCCTTCTGCTGGTGGCAAGGGCTCCGTCAACTGGATGTGCAGTGCATACAAGCAAAAGGACATTCATGTTAGCCCACCTGACCAGGCGCTTGGACAGAGCCAACAGAGCCGGGGGCAAAGGCTCCACTACCTCCTCAGCAATGATGCCTGCATGCAGGAGCAAAGGGTTTTCCAGACTTTTGTTGTCCTTGTCATACATGCGTCACCACATGCCTGTTGCCTGAGCTATGCAGCTCAGGAGACGTGGTGCTGCCGGTGGGAGACCCTGCCAGCTGCACCAGCAAGCAACTCGCATAGCATAGGGCTGCCGCCTGATTGTCCAGGCTGAACACTGGATGCATGTAGGGAGAGGCACCTGCCACACAGCTGCCTCCCTGCTGCCCTTTCACACGCGACTTTGGCAGTGTTGAGTTGCTGCCATGATCAATGTGCAGCTCAGACAGCAGGAACAGCAACCAGTCCAAGACAGTGCACAAGTCAGAGGCCGCGTCTGGGGCCCGGCAGGTCTTCCCAAGAAGGCTGCTCTTCGATGTGTGCAGGAGTTCAATGTGTGCAGGGCCCACCTGGGTTCCTGCCCTGACTGTCCTTGGCGTAGTTGTAGCAGCATCCTGCATAGCAAAGTGATGCCCATTCAGAGCATCGCAGGCGTCTCATGCAAGGAGTCAGGCACTGGAACTGCAGTACAGATGCAGTGCAGCCAGCAGTTCTGCCCAGCAAGCAAGGAAAGGCATGAGGGGAGGGCGCCAGCCATCCTCAGCATGGCAGGAACTCCAAAATTATGTAGGCACACATCTAGCACTTGACCGTGCTGCTCTTGCTTGAACCTTGCTCTTCTGTGTCCTAAGCTACAGCAGTTGCTTGCGGATTTTGATCAACCCCCTGTTCACAGCACTGAGCAAGGATGTAGCACAGCAATCCCGTCCGTCGGCAAAAACAAACAAGCAGGGACGACGCACCAAATTGACAGGTCACCCTTCCCTTGCCCTTGATCCACTTCTTTGGCGCAGAGAAAGTCCGCCCCCGCAGCTTCCCTGCCCTCCCCTGCACCACAGGCTTACACAGGATCAGCACAATGCACCCCAACGTCCCAGCAACAGTGGTGGACTCCAATAAAGCGCACTCCAGCAGTAGCTCGCAAGCCCTGCATCAGGAGGTGAAGCAAACTCAGCAAATGCCATGTGCCGTAACAGGTTCAGAAGGCTTGCACTGCAGTAGCATGCCCACATTTTGCAGCACTAGGGTCCCACTCATAGTCGGCAAAGGTCATGAATGTTGGCAGCAGTTGCATGTTGAACCGGGCTCCACGCCAGCAACTGCCCTTCCTGTTTCTGCACCAACAGCTCACATGCAAGCCGGCACTCAGACTCAGCAAGTGAATGCTAATGCTCTCATTTCAGTACCAGAGGAAGCACGGCTGTCCCCGCGCCCCACGCAAGGGGGATGGCTCAGTGCTGATGACCTGACTGCAAGGCCTCCTGAGAAGTGGCAATTGCTTGTACTGGCAGTGGCAAGTAGGGTGCCCACCCAGCAGCCTTGTCTAGGCTGAAAGGCCACAAGTGACCTCTTACTGGAGCACAAGCCCTTTTCAGGCAGTGGCAGGTCCACCTGGGCTGCGCTGGCAGCACCCTTGCCTGGAGTCCAGGTTACAATTCAATCACCAAGAGCACGGCCTGCGCAGACCTAAAGCTGCCCCCAGCCATGCAGCTCCAGCTGGCACCCACATGGACTTTGGGCACAGGCATCAGGGCAGGCGTAAGCGCAGTGCGGTCACTGTCAGATGGAGCTTGAACTCACTTGCCTGACCCACTCCTCAATGCTCTCAACCATCCGAATCTGCTCTGATGGGTCCAGCACATTCTCATGGAGTTCTAAGCCTGCAAGCAGACCCACGGGGTAGCATTTGGGAGACATCGAAGTGCTTCAGCTATCTTAGCATGGCCGATCAGTGTCTTGTGCCGCAGCATGGGCACCTTCTCCTGCCGCACAACTGGGTGCACTGTTCCCAGCTTAATGACCTGCACAACATCCATGGCCAACAAAACCAGAAACCAGGACAGAGTTTGAGAGACCTTCCTCCCTCCAGCAACCAGGAAGGAGCTGGAGACCTCTCTTTGCTGACCATCCCTCGATGCTGCTTGCTAAACATGTGCGTGCAGCACTGCTTCAGGATTAGTCAGTGTCGCCTCCGCCTTGACTCTATGCACTGTCCATCCAATGCAAGTTCACTGTGGCCCCCAGACTTGACTTGTATATCTCTCTCTCGCTGCTGCATTTGAGCATTGCACAATCCTCTTGGCAGCATGCCATGCAGAGACACATACCATGCTTAAGGCTAGCACGCGGGCCCTGTCAAGTCAACCACCCCAAGCAGGTAGAGTAGGCAAGACCCAAGTCAATGCACAGCAGATGGGGGCTGGCCTAGTTTACCATGCCTAGCCACACTCACCTTCCACAACGTTAAGCTCACGGTTCTTGACACGCTCGAAGTTCTCAAAGGTCCGCTGTTTCAGCCTGCTCTTCCTCATCACGTCGCTGGTCCCATCTGTGGCCAATCGCAGGTTTGCCTGCACCTCCTGCTGCTCCACAGGGACCTGCAGCAGGGGCATGGGTAAGGGTTAGGGTTGAGGGAGTGAGAACAGTGTTGAGATCTTGATAAGTGCTGCAGCTGGAGCCTGGCCTCCACAACCTGCAGGTGGCAGATGCACAGTTATGGTGTTTGTGGTGCTGACCCAAGCAGGTTGGTCAGCACCTGTTGTTTCATTGGGATCAGCAGCAGGGGCATGCACATGCTGCTGGTAAAACATCTGCGGCCAGATGCGTGTCTGCCTGTACCTGCACGCCTTCTGCATGAATGGACTGACTTTTGCCCTGTCTAAGCTTCATACATGTAAGATGCGTCCAGCCATGGCGTGCAGGCCTCATCCCTTGCAGCAGCTCAAGCTAGGGCAGGATGTGCATGCCTCCGCCCTTGCCGCAGCTGTGGCGGCTGGCGCTGTGCACTGCGCGCATGCCACAGCCTGCAGACAGGATGCTGATGTTTAGCAGGGTGTGTAGGCCTCTACGCAGCTGTGGCGGCTGGGCCCTTGCAGTGAGCACAGGCCACACAGTGCTGACAGGATGCTGACCCTGGCAGGGTCTGCAGCCTCATCACTTCCCCTTTTGGGGTTTTGAGACTCTCCCTTCCAGAACCAGCCCTGAAAGTAGCACATACTGCGTCTGTGCAAAGCAAGAGTGCTTCTTGCGTGCTTCGCTCACACACCACTGTGCACAGCACTAAAAACGCACGTGCTTAAGCATGCAAGGCACACGTTGCTCTACATGTGTTCTCCTCACCCCTTGCTGTAGCTGCGGCGGCTGGGCTTGCCTGGCCAGCAGGGACGCCACTCTGTGCTCCTGCTGGTTGCGAGTGCCAGGAGGGGGCTGAGTGATGCGGGCTGCAGGCAGCAGGTCAGCAACGGTCAGCACAGCCATGTCACACCAAGGAGGGCCTGTTCTGCCAATCTGGTTATCAAAAGTTGCCAGAGGGGGCGGAGTGATGCAGGCCGCAGGCAGCAGGTCAGCAACAGTCAGCATAGCCATGTCACGCCAAGGAGGGGCTGTTCTGCCAAGCTTGGCGATTGCAAGTTTGCCAGAGGCCGCCACTGGTCAGCATAGCCATGTCACGCCAAGGAGGGGCTGTTTTGCCAAGCTTGGCATTTGCAAGTTTGCCAGAGGCCGCCACCGGTCAGCACAGCCATGTCATGCCAAGGAGGCACTGTTCTGGCAAGCTTGGCATTTGTAAGTCTGCCTGAGGCCGCCACTGGTAAGCAGAGCCATGTCACGCCAAGGAGGGGCTGTTCTGCCAAGCTTGGCATTTGTGAGTATGCCCGAGGACGCCACTGGTCGGCATACCCATGTCACGCCAAGGAGGGGCTGCTTCTGCCAAGCTTGGCATTTGTAAATTTGCCTGGGGGGTGGCGGACTTGCCGTGCACAGGCATGGCTGGCGATGGTGCACCTGCCAAGTGCACAGGAGTCTGCAGGCTCAGCGGCATGTGAGCTGCCATGCTGTTGAGCGCTGACAGGGACCGGGCTGCGTGGGTGGGGCTTGCTGAGCCGCAAACAACCCTAGCCCCTAGCCCCTAACCCCTAGATCAAGCAGAAGCCGGCAGCGCAGGTCCACGAAGCCATTATGGGAGCCCTCAGAGGGTGCGCCCTATCATGCCTGCTGATGCAGCGTTCACTGGGGCCTTGCAGGGGCAGCTTACTTGATGTGAGCCCTCCGGTGCCCCAGGCGCCACTCGGCCTCGGCTGCGCCTGGCTGGGGGCGGGGCCCCCCGGAGCCGGGAAGCCACCCAGTGAGGGGAAGTCATCCTGCTCAGGCATCTCGCTGCTGCCCCACGAGGTGATCTGCAGCCAGGCAAAACGTGCCAGCTGCAGTCGTTGAACGGATGGGCCTGGGTGGGCTCCTCGCTGTGACTCACGACTTATCTGCAGGCATCAGAGCTGCACTGCCAGCCTCAACAGGCATGCTCAGCTACTGCTTGGAGGCTTCTCATTCCTGCCTTGTGAGTGGCCTACAGCCAGGCAAGCCCTGTGCCCGCCGCGGCTCCTACAGCAGTACAATCTACTATTGTGTGTTCAGGCTCCAAGCTGGTGCCCACGCAGTGATCTGCAGCCTGGCAAGGTACTATGTCAGTTGCAGCAAGCCATGTTCCAAAGTGAGGAAATCAAGCATGGGCATTATACGCTGTGTAGGGAAGGACTTACCTCTGCTGGCAGCTTGTAACAGTGCCAGGAGCCATACTTTAGTCCCCCCTGTGCAGCGCCAGCTGCAGGCAGCCTGTTGGCTCCGTACAGAAGCGGACTATGTGTAGGCAATCACTGACCCCGCTGCCCTCAACATGCTGCCAGCCCCTGAGTCAAGACCCCACAGAGCTTTGAGCCTTAGAGCTTGGTTGCAGGCTCTGCACCTGAGCTTCATTGTCGCCGCTTTGTTGGGAGCCAGAGGTGCTCTGCCCCTTGTCCTGGTGCACGTGCTCAGACTCTTCCCACAACGACCCATGCTGTGCAGAGGGCTCTGCGGTGGCGATCTCCCCCTGCGGCGCCTGCTGGTCCCGCTGTGGCGCCTGCTGTGGCGGTGCCTGAGCCCCTCCCAGCCTCCCCTGCAGCCGCTGCGGCAAAGGCGCCTCTACCGCTGGCCTCCCCTGCAGCCTCTGGGGCAAAGGGGCCTCCACCGCCGGCCTCTCCTGCAGCCTCTGGGACGAAGTCGCCTCTGCTGCCGGCCTGCCTTGCAGCCGCTGTGGCACAGGCGCCTCTACTGCCACCCTCCCCTGCTGCGCTACCTGCGACACAGGTCCCACTGGGGCATTCCAGTCTGACCCCTGCTGCGCAGGCGCCTGTGCTGCTGGCCTCCCCTGCGGCGCCCTCTGAGGCACAGGGGCCTCTGGGCTGTCCCACCCCGGCCCTGGTGCCTTTGCTGCTGGCCTCTGCTGATGAGACCTCTGCTGCGGAGGTGGCTGCTGCGCACTCCGCTGCCTGGTGCCAGCCTCTGAGCCGCCCCAGTGCGCCCTCTGCTGTGGAGGGGCCTGCTGCGGCGCCGGCCCGCCTGAGCCGCCCCACTGCGACCCTTGCTGTGCAGGTGCCTCTGCTGGCGTCCCCAGCCTGCCCTGCAGCCTCTGAGGCACAGCCGCCACAGGGCTGCCCTCCCAGCGATTGTGCTGGGAACTCTGACCGCCTGCAGCATTCACCGCCTATCAGATTCTGGTGGAGGCAGCCTCCGCTGGGCATGCAGTGTGGCTCTCGATGTGAGCAGCTGCTGCCTCTGACAGCACAAGTCATGAGCAAGGGTGCATGTCAAGCTGCAGTCAAGATGATGTAGGGCAAGAAACTTGAGTCACGAATGTTGAGCGTTGAGCTGCTCTGTTCCTGCCATGCGTGCACTGCAGTGTGCAGCTTGTACACAGGCAGGACAACTGCTTGCGGCCAGACGGCAAGGATTGCTCAGGACACTGACGGGGTGGCCTCGAGGCTTGCTCAGTAGTGCGGCAAACAGAAGGGAAAATTTAGCAACTCTGACCTGCACTCTGTGGCAAGAGGTTTCTGATCACGCCTGGCGAGAGGGACCCGTTGGATTGGCTTTCAAAGCCAGGCGGGGCGCTGTCGCTGTCGTCTGCACCTTGTGGAAGAGAGTCAATGCGCACAAGCAAGCCCGGGACTCTGGGACTGTCTACACAGGCAGGACAAGGCCCTGAGAGCATTGCCTTGTTGCAGCTGCCGACTAATGCTACAAAGCAGCTGCACATAAGAGGGCAAAGCATGCCTGCCGCGCTGACTTGTCAGGCTTGCTTGGGAAACATGAGCACGACTATGTTACGCATGAGCCAGTAGCAGTGCCGTCCACGCGGCAGGACGTCTGCAAGTGTTGCGACTGGTGAGCTTTCAGAGTAGAGATCTTGCAGATGCAGGCTGCAGCCAAGCTGCCCGGCCATTGGATCCAGCATGACCACAGGGCTCACCGCTGCCCTCCTCCCATTTGCTGGCGGCTGCATGGGGTGAGCTTGTGCTGCCTGGTGCCCAGGTCTGGCTGCCGCCGGCACTCCTGAGCTCCTGGGAGTCTGCCCATGTGTCCCTGCGACTGGTGTTGGTCCGTCTGTGGCCGACACTGGAGCCTGGCTGCAGGCGGGTGCACAGAACCTGGGCCGCTGCGATGCGTTGTCCATGTGCAGGTTTCACAAAGCAGGGCGCATGTGCAGCAGTGCCAAAACATGAGAGCAAGAGGCAGGAGCAGCAACGCTGGGCGACTTGGCCGCTGCCCCAGTCTTGCTGGGAGCAGCATGGCCTGCAGGCCATTCTGAGTGTGCAGCGCGTGCTGCAGCTTCACCACACATGCAGGCCCTGCAAGCTCTGCCCCACCACAGACCTCATGTCATGTCGCCGGCAAGCAGTCTGGGCAATCTTTAAACAGGCTGCTGGCAGATGTGCTTAACATTGCAAGGCACGATGCTTCTGTAAAGCAAACTGCTGACCAAGGCAATAGCTGAGGGACTCACTGAGGAGTCTGGGCGTCCCCTCGTCTGGGGCTCGTTCACCTGCCTCTGCTGGAGGGTCTGCCCCTGCTGCATTGACCTTGGCCAGGGCCCCTCACTGACCTTTTCATGGGATCCCTGTGGGGACGTGCCATTGGTGGACCGGGGGAAACCTGGTGGCGCCCCCTGCAGAAGGAGCGCAGCCTGGCTTCCGACAGCGTGCAGCCAATTGCTGGGGTGTGGTCAAGACAACTCCCCTGTCACTGCTGTTCAGGGCTCCAGCAGTTCATGCAGTGCAGACAACTCTGATTGGAGCACAGCGACGGCAGAGTAGAGAAGTGGGCGTACTGCATTGTCGATGCGGGTCCCAGGTCAAGCCTTTTGTGGCAGGGGGCTGGTGAATAAACTCCGCATCAGATGCACACAGAGTTACGGGCTGACCTGCTGGCGGCTATGGGGCGCCTGTCCATTGCCCATGGGCCCTGCAGGCAGACAGGACAGACATCTGCCTCATGTCCCACAGAGTTGCAGCAGGCAGTGCTGGCAAGCAGCAGCTCATACACAAATGAGTAGCAGATGCTTGGCTGCAGCCACCAAGCAGTGCAACAAAAGGTCATCGCCACTCCACAGAAGCTCTGAGGTGCCCGGGCATGGCCCACCACCACGCTGACCTACAGTATCCTGCGGGGCCGGCCCGTGCCTGCTGTGCATGGCGTCCTTGTGCAGCTGGAGTCGCCAAACTTGATCCTCCGTCCACTGCACGCCAGTAACTGACAGGATGAGACCATGCCCAACAGCACCGCAACACCAAGCTGGTTGCAGTTCGAGACAATGAAAGGCAATCCTCAAAGGAACAGATGTCACTTCGTCAGAGAAGCACAGCTTGACGACCATGACAGCGCATCGTCTCTGTCTTTCCTGCCGCACTGGCATGCAGCATGGTGCTCTCTGCAAGATCTGTGGGTAGTCCTTGCACTCTATGCTCACCTGCTGCAAGCTGGGGCTTCCTCTGCGCGCGGTCTCGCGGATGTCCTGCACCATGCCTGCCTCCCCGCTCTTGAAGTCCCTCATCTTCCGCTCAAACTCCTGCCAAAGCACATCGTCTGTGGCATCAGAGGACAGCCAGCAGCTCCTCACATGAGAAGTGCACTGACATGTAAGGGGTGTGGCGGCATGAGAGTGTCTTGAGCAGGCGGGGCCAGCAGAGGCGCAGTGCTTGGTGTGGCGCCGGCCTCGGTAGTCAGCCTCTGTCAATGGCGTGGGCATTGCAGCATGTGAGCATGCCATCAGCTGGCAAGGCAGCAACGGCACAGTGCTTGCTGAGGTGTCGTCCCTGGCGGTCAGCCTTTGCTCGTGATGCTGGAGGTTCTGCAGCAGCATTCTGCAGCAAGCATTGCCGCAGACAGGCTCTGCAACAGTACCCTGTAGGTCGCGGATGGCACAATACCTGGACGGCATCCTCTCTGATGCGATACAGCTTGCCCAACTCAAGGAGCCTGTTCTGAACCTGCTGCTCCACATCTGGCTCCTGCAGACCACAGACAGTGATTTTGGTAGCAATGCTGGATGGTACAGAACCTGCAGGCAGGAGCAGGTAGTGGCAACAGGGCCTGCTTTCGCCTGACAATCTGCATGATATGTGGCCTGCAGTATTGGGATCTCCAAAGCACACTGTGTGAGGAACTCACCCATGGCCCCCTCCCCCCTGTGCTCATTGGCTTTGCAAGGTTCGCCACAGCCCAGTCACTGGCACTTTCGCAGAGAAGGCTCCTCGGTTACAGAATCGACACATATAGTGTTCAAGCCTTTCGATGTAAGGAAGGGAAGCAGCACATATCAGGTGGGATTCTTAGAACGGGAAGGGGCTGCCAAAATGTAACTGACACAGACCTGTGCGATGGTGCACACGTACGATTCAACCTGGGTTCCCGTATATTCCCGCATCCCTGGCCGCCCATCTGCAGTAAAACCTACGAATTTCGCTGAAGCCGGGCACCTCTCCCATTTGGACTCCCATTGGACTTCGGCAGATATCGTTGGAAATCGTTGGAAGTGACCTGCTGGCAGGAGTTAGACAGGATCAGGCAGGTGCCATGACAACCCACATCCCACTCACTTTCATTCAATGAATGCCAATCAGATTGAAATTGGGGCTTCAGGCTCAAGCAACCACAAGGGGAAAAGAATGAGCATGAATGTTAGTGTACACTGATGTACAAGGACAAGCATGCAGAGTTAGATGGGCTTGATTCTCTTGGCAAGCTGCCTGTTAGCTGTTTCATCCTGAGCAGCTGCTTCCTTTTCTGCTAGAGTCTTAGCAGCCTGTTTCCTCTTTTTGGCTTGCTCTCTGATTCTCCTGTCTGCTCCACTGAGTGGGTTTATTTTGGTCAGTGTAGGTTCAGGAGACTGTCTCTCATTGTCCTGCAGTTAAAATGAGAGTTAGCATGTGCTATGTAGGTTTGTAGCACATGCAGTCTGCACTTCACCTTGGTAGGCTCATCAGATGTGTCAACAGGAGGTTCCCCATCAGCAACAGCAGCCTGAGGAGCAGGCTGCTCCATGACCACAGGAGGGGGCTGAAGCTGCTCTCCAATGATCCTAGCATGGGTCTGAGCCAGCTGCTCAGCAGGCCCTACAGCAGGCTTAGGAGCACTCCCATCATCAGACTCTGATTCCTCATGAGAAGAGGACTCAGTGTGCCCATCAGCAGGCTCATCAGCAGCACCAGCAGGCCCCTCAGCAGCAGCAGCAGCACCACCAGGTGTGGGAGGAAGAGCAGCCAAAGGTAAACTGCTTGGTTCCTCTGTAGGTGGCTGATAAGGAACATCCTGCAGCATAAAACACATCAGCATAACACATTGTGTGGGCAAGCAGCAGGCAACAGCAGACAACATACCTTGACAGCCATATATGCAGTGACATCCACTGGGTTGGAGATGGCCTGTGTGATGATTTTCCCAGGAAGTTCAAAGGGCAGCTGCCACCTCATGCCAGATGCCAACCAGACTGAGGCCAGTATCATGTAGCCATCCCCCAGATGCTGTTCTGGGACCCCTGTTGGTGGTGGGTTGTGCAGGCTGTGCTTGAGCTGCTCCACCCACTGCAGTGCCAAGGTGATGTAGACCTTGAGGAGCCTCAGTTCCTGCAGGATACAGCAGGCATCAGCATGAGATCATGCAGGCTGGATCACTGACAGAAAGCATGGCACTTACCCAGCATCTGTCACACTCAAAGTATCTGACAAGCTCATGCTCTGCCACCTGCACCTCTGTTCTCAAGTGTTGGTGGCAATGATAGCAGAAGAGAGCTGGCCCACCATCATGATGACAGTCAAGGCCAGAGACACAGGCATGCCAGGTGGGAACAGTACCCCCTGGCTGCTCAACCTCTTTGAAAGGTTTGTAGCAGCCACAGCACTGCAGCAGCAGGATTGGAATGTCAGCAGAGTCCAGTGCAGCACAACAAAGCAGCAGAGGCAGCTTACCTTGAGATCCCAGATGGCCATATAAGGCCCCTCAGCAGCAGCAGCAGCCTGAGCAGCACCAGCAGCAGCAGCCTGAGGAGCACCAGCAGCAGCCTCAGGAGGAGGTGTGCCATCAAGCTCAATGGCATCCTCCTCCTGCTGCTCTGGCTCTGCCTCACTGTCTGCTGCTGCCTGACTGTCTGACCCTGCCTCACTGTCTGACTCCAAGACTGGCACAGCAGCAGCAGCAGCAGCAGCAGCACCACCACCACCCTGCAGACATGCTGTGTTTGTTGGATCCAGCAGATGCAAGCTGCAGCATGAGTGACTGCAGCCACCAACCTGCCTCCTCCTCCTCTGATAGTCAGCAGGCTGTATCACATAGATCCTGCTTGTGTCAGCCTTCTGCTTCTCACACCAGATCCTGCAACAGAGTACAACCCCTTAGAATGAGTGCTATAAGTCAAGAAGAAATCTCATGTGTACAGCTGCACACCTGAGCAGAGGGAAACACTTGATGGTAGTGGTTGGCACACCAGTTGGCCACTTAACACCATGTGAGAGGTTGGGGTTGTGGTGATCGTGCAGCTCGTCAGTGGATTCTGTGCTGGTCAGGATGCCAGCATTGAACAGCAGGCGGATCGTGGCTGTGAATGCTGCATCCTGTGCTTGACTGCGTGTGATCTGAGGGGTCTTCGCCACTGCGAGCATGGCCTGGAAGCTTGCAGCAGCGAGGCCTGTCTTGGCATGGGGCCTAAGCTGCCTGTGGTCCAGGCGCCTACAGGCTTTAAAGTAAGCGCCCAGTGGATAGGCACAGCTGCTGTCATGGCTGGCCTCGTTGAGAGGCCGCCAGTCATTAGGCTGCTCCACCCCACGCCGTTTGATCGTGCCAGCAGGCATTTGAGCGCATACATACAGCCACTCAACGATGGCCTTCTGCAGAGCGGTGAGAGCCATGGTGCGAGTGATAAGGGTTGAGTGAAGGAGAATATTCCAATATACCTTGACCTATGTTATGTCAGCTCTAGCCTACCTGGCGCACTACGACTCCCTTCTTTCTACCTTCAGCAGCCTTAGAGTAGCTGCCGACTTCTCTAGTTGTTCTGCCGCTCTTCCTGTTGCCGCTCACAGTCTCTGCCTGTCTCTCTTGGCCCTTGGCTGCCTGCTGGAATGCTTCCTTGGTCGTCAAGCCGGCACCTCTGATCAGCTTCTGAGCCTGTGCATGCACAGCCAGTGCTTTGTCCTTCTTAGGCGTCTCTATGGCCTTCTTGAGTGTGGCTGTGTTCACAATCTGCAGCTCATAGTCCTTGAATCTCCTTCTCAGCACATGATTGCTAGAGTCTCTCAGCTTCCAGCTGTACCCATCCCTGCTATCCACGATGTAGGTAGACTTAGAGAAGGTAGTAGACTGCTTAGAGAAGGTCTCCTTGGGTACAGTGATCCTAACCACATCACCCAGCTTCACACGCTGGCTCTGATAGAGCGCATTGTTGGCCTGGACTTTGCTCACCTGATTGTCTAAGGCTTCGGAGTTAGAGATCTCATCCGGCGTAGAGTCTAGAGTGGAATGAGGTGAATCGTTGTAGACGTGCATGATAGAAGGTAGATAAGAGGTCCAGTCTAGTCTATCCGTATGATCTATGTATTTGGATATAAGGGTCTTGATGTTCTTTACGGCGGAATCCACGATGCCCAAACGATCGCCGAATTTGGTTATGTGGTCATCTTTTGCTATTCCAGTGTAGAGCTCTATCTTTTTGTCCTTCAAAAAGTCTTGGATCTTCTGCTGATTGAACTGATCATCTCCTGTTAGACTTATGATGGGATTCTTTACTTTGCTAGCAAGTGTTTGAAGAGCTTTAGAGATCGCTGCGCCTGTGGAGTTCTTCAGCGGTAGAGCATATGCTAGTCTAGTGGGCACTTCTACTAAAAGCAGAAAAGCAGTCTTTCCGCCGTTTTCTACCCGGTATTGAGGAAGGAATGCTATGTCTGCCTGATAGCTGCCTATCTGCCCCACTATTTTAAAGTACCTATCTCTAGTCACTTTGATTGGCTTTCTGATCTGATTAACTTCATAATCTTTTAGAGCATTCTCAGCCTGTTTCTTAGGATTGGCAACACCAGCCTCTTTCAACTTTTTTACAAGTCTAGCTTTACTTATCAGATCCAATGGGTTGGGCAAACCGGGGACGGTTGCCTTTTCAGTCATCTATAATAGGGTCCCTCAAATGATCAGAGGATGACTTGGCTCTGTTGCAATCTTCACATCTTGGGATGGCATTTTCCGGGGTCAAGGCTAGATCTGCGCAATCTCTGTCGAAGTGGCATCTGAGCTCCATGGTCTTCTCATCTATCAGCGGGGTTCCACATGGGCTATCTCTGATTCCAGGGCAGCAGAAATTGTATTTTTTGAGCCTTACCGCCACTGCCTCTGCCACAGCCGTTTTCTCTACTCGAGGAGCGAACTTGGTGGGACCATGGCCCTCAACTCTGGTTCGAATCTGCTTTTTGAAATCTTTGATGACCGTCCCTTCATCTGCCACAAACCTAACGTTTCCCAATTGTCTAGCTCGAGTGAATCCTACCCAAAAGTTCTCCTTGCACATGAAAGGGCTTCCGACGTCGAATACGAAGGTGTCCTGGCCTGGCTTGGAGCTCAGACCTTGAGCCGAATTGATAGACATGCAAAAGGCGTATGGGAATTTCTCCAACACCTCCTTGTGTGTGCCGAGGACCTCTATTTCACGGCCGAACTCGTTCACGAGCCTGACCGCATTCCTTTTAGACCCCTTGATGATCTTCTGGACTCGATATAGATCGTCCTTCTGTAATTGATGTGCAGGATCCCTGTGTTTCACCTTGAGCTTGTCTCCTACCACCAATCGGAATTCGCCCTTCTTATTGTGGGTGGCTAGACGATGGTTGATGAGGTTGATGGTGACGAGATGTTGGGCCACGACCATAGATTCTCTAAGCATCTCGATCTGGCCGGTAGTGAGCGGGTTCGCAATTTTTGTGAAATATTTAGAGGCCACAGATTTGCATTGATCGGCATGGTTGTCAGATGGCTGAAAAAGATCTAGCTTCACCTTTTCCAGAATCTCTACGTCTTCCTTAGAATAACGCTTGGGTATCCTCAGTTCGAACTGGTTTGGGAACACCACATCCAGCCTACGAATACGCATCTCTCTCTCTACGTCTGCGGATCCCCCATGATTACCATACTCCGTGAAAACGTCTAGGACTGCTTTCGTCTGGAAGGGATCTCCGGTTGCTGAGATAGAGACATGGGGAAAACTACACGAATCTCTGTGAATTCTACTGACGAAGGCCATGCTGGCCATGAATACCTCTTCGAAATGGACATGATCGTACTGATCGAACTTGCTGCCACACCTTTTGTCTCTACCGCACCCGTCCACGCCAAACAGCTCCCAGAAAGTCATGATGCATTCTTCAGGTAGACCCATCTCCACTAGCTCTGTCCTGAGTCTATGTATAGGGAGGGACACCGCGACTTTCTGGCCAGCAGCGATCATTCTTTTCAGCAAGTGAACTGCTGCCTGTGTCTTGCCGACCCCTGGGTTAGAGGCCTTCACCATGGTGCCACCTTGGTGGCGATACTTCTCTAACTGATCTGCCACCGCATCCTTATCATACTCATCGAAAAACAGTTCTTCTAAGCCGCAAAAGGGATCACCAGGATGTCTTGTGGTTACCTCTGATAGGTTATCTCTAATCTCGTGTACCGGACGGTCGAGAGTTGCGAAAGTTACCCGTTGGTTTGTCATGAATTCGTGTACGGTGGTCGCCCGCCTCTTCTTTGATTCTAGCCGTAATTTGCCGATCTGCCGAAATTCCTCCTTTGGGCTCTGAGTTTTGGGAGCTGCCATTTTGTCTCGAAACACTTCAGCAGGATCTAAACCGTTTGTGACGAAATCTACTCTATCTGTAGCAATGTAGGCTGCTTGCATTCCGGCATTTTCTGCCTGATTCACCAAGATCTGCATATTTGCTCGAGCAATGTCCAAGATAGCGAATCTGAGCAGATAGAAGCCCTCCACGAGCTGGCATTGATTGCTCTGTGTGACAAAATATATGTCCTTACCATTGGCCTTTTTCTCGTATTTGTGAGGGACAGCCTCCATCAGGTCTGCATAGTACACGGCTTCGTCTTCGTTTAGAAACATTTGGGTCCTGAGGGTGGAATTGTAGATCTTCCCGCAGATTCCGATAGAATGATTTATGATATCCTTCACCATCTGCATGGTCAGCTCGGGGTTCTCGTAGGTATCCTTGATGAGCTTGAGCAACGGGTTTGGAATCAAGAGGCTAGGCCTTAGGACTTCGATGATTTTGAAGGTATCGCTAGGAAACTGTTTGAGAGCCATCCCAAAGCATATAGTATATCGTTTGTCGAAGTAGAGGATATTTGCCTGAATTTGGGACTCCACGTAGTAGAGATTGTAGTCCTGAATTCCGTCACACGAGTGGTACCTGGTCCAGCTGTCTAAGGCATTCCGCACAGGGATCTTCTCCAGCATCATGAGAGCAGATGTGTAGTGTTTCACCACATCCACACCAACCGCTTCTACCATACTGCCATTGACGATGAGTGATCGAGTGAGGGGTTGTTTGGTGTGGGTGATGAGATCCTGGATGATGTCCTTGTAGAATGAAATGTGTTTTGGTTGGAATATAGCAGAGTTGAACTCATGAGATTGAATCTGATAGGCTTGGAAGGCCGTCTCAGTGGGTATGTCTTTATTAGTGTCATCTTCGACTCCAAGAGATTTAATGACTAGAGTACCCTGCTCGTATACGAATTTGATTGATAGAAACTGCTTGTCCATCACCTCCGCATGGTGGTAGGGTAGCATCTCTTCGAAAATGTTGAAGGCATTGTTCTTTAAAGTCCAGGCTACGTGCCTCGTATACTCCTTGGATTGCTCTATCTCTAAAAGGATAGCGAAGACATCGTCTTTGCCGTACACGAATCGGGGTGCATCTGTTGGGCGGGTTCTGACGAAAGACCATCTATCGCTCACAGGCACAGAATGAATGGGTTGAGTACGAGATGTGTAGAGCTGATCTTCCCCTTTAACAACCAACTTTTGGAAGATGGATTGGTGGGATCTGGTGACCCTTCGCACATGACCGTCCTGTTGGAATAGGATGAGGATGGGGAGTTTATCCTCCTTGCGAGACTTGACATGATGTTGGAAGACCGGCTGGCTGATAGTGTTAAATGCGATGACAGGTAGCCTTAGAGTCTCGAAGACATTCCGCATAGACTCTAGACTGCACACCCCTGGGAATTCATCTAAAGCCTCATAATCGATGTAGTCCTCGTACCTCCTCTGTGAGTCCCATTTCTGTCCGAGGTTCTGAAGGGATCGGTTGATGAGCTCTGTTGAATGAGCCTTTTTATGGCCCAGATGCTCCGATAGATGCTCTACGATCACATCGTATAGACAGCAATCTGGTCTACGCTTTATGATATCCCAAACGAAACTCTTGACACCTCCAGAGATCTCAGCATAGGATGCACCTTTCACAACAGGCCTTCTCACCAGCTTGTTGTTGAGGGCAGCATTGCTCCTTTCGTAGCCCACGGGTTGGGTAGAGGGCTCGAACTCATTGGGCCCCATCTCTACAGGATTAGAGAGTTTGATGGCGATCAGCTCGTATTCGTAGTTTCGCATGGCAGCTGCGAATGCAGGTCGATAGAGCTTCATATCACGGTACCGAGTAGAGTCGAAGAGGACGTAGTCTGTGGTATACCAACTCTTAGGGATGACGGCAGTAATGTTCCAATGAGATTCTCTGCATGGAACGCCATCTATGACATGGACAGGGCCGTACTGTGTTTGGTCTTCTCTGATATTCTCCTTGTAGAGGGCCACATTGCAGGAGACCTGTTGGGTCTTTCGAAGTTTCTCAAAATCTCGTTCTTCTGCATCCTGGGCTTCTCTGAGCACCTTCTGGAAGACCGACTTGACTAGAGCGGAGACAGCCTTGGTGTTCGTCTTGGCATAGTTGTCATCCATCTTCTTGAGGGCCTTTGGCGTTTTCCTCAAAGGACTGTGGGTTACGATTGTCTTTTCTAGTTGGACCCTTCCGTTCGACCTGACGAATTCGTATCCGTTCGGAACCCCGTAAATATCTTCTAAGGTTGAGACAGGAAGCTTGGCGATAGATTCCTTCTTCAATTGTTTTTCAATCTCTTTCTTTGTAAACTTAGGCATATGGTAAGGGAGAGAAGTTGCTATTATGTATGGAGAGAATCTTTATATGGTTTTAGACGCAAACAATATAAAGTACTTAGTGTTCAATACCACTTTTTGGTGGTTTCATCGTATTTCAGGTCGTATTTCTTGATGGTAGACTGCTGGTAGTTAAGTATTTTGCCAGTATTCAGCTTTTTGAGGTAGTCTTTCCGTCTGCAAGCAGTAGGTTCGGTCTGTCTATTGAATCTATACACCCTTCTCTGGAAATCTTTGAACCTCTCTTTTTGATCTTCTATGGATGTGTCAAAGGTGGGGTACTCTAGTGTCTTGGGGCTAGGCAAGTCGAAGTGTGCATGCAGACTCATGTTATTGTTTGGAGATTATATTATTGTGAGATCGAAACGCTTTATGTGCTTTGCTCTAGCAGTTTCTTCTTAGCCTGTTCAGCTTTTCGGTCCTCTAGCTTCTTCTGCAGTTTCGCCGCCATCTTCCTGGGGGCTGCATCCATCTTTGCCACGTTGGCATACTGTTTCTCCAAGGCTTCACGCTTAGATCTCAATTGATCGAACTTTTCGTATGTGGGACAGATAAACACTTCATTGTCTAGGATCATGTACTTGTGCAACTTTTTTTCATCCTGATAGATGGCCATTGTTGGAGGTATGAATGACAAGTCCAGGCCATTCTTTATGTGGTTTTCACGCTGATACAGGGCTGCTTTCAGGGCAGGACTCAGGGGCAGAGGCCGCTTGTCCGCCTTCCAGGGCAGTCAGCCGCTCAGCCAGCGTTTGGACGGCACTGACAAGCATGGGTATCAGAATCGTTGTTTTTAACGATTTGAAGTCTTTTAGATCGCCCCATTCAGATGTCTCTACTAGGCCAGGCATTACACCTTCCACTTCTTGTGCTATAAATCCGAGCTGGCTGGGCTCTGTGCCCTCTTCGTCATCCCAAGAGTACTTTCTAACTCTAAGCCTGCATAGAGAGTCTAGGTACTTCCTCGCATCTCTAACATTCTTCTTTTTCCGAACATCTGATAAAGTGTTATAGGACCCCGTCTTATTACTCCAACTGCCCCCGCAACTGATTCTCGCAATGTTGGTCTGTACTCCACCGACGTCCGAATAGTAGTCACATAGACCATCTCCAGATGAGGAATCGCTTCTGTACCACTGGTGATATCCGCTTCCACCCCAATTGAAGAACCCGCCTGATGTAGACCCCCGAATACCCCCAGACACATCTAGAGTGTAGGAAGGATTTGTGTTGTTGATACCTACGTTTCCATTAGCTATGGTCATGCGTTCCGTGCCATACGTCGAATTGTTGCAGCCAGTGTAGAAGTGCATGTTGTCGTCTGTTGCGATTCTGAGATCTCCATCGTCGACGATCTTGCTGTTTGTGTTGGGACCCCATGTGAGTCCGTTTTGACCAGACTGACTAAAATTGAATAGGCTTGACAGGGAGCCACCACCAATGTACGCATAGTTACAATGGAAGTTGCCGTTCACATCCAACGTGTATCCAGGGGAGCTTGTGTTGACGCCTACCTGGCCACTTGCATTGATGTTGATGCGATCATTGCCGTTTACCCACCAATAAGCACCCCTGGTCGAGGCTCCTACCCCCACGGCACTGACAGCTGTAGAAAGGCCTGCAGTTCGATCGAACTTCACTTCACATGCGTCTGTAGAGTTGGACGTAGAGGTGTTCAGTACTATAACTTGATTTGCTCCATTCGATACGAAACGACCCTGACCAGCTACGTCCAAAGGATAAGCTGGACTTGTGTTGCTGATTCCTAGGTTGCCATAACCCGGCATCAGGGCCAAGTTGCCTTGGCTGGAAATCTGACTGGTGTATCCCGAGTACAGACGCATAGAAGCACCAACCGTACCGCCGTTCGAGGTCTCATCTACGAACAGTATGCGATTAGCGGCAGTAGATGCAAGTGCTAAGAAGGTACCGCCGACTCCAGCACTCTGATTCACCACACGACTTGTGCCTGCAACATCTAGAGAATACTGGGGAGTTTTGGTGTTGATGCCCACGGAATTATTTGTCACTGCTATGACAGAGTTCAGGGGTGGGTTCACTAAGCTGACAGGTAGACCTGATAATATGACACTCCACATCCCGAAGTTTCTGCAATATGCGGGAGCCGCGAGGCCAGCCATCGCAGTCGATGTACAGATGATTCTGTAGTTGGAATATGCAGTCGTGGCGGTTGAGGTAGAGGTTGGAGTCCAGTCGCTGTATGTCAGGCTGCCTGGGAGAGTGGCTGTTGCTAGGTTGGTGAAGTTGACCCCGTCGTTGCTGCCAGCCCATACTATGGACTTAGGGGTATAATTAGAGCTAAAGAAGTCGGTGTATACACTCCTAGGATAGAACGGTGTGGTTGTATTAAGACCCCACCACTCTCCGGTCACATTGCTGCCCGATACGACGGTGCTGACAGTACCTTGATATGCACCCGTACTTGAACTGTAGTTGGCAGCACAGCTCCACGCAGTAGTCGATACGCTTCCATTGACAGCCTGGTAGGCCTGTGCAATAGTTCCGCCAGTAGAGCTAGAGAGCGCTGTCCATGTGCCATAATTGTTGTATGCGGTGTTCGAAGTAGGAGTCTGAGGGTTAGTGACCACTTGGGTACCATACTGACAAATATTAAGCACATTATTGGAATCAGCATAGATAGCTCCACCACCGCCGCCTGGGCTATTGATGAGGGTAAAAGCATTTGTCTGAGTTCCAACAGAAGAGATGCCGTTCTGTGTGACCCTTAGTATCTCGCTCTGTGCATTAGAAGGTGATCCAGCCGCTTTGGCCCTGAGGGACATGATCCCAGAGTAAGCATAGTCGTCCCAAAATCTGATCGACATGGGAGCGCCATTGGTGAAGGCTGGTGAGCTGTAGCCTGCAAAGTCTATATCGGCAAAGCTAACCGTGCCCCCTCCTGTAGGGTTTATTAGAGTCAGGTGAGTTCCAGAAGCATTCTGTAATAACAAACTGCTGCCGCTTCCAACAAAAGTCGGATTGAGACCGAGGTATGACCCTGCCGAAATAGTGTTGCAAGTAAGAGTGCTGGAGTTGATGGTGACATTGTTTGTATCTGCACTGATCTGAAGAGGAGTCTGCCCAGTTGCATAGTTATAAAGGTAGAAATCAGTCAGATTGGTGCCAGGATTAGAGCCACCACGATTCGTGTTGAGCACCCATCCAGGGTTGGTGGAATATGTCCCGAATCCAATGCCAGACCTGCCGCCAGCGGAAGACTGTAATTGTAAGCTGGGTACGAATGCTGTCGATATACTGCCTATGGTCACAACGCCACTACTCTGAATACTAAGGCTTTGATTGTATGTGCCAGCATTAACATTATTGGCCGTCAAGGTAGAACACCTAAGAGTGGTGATGCTACCTCCGATGGCCGAGATGGTGGATGCACAAGTTATACTTCCTAAAATGTTTGCTGTTCCACTGACGTCCAAAGTGGCTTGTGGATTAGTTTGCCTGACTCCTGTGAACAATCCATTTTGAGATACATTGGGTAGCTGGTTGGGCAGCGCGTTTGCGAAACCTGAGACGACCTTTCCAGTAAGATTGCCGTTGGCATCAATCAGCAGGTTGGTCCCTAGAAATAGACCCTTTGCTGTGAGGGTGAACTTGCCTACGTTGAGTCTATCAAAATCCGCACTGTTTTGACTGCTGTTATAGTTGAAGTCTGATCTATAGCTCATTCTTTCTAATGTTGGCAGAAATTAGACTTGGTAAATTGCTGATGTCAGACTGAGGCCTGCCTCGGAGTTTCCACCGCTAGCCATGATGGTATACACTGATGAAGTGCCAGTATAGCTGCTGTAGGCCACTGAATATACGTTCTTTATGACACCTGAAGCTTTGTTGACATTTCCTAGCAGGGTCACGAGACTACCTATAGAGCCGAACGTCAGAGTTCCATTTAGGTTGGCGACGGCGCCTAGAACAGCTGTGACGGACAATCCAGATGTCATCACTAGCTGAGGTGCTGTTCTCTGAAGATTGGAGATCTGAGTTGTATGAGTACCTAATGCTGCGGCCTGACTAGAAAAGGTTCCTGCAGTCGCAGTAGCAAGTGAAGTGATCGAGCTGTACAGGTTCGTTATAGTGCTGCTGACGGCTAGGCTGAGATTCATGATAGAGCTTGAATTTGCAGAAATAGATGAGTAGATTCCTGTGATAGACCCAGCAATATTTGTTGAAAGACTAGAGACATTAGCAGAATTCAGAGAAATCCCTGCTGAATTTGCTGATATTTGAGTTGCTATCTGTGAAAATGAGCCAGCAATAGCACTGGACAGGCTACTCAGCGATCCATTTAGACTGCCTATGGATCCATATAATCCCGTCACTGAGCTTGCTACTGCTGTGCTCAGCGAAGTCAGCAATCCACTTAAGGCGGAGTTTGTCAGGGATTGACTGCTGAAATTCTGTGTGACAGTCTGTGATAATCCAGCTATGCTACCTGTGTGAGAAGCCAATATAGTGCCTTGAAGTCCTGAGACACTGGATATGCCAGTCAGAGATGCAGTTATCAGCGGAAGAGCCGTCAGACTAGTGGTGTTTGCTGTCGTCACACTACCAGCATTCGCAATTGAATTTTGAAGACTAGAAACTGAGCTTGCCAATGCTACCTGCAAATTCGATATCATTGACCCATTGCTGGCAATGCTTTGAGATAGCGATGCTATTTGACTACCAGTAGCAATGGTCAAGCTCGAGATGGAACTGCAGGCTAGCGAAAGGGTTTGCGAGATACCAGACAGGGAACCCTGTTGTGCAGACAATGAGGAAGTTGTAATGTTTGAAAGAGTTTGCAGATTGCTGGACACAGTACCTAGGTTGCCAGTTAGAGCAGACAATGATGCATTCTTAGCTGAAAGATCAAGGAAGACATTGGTAGTAAATGCTGAGTATGAACTATACAAAGTTTGAAGATTGATTGAAATCGTACCTAGGGAACCGGTCAGGGACGCTATCGAATTCGTCTGTGAGCCAGAAGTGGCTGACAGAGTACTGACACTACCAGCAATGGCCAAGCACTGGCTCATCTCGGCGACATTATAGCTCTGTACTGTGTCCCTCAAGGTTGCTAGATTACCCTGCAAACCAACCATCTGAGCATAATTACTGTTGAGCTCTGTGCTGACTTGACTCAGACTTCCAGATATGCTGTTTATGCTGCTTGCAAGACTCGACGATATCGTGCTAAGGCCTGTGATGGATGCTGATAGATTGACAGCGTAACTGTTTAGATTGGACACACTTCCCGAAAGTGCCGAGGTCACGCTACAGGTGTTTGCATAGTCAAGCTGTTCCCTGTTGTCCAGATTTGCATTTAGAGAATTCAAATTGAAGATAGAGCTGGATAGCTGACTGAGGGATCCACTTTGAATCACAAATCTGGCAGAGGTGGCGTCAGCCAAGCTTCCTACTGATTGTGTCAATGAATCGGACAGGCTGCCTACTTCAGCTCGAGTATTCGATCCCAAAGAGTCAATCTGGTTGCTTAATTCCTCGAAATCAGAGTTTTGGATATTGGTCAGGTCTGTATAGTCTTCCTGCCTCTTGGCATCTTGATCACTTATAGACAACGTAAGGGTACCCAGCAGAGCAGCATTGACAGCCTGAATCTGTGAGCTAAGGGTAGAACTCACTGAACTCAATCCATCTGTGATTTGCGAGGATAGACTGCTGCTGGCAGACGTCAGGCTAGCACTAAGTTGATTAGAGGCATCCACCAGTGGAGGAAGAAGTCCTGATGTTCCATCTAATATCACGTTGGTTCCGAAGTACAATCCCTGTGATTTCATGAGGAGCTTGCCGAAGTTCACAGATGTCAATGCCAGCTTCGTATTGCCAGAACTACTATTAAACCCTGACCCGCCTCCGAAAGACATATTTTATTAGACCGTTAGACTAAATGAGTAGAACTAATGCCGCCCTTTCGAAAGGCCATAAGCCCAGCTCTACGGCAATAACGGCTTCTGGTTCTAAAAACATAGTGATCAATATCTCTAACAGTATAGAATCACCTCATGTGAAACGCAGATCCCAGCGATTGGCAGGCAGCCATCCAGTCAGTTATAACTCAGCTCCATCTGTGCCGCTGAATTTCACCAGCCTTAATCCTAGAGTCTTCAATGACCAGTATCTACCACCGCCAGAACCTGCATATAATCCACCGCAAATGGCATCTCAAATCCCTGAGGCTACAAATGACGAAGCATCAGTGAAGACGGACCCTTCAGAAATCGGAACTGAAGATCAGGATAATCTGCACAATGACCTCATGGACAGATATCTGAAGATTCGCTATGGGGACTACAGGCCCAACCAGTACATTCAGCGCAAATACGGAGTGGATGACAGCATTCCCCAGCCAGATCACGACATCAAACAGGAAGGACAAGTGCCTGAGACGTATAGAGATCCTGATGTGTTCGAACGAAGGAATGCTGATGCTGCTGCTCAGTTAAGGGATACCAATAGATCGGCAGAAGTCAGGGCTGGAGTAAGACACATCCAGACACAAGTTGAGGATGATCTGCAGGCAGGCCAAGAACCAAGCAAAAGAGATGTCTCAACATTGACAGATCTAGGGGCTCGTGTTCCTACCCCAACAGATATCGCACATGCAGAGGCACAGACATCACCTGAGGCAGATCCCATCCCTTTTTCTGAGACTGAAGCAGACGGCCTAGATACTGCTGTTCAATTCGCGAACGCTAATGATCAGGCCCGGGCAAGAGAGACCGGTAAGTATCACCCTGCTTCTGACTACTTATCTGGGAACACTCCATCCGGCTTTCCGGACAATGAAGCTGATAGCCTCAGCATGGGAATCGATTTTGCTCATGCTAACGATGCAGCTAGGCGTAGAGATAATACTATAGAAACTCAGACAGAGCCGCCCAATGCTGTAGATGGAGCAGCTCAAACTGATGGGGAAAGTCCCCCCGTGGGGCCCCACCCTGCTTATCAAGACAATGGAACTCAAAGCGATAGGCCTAGAGTGAGAAATCATAGCACTCAGACCAGCAGGCCTACGATAGTTTCGCAAGGAACCCAGTACGATCCCCCACCAGAACCTCGTAGAGATGTGGTGATGGCACCTGCAAGCATCCTCGGCAAACGTCGAAAAGACCAGACTGGTGGAAATACCGGCACTGCAAATCCTGTGGGATATAAGAGGCCAATCGTTAACATTCTAGGCAAGAGAAAGAGAGACAATCCTTATGGTGGGGTTGCCAAGATGAAGCGAATCGAAGAGGATGAGCAGCCGAACATGCCTCACTTTGTTCCAGATCCTAATCTTGGGCTACCTCCAATTCCACCTGTCAGAGGTAGGGTTAGATCTGAGGTAGAGAGGCTGAATCAATATACAAGAGAATCTAACAATGCCGGTAAGAGAGGGGTGATTGCAAAGAATAGAGGTGGCAGGTAAACACTGCCAATCTGCCCGAATTAGTTTCTAAACGCAAGTAAAGATGTCCCAAAACTTCTACAGCTCTGCGATGCAGTCTTTCATCCACAGACTTTCCGGCTTCTCCAAGCAAACCGTTCGTCTTTTCCCTCAAAATCAGCAGACCGCCGGGCCTTATTCTGTAATCACTCTCTCACTGCCTCCTGGTCAGTTACTTGACCCTAGTTCTATCGCTATGCATTGTCAGTTCACTACTTCTGGGACAACTGTAGATAATACGCAATCTTACTCCTGTGTGCTTCCCCCACAAGGGGTGGAATCATTATTTAGTTCAGTCGCTGTTTCAGCCAACGGACAGCAGCTAGCAGAGGTTAGAAACTACAATCACATCTGGAATGTCCTGCAGGACTATACCATGGGCGCCTCGGCGATTGACAGATCTGTTCTCAACCTCGGTAGATTCAATGCCGGTACCCCGCAAGGGACCGCTGCAACAACTGGCGTAGCCGGAAGTGCAATTCCTGCGATCGACAAGGAGATCTATGTGCTGCAGAGCGGTACTAACGCGATGACAGCGCCATATGTCATGTCTAACACAGATATTTCCATGTGGAATTGGCTGGGTTTCCTAAATTCTTCAGAATTATTGGATGTGGATGCTGTCGGTGATCTCAAGATCAGTCTAACTTGCGCTGGCCCCGAAATTCTCATCGCTCAGAATGCCGCGGGCCAAACTTACCAGCTTTCGAACATCTATGTGACCTGCGATACGATCATTCTTCCGGCTGAGTATTTCGCCTCTCAGGCAAGCTATCTGAACGGTGCGCCAGGGAGAGCTATTCGGAGGAAGTTCGACAACTGGAGTTCATTCCCTGGACCAATAGTACCTAGTAATCAAACCCCAACACAGCAAACTCGATTCACTCTCAATAGCGACTCGGTAGACCTTCTTATTGGTTCTTTCCGTAATGCGAGTCCTAAGTCTACTCTTGGGCATTATAACGAGAATCAAGCCTTAACCACAGTGTCTGGAGCTAGCACTGGTACAGTAGACGTATTCCAGCGAAATGGCTATGGGGTGAAGACATGGGTGTTCGGGGTTAATGGGACCCAAATCCCTCAATGGCCGGTCTCTAATTCGCGTGCATTTTGGTTTGCAAGTCAGGCAATGGGGCTCGCACATGACCAGATGGGGACTCTCACGCCGTTTTGTAAAACTCTAGACCGCTTCTCCCAGGGGCACTGGATTGCTCCCGTCATGTTGGCTCCTTCGAGTGACCCTGAGAGTCGATTGATAGCTGGGTATTCGTGTCGCAATACAAATGCAAATTTCACCTTCGAAACAGTTGGTGACGGGACTTATTCTGCTCTAAATCCTGCAGGTGGTAACATCGGGTACGCTGGGATGGCCAGGGAACCGACGGTTTATGTTAAATGTAGTTCAGTTTTACAAATAGAGAGTGGCCGGCTCGTCTCTGTGATTTATTAATCTATAGATCTACAAAGTATGAGCAACATCGATGCAATCAATTACCCAGTCAGTTATATCGGAGGCCTCAGCAGAGATCCTGCACAGGCCCTCAATAGGCCCATTCATTATGCAGATCTAGAAGACCGGCGGTGGGGTCAGAACGCCTTTCTCTATCCTTTCCCTATCAGGACTGTACCTGATATCAAGGTTGGATTCAAGCAGATCCAGCCTTACCAGGGGAACGATAGTAGAGTAGGACAACCAACCCCAGCCCCGCCTCCAGGTCCACCTAGAGTTGGTATTCCAAGGCCCAAGCCTGGGTTCAGTCCGTATTGATAGAAGAGTGAGTCTGTATTATTTTCTAATTTCTCTGAAAGCTCTATGCCTTCAAAGAAGCAAATTCTGGAGGAAACTCAGGAAGAAGTCGAGACTAGCTCAGAAGAGGAAATAGTTCCACAGCCCCAGAAAGCTAGAAAAAAACGTACCATGACACCCGAGATGTTGGCTAAACTCGCTGTGGCCAGGCAGGCAGCATTAGACAAACGACAGAATGCAACTGGCACTAAGAAAAAGGAGCGAGAACTCGAGAAGAAGCGCAAGGAAATAGAGTCGGCCTCTCGAGCTGCTCGGGTAAAGCAGCTAGAGGCGGAGATCGAGAATATGCAGAAGGCCAAGCAGCATGTCAAGAAGGTGAAGAAGCCAAAGAAAGTCATCGTAGAATCCAGCTCATCGGAGAGTGAATATGAGCAGCCGCCACCAAAGAAATCTAAGCAAAAAGCCCAGCAATATGTGCAACCTCCTCAGCCTCAACAAGATTATCACGAGCAATTGGCATACCATCTTTTCGGCCGATCTTAATATAGATGCCTATCGTTGAAGAAAGGAGTAGGACTTGGACAGATGCAGCTGTGCCCCACAAGAAGAAAAGGTACCCCATTCCAAATGACCCTGAAGCAGCAAAAATGTTTCCACTAATGCTTGCAATCGGCCCTAGAGGAAGCGGCAAGTCGTATTCTATCGTAAAGGCCGTTCATCAGTATCAGCATAGGGGCATCAGAGATGCTGTCACTGGCAAGAATAGAGATCAACGAGTAATTATTATAAGTCCAACTGTGCATGACCAAGCCATTTTCGAAGCTCTCAAAGCTGATCCCGACGACATACATACAGAGTACTCAGATGGCCTCATGGAGCAAATCATGCATTCCATCGAGGTAGAAAAGGAGAAGACTCTAGACTACCATAAGCAGAAAGGCATATGGAAGAAGCTAATGAAACATGGACCCAAGGCTTTAACCCCAGAAGAAAGGATGGATATTGCTGCTAGAGACTTCCAGCCGCCAGAAAAGCCAAGGTTTCCAAATGGGCCTGCTATAACCCATCTGATTCTAGATGATTTGCAAGGCAGCGGTGCACTGACCTCAACTGGAGCTTCTAAACTGGCTCAGACACTCATTCTTAACCGCCATAAGGGGATTATAGCCTATTATGCAGCTCAGTCCATGAAGTCCGGATGTCCGAAGAGAATTCGTGAGAATGCGTCCAACTGGATGATATGGAAGCAAAGCAGATCAGGCGCTGAAGACGAGCTGGCTGACGAAGTAGGGATGCCAAGAGAGAAGTTCCTAGAGCTCTACAACCATGCCTTGAGCACTGATAATCCCCATGATTTCCTGAACATCGACAATAGATCTCAGCATTCACCCATCGTTCGTAGATCGTTCGCTACTTATCTCAACCACTCTAGTAAAGATGTCTAGAGCTAGCAGGCTGATGTACGTAAATTCCAACAAAGTCCTAGATTATGTCGAAAGACATAAACTAGACAAGCCCATTATCGCGTTTGACGGCGAAAAGGAGATGAATGCTGAGCACGAGTACGTATGTATGCTCACTTTCGATCATCTGCAGACTCAAAGTGTGAAGGAACAGAGAGCCTTTGCGAATCAGTTCTTGGGACAGTACTTGTCTCAGAGATGGTGGCATTCATACGAGCCGTATCTCCTGGGTATGCTAGATGTATTCTACACCTTGGGGTTCGTGCAGCACACTAATAGAAAAACCTACCGGAAATGTAAGAAACTCATGGTCGAATCCGAGAGACCCGAGAAACAGACAGATCTTCTCGACTCCGAAAAAGCACAAGACATGCTAGCTAAACTCAGACAGGACCTACCAGAAATGCACGATTCCATCAGACAAGGGATAGCCCGAATGTGGGCCGCCGGGTGCATTCCAGAGGAAAGCAAAAAGCCTTTGACAGGCTCAGAGAAACGCCGTTTGAAGGCCATGATGCCCATAGACAGCAAGAGTCTGCCAAAGCCTAAGGAACTGCCTCCTCAGGATTTCTATGGAGCAATCGAGATATCCGACACAGCTCCCGAATTGCCCTATGCTAGGGGAGCCGCTCCCATTTCTTTGTCTGCTGAAACATAAATGAGCATCAAGAGAGATCAAACCATCTTTTTGCAATCCGCCAATAGAACGGGAGGGACATCTCTAGATTGTTCTTTCCAATTTGACAGTGATTTGATTAAAGCTGCGAGAAACGAGACTATCCAGTTGAAGCTGGTAGATTTCGTACAGCGAAACAGTTATTACGACGTAGTTTCTTCGGTTAACGACTCGTTCGTGGTAGAGCCACCTAATCCTACTTATGGGCCGCAGATCAAGCTAGGAGTCAATGACTCATTCAACATTACTATAGGGACTGTGGGTGCTCAGACATACACCATCGTGGTCCCATGGCGTTATTACACCTTGAACAGCCTGGCTGGCACGATCCAAACACTATTAAACGCATTACCTACTGGAAACATCTTCCAAGTCGTATATGGTCAGGTCTCACCAGGGTATTACAGTTACTCCATCACAGACACAAGCTCAACGGCAACTGAGGTTTATACACTAGACTTCTCTGTATCAACTCTAGGCAAAACTCTAGGCTTTCAGCAGCAGACCTATGGCGTCCCCACTCCAAGTGCCAAATATCAGGCTGAGACCACCAATCTTGCAGACAACGTTTTTGGCACCACAATAGTCACGCTCCCACAGGGGTTTTATGATTTTGACAGAATGACGACCACTCTACAAAACCAGTTTCCTTTCAGTGGAGGCAGTTTGCCAGGAGATTCTACTGTCTATCCTGCATGGACTATCACAGGAGATGATGTGACAAATTTCATTACCTTCGATGGAACACCACAAACCTTCCCAGAGGTCCAATTCGTGTTTAACTCTCCTCATGTGACCGCAAGGTCTACAAACACCCTTCTAGGCTTCAGTCAGAATGTCTATGGGAACTCAAACATATTCACCTCCGACCAGGAGATAAATCTCACCAAGGTATCGAACTTGGTGCTGCATATCGACTGTCCTGCAAGGCATGTGAATCAGGTTCTTGACAACTACGTCAATTCTACCACTATTTCCAATCTAGGATTCTTCAAGCATTCTAACGTTTTTGCGCGTATTCCCGTGGATTGCGATAATGGTAGTTTGATTTCATTCAGAAGTCTTGCTGAGGAGTTTACTTTCGAGCTCGGAGTCGACAGACTACAAAATATGCGAATGTGGCTGACTGACGAATATAACAGCCCGTTGGCCGCCACAGCAGACACGAATTGGAATGCAGTGATAAAAGTGAGATACCTAGATAAATCTACACAAGACACTTACTAGGGCTTCCAAGAAAATCTTTCACAGCACACTCTAAATGGGGTTCTTCCAGAAAGCGATAGGCAGTATTGGAAAGGTGGTAAACAGAATCGGGAGCACCTCTCATAATGTTTTGAGGCGAATCGGGTCAGTGGGTCATAGCATCAAAGATGCTGCTAGCAGTTTCGACGAGGGTCTAGGTGGCATTCCGTCAGATTTCGTTCGTTCTCTACCTTTTGGTAGTGCGGCTCTGAAGGGTGGTTCTGCGGTTCTGAAAGGTATAGATGCAGCGTCACAGTATTCTAAGAAGGCAGCAGACATTGGAGGCCAGTTAGAGCGATATGGTCATAGCGGGACAGTGCCACCAATAATTTCGAAGTATAGGTAATAATGCCTTGGTTGCTGATAGCTCTGCTGGCTTCACAGGCTCTAGTGAACTTCGAATTACATAGACGATGCCATAAGTTAGAGGAATCTCTTGGCAAGCACTAGTCTCTCACATGTCATTCACATGCCATTCAGGCATTCCAGTCTGTTCTTCCTTGATGTTCTCTAGGACTTTCTCTCTGATTCTGTCAATTTCTCCAGGGCTGTAATTGCGGTGATCATTAACCCATTTGTCCAGCTCCTTGAGCCTGGCCTTGTGAGCTATCTTTCGTCTTCGGTGGAACATCTTGTGTAGTTCGGCATGACATGTCAACTTTCGATATGTCGCATAGAATTCCCAATGATTGTAGTAGAAAGGCCAGTTTCTGCTTTTTTGACTTGTAAACCAATCATACGTTGTTCTATACAGTCCTGAGGGCTCTCGCTTACTGAGCTTTATGTCTGGGAGTACAAGCTTCTTAGGCGGCACCTTGAACCTCACTCTACGATCAATAGACATCTTGGAAAGGACCAGCTGTTGGACTTCATATGGTACACTCTGCATCCTATAGACATGATTCCCTCAATTCTGTCTATATCAAAACGAGCATTTACATGTGAAGAGTTGACTTTCATAATGGTTTACTCAGATTCATCAGAGGCAGTGTCAGGGAACATAGCTTCTGGCACATTGAGGAACTTGGGATCTATGGGCTTTGTGGTCTTGATCACTATGTCACCCCTGAGGCTGATGGTGCCCCATTGGTCCAGATACTTTCTGTTGTAGTTGGTCTTGGTGGCGGAGTTGATTAAGGCCTGGTTGACCAAGAAGTTGGTGTTTCTGCCTTCTGCATCGTCTGCCATGAAGATGGTACAGGCCTGTTTGCCGATTCTAAATCGAACATTGATCTCGAGCCACCGATCGACAATGAACTGCCTCAGGTATTCGACGATTCTGTTCGACTTCTGATCCTCTCTACTGATCTCGAGCACCTCTACCGTACTGTTTGTCCTGAACAAAGTGTAGACCGACATGTTTGTGTAGAGGTAGAGAGGTTGCAGGAATTTGTCCTTGTTTGGAGGTTGTGGAGAGGTTGTGTTGGAAGTGAGGAGGGAGGCCTCTATGTGCCTTCATGTTGACCCAAATAACAAATTACTACGAATAACAAAATACTAGAGTAGAGTTGACCATTATTATTACATTATTCAACGGGTCAACGCGAACCCACCATGCCAACCCTCACGGAATTCAAATGAGAACCCTGTTGGACTCCCGCATTCTTCAAGATGCAGCCCATGAAATGGACTGAATCTGTAAAGGACTTTGACTTCAGGTTGGTCAAAGCGAAGCTATGAGATGTGAATGGCATCCCTCACAGCTCTGCAGAAGGAGTTGCTGCGGTGCATAGCGGCCTTCCTGGGGGACTACGACGTGGTGCAGCTCCGCTTCTCTTGCAAACACCTGCAGAGAGTCATCAAAACACCCAGAACCACACAGCTCTGCCCAGGGACATGGAGGGTGCCACAGTCAGCTTTTCCAGACCTGGGGGAACTTGTGAGAGCTGCTGTGGATGAGATGGATGACAAGATTACTAACACAACTCTGCAGTGGAGCTACCTGCTGGACTTCACTGGTAAGCTGCAGTGATAGCTACAGTACAGTGCATGGCTCACTGCAGACACCAGCTGACTGGATTGCATAGCTCACTGCAGAGTGGCTGACTTTGGTATACACAACTCCTGTGATGGAGGACAACACATTGGAGCCCAAAGCAGGCATGGAAGCTGCTTCTGAGGCAGCTGTTATGGTGTTGCACTTGCTGTTTCCAGAAAAGCAGTTGTACAAGGGCAAAATTGAGCTTAGTTCCCTCTTAGCTTATGTTGTCAAGCACATTGCCAATGGGAAGATCTGCATCATCAGCAACTTGGCACACATGTACCTGTTAGACCAGCTGAACCACTCAGTTCTGATTGACTGGCAGAGCACATGCTATCAGGAGGGGAACATCAATCTCTGGCCTGCACCAACATTCAAGCTGCTGCCTTTCAACTGGACTGAGCTGTTTGATATGTAAGGGGTCAAGGAGGCATTCTGTGTGGGACATGCTGAAATGCCGACATAATAATATTGGGATATTCTCCATCACCCCATTCCAGATCTCATTGGGATATTCTTCATCACCCACTCCAAATCTCACACCCAAACCATGGGATGAGCATGAAGGCCAACACGAGCAGGTGGGCGAGTTTAAATCCATTGCATGACAGGGCATACTTACACTTGTTGCACTTTCCGCTGCAGACCACTTCAAGCTGACGGGGCTCCTCTGAGAGATGCTGCCGTCCAGGGGGCTCGTGTCGACAGGTTGGAGGGCGAGAACTCTTCGTTGCGGGCCGAAGTCCTGCAGCTCCAGGTCAGCAAGCGGGAGACCAACGCACTCCTTTTGAAACAGCTGCTGGCGTACAGAAGCAACGCAGAGGTAGTGGTGTGCAAGCTCATCACTGACAATTCGGCCCTCAAGGCAGACTTGCACTTTCAGCAGCAACTTCAGGAGTCCTTCAGCACCTTTATCCCATCTGCTCCACTCAGTGCTGGGCTTCCATATTTGTGAGCCCTTTGTTCTCTGCTGTTCAGGCCCAAAAAATCCCCAGTCACTTCATGTCTCAAGATGCTGCTGAAGTCTCTCTGCTGATGTTTCTGATAGCCTTCATGGCTTGGCTCAATTTCCACTATCACAGCCCTTGATCTATGAGCACTCATGCAAGGCCCTCGCTTGCAAGTCCCCCAGTCACTTCATGTCACAAGATACTGCTGCAGTCTCTGTGTTAAAGTGTGTGCCAGCCCTGATGGCTTGGCTCAGTGCCCTCTGTCTGCCCTACTGATCTATCAGAACATATGCAAGGCCCTCACTTCATGCAGAACATATGCAAGTCCTCCAGTCACTTCATGTCTCAAGAAGCTGCTACTGACTCTATGTTGATGTATGTGCTAGCCTTGATGGCTTGGCTGAATGTCACTGCTTCAGTGCCTGGTGGCTGTCAGCCTTAATGTTTTGGCTTGGCTCGATCAGTGTTCTGCTGGCTTTCGACATGCCAAACTTTTCTTTGTATCAGTAAGCCTCACTCTTTTTACCAATGTTTGCTTGAACATAAAGGTCTAGACACGATCTTTGCATGATACCTGTGTAACCGTTCCTAAGCATGCAGGGCCCCAATAAGCCCCCAGAAGTCTGCGGGATTGGGGGCCTCATGCCACCTGCCTAATTCAGTCAAACTCCTGCCAGCAGGTCACTTCCAACGATTTCCAACGATATCTGCCGAAGTCCAATGGGAGTCCAAATGGGAGAGGTGCCCGGCTTCAGCGAAATTCGTAGGTTTTACTGCAGATGGGCGGCCAGGGATGCGGGAATATACGGGAACCCAGGTTGAATCGTACGTGTGCACAGACAACGCTGCATGCACTGGTGCCCTGCACACTGCTTCAGCACCAGACCTGCCAGAGCAAGATAACACACAAGCGGACTGCAATCAGGGCGCTGCTGCTAGTACATGTCAGCAACCTGGTCTGTGGCTCGTATCCTCTGGGCTGCACGCTCCTGCCTGATCCTCTTGAGCGCTGGCTTAAGCACCAGATTCTTCTTCATCCATGTGACAAGTTGCACTGCAGCACAGCACTCAGACTGCAGGGAGTGGGCATCAGGGCTGACTCAGGCTTTGACAGGATCCATGAGCAACAACAAAAGTTTGCTGCAGTAGCTTGCCCGCCAAGACATTGCGTGCTTGAGCTGGCAGTGGCCTCACCTTCCACAGTTCGTATCTGCGGCACTAATGTTCTCACGTTGCATATGGGCAGGAAGTCAAAGAGACCCTGCACACCACAGCCAGGCAAGGAGCTGAGCAGGACGGCTGCTTCAGGCTCAAAGTATGTGTGACCCATAGGCCCATGAATCACCAAAGGACTCTTTGAAGACCACAATTGACAGGGAGACTCACTTGGCCCCAGACCAGTGTGTTCTCATCAATGACGCCATTCACCCTGCAGCAGACAGCAGCAACCATTGAGCGCTTGTGCTGCATCCGCCGTCAGCATTTAGGCAGCAATCAGGAATGCTGCCTTTCACGCGCCGACATGCATCAAGCAGGCAGCAGCTGCTGGTCTGTTTCGGTCGGGGGCGGAGTGTGCACGCTAATACCCGATGACCAGCCACAAGGCCCACAGGCCCTGCTGCTGTGCTACAGCTCACCAGCATTCTCTCATAACAGGCAGTGTGCAGGGGCCCCGTGCAACATTGAGCCTGCAAGTTGCAGAAGTGTTAGACTGATGCTTTGAGATGCTGCAGAAAGTTGAGGTATGCCCAGCAGTGGCGCCGTGCAGCCACAGCACTTCGTGTCCACCCTGGGAAGCAAGTGAGGCCTGGCACAAGCAGGTGTCTTCAGCAAGCCAACTTCATGCGCAACGCCTGGAAAAAGGTCCTGATTTGCAGCAGCAGTGGCATGGAGCTGGATATCCTGAAGATTTAGCAATGGTGGCTTGGACCTGACCATTCTGAGAACCAAGCAATAGTGGCAACAGGCTCACCTGTCTCTGTAGTACCAGACATTATCTCTTGTGGCGTTCCTCACATACTCCACCACCTGCCTGTCATAGTGTGTGTTCTGGTAGGGCTTTGGCTTGGGGGGCTGCTGCCCCGGGCGTGCTCCCTGCTGCACGGGGGCCTGCTCGGCCTTGCTGGCCTGGATACGCTGTGCCTCTGCAGGCAGCAGAGCGGGTGCAGCCAAGTGGTCCTCACAGGTGCAGATGCCGTGCTCGCCAGGACCCCAAGGCTTTGGGGATTGCATTTTACCACTGAGCTGCCTGGCAACCCTGCATGTTGCCTGTACATGCTACAATCCTTTGCGTGCTGGGCAGGGACTGGCAGCGCCCTATGCAGGTGCCTCCTCTGGTAACATGCAGTCTGTAGGCTGAGGACGAAAGCCTACCTTGTAGCAGGTACCTGTCAAGGTACTCCCGCTCCTCTACGTAGCGGGCCTCCCTTCTTTGTGCAGCTTTTGCTACTGCTTCTTGCCTCTCCCGTGCCTTCTGCGCCTTGCTCTTAAAGGGCCACATTCCGGCTTGCCGATGCAGATCCTGCAGAGCGTCCGGAAGTGGCTGCGCAATCACTTAGGTCTCAGATCTTAGTCACACCATAAACGGATACAGCCCAACACCGTGCGCCAGAGCGCAGCCACAAGCTCAAGGTCGCTGCACGAGGCCGAACCTGTCAAGTTCATTGCAGGCTCAATTGGCTGCAAGTGCGAGGCTCACATTGGTCACCAGAAGAAGCACATCATGCAGGCCCAGTGTGGGCACATGCAGCTGTCAGTCTCCAGGCTGGGCAGCCCAGCAGCATACCGCATGAGCTTGCGTGCTTCAAGTGGCAGGATACAAGCCATCACACAGCAACATGCACGGCGGTGAGACTCTTGTGTGGCCGTTCTGTCTTGTGCGAATGACTTTTAGCTAGTAGTGGTCGTGGGGATGACTTGTTTAATTGCATGTGTAGGTCCCACTTTGCCTACAGAGCAGCTGCCAGCTCCAACTCTGAGGTGGTTCCCACCGACACAGGCTTCAGGATCGAGCAGGCAAGCTGTTCAGGGCAGAGCTGTGTGCTGAGCCTCATCTAGTTCCTAGCTTGAGGCGATTATTGTGGTCACCATCGTGCCGAGTGCAGCAACTGCTGCTTGGACTGGCCGCTATGCGGGTGCCACCAAGCATTGGCAGGGGCCTGACTTGTTCTTCCTCCCACTGCTGGACTTGCAGATCTCTTTTGGCAAGATCTTGTCTCCCATTGGCATCGGGCTCATGTCCTACGGCTTTGGGGCCTTCTTTGGCCTTCTGCCAGGCGGTGACATCTCTTCCATCATGCTGATATATGGATTCCCTATCTCCCTGCTGGGCTTTGCTCTGGCCTATGCTCAGCTCAAGCCAGTGCCCTGCAAGACCACCAAGGCCGCCTTTGACCTCAGGGAGCGGGAGATGACCGACATTCAGAAGCAGGTATGGCCCCAGCAGCATGGCCTGACCAGTGCGATATCAGCTTTGAGGTGTCTACTTGGCAATGCTGAACGCATCACAACCTTGCCTGCTGGAATGCAGCTTCTCTGCCAGCGTCTGGAGCTTCTTTCTGGCCGTTCATGCAGAGCTGCTCAGCTCAAGTTACAATGCATTGGCCACCAGCGGCAGCTGCAACAACAGCCCCGTTGGTGGTATTATTGCTGACTGGTGCAGCATGCCAGCAAATCTGTCTTCTGCTGAGCGGCTGCCACCTGGCGTGTGACCCTGATGCCGCAGCATGCTGTGTGCAGCTTGTGCTCAGCCCAAGTCGCTGAGTACCTGTCTTGTGCCTGCAGGTGCGGGAGGATGTGACCAGGTACAGATACGGAGACGAGCAGCACCTGGACGAGGCCTTGAACAAGGTTTTCATGTTCAACAGGGTAAGTTGGTGTCCCGCACATAGGAGGCCTGCTCTCGCTCAGCCAGGCACTTGTCACGAGTCTGGCTAACTTTTGCTTTTCTGTTTGCCATTGCCTCTGTGTACAGGCCTGCTCATTGTCTCTGCCGCTGGCTATCTGCGCTTTTCCGGTTGCCATTGCCTCTGTGGACAGGCCTGCTCATGACCTCTCCCGCACTTGTTGTGTCTTGCACAAGCGCAGTCACTGCGTGCAGGCACAAGGGGTCGCACGGCGGCTTACTCCCGTTCTGGTTGGGGTCAGAGAGGAGGTTGTCGACAACCACTATGCCCTGGTGAGAGTGTGCCGATAAGCTGTTGGAACAGTGGTGTCAAGCAACATCGAGCCCTACAGTGCCTGTTGGCAAGGTCAGACATGGAGTGCTACCTGCTCTGGTTGCACCACCCCGGCCAGCTGTTGCTGACAGCAGCTGCCCCACCTGAGGCAGCTATGGTGTATAGCTGTCAGCAGACACGCAGCAAACAGAGCTGGGCTGTCCCTGCCCTGCTGCAGATTCTGGAGTTCACCACAAAGAAGGACATGAGCCTGGACATGTGGACGAGTAGGCAGCAAAAGATTGAGTCCTTCTTTGGTCCTGGCGTGACTGCAAAGATCAGTAGCACCGAGCAGGTCAGCGCCAGGACTGTCATCTGCCCGAGTGCTCCCCGCTGCAGCTCAGGCTGCACATATAGGCTGCTGCTGACTGATGCCTCATCTGAACAAGCTGCCAGCCAGGCAGCAGCTGAATTAGTGTGGACATGACCAGGCCACACTCATCTGCTGAGCGCTCACATCAGACAGCAGGGGATGCACCTGGGACGGCATGAGCATGACAGATTAGAGGGTGGAGAATGTGCTGCAGGGCGTGGACCTTGCGCTTGTTAGTGATGGCTCGGGCCAAGGGCGGGGAGGGATCCAACAAAAGGATGTCTTGCCACCCCTTGTCCCCGGCGGGAAGGCGCGTTCTCAGAGGTGATGAATAAGGGACGGCGCCCAGTTCTGGCCTGGTCCAAACATGTCGTGTTTCACCAGCGCTGTCAGCATGGTTAAGCCTTGCGCCAAGTGCAGCTTCGAACTGCGCCAGACTGCGCCTGGGTGATGATGCACACACCAGTATGTCCTGACATGCTGAAAATGGTGAACATCAGTGAACACACCAGTAGCCCCCTCAAGTCGCCAGTCTGTCTGCATGCATTTGTTGACAAATGGATGATCATCTTCGTGAAGATATTTGAGTGACGACTGGGCTCAGACCGCCGGCTCGCTGCACCAGCGGGGCTTAGCTGTGGTCATTGCATCGATCCACACACGTGGTAGATCACTGTGAGGGGCAGAAACACATCTTTGATCATATTTGCGTTAGTTGTGAAAGCACAGTCATGAGTTGATCTACAATATCAGCAACACTTGTGGGGCACTCGGTCAGTCAGCCAGACGTTGTCTGCTTGGTGCGCAGCCGCCAAAACGACTGATCAGATGACACCAGCGAAGCAGGCCATGCCAAGGGGGTTGAAAGATGTCCTCCTGGCCCCCAAGATCAGCTTGATCTGCCTTTTTGGAGCAGGGTGTCTGCTCTTGGTGGTGGGCACTTTCCTCAATGCCACGAGGCATACTGCAGGTATCCTGCAGCCTGTGGTTGCTCAACCTGTATACACAGCCGCTTGGCCAGATGCCTATACCACTCTATCTCAATTTATCTCAATTGCTACATTCCCCTCATAATATGGCGCCCATGTGCAGGGGCGGATGCCAGGCCAGGCGCTGCACATTTCCTCAAGCAGCACTGCTCTGCTTTAGAGGCAGACCATCAGGCTGTGGTGGACCACTGGCTGCAGCCATACAGAAGCAGAGGCATTGACGCATCCGAGGTGGTGAAATTTGATCACCCCGAGTGTGAGTCATCTGCTGCCTATGCCCAGCAGCATGGCATTGCCAGCCAGCCACGCTGTCTGTGCAATTTGTTTATGCTGCCCACAGTGCTGCAGCTGGCAATGCATGGACCGGCTTGAACATTGCAATAATGCCCCACTCCTCTGCTTGCAATGCTGCTGGCATGTATACTGCTGCCTATCACTGCTATGCACGCACCCAAGAAGTGCCAACAGGCATGAAGTTTGGTGCCTTGCATGTGGTTGATGCATCTGATGCATCCCATGCTGTAATTGACCTGCTCTACAAAGAAGCAGAAAAGGCATCCACTTTTGCACAGCTCCAATTTGAAGCAGAGCATTGTTGCAGCAATTGAGACTGCTTCATGTGCCATAAGCATGATGCTCCTGCAGGGTGGTCTGCAACAGAGAAGGGCAATGCCCGTCTACCCCTAGTCTACAACATCAAGGGCAAGCTCATCCTACATGACACCATCCGCATCAGTCCCCTGGGCCTCATTGTGCCAGAGAACAACTACACCGGACTTGGGAACTTTGGCTTCATGCATCTGCCTGGTGCGAGGCTCATCTTGCAGCAAGATGGCTGCCTCATTGCCCTTGCCGGGGCTTGCCGCGCCATGCCTGTGCATACTCTGCACCTGCCAGCAGGCGCTCAGCATCCTCCCCTGTGCCTGATTAGGCTGTCATGACAGCACGCTGCACACTCAACATGCTGTCACTTGCTGCAGTGCTCATGGAAGCTGCAGCCACCGTCAGGCTGGACGATTTCGTGCTGGCTCACTCTCCTTACGCAATGCCAGTGGTGCGGCCCCTGTGTGTGCTGTTCAGATCTCAGTTCCTCAATGATGTGTGTCCCTGTCTGTAAGGCACTCCCCAATCCTACAGGTGGGGCATCTGCAACCAAAGTTCCCCTATGTCAGCTGCTGTAATAGGCGAGGCATGTCCTCCACTATGCTCATCCCTGCGGACCTCCAAGACGCCTACTTCCTGTCCAAGTTGAACGGCAGTCGGGCAGGCACGCTCGACCAGAGAGACCAGAGAGCTGTCTTCCTGGGCAGCCCCACTGGTTGGGAGAATGGCAGGAGGCGGGCAGTCTGTCTGGCTGGGACGATGTATGAGGACCGTATGTGAGTGGCATGCTCATGTGGTGCTCTACGTGTAGATTTCTTTGGCATGCCAGGGCCAAAGCTTGCGCAGACAGTTGCCTGTGCCATCTCAGGTGCTGAGGACAGAGCTCATGCTGCCCAGCCTGTGCAGGGTGTCCTCTGCTGTAAGGCATTACATGCTAGTCACAGGCTGCTCCTATGGAGCTGCATTCAGCCAGCAGCCAGCCAGCTGCTGCATGCTACCGGCTCTGCCTGCAGCTATGCTGGAGTGGTGACTCACGTTGATGCCAACGTGGAGCTGGGCCAGGAGGAGTGGCAGCAGTTCCGCAAAAATCAGATGACATTACAGGAGCAGGTCGACAAATTCAGGTCACTGATTTATGTAGGTGGGTCCAATGAGATAGTGGCAGGCGCTGTCACCTGCGTGGTACAAGTGATTGCCCTGGAGGCAAGAGCACACAAGCCCGCAGGCCTGCTTATGTGGTTCACAGTGGCTGTCTGGTAGCGCTGACCTTGCTTTGACTCTTACCCTGTATCTGCTCTGTGCTGTCTGTGTTGCTCTCCAGTCTGGGGAAGACTCAAAGCACTGCCAATTGACTCTGCACTGCATTTGCAGATGGGCACTGTGGCGCATTGCGGCAGAAGGACCTGCTCAGCAGCGATGCTGTCGTGCTGGCAGTCCAGTCCAGCCATGAGCTGTGGCACTATCCGATCATGACGCCTTGGTGAGGCACATAGCTGCTGCTTGCCGCTCTCTTCTGACTGGGTGTTGGCCTCAGGATTGAACTCTTTTGTATGGGTAGCTGCATGACGCTCATGCAGCACACCAGGAGCCAAGAGTGGCACACAAGATTTTATGCTGCAGGGTACACTATATTCCCGTCGAGTGAGCTGAGCTGTTAGCAATGTTGGCGCTATGAGATTCGCTACCAGCATGACGTTTGTCTGAGTGCCTGCTGCTCGCCTGCCTGCGTCACCATTGCTTGAGGTTCACTCTTGAGGTGCAGGTATGAGCCAACATTCTGGAGCAAGGAAGGTGGTAAGCCTGCTGAGGGAACAACTCATTGCTGCTGGGCACGCTGTAGCTGCATGCTGAAAGGAGTGGGTTCTGCCACTAGGCTTCCATGTGCCAAGCTGCAACCATCAGCCATGGTGTGGCCACAAGCTGAGCCCCCAGCAGCCCTTTTTGCAGACTACCTGCAGCTGCCTGTCACTGCCACTCAGCATTCTCCACTGCAGTGGCCCTCTCCAGAGCTGTGGCCCTTCTTGCAGGCACCAACATCCATGAAGCTTGGGCCTGGACAGTGCAGAATCCCCAGCAGACAGCTGAAATTGTGAGCAACGCTATGAGGTTTGCTCAAGACCACTTTTCTACAAAGGGCCAGTTGTGCTATGTAGTGCGCCTGCTCCATGAATACAGTAAACTTCTGAGGAACCATGATCAGCTTCCTGAGCTGTTACACTTTCAGCGTAAGTCTCAGCCTGACAAATTTGTCACCCCCTGACTATGTAGCCCTTCCTACTGCATGTGCAGGATGTGCAGCAACTGAACGCATTCACACAGTTCTGTTGCCCCCCTCCAAGTGTTCTGTTCCCAACAGCTGCTCTGCATATCCCCAGCAGGCCCAATTGGCTTGCAAGCTTTCCAAGTGTTCTTCATGATCTGCTCAGAATAGTGTTGTGTCTGCTACTGACCACTGGCAACAGACATTGACAGAGCCTGAACAGCCAGAGAGGCTCCAGCCTGGCAACAACGCCCTCATCTTGGGGTTGATCAAGGAATGTGGGGAGTTGAGCCTAGTGTCACAAAACATCCAGATGGGGGTGACCCGGCCAGAGTCAGTGGAAATGATAAGTCATCAGAATGTACTCCAGAGACAGGAAGGCCCTTCTGCCATGGTATCTCTGACAGGAGTTGTGGCCCACACGCTTCATGACCCACGCTGCCGCCAAGCTGAGGGCTGGACGTTCAAATAATGACCTCTGATTGAGGTTGAATTGGACAGAGCCCTGATCAGGCGCTAATGCCTAAGTTGTTGAGCTTGGCCCATGCATGTCCGCCCCACTTGGAGCATAGCAGCGGCCACAGCTGATCTGCTGCTCATGCTTTCATGTGGAGTAGGGGCTGGCGCCAGCCTCTGATCATGCACATGCGCACAGCACTTAGCGAGCCGCAGTTCCGCTTGGTGTGCGTTTCTGCCCAGGCCCAAGCATGGGGGCAGAGGCCTGCAACTTGCAAAGCTGCTCTGCAGGTAAGCAGGCAAGCCTCAGGCTGGCTCTGTAAGGCTTCAGTGCTATGCACAGCACCACAGCGCAGCTATGATGCTCGTCAGCTGGCCACATCAGCCATTCAGAGAGCGGCTTCAGACCCTCACCAGGCAGCCCCGTCTTTGCTTTCCTTGCAGGGGTCCAGGTGAGCAGTCACTAAGTCATGCATGCTGCCTCCTGTGAGGGCTGGCGAAATGCAGCGTGCATGCCCTTTCATGCTGCATGCGCCATGTGATGGGTTTCCAGCTGCAGCAGCTGCTTTCAGGACTGGTCTGAGCTGAGAGGTGCGCAGACACTCTCGTTGTCACACCTGTGTCTGCCCATGTTCAGTGTCCACAATCTCTGTCCTTTGCTCTGTGTCTGTAAGCTGAGCTCATTGCTCAATGTTTATAGACTGAGCCCCTAGTGCATGCAGAAGTGACTCCTATCTTCAACGTCCAGCGCAGGCTGGTGTTGGTGGACGCAATGGCGCTGCTGTATCGCGGCCACTTTGGCTTCAAGGATGTGCGCCTCAGCAGCAGCTTGGGCGAGGACACGTCCATCCTGTATGGCTTCGTGGGAACCCTGCTCAACCTGTTGCAGCTGTCTCCCCCTCCCACCCACCTGGCCGTCGTCTTTGATGCCGCCGGCAAGACCTTCAGGTGGGGCCATCCTGGTGCTGCGCTTGGGGAAATCCTTGAATTAGGGGCAGCAGGGTTACCTGCAGATTGCCCGCAAGTCCTGTGTTCGATCCGACAGGCCTCTCTCAGGGTAGAGCCACCCCCAGCAGATCTCACTGCTACTGAGCCTGGGGGCGCCACAGCTGCAGCAGCACACTGCATCTGCTGCACTGCTGGATGCGATGCAAGTGACATACGCGTAATGTTTTCTGGCGTCCCTGCGCGGTGCAGCTTTGAAGAAGGGACCACCACCACCACTGCTGGCTTCTCCCCTTGGGAGGGGCCTTCCCTGACCCCAGAAGGCAAAGATGCATTCCCCCGCCCAGTCCGACGACCCCGCCGAGTCTCCTTAGATGCAGCCACCTTCAGGTCTGTGAATGTGCTCAGTGTCCCAGTTCAGGCTACAAGCAGCTGGACTGATCGTGAGGCGCATTCCCGATGTTGGCCCTGCCAGTTCCACACAAGTACACACAGCTAGAGATGCTGTGTCACAACAGCTTTGCAAGGATGCATGAGGACCAGCTGGCCTCTCAGCGCCCTGCACGCCACAAGGTTTGATGCACCATGTTTTCAGGCAGCCTCACGTGCAGAGCTCCCCCTCCTGCACTTGCTGCGCCGCAGCAGGCAGCAAATAAGCAACCGCCATGCCCATGCCTCAGCCAGCTCACTGCCACTGAATCCCCTGCGCGTGCCCTGCTCTTCAGGTGCAAGCTGTACCACAACCACCAGGCCCTCTGCCCCTGCAGTCATACAGCCACTGCAGCGCCTACCCTGCCCTGCAGATACAAGCTCTACCCTGACAGCAGAGCTCATGCCTAGCCTGCGTGCTGCTACAGAATCCCCTGCGCCTGCCCTGCCCTTCAGGTGCAAGCTGTGCTGGGACGTCCAGGCCTATTGCACATGCCAAAATGCCGCTGTTGCATTCCTGCGCCTGCCCCTAACCTGCCCTGGGGCACAAGCTTCCCCTGGCAACCTCAGCCAGCACACCCCCTTCAGCAACCCGTGCCCACTGTGTCTGCAGGCACGAGCTGTACCCTGACTACAAGGCCCAGCGCCCCAGCACCCCAGAGGCCGTGTCAGAGTCTGTTCACCGCCTGCACGAGCTGCTGGCTGTGATGGATGTGCCGCGCCTGGCCGTGCCGGGGGTGGAAGCCGATGACGTGATCGGCACCATGGCCACGCGAGGGGTCGCTGCAGGGATGGAGGTTGCGGTCGCCTCCCCTGACAAGGTTGGAGCTGGGGGCTGGTGCGGGTGCCTGTGCCGGTGCCTTGCACTGGCTGGGAAGAGACTGGGGGATCCCTGACTGTGGCGGCTGCCAGTGTGTTGGCTGCAGGCAAGGAGATTGCAGTTGCCTCTCCCACCCCTTAATAAATGGGGCTGGGGTTGGGATGGGTGGGTGTACAGTGGCGGACTTGGAGGCTTGCATTAGCCAGCTTGGTGGATGTATGGACTTGGGCTGGTCGCCTTGCATTGGCTGGGAGGCTGGGGCTCGCTGCTTGCAGCAGAGGCTGGTAAGTCCATACCCGCAGGGATGGCAGTCACAGCTGGCTCTCAACAAGGTAGGGCTGGGGCTGGGGTTTAGGGTTGGTGCCCCTGCGCTGACTGGGGAGCTGGGGCTTTGTGATTGCCGCGGCATCTGATGTGGCAACTGGTGTGGCGACCACCAGAAGGGAGGTCGCAGTCCAGCCCTCCCCAACAAGGTAGGTGCTACTTCCAGCTGCTGCGTTCCAGCAAGAAAGTCACCTCTTGCCTTGCAGAACTGATTCCCGCTGCTGCGTCCTGGACTTCAAAAAGTGATGCAACCTCTTGCCTTGCAGGACTGGTTCCTGCCGCTCCCTCCCAGATTTAGGTCGATGCCACCTGCTGCCTTGCAGGACTGTTCCTGCTGCTGCCCCGCGAGCAACACTGTGTCCCTATGCCTTGCAGGACTACTTCCAGCTGCTGCGCCCCTGCCTGCAGCTGCTGCGCCTGCCCAAGAAGGACGCCCAGCCCCACACGCTGGTGGCAGGGATGCAGCCCTACACGGCGGCCAGCTTTGAGGCAGAGTGGGGCGTCCGTCCAGACCAGGTCTGGCCCTGAGCGCTGCATCTGCAGGCTGCTGCAGGCCCTGCAGATTCTGACCTAGGGTGGTGTTTCAAGGATGACGTTGCAACTCTCCCACCTATCCTCGACAATTACCTTCCTGTCTCAATGGCATATTCTTGCTGCTGCAACTGTGTCGTGCCCATTGCAGCGCTTGAAGCTGGGGCTCTGCTTGCTACGCTTGTGGGTGCACTGCCTGGGGTCCTTGCGCAACGCACTGGGTGGACGTGCAAGTGCTGGTGGGGACGCCTCGGCCACCTCAGGTCTCTGACACCCTCTTGTCAAGCTCAGCACAGCTTGGCCCTGGCTGCAGTGGGTGGGTATGCGTGTGCTGGTGGGGACGTTCAACAGTCTCAGGTCTCTTGACACCCTCTTGTCTGGCTCAGCACAGCTTGGCCCTGGCTGCAGTGGGTGGACGTGCTGGCACTGGTGGGGATATCCAACAGTCTCAGATCTCAGCACGCCCTTTTGTACAGCTCAGCGCAGCTTTGCCCTGGCTGCAGTGGGTGGACGTGCTGGCACTGGTGGGGATATCCAACAGTCTCAGATCTCAGCACGCCCTCTTGTACAGCTCAGCACAGCTTTGCGCTGGCTGCAGTGGGTGGACGTGCTGGCACTGGTGGGGGACGCTTCGGACAACATCCCGGGAGTCAGGGGCGTTGGGCCCAAGTCCGCCCTTCCCCTCCTGCAGCAGTATGGCACCCTCGACGCGGTGCTGGACGCCGCGGGCAGCATCGAGAAGAAGGTGGGGTACCTGCGCTCTGAGAGCATCACTTGGCGGCACTAGCAGGCTCCGCAGATTCTGACTGCTTCATGTTGCTGTGCGCCAAGCACAAGCTTTGGTGGTCGTTGGCATGGTGATGGCTGCAGACGTCCTTCTCAGAAAAGGACGTCTGCAGCCATAAGAAATTGCAGAGTGAAGCTTACAGAGCGGTCAAAGCGCTGACTAGCGTCAAAAAGTTTCTTAAGTCTACAGCGCTACCAGGGTTGAGGACATGAAGCGCTTTGAGCTGTGCAGGGTCTGCGGGAGAAGCTGGTGTCTGAGGAGGCTCGCATGGCGGCCCACCTCAGCAGGAGCCTGGTGCAGCTCAAGACCGACCTGCAGCTTCCACCCGTCAGGTGGGCTCCTGGCAGCGTGTACTCATGGTCTGCACCTGCATTCAGCTCAGCTTGATGCTCTCCAGTGCTTAGAGAAAAGAGAGCTACATGAAGCTGGGCAGCACAATCTGGCTTGAGGCGGGTGCTGTGCTTGCTCAGAGGAGGCTGGCGCTGCACAATGGCTACGCCTCAACTCAAATCATAATGTGCCAGCACATGGGGGGCATTGAAAGATAGCGCTGTCCTAAAGACACATGCTTGCCGCTGCACAGGGGGCCGCTGGAGGACTTACAGCTCAGACCCCCCTCAGAGGCGACGCGCAGGCTCACAAAAGAGGCATTTGCCAAGCTGGATTTCAGGAGGCACCAGGAGCGTCTGGACGTTGTATGGCAGTCAATTGCTGCTGCCGCCACTCCGGAGGCACCTGGCCTCCACCCAGCTGTGAAGCCTGCGTCCCAGTGGCTGCAGCATGCCTGAGTCGGCACAGACATCAGAGATTGCTTGAGCAGTGCCCTGGACGCACCCCTCCGCGGCAGCTGAGCTGCCCTGCTGTGCGGGCAGCACTTTTGGAATGCATGTACTCTGACTGGCTATCAAGAGGACGACGGGGCACGTCAGGCATGCTTGGCAGATATTCAGAATCTTGCAAGACATATGGTAACATGCTTGCTGACCTCCGGTGTACCCCCTGGCTGCCTACCGTAGACAGGAAGTTAGACCCCTTAGATACCATGCGCCAGAGCTGATTTATATGCTGGACGACTGACATTGTGAATTTTGAACGTGCCAGCCTATATGTCCCTCCGTGATTTTAAGCCGTGTTTTAAGCTCCTCAACTGTCCTGTCGTTTCGATGTTGACACAGCCACCCAAAAGATCAGATTAGGACTACTACACCAGCGGGGAATCGAACCCCGGGCAGATGCGTGGGAAGCATCTATGTTACCACTACACCACTAGTGTGTGTGGCCACAGCGGGTTTGCGTCTGCATGGTACTCATATCTATGCCGACCGACCCTCGCAGGTTGTTGCGTTAGAACAGATCCAGGAATACCATCACAGGATGACCGACACTCAGGTCCTGCAGGGCTCCCAAGGCCTGCCGGCCAGCCATGAGCTGGCTCCCTTGAACCAGGTTGGGGCAGTATGCAACCATTCCTGCCTTGCTGCTGCAGCGGGGACTGCACCTAATGTCTGCTGTGCGCGCTGCAGCCCCTCATCAGCCCAACCCTGGCCAGCGCATTTGGCATCCCTTTTGCTGGTCTCTCGGGCAGTCATGGAGACAGCATGCGCCTGGCCTACCTGCCTGCAGCAGCGCAGAACAGCCTACTGCGGACGTTCCCAGGGATGAGCAGCAGCACTGGGGCAGATGCGGCACAGGGGGATGGGGCAGGTGAAGAATCTGGCACTCTTCATATGCTAGGCGCCCTCTATTGGAGTCTGAGGTCTGTATCATCCTCCTGCAGGGCAGAGCAAGCCACCCCAGCAGCGGCAGCAGCAGTCTCAACTGCCAGGCTTCGTCTCTGGCATTGGGGGCAGCCAGGGCCCTGCGGTGTCCCAGGAATGGGTGTTCAGCCTGCAGGGCAGCCCCCAGCGAACATCTGGCCACGGTGAGAGGCACCCAGTCACAAGCCACCTCCTCTGCTGTTCAGCATGACCAGCCTCAGCTGTTCGCAGCCGCTGTCCGGGCAGCTCAGCGAATGCCGACATGGCCAGAACAGTCACTTCTGAGCGTGAGTTGCTGCTTCTGTGTGCAGGCCAGCTGCCAGCCCAGGGCATAACAGGGCAGCTCAGCAAGTGCCAGTGTTACTGGGCATTGGTGCTGGGGACTCAGTGCTGAGCATGCAGCCTTCAACTGTGCAGGCCAGCTGGTGGTCAAGGGCTTTCCAGGGCAGCTCAGCAAATGCCACTTTTGCTGAGCGTTGGTGCTGGCCAGTCAGTGCTGAGCATGGAGCCTGGAACTGTGCAGGCCAGCTGCCGGCAACGGGCTTGTCAGGGCAGCCCAACGAGAACGCCCAACCCTCCACGTTGCCACAGCCCCTGCGGCAGCGGTCCAGCGAGGAGCTGCATCAGGCGGCACCTGCCGGCGGTGGGGGCCACCCCGCCAACAACGCAACAGGGATGCCCCAGAACACAGGTCTAGGGCAGCCCTCCAGCTCTGATGCAGCAGGTGGGCGAAAGAATGCTCTGGAGGAAGAATGAAAGAAATTTAGCCTGCAGGGATGCTCATGCAATGTGAGGAGGGCTGCATGCTCTGACTTCAGCCTGCACCCCCTGAGCAGGCAGCAGGGCCATGCATAGGCTCTGCAGCAGCCACTAGTCACAGCCGTAGCACGCCGCCCAAGCCTGGCAGCTTGCCGGTGCCGCCCGCTTGGGGGGTGCCTGCACGGATCTTGCACAGCCGCAACGGGAGGCAAGAACACGATTGGTGGCGGGCGCTGACGGCTGCAGCGCAATCTGATGCTCCTGTGCCTTGAGCTGGGCCTGTTTAGTGCGGCAGTGAGGTTTGCATCACATGGCCTGCAGCTTCAAGGGGGTCTTGGCCGCAACTTCTTGCCCACAGCAGGGATTATGGGCCAGATATTGGCAGTTCGAGGTATTAACTCTCTCAGGGCAGCGTCTGTCTGCAGACATCTGCGATTGGTTGCAGCTTTAAGCTGTCCAGCCTGACTCTCGGCTGTCACGTGCTTCTGTTGCATTCTGATGTCTTGACCTGCAGGTATGGAAATTCACAAAGCATCAAAAACTCACATCCTTCAGTAAGGCTGCGCATGCGCCCTGCAGCGGACAAGGACCTGGCCTGCATCTAGGCTGGACAGCCACCAGCCTGATGGCTCTGCCCTGCAGGTGACCAGGACGAGTTTGCTAAAGCTGTCAAGCGCCCGCGGCTGGTGTGGACCCCGCAGCTGCACCAGCGCTTTGTGGACGCCGTCAAGCAGCTGGGCGTCAAGAGCGCTGTCCCTAAGACCATCATGCAGGTAAGGGGCAGGTGGCCACGTGGTAGGGTGCTGTAAGCGGCACAGCTGCCTGAACATGAGAGTCAGCATGGGTGTCTCTGGGAAGCAGCGGAAAGGGGGCACACCGGCAAGCCGAGATTTGCTTTGGGCACTGCTGTCGAGCAAAATGCCTTGCGAACAGGGCCTTCAAAAGTTTCGCGCAGGCCAGGGCTGGGCAGCTGAAGGTGGCGCTACCTTCGCCAGTCTGATGAGTAGATTCCCAAGACTTAGCCTTTGGGTGATCATGATGTAGAGCAATCAGAAGGCTAAAAATGTACCACAAACCACCAGCCACTCAGCGAGAGGGTGGGAGGGGTGGTGGCTGCCTGCATGGGCCAAGGTGGGATGCTGCTGACATTATTGTTATGCCGCTGCGCATGGACCCAGGTTTTGTCAATGGTAGTGGCAGCACCTTCAGAATGTGTGAGCGGCCAGAGGGGCTGCTTCACAGGGAGTGTCGATGATGCGGCTGCCCTTGGTACAGGGAAGCCTGTATTTTTGGGTGCGCACTGGCTGCCATACAGGTCGCCACCCATGCCCATGCAGCCGCTGCTCTATGTGCAGCTCATCCACCGCACTGGCTTCACTTTGTTGTTGCCAACAGTGAAAATAGCTCCCTGTGCTGCCTGCAGCCATCAAGGGTGCCTGTTGCAGCTGCTTTGAAACCCTCTTGCAGGTTGACCTTGCCTGCAGCTGTGTCTGCCAAAACCAGGCACTGCACTGCCTGCAGCTGATGAGCGTGGACGGCCTGACCCGCGAGAACGTGGCGAGCCACCTCCAGAAGTACCGCCTGCAGCTCCGGCGCAGTGGAGAGGACGAGCCTGCGGGGCCGCCCAACCCGGTCGCCTGCCCCACCAGTCAGGGCGAGGGGGCGCAGAGCTTGGAGGCGCAGTCACCCCTTGCGGTGCGGAGCGCGCCTGCCATGGAGCCTCTGACGGCGGTGCAGCTGCAGCAGGCCGCAGCGCAGCTGCAGGCGATGTCCCCCGCTGAAGCGGCTGCCTTCATGGCTGCCGGCAACCCCCATGCAGGCCACAGACACTGACGCTGCCAGCAGCAGCAGACTCAGGAATGACCTCAAGGTTTTGCAGGGCAGGCGCAGCCGCGCGTGACCACAGCAGCCATCTTGCAGGCCTTGCAGACTGCCCTTCATGCTGCTGGATGCGCACAGTCACAGCAGGCAAACGCGCTAGCCAGCAGCACGCAGGCTGCACAGTGCTGGCAGGTCCTGGGAAACTCATACGTGCCCCTTCTACCAATAGCGGGTTTTCCCTGTGGCCGAGCACTCACATCTGATTTTGTTCTCCTGAGGCTCTGTCCCCATGTGCCTTCTCAGGCTGAAGTATGCCAGACACTGTCTGTTGTTCACATGTTGGCACTGCATTGTGGCGAGTGCTGCACATGCAGCAACAACATCCTGTGCGATCATAACTTTATGAGCTGTCAGTCAGACAAATTTCAGTGAGCCCATTTGGCCGTCTTCTGTGCATGCAATGACCTTCACTGCTGGTTCAGTACAAATGAAATGATTAATCCAATCAGGTCTTTACACTCATTGATCAATGTTGGGGCTCCCTCTCAAGCTTATGTTTGAGAGCGGAGAGTGGTGTGGCAATTCATTGTCTGGGCCTTGTCAGATGCAGTTACTGTGACTTCCTAGGCACTATCTTGGCAGTGGTCGGGGGCCAGGGTAGTCATACGAGGTAGGCTGCTGCTGCTGAGGCGCCGCCACTGCGCTGCGATACCCCACCTGCTGCCTAGGTTGAGCATAGCCTTGTGGCTGGCCTGAACCTGCATAGGCGCTGAGGCCTATGGGGGCCTTTGCTGCAGGCGGCCCCTGCAGCTTAGCGTCAGCTGTCGCTGCGTACGCGGCTGCTCTGCGCTGCCTGGCCGCCCTCAGGCGCCAGGCAACGAACAGCGCAGCCAGCGCTACAGCCAGCACCACCCCCACGCCTATGACTATCACAATGATCCACCACACCAGACCCGCCGCACTGGAGCTTGCTTCGGCACCTGCACAGACACAGCTGGCTGTCAGGGTGCCGGTGCATGGCAGAGGGACAGAGGCTGACATGCACTGTCCTGCGGCATGACAAGAGCACATGGAGAACCTTGAAACGATGGCTGCTCGCTGCATGCTGCCAGCAATGACTGACAGCCCAGGTAAACGTCACAGCACTGCTGCAAAACAAGCCTGTACACCCGCCTTGGCTGGTCGAGGCACCCACAGACATGGGGCAGGCAATGGCGGCTGCTTCTGGTACGCTGCCAGCAACGACAGACAGCCCAGGTGGCACCGACACAGCACTGCTGCAGTAGAGCCCTGTAGGTCAGCCCTGGCTGGCTGAGGCACCGGCAGGCTGCCTGCTGCCACCCCACCTGTGGTGATACAGCGCGTCCCCTGGCGGGTGTAGCCAGCAGTGCAGCTGCTGCAGTCTGAGCCGCTGTACCCCGTGCTGCAAGAGCAGGCGCCTGTGGCTGTCGAGCAGATGCCTCGAGGGGGCCCGCCGCACATGGACAGCGACCCTGAGGGTATTGGGCAGGAGGTGTAGGGGACTGGGCAGTCCGTGGCGCACCCACCTGCAGGCATGGCAAGGAATCAAAGGGTGAAACTCGTCAGGGTATTTGGCAGGAGGTGTAGGGAACTGGGCAGTCCAGCGCACACCCACCTGCAGGTGTGGCAAGTGAACAAACAACCTGAACCAGCCCGGAGATGGTGACGACAGAAACTGCGCCCTGCTCTGGAGCCTGTACGGGAGCCCAAACCATCTGATGGGTTGCCAGCCTTTGAAGATGTCAGCACAGAGGCAAAAGTTTGTACTGACCAAAGGTAACCCAGAGCAAGTGAGCGCCCTGGTTTGTGCACTGATTCAGAATATCCTGCATCCCAGACAAAGGCTCTGAGAGTCGGATTTGCAGCATACCATCCAAATCATGCACACAATTGTGGATAAAGTGCTTGACATGGCATGCAGTTAATCCAAGCAAGGATGCAGCCTGCTTGTGCATCACTCTTGCTGTCCAGGGATGCACGGTGAAACCCAGGTCGTAGTCAAGGCCTTTTGAATATAGTCTTAGTCTCCTGGTCCAGGCTGCTGTCTAAGCATAGCCGAGGTGCAGGGCTTGGGCGTTGAGTGCAGGTGGGATGTCAGCACATGGCGATGCTGCAAGCTTTGGCAGGGGCAACAGGGGTTGGCAGCTGCTGCCCAGGAGCACTTTCAAGGTGTGCCAAAACAGGTGTGCAATGCAAAGAAGGTACGAAAGAACCAGCACTGCCTAGCAGTGGGGGCCTACAGCGGCCTGGAGGCATCGCACCTTTGGCTGTGAGCCCCACGGACGCCACATTGGGGCGCTCCCCAACCTCGCAGACGCCGTTGCCGCAGACAGGCAGGGGTTGCACTGAGGACAGCGCGATGTCGGAGCTGTTGCTGAGCAGGCGCTCTGCCTGGCCCACAGTCAAGGCTGCTGAGGTGATGGCAAGGCTGCTGGGGCTCTGGGCAGCCACCTGCAGGCAGCACTAGGGAAGTTGATGGGGACAATGCAATATCTGAATGTTGCTGCGCGAGCGCTATATTTGGCCCACAGACAATGCAGCTGAGGTACTGGCTAGGCTGCTGGGGCTCTGGGCAGTCACCTGCAGGCATCAACATGGCACATAAAGGGACAGCAAAATGTCGGCGATTTTGCTGAGCGAGGGCCCTGTCTGGCTCACTGGAAGGAAAAGGGGAGCAGGCTGCTGGGGCTCTGGGTGGCCACCTGCAGGCCGCACTATACATGTTTCAATAGGCTGCATGTTTCAGTTTGCCACACCTTGACAGCACCATGAAGGACCGAGCTGCAGTGGTCCACCCAACCCCCTTGAGAGGCGCAATCACAGATGCTGGGACGGCATCATTACGACCGGACAGCATCACCATCACTTTGATTGCCGCAGGCACCATGTCATTGAGCAGCAATCAGTTCGAGGCAACATCAGGCCTGCATGGTTGTGTTCCACATGTAACTGCAGTCAGCAGCAGAAAGAGCGGCAGGTGCAGCTGCTATGTTCAGGTCAGGCCTGAGTGAGCGGCTCACCTGGTACTGAACCACTGCCTGAGTGCTGGCCACAATGGCACCTGTGGTGGCAGGGGCTGCTGTTGTTGTTGAGGGCACAGCAGCCGCGGCTAAACCGTCCACTGTGAGGCCCGCCTGCAGCAGAGCGCGCCGGCGGGATGTGGAACTGGTGGGGGTGCTGCTCCTGCAGCATGGAATGGCACACCCTCAGCAGGGTCTCAGGCGGCATCCTGGTGCTGATGCTGCTCAGCAGGGCAATGCTGAAGTCACTGCTGCACAGCACAGCTGTTCTTACAGGGTGGCACCGAGGTTGTACACCCCAACTGATCGTCTCACCCGGCAAGTGCCTGCCCCTACTGAATGCATGCCACACATGTTTCAGTCACTGCGGCTGTTCAGGCAGGTGCCTGTTCCCCTTTAAATCCATGCCCCACCTGTTCTTCAGGCTTCAGGCAATGGCTGGAGCCGGCCCAATGGCTGGACAAACCATAGCGACACACCAAGCAGGGGCATACCAAGCGGACTCTGCATTTCAGGCTGCCCAGCCAGCCAGGGGCTGCTGCACCACAGCCCACAGAGCAGTGTCCCCTGGACTGCGGCTTGGACTCTTGGGTGCGTGGGCGACAATTGCTTGACAACAGCTGGACAGGACTCACGCGCTGTAGGCTGAGATGTTGGCAGCGCCAATGCCCAGTGCTCCAGCCAGAAGGGAGACCTGCAGGCTGTTGGTGGTGGCGCTCATTGAGGCTGACACCAGGATATCCCCTGAGCTGTCGTAGCCGTTGCAGACGCCAAAGCTGTCGAGGATGCCTGTGCAGCAGCGGCCCTGGGCGTCCAGAGTCCCCTGCAGGGCGGTGGCAGCATGGCTGAGGGGTTTTGAGGGTTTGAACGGCAGCCGCTCCATTCATGAACGACAGCCCTCTGACCAAAACGCTCGGTCCCAGCCTCGCTGACCTCACAGGCGTCCCCCTGCCAGTCGATGGCCAGCGCCCCACCGCCGCAGACGCCCACCGCATCCACCACCCCTGAGCAGCAGTCCTGGTTACCGTCCAGCTGCCCAGATGGGCAGCACACTCCCGCTCGCGTCAGCTCATAATCGCAGCAGGCCCCATCAGCGTCCAGGGCGCCCGTGCAGTTGGTGGGGATGCTGCAGAAGGTGCCCTGCAGGAGGCACTGTGTGTGAGCCTGCCTGGTCGGTGTCCTGTTAGGGCGCTTGAGCAGTTGATGGGGACGCTGCAGAAGGTGCCCTGCAGGAGGCGCTGTGTGTGAGCCTGCCTGGTTGGTGTCCTGTTAGGGCGCTTGAGCAGTTGATGGGGGTGCTGCTCATGGTATGTAGCAGGAACAAGGTTGTTTGAGTCTGATGGAGTGCGAGGCAACTCTGTCTTGTTAAGCCATGTCAAGTACAAGCAACACCCACAACATGAAAGGAGGTCACAGCTTCTTGCAGCCCCTGCAAGCAGGTCAGGGCTTCATCTTGCGGGGTGGCATGCTCCCTGAGGCTCACCTTGTACCCCGAGTCACAGACACAGGCTTGCTTGGTGCTGCTGCAGGTGCCTTGGCCGCTGCATGACTGCCCTTTGCAGAAGTTGCAGGACGTGCCCGTGTTGCACGACTGGGTACTGGCCGGCTTTGTGCCTGAGCACAGGCTGTCGCCTACCTGCAGCAGTGCGCACATACACTGGTCCAGTGGCAAACAGATCATAGATCTTGGAAGTCATGCCGGGCGGGCAGCTTCCACAGGTTTCTCAGATGCTTCTGTGGCAGACATGTGCACATACACTGGTTCAAGTGCAAGATGTGAAAGGCTGTTGTGCTGGGAACTTAGAATCCACGATTTCCTGAAGGCTTCTGTGGCAGACTGGTGCTTGCAGTGAACACATGCACATCAAGTATTGCAAGATGTGAAAGAACAAGCTTTTCTGCATGGCTGTGGAGGGCCAGGCCCTGCTGATCATGCCGCAGCCTTACCCATGCAGAAAGCCATGTGTGCAATACCCTCCTGGTGGTGCAGGCCTGCACTTCTGCTGCCCAGGCACAACACACAGCTCACCCTCTTGCATGGCATCCTCACCAGGGGCACCTCTGAGGCCTGCTCACCGTGGTCTGGTCCTGCCCCTCAAACTGCACACAGTGCACGCTCCTAGATTGGGTGCCCCCACTGCCGCAAGCCTTGGAGCAGGCACTCCAGGCGGCCACCTGCCACACGTTCTGTATGCAGGGGGCTGTAGCAGCTGGGCGACTGGTCACGGCTGAGGAGCAGCTTGTGGCTGTAGTGGCAGTGCCTGCGCTGCTCAGGCAGGTACCTGCAGGCAGCAGCACCCAGGCTGTGGCCACAGCTGTTGTGTTTGTCAGATCAAGTGGTGCTTCAAGGCAAGGTCTGGCCCATTTCTGATCAGGCAGGGGCTTGCACATGGCAGCAGTGCAGCGTGCTGGGTAAGCATGGAGAAGCGTGCACGCCTGGCAGAGCTTGTTGCGCTGTGCATGGGGGATCAGGGTTGACCACCCAATTGGCAGCAAGAGCTTCTTGTGTTCAGACTCAGACTATCAGCTGGCCTCAGGACTCAGCGGCTCCGTGTGCAAACTCTACCTCAAAGCTGCATCACGTATGCTCTAGCTTCCAGACTGATGACATAGAACAGGTATGAGCCAGCCCCCAGCTGAGCCCTGTTCCGAAGCAAGGGCCAGGGTAGGGCACGGACACTGGCCTCCAACAGGTTGCAGTGCAGGACAACAGACTTGCTTGACTTGGTCAGCCCACCTGTACGCGTCTGCTGGGTGCTGTTGCACTGGGCGGTGATGGCCCCCCAGGGATCAGGCTCAAAGTGGTTGCCTGTGCTGTTGGCGGGGCAGGTGGGGTCGCAGGGCTCGTAGCGGGCTGGCGTGGAGGCAGCGTCCACACACACAGCCAGGGGCAGCACTTGGTACAGGTTGTGGCAGGTGGCTGAGGTGTCCTGCAGGTCAAGCATTAGGTGGCAAATCGTCAGAAGCCCTTCAATCTGGCCCATCACTCGACTGCCATCCTCAGATGCAAGCCCTTTTGCTCTGACCCAACTCTGGACTGCCATTGTCATCTGTCCTGTGAGCCCCATCCACACAGAGCTGCACTCGTCAGCAACCCATGGAGTCATGGTGCAGGGCTTGATCCTAACAGCAAGCACTCTGCACAGTGTAGGCTCCGCAGTACCTGCATGGCCTGCCCGCACTGGCAGTCGCCCCAGGTCTGAGCTATCAGGTAGGATTCTGGTGGGGGGTCTGCCACAGAGCTGGTCGTGGTGCCTGCAAAAGGCATTTGACTTTGCAAGGGATGCCGGTTGCGCTAAAACGGGCCGAACAGAACAAACAGATATAGCATTTAAGATTTGAGGTTGCAATGATGAGGGGTGGGCAGCCAGCAACTGTACAAGCCATACGTGTTCAGGGCTGAGTGGGTTCGTTTTCTCGCAATGCCAGCACCAGGCGGATGAGACTTCTGTGAGCTGCCAGCCCCAGCGCGGCAGCCTTCAACGGCTGGGTCAGACATTGTGGATGCTGGTGCAGCCTGGTGCCTATGAGTTGCTGCCATAGGCAGGGCATGCAGGACAATAAAGTTCCAGAGTGGCTGCAGCTGATCACCCACCACAGCCGAGCTGATTGTGAGCTGAGCTGAGCTGAGCTGAGCCGAGTCGAGCCGAGCCGAGCCGAGCTGAGCTGATTGCTGAGTTTCCCAGAAAAGCATGGCCCGCTGTTGGCGTACTCCTGGCCCAATTCGCTGGTATGAGCAGGCTGGCGGCTGGTCATGCGGCCACCCACCGCAGAGTCACTCAGCAGCAGCATTAGCTGCAGCCGCATGCGCCCTGACACCCAGTTGCACGTCGTTCTGCCCTGCCCGCAGCATGCAGCAAGCACAACCAGACTCACTGTTGGTGCTGTTGCCGCTAGCTGAGTACTCTGCCAGAGCATAGGTGCCAGAGATGAGCTGCCCCGCGACAGTGGAGTTGTCCATTGCCTCAATGTCAATGGCCCAGGTTCCAGCTGCCCCATTGAAGCCATCCACAACAAAATAGTACAGCACATCGGCGGACAGGGCCACCTGCAGGCATGCAATATGAAAGGGCCTCAGCTGGCACAACGAGCAGGTAGGTCCTTCTGTAAATGATTTGAGTTTCCTTTGCGGGGCAACTGCAAATTTCTGGGTGACATGGCCGCATGCATCCTACAGAAGAGACACAGTCAGCCATCTCTGAGACACAGCCAGGACTAGAGCATACCAGGCCCATAGCAGCAGCCAAGAAGCAGCTGTAAGAGCCCTTCAGGACTCAGCGCTGTAAGCAATTCAAGACCCACTTATAATGGCAACTGGAGTTTCCAGTGTTGTGGCTTCGCCGGATACACATTGGAGGCAGGCCACTGCACCAGGCATTTCAAATTTATGCAAATTTGATGCAATCCAGGCAATTGCTGAGCCCTGTGGCGATCAGTAGGGACAGCCTTACCTCTGCCCAGCTCTGAAGATTACAGTAGTCGTCATTGCACAGCACCTCCAGCAGCTGGCCGTCTGAGGCGCTCTGGTAGACGATCAGCTTGGTGTCATACCCGCTGTTGCAGAGGCTAATGGAGACAGTGGCGTTGGTGGCTGGCATGAAGGCGTACACATAATCCTGCAGGCACACAGGGAATTGTTGTGACATTTGCATTGTTGACGTCTGCATTGGGAGTGGCAGCTGCCACTGCAGATCACCCCTCTTTGGCTGGCTGGGAAGGTGCACAAAAATGTGATTAAAGATGCAGCATACAGCAAAGTTCTGTGTGTCCTAGAAGCTGCTCCATCGTGGGCCTTGGCATCAGACTGTGTGTCAGGTGACGTTTCTGCTGTTCATGTATGTTTAGAAGCAGACACGCACTGTTTGGGTCACATCCGGGTGGCTGGAAGCTGCAGCATTTGCTGTAGGCCCCACAGTATCTGTGCAAATGCCGGGGACGCCTGCACAGTGCACCCAGAGAGCCTCGAACACTCACCGGAGAGCCCTGGGTCTCCGAAATGGTGGACTGACCAGTGCAGGTGGTCACATTGTAGTCATTGTTGTAGTACGTGGTGTCACCCACGCCCTGGTAAGGCAGGGACATGATCAGCTGCAGGGGCACCGGTGACAGAGGTTTTCAGAGCATTATTTGCATCAACAGGTGTCTGCACGTGATTGTACCCACAGAACATGTGGTGGCAAGGAAACACAAAGGGAGGGCAAGGCAGCAGTGCCACTTTGTCAGTCAAGCAGCGACGACATGGCTGCATCTGGCTCAGCTGTGCCCTCTGTGGGCGAAAGCCGTCTCAATGCACACTGTAGAGGCAGGTAGTCAGCCATCCAAGCCTTGAAAGATCATGCAATGGCTGCTCTTGTGTGCAACCTTGACCTCTCACCGCTGGGAATGAGACGGTGTCGCCAGGCAGGCTGCGGGCATCAAAGACTGGCATCTTGTGGTGGGTGTCGCTGATCCAGGAGTCAGCTGCGGCCGTTGTCTGCACAAAGAAGTCCAGCAGGAACTTGTTCCAGCCTGCAGGAGCCGAGGGCTCAACCATCAGACCCTTTGCGAATCCCAGTGGTTGCCAGGAACCAGTTTACACGGTCGTACAACTTACCTGCACCTGCCACCCTGGTCATGCCCAATCAACCAGGTTTCAGGGCGCCCCACATGGCTGCAGTGGGACAAACGATCACGACCTGCCCCTTTAACCAAGGAGGTTGCAGACCACCTTTGTGCGGGCAAGCTAGTAACAAGGCAGACCCTCAAGTACGCAAAACAGGGTCAATGAACAGGTCTGATGAGATGGGTGTGGACTGTTGGCCCTCGCACCGATTTGGCGGAGTCATCATATAGCACTGCTGACACCAGAGAGGCATCAATGCTGCACTGCAGCCTGGACATGCGCCCCTCCCCGCCGAGGCCACAGGCATGCGGTGACACGACTCCCTAGAGACAAGGGGACGTGCATCCCTCAGGGTTGGTGCCCACCTCCATATGACTGCGCCAGCCTTGGCCAGCACCACAATCAGGGAGGTCTCCAAATGCCTTTCCGTCTGAAAAATGAAGCAGATGATATATTATTAGAGTATCTGGCTTACCTGCTGGCCTGTTCCTGACCACACTCAGCCTCATGATTTGCACAGTGCTCCAGCTGGTGGGGGTGAAGGTCAGCACTGCGTTGTTCAGCACAGACAGGCGTTCTGCAGACAGAGACGGGGACCGCTGGAGACAGTCTTGGGCACTCGCTGCTTGTACAGCTTGGCAGAGGGCGGCAGAGATTGCAGGGCAGGTGAGAGACCCATATGCAGCAGTGAGGACAGTCTTTTGCAACATTTGACCATACTTGACAGAATGCGGCTCAGTCTTGGCAGTATGGCAGTGGGGCGCCACAAGGAAAAATTACAAAAAGACAAACTACTTGCCCATGCCCTTGGAGTGCAAAGGTGTCCCCACCTGAGGCATCATCCACTGTGGTTGTCACTGTGACAGTGCCAGCTGGCTGGGATGACAGCGTGATTGCGACAGCGTAGCCATTCCTGAACAGCAAGATGCGTGTCACCCTTCATGTGTCTGAGTCTGGGGTGCACAAGTGAAGGTTTGATGGTGATTGTGAGGATCATGCAGATCTGCAAACAGGGTTCATGAACACAGCATCATGCACATGTGGCAGCGTGATTTGCTGACTGCCAGCAAGCATGCACACAAGCTGTCCCAGGGCCTGCCACCAGCGCACTTGTAGTTGCTGTCCGTGATGTTGATGTACGAGAGCTGGCTGCCACCATTGGTCAAGGGGACGTTGCTGGTGATGAGCGGGTCCACCAGCAGGCTGTTGGCAATGGCATTGGGAGTTGCAGCCATCAGGCTGGAGCTGCTGACACAGCCCCACTCTGCAGAGCTCTGCACCACTGCAGATACCTGCGGACAGGCAGCTGAGTGAGCAGAAGCAAGGGAGTGGCTCTGCATGCACCTGAAGTCCCTCAAAACACCCTTCAAATTAAAACACCTCATCATTTCTCAAAGGGCCTAGCCCCTGGGACCCCACACGGCAAAGACTCCTCTTGAGCTTTGCATTCACATGTGACAACCCCTAGATGCCAGGGCCAGGAGCTGCTGGGCCACTTCTGATGGTAGATGTACCAGGCGCACAGCAGAAGATGTTACAGCACAGCCTCACCTGGAAGGGGGCTGCACTGGGGTTGTTCTCCAGGTACAGGGCAGCAATGCCCACCACGTGAGGCGCAGACATGGATGTGCCGCTCATCACCCTGCGGGGACAGGGGCATTCATGTCCTCAAGTGCCTACTGGGCAGGGCTGCACGTGGTGCTGGCAGCTGTTGGCTGCAAGACAGTCTCATTTGCTGCTCCAAGGGGGATCTACAGGGCCAAACCTGTCCATACAGCAGCAGAGTGCCTGCTAGTCTCCTGAGGGTACCTGGAAGGCCTGATGACTGGCTTGCACAGGCCCTCTCTAGGCAGTCTGAGCGCGCGGCATGCAAAAGTCCCCGTGTCCCAAGTTCTGGCTGAACTTGAGAGATGAGCTCAACAGAATGCTCATGGCAGGTAGACGTGCGACACCTTGCCGGAATGGACCTTCTCTTGCAGATGCTTGTAGTCCATGGCAGTTAGCACCAGATGCGGACCCAGTCTGTTGTGAAAACTTTCTCCTGACAACCACTTCCACCAGGGTACGCCTTGCAGCGAAGCGTTCCCATGTTGCTGACCCGCCCGAAAAAGGCCAATTCGACCCATGCACACTCACACATAGCCTGTGTTGGTGGAGTAGCCCACGCTCAGAATGGAAACCCCTGGCGCCAGCAGCTCCACGCAGGCTCCGCCGTCAGAGAAGGAGGCCATGTTGTCACTGGAGTCTGTGGCTGCCACGGCGATGACCGAGGGCTGCCGTGCAGGGCTCTCGTCACAGGCATCTGCGCAGCAGAGCTGTACAGATGAGCGGGCATTGACCACTGGGCCAGGCAGGCTGTGCCAGACGGAAAAGGTCAAGGCTGCCGGCTGAGGCATGGTCATGGCAGCTTCCTGTAGTGCACCAGCTCCAGGGCTCTCTGCCAGACAAGCTGTCCACAGGCTTGCACCAGACAAGCAAGAAGAAGAAAATGAAGAAATTGCAGCTGACCTGCGAGGCGCCACCATACTTGTCCAGCTGGGGACACAGCAGAAGGCATGATGTGGCGACAGGCAGTGCAGTCCCTCAAGAGGCTGCGTTGCCAGCTGCTACAGGTTGTGCCATGCTGTGCCGCTGGAAGGACAGGAACACGGGGCTCCACAGGGTGCAAACTTGTCTCAAGAGGCCTGACCTTCGGCTGAGTTGCCAGCAGCCACCACCACTGTTATGCCCTGGTTTGTCAGGGCCTGGACGGCAGTGTCCAGCACAGCTGTGGCTGTGCCCCCAATGGACATCAGCACCACTGCAGGGAGCTCTGCATTGCCGGAGATCCACTCCAAGCCAGCAATGATCTGGGCAATGCTGCCGCTGCCATCGCAGTCAATCACGCGGACTGCACGCAGCAGTGGCAACTCGTCAGCGTTGGCTGCTCTACAAACGTGAGCCTGACCATGTGCAGCGTGGCCCAGCAGGGATGCAAGCTCAGCAGCAGCTCTCACTTTCAGCACTGCAGCCTCCTGACCAGCATGTGCCTGGTGCTTCAATTGCGCTGTGCTGACCTTTGCCACAAACCTGGCCATCATGGTGAGTCCTGAGAGGATGCACACGGCTCTGTCCATGATGCAACACATGACCCCACAACAACAGTGTCCATTGTGCAGCAGGGCAGCAGGGAGGCGGTGCAGCAGCGGTGGGCCTGGGATTGCTGGCTCGGTGCACACCACTGAGGCCGACAGGGGCAGCAGCTCAGCGCAGGACACCTAGGCTGAAAGTGGCACACAAGTGCAAGCAGCTGACCTGGGTGGATTGTCGCATTCTTGGCGACCCCGACATTCAGGCCAGCGGCTGTGCCAGAGATGTGGGAGCCATGGCCATTGCAGTCTGCTGTGGACACGCCATCAAAGGTGTAGCCAGCACCCACTCGTGAAGCACCAGCGGCCGAGTAGAACTCAATGTGGGTGGGGTTGATGCCCTACACAAGAACGGATTCAGTGGGTTTCACACTCACAGCCCTAGACGGCAGCACGTGGGAGTGGCAGCAGCAGCAACCCAGCTGCAGCCGTCCAGATACCTCATTGTGCATAGGCTTAATGCTTTCTTGGGCCATGCTGCAAACGGGGAGCAGGGAAGGGCTGCCAGTTGCGCAGGCAGCACGCTGGCATCTGCAGACGTCAACCTGCCGCTGAGCTGCAGACGCCCTGAAGCATTATGTTGCAGCCCTGCTTGAGTGAGCATGGACAACATAGAGTGGGCGGTAGTTGTTGTCCACAGATGACAGGGATGTAGGAAGCTGCCTGTTGTGTGTGCCTGCGACTGTATTCTGAACCAGGGGACCCAGGTTCAGGGATTCTGCAGAGCCACCCTTCAGCAGCTCGGCAGCTTTCCCCAGGCAGCACCACATCTTCGGGCTACAGCCCTGCTCGCCATACCTTGTGCAGAGCGGCTCACACTGGATAGCCCTCTCCTTGAGTGGAGGCCTTGGCCCTTGCTGACCACACGCAAGGTGCTCTGGTGGCGGCACAAGGGAGACCAACAGGGGACTGCTCCACTTTGTTGTTTCAAGGGGTTATCGATCCCAGGTACTTCCGTGTCCAGCACCACCGGTGGCGGCAGTTGACCAGTGTCAGATCCTACTCACCGTGTCCGCCACATAGATGTGGACCCCAGTGCCCATTGCATTGTAGTGGTAAGCATAATCTCGCGTAGAGGAGCGCTGGTCCACCCGATCCAGTCCCCACAACCCAGCTGACATGGTCGTGCCTATTGCTGCAACGCTCAAGTTTTCTACCTGCAGGAGTACAATCTGACTGTCAGGGATTAACCACAAGGTTTCTAGCTATGGCTGAGAAGCTGACATCAATCCCCAGTTCACTGCAGCCGGGCCAAGCGGCACTCCTTGCACCAAATTGTGAGCCTCCACCTGCAGAAGCTTGCGCAGAGTGTCAAGGCAGGTGACAAACAATATCAGGATGCACACAAGGCTCAAAGTGCCTCTTGACAGTGTGTGCTGGGAAGAAGAGAAGTACAATAGTCAGCTCTCAAGGGTGCCTGTGCCCACATGTCGCTGCTGGGGCTGCAAAACGCAGCAGGCTGCTTCATGCACAGGCCCACTGCAACAAGATGAAGCACCATGGCGTTCAGGTGCTGTGCAAGCATGCACTGCAAAGCATTGCTGGCCTTGACCCATGGTAGCGCTCAGCTGCGATACACGCTGTGACAGCCTTTTCATGCAGAGACTCACAGAGGGACACTCCTGACCCAGTGACATTCAGGTGCGGTGCAGAAATGCAGTGCCAGCAATCGCAAGTCTTGACTCATAGCGCCACAGAGCTGCATCGCATGCCGTGACAGCCCACCCAACCCTAAAGCCTGAACCCCAAGCCCTGAACCCATGCAGAGGCGTACCGTGGTGCTGAGCTGCACTGCCTCATCCTGGCGCACATACTGCACAGCGTTGCCAGCAGCCACCAGAAATGCGGAAAGCTGTGTCTGGGCGGTCTGCACAGCAGCAGTGGAGCTCCGTGGTGGGGTGTCATCGCCCCCCAGGCGGTGCAGACACAGCAGTGGCGGCAGACCCTGTGGGCCTGACCAGGCTGGCGCTGTGGGCAGCTTGCGGCTTGGGAAGCACACCAGCTGCCCAAATGCTGGGATCTCCAGCAAGGCAGCAGCACATGCAAAGCCTGTTGGAGCAGGTTGTCTCCCTGCAGGCCAGCCTCACCTCGATGACCATGGCCTTCAACAGCAGGCTCATCTGGGTTTTGCAGGTGAAGCCATAGGTGGCAGCTGAACTGCTGCAGTACTGAGCAACCTCTGAGTCGGGGGTGTCATCCTGAAACACCACCACCCAGCGCGCCACCACCGCTGCAGAGCTGGCAGAGGCTATGCTGATGTCCTCGGTGGCGGCCGACGATGGTGCTGTTGCGCTGCCTGCTGCACTGTCAGTTGGCAAGCTGGCATTGACGGCTCTGCAGGCAATGTGGCACTACATGACCAGGCACTGTCCGAGTTAAAATGGACAGGCCAGTGCTCGGAGCCTGGGCTGCATGTATGCCGTGCCCACCGCCAAAAGACAAGAGCCAGTAGGAGGCGGTGCACTCCCCTTTGAGCTGGCCCGATGTGCCTCCTGACAGACATCGCTGGCAACTAGCAGCAGCCAGCAACACCACTTGTGCTCAAATCGTGTGGCAGCCTTGCTGCAGCTCACTGACTAGGAAGCTGGCCAATGCAGGCCCAGCCGGGTTGTTAACTCCAGAGATAGTTGATCTGCCTGACCACAATAGGTGGCTTCAGCCAGCTCACAGGATCCTGAGCGCCACATCTGTGCCTGGCCACACCATGTGCTGCTTGACATGCATGCCTGGCCCATCAGACCATGTCTGACAGCACGAGGTGGCTTCTAGTAAGCAGCCATGAAATGCTGGTCGCCACGTCCATGCCTGGCCACATTATGGGCTGCCTGACATGCATGCCTGACCGCGGGGAACGGCTTGAAACAAGCAGCCAGACTCACAGGATGATGGGCGCCACATCCTTGCCCGACCGCACCACCTGCCGCCCCTCCTGGGCAATGCTGTAGCCCTGTGGCTGCAGGGCCCTGTGCAGAGTGTCATTTTGAGTGAGCCCGCCGGTGTCACTGTCAGTGCTGGTGGTGCTGACTGCGTCAGACATGGCCACGCTCTCAGCAACTCCCACTGCTGACTGTGCCCCAGCCACTTCCATCCCCTGCTGCATAATGAACAAGCTGAAGGCTGCCTGCTGCTCTGCTGAGGACTCCTTGGCTGATGGCCCCTGTGCTGGAAGGCCCTCGTCCGCTGCTGACCCCCACTCTGCAGCAGGCTCCCTTTGTGTGGCAGTCTCAGCTGCAGGCGCCTCCTCCATTGCTGGGGCCTCCTGCTCTGGTTCTGCGTCCTGCTCTGCCCAGGCGTCCTCCTCTGCGGCTGCGTCCTGTGGTGAGAGGCCCTGTTCAGGGGCTGCTGGCATGTCCTCATCTGAGGCCACTGCCACTCCAGGCGCGGAGGCCTGCTGCATGTCATCTGCAGCATGAGGAGCTGGCATGATGATCCCTGCCTAGTGCCATCAGTCTGCTGCAGTCAAGATCCCAAGTTTTAAAGCTGCCACTGCCTTACTGCACCAAGGGACAGGCCAGACAGGCACCAGTGTGGTCAGGCTTGACCAAAACCTGCTTAACCCTTTGCCTTGAGCCCCCCGCGGAGGCAGCCAGACACCTACCGTCTGGAGCAATGATGGCCTTTGTCAGGTTGAATGCAGCTTTGACAGCTGTGACAGGCAGCGTCAGGGCATCCTCCATGTGCTGCTCCATGTCGGACATCTGCAGCGTACACACACACACACACACACATCACGGGTGAAATGTGCGTGGTGCCCTCGGATGGGCTGCGGCTGGTTGTGCTCGGCAGTCAGGCCCAGCATGATGGCTGCCTGCCATTGATGCCTGACAGTGGCTGAGGATCCTGCTGGAACCACAGTGCTGCGCAGACATCCACAGAGACAGGACTGGCGTTGCTGCTGCAGTCATGTTGCATACTGCAAGCCATACTCAGCTGCCTCAGCTGAATCATTGCACGAGCAGGCGCAAACACGGGCCTGCTTGGCGGGAGGCAGTGCATAGAGGGGTTGGCATGGCCTGGCCTGGCCCTGCGCAAGGGCAGGTACTTGCCTGCATGACAGGTGGCAGCGCAGAGACATAGGCATGGCTGAACCTCTCTGCCATGCTGGGCTGCTGCTGGGCCGCAGCCTCAGCACTTTGTTCGGCTGGAGGCCGCTGCCGCTGCACCAGCTGCAGGATGCTGGAGTTGGCAATGCCATCCTCTACACGATCAGCCAGGGGGGCTGCAGCTACATCTGCAATTGCGCCCTGAACCTGGAAGCACGTACAGCATGGCCTGGGAGGTATGACTGCTTTACATGGTGCAGAGGCTGTCAGCCCATCCAATGGTGACTCAGGCATGCCAAGCGTGACTTACCTGGAGAGCTGCATGCGCTGTTGCTGTGATTGTATGCTGCACTGTCTCGTTCAGAGTATTGCTCAGGGAGATGAGCATGCGGGATGGTCTCTGACTGCTCCTGCAGGCCGGCAACAGGTCGGGTGGCCCAGCCATCCAGGTTAGAGGGCACACTTGAACATCTGGCGTGAACAGAAAATTTCTCACCTGCTGGGATGGGAAAGCCATTGGGCACTCAGCAGAGCTGCACCCAGCAGAAGAGTGCAGGTTCCAGCCAGCCAGATGGCGAAGGTCCTTGCCATGTAGCCCACCCTGCCCTACGACATTAACTGCCTCGACTGCAGCACTGAAGACCTCTGCAGCATGGGGGAGGTCGCCTCATCCCGCAAAGCGACTGCTGCGCATTTGGGGCTAGCAGGGTTTTGTTTCAGAACCTCTGCCTCCAGACATCTCTCCAGACACTGATCATACTCCAATATGGCTCTGCGAAGCCTGCAGAAAGTCAGGGGCAAGGATGAGCTGGCCCTGCATGCTGATGAGCAGGAAAGCACCAGTGAGGCTGAGACAGAGGCACAGGCTGCCCCTTTCAACCCGTTTGATCTGCTCAGCGATGATGAGGTGATTCACTGACCAGCCTTCACGGTAGATGGCTTGAACATGACATTTCGAAACAAGTGCTGCTGTGCAAAGGCTGCAATGCAACTTCTGCCTTGTTGCACACTCCTGCAGGGGCCTGGTGCTCAGATAGATGAGCAGGGCTCAGATGAGGCGCCAGAGGCGCAGCCAGCCTCACAGCCCATGCCTGCCGCGGCAGCGTCAAAGGGTGCTGGCAGGCGGGCCAAGAAGAAGGGAAGGAAGGCCAGCAAAGGCACTGCCAGCGCGGCAGCCAAGGACGCTCAGCAGGCGCCGGCTGAGGAGGACGACATCGACGCGCAGCTGAGAGCACTGGGCTTGGTGAGTGCGGCAGCCTGGCCGCCGAGGGGCGGCGCTGTGCTGGACAGCCGAGTGCCTGGCTGCCAGCCCGAGCTGCAGGCCTGCGCGGCGTACAGTAATGTTGAGGCGTCGAAGAGTGCGGAAAACAGACCTGCTTCGGCACTTGCAGCCAAAAGCCACACCACGCACTCGGCAGCATGGTGGTGTGAGGAAGCGATCTGTGGGTGCTGGCGCTGGTGAGCATGGCAGCTCTGGCTCTGGTCCCCTTAGTGCAGCAGTAAGTGCAATGTCAGGCAGTCTGCGAGCTGGAGCACGGCACTGCAGTAGAGCCTGCCTGCAATTGGCTTGAGCTTCATCTCGTTGTCAGGCAGCCTGTGAGCTTGCTCCCGGGCACCTCAGCAGTGCCACCAGAACTTCTGTCAGAAGCAGTGGTTGTCCCCGATGGGTAAGCGTTGTCTAAGGGCAGGCATAGACATTTGTGGCGGGTACGTGCATGCTAAGAAGGTCCCTACTGGCCACTGTGCCTCCAAGAGGGCTGTGCAGCTCGATAGTCCCTTTCAGGGGAGGCCAAGCAACCTCCTCTGCTTCTTGCAACACCACTAGAGCTGGCTTGGAGGCCTGTCCTGCAATGTGCTTCCACGGCTCAGTGTTTAATGTAGACAAGCACGTCCTATCTGCCTCTCTGCCCTGCCCAGCCTGCTGCCCCAGAGCCTGTGTGCAGCTCTGGCTGCAATCAGTGTCTGTGTCCCATGTGGGGTCTGGCCCCAGCTGTGGACCAGGCAGTGGGTGCCGCCTGATGTTGCTGGCTGTGCCCAGCAGAAGCGCACAAGACAGCTGCCCTTGTACCTGGGCACTGGCCTGGTTCTGTGTGCTGAAGGGTGCAGCTTGTTGGCCGCAGGCGCCAGGAGACGGGAGCGATGGCCCTTCTGATGCCAATGGCAGGCAGGCATCTTCAAGCCAGGCAGCTGTCGCAGGTGACTGTGCCTGTGGCTGCACTTGCTGGCTCCTGGTCACGCAAGAGCTGAGCTCTGTTTGCTCAGCCGTCAAGGCCTTGCAGAAGCCCCAGGTGCCTATGGTGGGTGGGCATCCACCAGCTAGGCAGGTGACTCTATCTGTGGCTGCACTTGCTGGCTCCTGGCTGCCAAAATGCTCTGCAGCCTGCACTTCTGCTCGCCTTGTCATCCTGGTCTGCAAGAAGCCCCAGGTGCCTATGACGGGCAGGCATCCATCTGCCAAGCAGCTTCTGGCAGGTGTCTTGATCTGTTTGTATGCTGCTGGTCTACCATCTCTATTTGTTGGCTGGCTGGCGCCTGCCCACAAATATGCTGGACTCTGCTTAGTCACCCCTAGACAGCCACCAGGGGTTCAGGGTTTAGCGCGCTGTGCTGCTACCCCTGCCTGCGCTTGAAGCGACAGGCGCCGACCGCAACTTCTTGGACATATGCCAACAGGCTGCCTGAAACGGCAGGCGCCAATTTGAGCTTTGATGGACATGTGCTAATAGGCTGACTGCTAACACAGACACCAAGTTCCAGTTGCACCCTCTGGAAGCAGCCTGTTGGGCATACGTGCGCAAAGTCAACATTGCCTGGCCAAAGATGGCCGTCCCTGCAGGGACAGGCCGCTTGGCATAGCAGCTAGCCTGGGCTATCTGGCATGACTTGCTGACTGGGCCATGACAATCTGACAGTGCCTAAGGCACTTCATGCTGCAGCGCATTCTTTGCAGCTCAGACAGGGGCTAACCCTGTTCTGCAGGCTGAACCTAGGGGATGCTGCAGCTGCTCAGTCACTCCCTCGCTCCCACCCCTGTGCAGGATCTCTGGCAGAGCTGCTGGCCGTTGACCTGGTCAAGGCAAAACCCCAGCACGAGATGCGCCGCATCTTTGGATCGCGCATCGTTGACGCAGAGGCCAGGCAGGCGCGGGGGGGGGCGGGGGTGGGCCAGAGCCGCCGCGTGCGCAGGTTAGCTGCTTGCCACTTCTGAGGAACAGCATGTTGCACGGACCTGGGTTAGGGCGAGGGGTGCAGGGCGTCGCCTGCGTGTTTACAGGTGTACCACTTAGTGCATCTGCGGGCTCACTCAGCCTTGCCATTCAGATGTGCTGGTCCTGCAGGGTTTGCTGCGCACTGCTGGTGCGTCCTTGCCGTGTAAAGGTTGTGGGGCAAGTGCAGGCTAGCGAGGGACAGCCTGTTGTGAGCAACCATCACCGCCAGCCGACAGACATTTGCCAGCTCATGCTCCTGGGTACTGCAGCAGGGGAGCCCTCAAGCCGTCGCAGCGCGCACTAGTCACGAGAGGCCCATGGACATGCACAGACCCAGCACCAACTCCACCATGTCTGCACCCTCTGTACAACATGTGATTCTGACCAACTTGTCCCGATCTTGAGAATGTTGTGGTCTGCTAGACCCCACTTGACAGCGGCCCAGAGCTGCAACTGACCAAACAGCTGATCAACTGACGCCTGCATGTCTGTGGCTCCAGGCTGATGGCTCGCGGCCTGATCAGGAGGGAGCACCTCAAGCGCGGCACGCTGATTGAGCCCAGGGACCACTGGCCGCCCTTCACTGGAGGTGTGGCCAGCAATGCCAGCTTAGTTCTTGCTTGGACCTGCCCTGCAAATTGCAGGGTCATGGACGGCCCTGCTCCTGAAGGTGGTCCTTTGTGTTGAGAGGGGTACATGCTGCCTCAGTCAGCAAGGCTGATCTCTCTGCACTAGCTTGTAATAATGATCATCTGTGACAGACACTAAGCAGTGAAACCCTCCTTCCAAACCCTGCACTGGGTTGTCGCTGCACTTTGTTTAAATCTTTCTCTTGCTGTTGATGGCCACAAGCGCTGTGGCAACGCCTGTGCCCTAGCCAGCTTCTGAACAAGTCACCATGCAAGCGCTCCCATAGGAGTTGCCATGCCTGCCTGCCTGCGAGCCCGTCCACGGATACAGCTCGCCACCGCCGGCTGTGAAGGCATGCAGCCCCTTCTGTGCAGCTATGTGCAGCGAGCAGCTCCCAGGGCTCCCACCTGAGATGCCTTCTGCTGTCTCTCTGCAGGCCTGTGCACAAAGCCCGGCAGCTCTGCCACCGCCAGCAGCGAGCGCTGGCAGCCCTCCCCATGCAGCCAGCAGCTACTGAGGGTCAGCACAGCAGCAGCGGCTCACCTCTGAGTGGCTGCTGCCCCGCTGCAGGCCTCTCCATGGAGCCAGATGGCAGTGCCACCGACGGCGCTGAGCGCTGGCAGTACGTCTTCTCAGGGGCCTACCAGGGTTACCAAAACCTGTTTGAGCAGAGCCAGGCCACGATGGACCCCAACAACATTGCGGCCCTGCTGCACGAGTACCCCTACCATGTGGATGCCCTGCTGGCCATGCACGAGCTGTACAGGTGCGCCCTGCTTAACATGGCTGCATGGCTGTGTGGAGCCGCAGCTGAGCGGGCACATGCGCATGTCAGTGAGACCCCTGGGGTGTTCTGAGCAGCCAGGTTGAAGCCAGCATGACGCAGTGCTGGCCATGCACGCGCTGTACAGGTGCGCCCTGCTGACCTTAGTGGGCTGAGTGTTTGTGTGGTGAAGCGCGCTGTAACTGAGCCAGTGTGCTCAGCTGTGCATTCAGTCCCCAAGGGCTACACCTTGCAAGCTGCCCAAACATGCGCGCGCCTCTGCAGAGCCACAGGGGAGCACGCCAGCAGCGACGAGATGCTGGAGCGCTGCTTGTACGCACTGGACCTGGCTTTTCACCCGCGCTTCGTCCTTGGGAGGTCGCGCATGTCTCATGGCCCCGTCCGCAATCGCCCCCTGTTTGCCGCTCTGTTCAAGCAGATGCAGGTGGGCTGGGCCTGACGTTCTCAAGAGTGTGTGCTGCTGCTGCTGCTGCTCTGCAAAACATTAGCCAACAAGGGCAGCACACTGCGACCATCCATACACCACAATCCTGTCATGCCACTGGTCCTTGCTCTGCAGCTTAGCGCAATCGTTGTGAAGACATGCCTGTTGTCAGCTGGGTCTAGGCTGCAAAGGCATTTAAGCTGCTGCAATCTACTGCTTTGCAGAACCTGAGCAGGCGGGGCCTGCACACCACAGCCCTGGCATATGCCAACAAAGTCTAGGCTGCCAAGACACCCTTACTGCTGCAAATCTTTCTCAACTTTCTGCGTTGCAGAATCTGAGCAGGCGGGGCCTGCACGCCACAGCCCTGGAGTACGCCAAGCTGCTGCTCAGCCTGGACCCAGAGGGCGACCCTCGCGGCGTGCTGTGCTGCATCGACTACCTGGCACTGAGGGCGCAACGACCAGAGTTCCTGCTAGTGAGTTACGCTGTTTGTGTCGCCACCAGCAGGCCTGCATAAGCCCTCAGCAGCTCACAAGGAGCAGCAGATGAGAGGGTGATGGGGTCAAAGGGGTGGCTCTTTGACCGCAATCCCTTGGGAACAGCCTGCTCAAGGGGAGGTGCTGTTACAGATGTACTTGTCATCTCATGGTCCTGCAAGGCATTTCAAACAGTACAGCTGCCGCTGTACCTGTGTTCAGCTTGAATTCGCACTACTTGTCTGCAAAGTTAGAGCATAGAACTCCCTGCTTGACCCACAGGCCTGCAGCAGCAGATGTCTCTGCTTGTGCTGGACTGATTTGAACCTAGTCCTGTCAGCTCCTGCCAGTGTGCCCACCAGTTGGTGTAGCAATCGAGCTTGGTGCAGGCCATTGCTGGACGCTTTCACATCGTGCTGCTTACGTGGTACAAGAGCAACCACCTGCTGGTAAACACCCAATGGACACTGGAAAACCACCTGAGATGACACCCAATTTGTGAGATGACACCAAGTCTGACACCACCTGCGCCGCAGGAGCTGGCAGCTGCCTACAAGGGGCCTGTGGACCTGCAGATGCTGCCGAGCGGGGCCTTCAGCTTGCCCCTGGCCCGGCACCGCCAGCAGCATGGCTACTCCCCCCAGCTGGACAGCCGCATGGGCGGCAGCTCAGGGTTTGAGGCCTCCCCCGAGGTGCACAGCCCCCAGCCGGGGTCGCCGCTGGAGGGCCTCAGCGTGGCCGTCATGATGTTCCCTGCCGCCGTCGTCGTGCTGACCGACAAGTGAGTGCACCTGAAGCAACTCGGCGCTTGCCTGCTGGCTGCTGAGGTAGCATAGCTTGACAAGAATACAAAAGCACTGGCAGACAGTGAGGCTGGAACAGGTCACACATTCACCCTTGCAGGCCTTCCATCGGGCTGTCCTGCCAAGTGGACGATGACTTACACAGCATCATCACACCCTGTCAAAGGCACACAGTCAACAGAGCCTGAGAGCCTGCAGCATGCTGCGGTGCTTGTGGGTCGGCCGCATATGTGCAGCCCGAAGACAAAATGCTACTCCTAGAACCTCTGGCTCTCTGGCAGTCTTACAACCCCTGCCAGGCTGAAGGGATAATGGAGTTGGGCCACTCCTCGGAAGCTTGTGCTTAATGGCAGTCCTTCATGTCCTGCAGGCAGAAGGTTGAGTGTGTTGACCCACCGCTGAAAACTTGGCCTCAGTGGCAGTCTTTCGTCTCCTGCAGGCTGAAGGACAAGGGTGTTGGGCGCGATGGCGAGTGGGGAAGCCTGCTGGGCAAGCCGCCGCTCCTCGGGGCCTCTGCCGAGGACAGCGCCACGCTGAGCCACCTGCTGAGCCTCTTTGTGGAGCGCCACTGGCTCCTCTGGAAGGTGGGTGCTGTGGGCTGGTGTGCTGGACTGGTGGGGGTTGGCCTTCTCTGAGCCATGAGTGCTGCACACCAGCGCTCACCCGCTGCTGGCTGCACCAGCGGCCTTGAGCTGTGCCTTGTTGGGCAGGCGGACACTGCCGCACAGCGCTGCGTGTCTCCCTGAGCATGTGCCTGTCAACGTCTCACGGCATGAGCTGATGACAGCCATGCCACACCTGCACCTCTCTTACCTACCCTGTAACAAGCAAGCCTGGAGACCTGTCAGGACTGCTAGGTTTTGTGCATTGCTTTGGACTACAGCACGTATCACAGGCGGACTGCGTGACATCCCTCTGTGCAGGGCGGGGCACCAAACAACCAAACATTCCTGACACGCAGCGCCAGACAGCCCAGTCAGTCATTGAAAACCTGGAGGGCACGGCATGAATGCTGGTCACGCACTTCCCGGTTACAGCAACTGGTGGTGGCCCCCCTGCAGGCCCCCGATGCGCAGCGCCTGCTGAAGGATGCCTGCCACGTGGCCACGCTGGCCCCTCGGGAGGAGCGCGACAACTGGGCCCGCGCCGCGCAGGAGCAGTACCCAGAAGGCGAGGGGAACGAGTACAGCCACCTGCGGGTGGCGGACTTCAGCGACGAGGCCTCGGCGCTGCCACCCGAGGAGCTCCAGGTGATGCTGCTCAGCGCATCAAGACAGACACAATGGCATGCTTGATGGTTGTAAGGCTTCCTTGTAGCAGGCACCTGCTGCTGGCGCCTGCAAGCATTGCTACAAAGTTGGTGAGCAGCGGGTGCTGGGCCACCATTTCGCCTGCACAGTAGGATGCTGATCTGTGCATCCTTCAGATGGCTTCAGTAGATGAGAAGTTAACGTGTCTGGGGCAGGCAAGTTCTGGACCTTCAGCTGCCACACATTGCAGCTGCCAGTTTGTTGTACTTTGCACACAGCTTCCCGCCATTCCTTATCCCCACTGCCTCTCCTTTGACCGCTGCAGGCTGCCATGGGTGCGGCCCAGGGCATGCCTGCTGAAGAGGACCTGGAAATGCTGGTCGCACAGATGCAGGAGGGGTTGGCGCGCCGGGAAGCAGGTGAGGTTGCACTTGCAATGTTTGAGTCGCTGCGACTGGGGGTGCTCTCTGAGTGGGCCGCGTATGTCTGCCCTTTCTGTTGTAGTTGATGTGTACCCTGATTCGATCTGTTGTTGTTGTGTATGACTGCACTTGTTGATGATCTGCATCGCGCATTCAATGCTGGCCACAAAGCAGAAGCTCACATGGTAAGATTCTCCTCCTGCTGTAGGTGGGCACCAGATGACTGATGAACAAATGGCGGCCACCAACCCCCTCATGCAGCTGCTGCGGACCATGCTGCCCTTCGTAAATGAGGGCCAGGTACCTGATTATGAGGGAGACGATCAGGCTCGGGATCAAGCAAATCAACAGCAGCCGCAGGAGCCTCCAGACTTGGAATAGCAGCTCGTTGCAGGGGCCTGTTCCTATACTTCAGAGAGCACTGGTACCATACTCTGGTCAAACTACTTTTGTTAATGCAGAAGCACTGTTGGTCAATATGTGATCACGATCTGCCTGCCCCCGCTCATTTCATACACCATATCAAGCGCCTCTGTGATTGCTATGCGCCCTTGATTGGTGATGTAATTGGACGCCATCTTGAATTCACCGGGACACCTGTCAGGATTTGCCTTCAGCGCCTACAGGAGCGGGCGTTATTGTCATCATATGGCAACTCATGAGGGCTGCACAGTGGCGCCTTCAGAGGCACAGCAACATCACTGCTTAGCAGACAGAAAGGCCTGGCCAGAAGCCCCCTGGTCCTCCCAGCAGATCTAGCCCACCACAGCCAGCAGGCGCACGACAGGGCTGGGTAATCTAGGCCCAGCTTTGGGCAGAGCAGGCAACAACGGTTCACAGCAGCAACATCACCACACCTGTGCAATTGCAAAGGCCCCATCGTCCTTGATTTCATTGTAGCCCACATCAATCTCCCCCAGCTTTTCGTTGGCATGCTCCTTCAGGGCACGGCTGATGTGCATGGCGCCGCTGTTGCCCAGCTGATTGCCACGGATGTCCACTGTGGTAAGGGAGTCGTTGAACAAGAGCAGCTCGGCCACGGCGGCGGCCCCCTTCTCGCCCCCAATCTTGCACCAGCCCATGCGCAACACGTCGATCTGCACAGTGGGGGGAGAGGCTGCAGCCGAGGTGCGGACTCATGGTCACTCCGGCTGGCAGTAGCTCTTCAGCGCACCCTGAGGTTGCACAAGCTTTCACCCAGTGCCCGGCTTCCAGAAGAGCTCAAGTATCTGCCATGACGTTCCACTCATACACTTTTGCCAGGTGCCTCTTGCCAGTCAGTCCCAACTGTAACTCAACCCCCATCCCGCTTCTCTGTGCCTCTGTAGGCTCGGCAGCATCTGTGCACGTCTCCCAGAATGACGTTCTGGGACCCCCTCAGCTCCCCACTTACCCAATGCCGTGCTCCCCAGCCCCGCAGAGGCAAGCTCTGGGACCAATTGCCTGACTTGCGGTCATGCTTGGCCACGTTCTGCCAGGCGCTTCACGCCAGTGAGTTCGACCTCTACCTCAACCCCAGCCAGCCTCTGTGTGCCTCTGCCGGCTTGGCAGCACCTGTGATCCCCAGAACAACGTCTTAGGACCCCCCACAGCTACCAATCAGCCAACACCATGCTGCAAGCCCCCGGTGATGCACCAGCCCTGGCACCAGCGGCCCACCTTGAGGTCGTACTTGACCACGTCTGCCAGGTGCTTAGCGCCATCAGGGCCCAGTGGGTTGTACCCCAGCTCCAGGGTCTTGAGGGTTTCGTTGCCCCTGAGCGCTGACATGACAGCCAGAATGCCGTTGGGGCCAATGTTGTTGCCCCCAATGTCCAGCAGCTTCAGGGAGCGGTTGCCCTTCAGCGCTGCTGCCAGCTGCACGGCACATCACCCTTTGCTTTACTTCACTTTTACTTTCATTCACTAAAACTGTGCAGGCTTGCTGCCAACGGCAGGAGCAGCAGTCCAGCAGCTTTTGGGACCTGTTGCACTTGAGCACCTGCTGCGCTGCTGCACTGCAACGAGACAGATTGTCAGGACTTGTGCATGCTGCCCAGGGCAGCGTGCAGCCTTTTTAGAGCTGGAGGGAGCGGCTGGCCTTCAGCGCCGCTGCCAGCTGCACGGCACAAGATCACCCTCTGCTTTACTTTACTTTTACTTTCATTCCTTAAAACTGTGCAGGCTTGCTGCCAAGGGCAGGAGCAGCAGTCCAGCAGCTTTTGGGACCTGTTGCACCTGAGCACTGCTGCGTTGCTGCACTGCAACGAGACAGTTTGTCAGGACTTGTGCATGCTGCCCAGGGCAGGTGCAGCCCTTTTAGAGCTGGAGGGAGCGGCTGGCCTTCAGCGCTGCTGCCAGCTGCATGGCACAAGGGCAGGCTTGCTGCCAGTGCACGCAGGGAGCGACAGCCTCGGAGCTTCAGGGATAACTTTTGCGCTTGCGCACAGCTGCCAGCTGCATGGCAATGAACCACAGCAATCAGCGTCTCTGTGCAGCTGCCTGGATGAGTGGTTGCCCTTCAGCATCCCTGCAAGCTGCGTGGCGAAGGACAGTGTCAACTGCTGCGCAGGCTTGCTGTCAATAACACTTGGTTGCAACGACTGTCCGGCAGCTTCTGTCAGGCCAGTAGGGTGTAACCAAAGGAGATCGCAGACAATGACAGCAGAGTGCTCACCTTTTCTGCGCCAGCGTCTCCAATGTCATTCATGTAGATGACAAGCTCCTCCAGTTTGCGGCTGTGCTTCACAAAGGCGGCCAGCGCTTCTGCACCCTCCTCTGACAGGCTGCAGCAGGACATCAGTCAGCCTGCTGCACAGCGTTGTGTAGCTTCTCTGATGCACCCAGAATGCAGGAGGGGCCTTTGCCGCAGTCCATGTAGCCTCGGGCTGCGGGGTAAACATGCAAGTCTCCCGCGCAGACGTTTGTGTGAAGCACCTATGCATAGCCTCGCACACCACAACGCCCTGACAAGACACCAGCTGTTCTCTGCCGGGCCCTGCCGTGAGGCTGCGCAAGCATAGCCCTCAGCCGCCAGCAGCAGGAGCCCTCAGCTCCACTAGACATGGACAACTTCTCAGTGCACCCACCTAATTACCTGGTGGACTGCAGGTGGACCCTTTGCTGCATACGACTCAGCCCCAGGCTTGCCTGTTGTTGCCTGCGTCCAGCCCAGCTTTGTGGGCTGGGCAGAGCGCTGCTGCGTGACTGCGCCCAGTGCCCAACCCTGCAGTCTCCCCCAGACGCAACCAGCCAGGCCATGCTGCATGCAGATGCGGCCTTTGGCGCAGACGATACACGCCCAGGCTGACCTGTTGTTCCCGACTTCAATGCAGCCCAGCCTTCTGGGTGGAGCGCTGCTGCGAGACATCACACAGCATCACACCCTGCTGGGCCCCCAGGAAGCACCCAGCCAGGCCATGCTGCACTCAGGCGTGGCCTGTGGTGCAGACCAGAATGAAATACATATATAACCCAGGTTGACCTGTTGTTGCCCACGTCCAGGACGGCCATCTGCATGGAGCGCTCCTGCAGCGCGCTGCACAGCGCCTTGATGCCCTCATTGCCCAGCTCGTTGCCGCGCCAGTAGAGCTCGCGGATGGAGGTGTTGGTCTTGAGCGCATTGCTGAGCACCGCGCCCCCCAGGGCCGTGGGGTAGTTGTCGCTGAAGCAGAAGCATGGCAAGTCAGGCATGGGAACGGAAGCATGCTAGGGTCAGCACCATGGCTGCTGCCATTGCCACTCAGTCTTGAGGGCAGAAACTGCTGCCGCAGAGGTGAAAAGTTGAATGCAGCAGTCAAATACCTGAAGCCCACTAGGACATTGCTTGAGACACAGAGCATGCTAGGGTCAGTGTGTTTATTAGCTGTCTTTGCCGCTCAGCTTTGAGGGCAGATCCTGCTGCAGCAGAGGTGAGTGACCCTGGTTTCGCAGCATGCAGCAAGTGCTGTGCAGTCACGCTTCTGAAGCCCAGGAAGACATCGCTTGGAAACATAGAGCATGCTGGGGTCAGCATGTTGAAAGCTTTCACCACCGCTCAGGATTGAGGCAGAATGCTCTGCAGCAGAGGTGCACATCAGAGTCTGCAGCACGCAGCGGGCGCCATGCATCTTGTTAAGCTGCAGCTTAATGAGACAGCTCTGGTTTGTGGCCCTCACTCATCATCGCTGGCAGCTCACAGCATCGTGGCAAGGTGGCATCACCAACAGGCAGCCAGTGTGAAGGCAGATGTGTGCAAGCAACGCCTCTGCCTGCCAGGCGCCGCGCAGGCTGGCAGAAACTCAGGTGCTCTGCTCAGCCGTTTCAGCAGTTGTGGTCACCTCATGTGGAGGCCCCTGAGAGCATCGTTGACCATGAGGGCCTCTGCCAGCGCAGTCATGCCATCATACTCGATGCCGTTGCCGTTGAGCTCCAAGTTGCGAAGGGTGGTGTTCATCTGCGACCAGCAGAATGTCAGGGTCGCTGCAGGACATCTGAGCCACAGGCTGTTTCCCTCAGCAGCATGGCTGCTACCAGCACCGGCTGCTGCCTGTGCACGCTGCTTGAGAGACATCGCATTATAGATCACCACTGCCAGAGAGCTGGCAGTGATGGGCATAGCTGCTCCCTGTCTGCTACAAATATGCTTCAACAAAGACTGTGTTTGCAATGCCACAGAAGTGTGAACGCAGCAGGATGGCTGCCGCCAGCACCGGCTTTGCCTACGATTTGGGCTCTCTCCTAACAAATAGAACAGAGCCCGAGTTGCTCAGCAGTGCTCTCCACAGAGGAGGTGTTCTGGCAACTAGCAGCTCCCCTCTGAGCGCAGCTGCTATCTTTCTGGACAACCCCCAAAGGCCTCAGCACAGTCACCTTCAGCATCTCTGCCAGGGCGACAGCGCCCTTGTCGCCGATGTTGTTGGCATTGAGCTGCAGCGTGTGTATCCTGCTGTCACCTGCAACACAAACAGCAAGAGGTCAGTCACTGGATCACCGGTGAGAGACGCAGCCGGCCACATAAAAAGCCCAGGGGCATGGCGCGCAGCAGGACCATGCAGTCAACCACATTTGCAGGCCTCTGGCTGTTCTTGTATCTGCTTTTTGTCAGGAGTGCAGTTGCCTGAAGCATCCTTTGACTGCTGGCACTCAGATCACGTCCCCCAAGCAGCCGGTTGTCTGATGCAGAATGTTACCTAGGAAGCAGGCTGACCTGCCATGTATGCGGCCAGTGCCCCACTTCTTTTCAAACCTGCCCTACCTGCCAAGCAGGCTGCCAGTGCCTCTACGTAGGTGTCTCCAGCACACCCCATCAAGGAATGCTGCATATGCAAAGCAGGAGGCATTTGCCAAGAGAAGTGCCAATGCAGTTGCACATCGCTCCCCAGCAAGATGAGCAGAGCTGTCTGTAGATGCATTGCCCAGCCCACCCCGGCATAGGCTGGTGATCAGACCACAGGCTGACCTGCCATGTAAGCGGCGAGCGCCTCCGCCCCCTCGTCCCCAATGCTGTTGGTCCCCAGGTTGAGGGTCTCCAGGCTGTCGTTGTTCTTCAGCGCCTCAATCAGCCCCTGGATGCCAGCTAACCCCAGGCCGTTGTTGCTGAAGTCCATTGTCTTGCACCTGCATGTGCAGAGTGCACACTGGGTGCCCTTGTCAAAGCTACCATCGAGACTGTCACCAGACTGGACAGCGCTGGGTGGACCAAGAGTGCTGCCAACACACCAAAGGTAGTGCTCACCACTCCATCCAGCCATGCCTACCACTGTCATGCAGACTGCTACCCAACCTTACAACCACCTCAAAGCCTGAAGGTGCAGGGCTGTTTGAAGAGGCCCCGCAGACGCACCAGAGCTGCATCTGTCGCCCTGGAGGGCTCCGGCTAGCGTCAGAACAGCAAAGTTTGCAAGGCAGCAGCAGCCTGTGAAAGCCCACCAAGGCCCCTCCCACAGGTGCTGTGCGCCCCAAGCCCCAAACCCTACTACCGGGGCTGTGCAAACATGCCTGAGACGCAGCTGCCACTCCAGGAACTGCCACATCTGTTGAGACAGCTACATCTTCACCATGAAATACCCTACCCCCAAGCTTACATTAGCCCCACCTCTTGCGCAGGGAGCATGCTCAGCACGGAGGTGCAGGCTTGAGCTGTATGCAGTGTCTGGCTAGTGCATGCTCTGGTTTGGAGGCAGGCATGTGGGGAGATACATGTTGCAAAAGGGAAGCTTTGAGGAGCGTAGCAGGGGATGGGGGTGCCCCAGGTCTGACACTGCTCATCAATGCACAGCCGGTTCAGCAGTACAGCACCCATTATGCCTGTTGCAGTCGACACTGTCTGCAGGAAGTTTGGCAAAGCTGCACAGCAATTCTGATGAGGCCTTGCCATGCAAAACAGGCCCAAGCCAGATCAGCACCCACCCCATAAGCCCACCTGTCGTTGAAGGCAATGGCTTCGCAGATGTAGCAGAGCCCCTCATCCTGCAGGCGCTTGCCTGACAGATCTGCGGCCTGTGACCCCCGCAGCTGCTGCATGAACCCCTGCAGACGCTCCTGGGCTTCCTTCTGCAGGCCCCTGTCGGCCATTGCCTGCAGGGAACAATTGCTTCTTTTGAAACTCTACTTCTTCACTGCGAGGATGCGTGGAGTGAGAGCAGCAGCTGGACGGTTCCTTCGAAGTGCCCTGGCAGCTAATGTGTAGGAGGTCTTGGGGGTTCCACCACAGCTTACTGTCAGCCTTTGCCTGCAGAGAGGGACAGGTAGAGATGCTCCAGAGCAATGCTGCGCCTCTCGCTGCCACACCCGCTGCCAAGACATTGCTGCGTCAAAGCCCATGACGGCATTGCTTGGTGCATGGGGCCTTGATTAGGCTGCCGACTGCAAGAGTGACCCTCTTCAAGCAACCAGGCAGCTGGGCCCTCACCTTCCTGACTTCAGGCGCTTTGGCCTTGTATAGCTTGTTGCCTACAAAGCCAAGCCCCGCCAGCACCGCAGCCGCTGCCACCAGAATGCTGCCTGGGAAGGGCCCCCGCTCCATGATGCCCCGCTCCATCACAGGTGGGGGTTGCGCCACCTGAGGGAGCAGAATAAACCTTGACTGCCTGCAGGATTGCCTGGACGCATGTACAGACTGCCAGCGCAACTGCCTTGTGCATCCTTGCTCATGTGGTATGAGAGAGCAGGAGCTGCGCCACTTTTGATGAGCATGCATTGGTTTGGCGCAGGCATAAGCGTTGTGCATGCATACCAAAGACGTCCAGAGTCATCAGCTCAACAGCCCTGCATGCCCCGTCTTGAGGAGACTTACTGAGCAGGGCCACACTCTGCCACAGGACCAGAGCTGCCCTGAGGTGCTGGGCTGCCTGTCAAAATTGCTGATGGCATCACTACACACAGGTGCCGGCCATCAAGCCAATGAGGAGTCTGAGCTTCTTGGGGGTCCAAGGTCAGCGGCTGCAAGGTCGAGACGCATGCCACATGCACTTCTGTTCGGCGCCTGACATGTGTCCTGGGGCGATGCTACATCCATTTGTGAGTCAGATTGCTGTGCTGAAGAGGGGCATGGGCCCCAATGCAGCCCTTGAAAAGGGGGCGCTTTGAAAGGCATGCTCACACATGAGCCTTGCACCTCCCGCTGCTGTGCCTCACCTGCATCTGCTGCTCGTGTCGCCGCTGGCGCCTCTCCTGCCGTGCAAGGCTCTTCCTCTGAGTGTCTGCCGCTGCCGTCTCCTCAAGGTCAGCGCTGTCTGCTGCAGCCTGCAGAGACCAGACCCTGGGCATGCTCACTGATGCAAAAGATAAGGGTAAAAAATGGCTGACAGCCTGGACTGACATCATCATTCTAGCTCTGGTATCTTTGCATGCCTGACTGGCCTTGGGAATGCTGCCCTCACCTCCATAGCCTGCTCGCCTGCTGGCTCAGTAGCGCTGGCAGAGTCATCCAACACAGCGGCCTGGTCCAAGAAGTTGTTATCTGCACGCACACATGATTTGCTGTGAGGATGAGCTGATGCGCTTCAATTCCTGTCAGCATTGTACAGGAGGTCATGCAGAGAGGGAGACTGCGCATTGCACCTTCCTCCACTTTGGGTCTGCCAGAGACAGCTGGCCGGGGCTGCTCTGTTTGCCCAGCGGACCTCCTGCTGGAATGCTTCTTGGCATGGACTGAACTCTGGCGACTGCGGCGGTGCCACCTAACTTGCAAAGGGGATGCACTGATGGGCAGATCCGCTGACCTGCCTGATGTACTGCAAAACTGGGAGCTGAGAGCTCTGCTGGAGTTCATGCTGAGCACTCTGTCACTGGGAAGCGTGTTTGCTGGTGAGTGAGATCTGCAGGTCAGATCTCTGCCACCTGATGACTAGAACTGACGATGGCCGGCAGTGCTAGTCTATTGTCATTTTGGGAGCCTCTAAATGGCAGATTCGGGCATGCGAGCAGGTCAGAGCTTACCTGACAGCTGCCAGCACTTCATCCCCAGCAGAATCGGGTCACAAGACACCACACATGTACGTGAGCCACACTCAGATCACTCACAGAAGCTAGCCAGCCCCAGGCAAACAAATTATCGAAGCACACCTAGGTTTAGCCACCCCCCACCAGAGTTGCAAAGCCCTGGCTGTAAAACAGCATCGCTGTCCCTCTGTCTGCTGACTCTCACACGCCCTTCACATGAGGGTCGGCCAGCTCACAGGCAGATGCTGCATCCCTGTCATATCTATCAGGGTCCATGGTTTGCGCCTTAGAGATGACGTCCCTGACGGATGGCTGAGGCTACAGACCCTTCCAGCAGGCTTGCCCCCTGTTTGCTTTGAATAATGGCGTTTGACCTTACTGCAGAGCTCACCACGGGCACTGCCTGCTTTTTGTCACATATGTGTATCACATCCAGAATTTGACAAGCTGTACAGGGGGTGCATGAACCAGTAGTCCAGCAATGCATGTTGAGCTAAGATCTTGAGGGCATCACCGCATCTGGCCCTGGGATATGCTGGAAGCCCTGGCGTTCAGTGCAGGACTCAGAAGCATGGCGGGGTCGATGTCAGGGGGTAATTGGCTGAGCAGCTCTGCTGCCTTCTTGGCCTCCTGCAGACACAGCAAGCCCTTCCGTCGCAGCAGTCATCGTGTGCAATACAAACTTGTCTGTGGGTTGCAGCAGCCTATACTGCTGGTCTAAAGGGCAGGCAGCATTCACAACACACTGCAAGTGGCTGACTACAGCACATAGCAGCTGTGATTGGCAGGCGACTCACCTGCTGTGTTGAGGTCACATATCGTCTCAGGACCACAAAGTAGTAGAAAATGGCGCCCACAATGAGGACTGCCAGCATCACGCCCTCGAGCACCTGGCCTGTCTGGATGTGCTTGAAACACTGGGCCTCATACAAGGAGTGTACAGTGGCCAGCCCATCACGCATGTCGCCGCTGGCCTGCAGCAGGCATCAGGGGGCTCAAACTGGAGGCCAGGCAGTATGCTTCCTTGTTGTGAGTTCATGTGTGAGCAGGTACCTGCTGCAAAAAGATGAACCTGGGGTTTGTGGGGCCAAGGTCGCCAGGGCTTTCTTCTGTCAGCAGGGTTGCTTGGTCTGCAGCAGGCATACACTGCTGGCTGCTGCAGTCGGATGGTACGATGAGGAAGACAGGCCACTGCCTAGGTGCACAAAGCCGCTCAGCCCAATGCCCTGTTCAGTTCATGTGCCTGCTTTCACAAGCTGCAGGCTGGTGCTGTGCGCATCTGAGCAAGCCACAGGGTGGCAAAGCTACTGATGCTCCAGGCGGTGCTGCTCCTCTTGGTCACGCTGGGATATATGGGCTGCAGCCGCTAGCTGCCTCAGCCTGACACGTGCATGGTGCGGACAGCCCCGCCTTGCTCAAGCCTGATTGCTCACCCACATAGGCATAGATGAGGGTGTTCAGGCCAAGGTGTGTCTGATAGTAATACGGGCCTGCATGCACAACTCAGCTTAGCACCCATCTGTGCTGTGCAGGCACAAAGTTGCCTGGGAAGCTAGGCTCACTTGTGGTGTTCATGCATTGTGACTTCTGGAGAAGCAGGCAGCCAGGGCTGAAGTACACCTGCAAGGCAAGTGCAGCGTGCTGGTGCCAGGTGCTGAAGTAGTGACCAACAGCAGGCACAGCGTGACATGATGTGCTGGCGCGCTGGTGGATGTCTGTCACTTCCCCGGCATGGTGCACCTGTGAGAGTGCTGGCATTGCATATGAGCCTGCCAGATGCATGTAATGGTAGTACACAGCTGACTCATCCCAGGGAACTGCAGTCAACCAAAGCAGAGTGAGTTGCCTCATGACACCGATCAGCAGATCAAGAGATGCAGCGCTGTGGGCAGCAGGCATGGGTGCGCCAGGTGCATGTTTGCAAAATGGGCAGCCGTGCAGGAAGCTCATATAAGGGTAACACGCACTGGTAGTGGTGCCAAATGTGAGCCTCTCGTGCCAGGACTGCAGCTCCAGAACAGAGTCATTCATGTGCTGGACAGTCATAGGCAGCCTAGGGTCCCCTGCCAGGAAGAAGTCCAGCTGTTCCAAGGCATAGTAGCGCAACTCAGCAGCTGCAGGCAGACATGCACGCTGAGCAGCATGGAACAGGCACTGCTGAGACACACAGGCACCAGGACTGCCAGCTTGTGTGGGGAAGCATGGGCACATAGGTTGAGAAGCGCGGGGGGGACAGGCGCGCAAATGCATGCAAGCACACAGTACAGCATGCACAACTATGCACGCCATCATGTTTGTGTTATCAATGCCCCAATGTTAGGCTGACAGCTCAGCCTGTACGCCGTAGCGTGAAGCACTCTGCGGCAGCCACCTGCAGGGCAGCCTGCAGGGGTGCCCAGCACATGCATTCAGCTGCCACGAAACCCATCGCCAAAACAGGAGGCAAGCCAGGGTACATGCACTCACATCGCCAGATGACTCTGCCATCTGCATCCAGGTTGCTGAGCAGGTTTGTTGATCCAGTTACCAGCTTGTACATGACTGCTGACTCGGCCACGACCAAGGCTGTCCACACTGCCATGGGCAGCAGGACCTTGACGGTTTCCCATCGGCTGCATGGCAAACACAGACATTGTGATCTCATGTGAGGAGGCGCGCAAGCTGCACAGAATCAGAGGTTTTGCATTTGTGTAGCAGAGGTGGGCCAACTAGGCAAGCCCTCATCAGGCCACTCCTGGCAAGAAACGCTGTGGAAATCATCAAGCATGGCTCACATGCACATGTATGGTTCAGCTGACCTGGGTTCCAGCCTGCGACTTGCATCAAGCTGGTACTTTATGCCCTGTTGCGTCCCTGAGGAGGCCCACTTTTTGTCATCCTCTTTGGTGCATTTTGGATCGGCCGCCTGCAAAGCAACTGCTGCATTGTTGTTTTCTGCCTCCTAGCTTCCAATGTGCATCAGCGCTGGTGAAGATGTACACAGCCTTACTGCATGTGCCAGACCCTGGACTTGGTGCATGTGACCTGTTGTACATCAGCTCATTTTTATTTGCCTCCAGGCCGCCACACGAATCTGTGCATGTCAAGCACAGATGCTTTCGAGAGCAAAGTCCTGCAGCCAGCGGTTCTGCTGATTGCGGTGTGGTTACCTCTTCCTCCTCCCCATCATCCTCTTGGCCCATCCTGATCATTGCCTTGCTGAGAGCCACCACAGCCGGACGAGGAACACGCAGAAACACACAAAATAGGTTGGCGCGCTCAGCAGCCATCATCTCTGCCAAAAGCCACCTGCGCAGCAAACTGGAAGGCGTCTCACCTGGCCAGCACTTACACCTAAACAGAATGGTCAGGGGGCTGGAGGTCGCGGACTAAAAGATCAAGGCTCCAACAGCACCCTGACTCACATGTAGGCCATGACAGCTGACATCAGCACCACGCCCTCGCCAACAAGGATACCGATGTACACTCGTCCTAGCCTGATTGTATCGTATCTTGCAGCCAAGGTCTGCAGAAGCATGCACGCCTGAGCCATGAGAGGTCTGGCAGCAGAAGCTGTGCTCAAGGGCAGCTGCAGCCCACCTGAAGGTCCAGGCTTTGCACCCAGGCTGGCAGAATACTGGGGGAGAGGTTGTCCACAATGAAGTTCCAGTCAGGCATCTCGCTGAAGTTGTCTCTCCACTGGGCATTGAGCAGAGCAACATTGCGAATTGCTGAAATGAAGCGATTTCCAAGGTCCCTGCAGCAGCGCCAATGGGTGCTTTCGCAGAGGTAGTGCAGGCTGCACATGGAGCATCCTCTCTGGTGGCGTTCAGCTCACCACAGCCCATACTCTTTTGTGACATAGCTTGGTGGCGTGGTAGCATCAGACAGCTCTTGCACAGCAATGCTTGGAGTCTCATAAAGGGCCTTCAGTAGAGCTCGAGTCTTTGGGTCAGTGCTGCCTGTAGGTCACGTGGGAATCATGATTGCACACAAGAGTCACTGCAGCTTGGCAGAATTCAAGCAGGCATGTCCCTGTGCAGGCCTTTGCCAGCAAGCAATCTGGTGTGTGCCTCACCAATGTCCATGTAGATTTTCTTGTGAATAGCAGAAATTGCATCGGCGGATACCATCATTGCTGCAGCTGTGTTGTTCTCAGTGCCAATGAGGTAAAGGGGGGCCCCTTGCCCTCCAAAGTACAGGGCAGACACCTGAAGCTGCCTGCACTGGGTGCCGATGCGCGTGATGGTGCGCAGTGCAGCGGCAGCCTGCTGCACCTGCAGGAGGCAGCGGCAGGAATGTGGCGAGTGTGGTGCTAAATCGCTCTGCAATGCGCAAGCACGCAGGCTGAAGCACAGTTTCTACATCAGAAATGGTGCACCCCAAAAAACCGCAGCGTCTGCTGCCGTATCTAATGCTGTGCAGGTAGACAGGCAGGCAACTTTCAAAGTGCCAGGCTAAGCACGCTGCAGCTTACCCCTGACACAACGCCCTTGTGATTAGTCAGAAGGATCTTCATGACGACAAAGATGACGACGTGTGCTATGATCAGCAGCAGCAGGACCAGGCGCGAGTGGGACTTGAGCATCACGACTGCATTCCTTGCTTTGCTGTTGCTCAGCAGCTTGAGTGCCTTCTTGTACCGCTTCAGTCTGGCAAAATCTGCTGCACTCGCCTGCGCGTCAAGTGGCAAGGGCTTCAGGAAGCAGCGCTGGCGCCTGCTTTCAACCCCTTGCCTGGATGTGCCTCAAGCAGTGACCGACAGCTACCGCCCAACCTACCCCAGGCTCGGCGGCATCATCGCCAGCCGCGCCAGAATAGGTGTCGAGCCCAGCCATGTCGCCTGCCATATCACCCCCTTGCAGCAGCAGCCTGCAGGTGGAAGAGGAGCACATGCGTTCATGTGCTGCGCCTCTATAAAAAGGAGGCCTCTATGTGCATGGTTCTGACCCCACCACTTGCTGGTAAGATTCACCTGGCTTCCCCATTGTCGTCAGGACTGGCTTTTTGCTGCACTGCTGGTGACTCCAGCGCTGTGAAGTCTGCTCCTGTGTCTTCTGCCTGCACAGCGAAGTGTTGAAGTGTGATGCTGCTGAGCAGGCCACAATGGATACCAGCTGGCCAGCAGCTTCTTTTGCTGCTGCTGCTCAGTGGCAGAGAGAGTCTTGCATCTCACATTGCAGGGGCCGCAGTCAAGAGCCTCAGCTTGAAGGATGCAAGGTATGATGCTGCTGATCAGTGTCCACCTGACATGCGATTGCCCAGCAGACTGCTGTGCTGCTGCAGCTTCTCAGTGCCAGAGAGTGGCTTGCAACCTAACAATGAGGTTTGTAGTTATGGCATGAGTAGATCTGGCCGGCCTTTCAATTGGCAATCTTCACACCTGAACATCCCGGGTGGACCTGGTGACCCACTGCTCAATGGCACTCTTCTTTTCAGCAGTCAAAGGTGTGTAGTCCTTGTCGGCATCTTCAACGCTGCCACTGACGCCAGCGCTTCCCTGCAAGTGCAAATTCGAGGGAGTGCTCTGAGCAGGAGGCGTTTGTGCATCAGCAATGGTGACATTGATGCCCTGCAGGGACTGCAAAAGGATAAAACATTGCAGCCACAAGGCACACCATTGCTGTTGTTGCCAGCGCTTTGCTGCACGCACCGAAATGATTGCAGAAGGTCCCCAGGAGCAATGGAGAATGTTTACCACTGCTGTGGCTACACTCTAATTGCCACATATGGTGGTCTGGCAGAAACTTCGAGGTGGGCAGCAGCAGGCCCACAAGATGAGCACATGCTGGGTCATCACACTTCTCAGTATTATATCAGCAATAGACTATTGCAACTGTGGGATGCCCTGCTGAAGCAGAGTCTGGAGAAGCCTGACCTCTCTGTGCATGCCACAGCCATTCACTGCGCACCTGCTCAGTTCCATGCCTCGAGTCAAGCTCGGTTTCAGGGCCAGCCACGCTCCTGCCAGGTGGTTCAGCAGGGGCAGCAGAAGGTGCAGGCGCTGCAAATACTTTCACAGGCTGGCTGCCTTGCAGGTCTGTGGGAACAACAGCTGCCGCGTGCAGGGCATCAGGCTGGTATGTGTCTTGCAGCGTAGGCTCAATCGCACATGGGGTGACCGCATCAGCGCTGGTGGTTGCAGCTGCGGCAAGCTCCTTGGCTGCAGGGGTGCTGCTAGCCTTTATGGTGCCCCCTGCAGTGCATGAGTTTCAGCAGCCATGGCCCAGCTCGTTATGCTGAGCTGTGTATCACGCAGTGCATTCCTGGTACTTTGCAAGGTGCTGTGCAGGTAAAGACAGCCCAAAGCCAGCAGCATGAGACCATGCTCAAGGGTCCACCTGGTGCAGCTGGTGGTATGCATGGGGTTGCAAGTTCTTTTTCGAGGCGTGCTGGCAAGCAGCGGCACAGTATGCCTGAGCTGTGGTGGAGCGCCTGACCTCGTTTCTGCTTGGCGGCGCCAGCCTTCCCTGGCACTGAACTTGCAGCCTTCTTTAAGACAGCCTTTGGGTCAGTTGATGGGCCCGGAAGGGCAGTTTCCATTGTGCTGTTGGACACAGGAGGCTGGGCCAGCACCTCAGGGTCTGGGACCTGCAAGCAACTGGATACGCATGAATTGTCTCAGAGCAGCAAGTCTAGTGCTGCAAATTGAAATGGCAAGCTGGTGTGGCACATGTTTGCAGAACCAGGCAGCCCTGCACAGACGCTCTGGCCAACACCGCCAGCAAGTGGGTAAAGACGCCAGGCCATGGCCAGGTCTTCCAGCAGGTGTCACTTGACGTGGACATGCTGGGCTCTCTGTGCAGCAGGCACCAGCCCTGTAGATGCATTCTGCAAGTCTGGATGCCTGGCTGCTTTCAGATCTTAGCAGCTTGGGGCCTGAGCGCAGGCACGTCTGCTCTGAAACTGTGTCAGCAGCAAGTTGGGAACTGTCAAATCATTCAGCTGCTTCAGAGCCTTGAACATAGTCGCCTCATTATCTAGCATATTGACAGCGCCTAAGCAACCAGAAACATGTTGCAGGTAGCATGGTTCCCTATGCCATGTGCTGTGGGATGCATCTCAGGCCAGCGGGTCGCATAAGCAGCTGAAGGCAAGTCTGCCTGTCGCAACCGCTGCACATGCTGATTTGCACAGACAGCTGCATGTCTGTCAGAATCATCTGACAGTGCCACACGCAATCTTGAGCCCACCTGCACATTTGGTGCTGCAGAACCAATGTCCTGGGAGGACTGAGCCGGGCCAGGGTCTTGTGCTAGCTGCTCATGGAGCTGTTGAGCCTGAGAAGCTCCTGCACAGGGTAAAGGATTGTTGGCCTTGCCGCCAGTGAAGACTGCTGGAAAGTTGCAATTCCAGCATGTGCATTGATGGCCTCATGGCCAGCCAGAGTGCAGGAGAGCAGCCCGTCACCCCCATGGCACGTCAGCATGCTGGCATCTCAAAGCTGACTTGATCAGGACCTTTACAACCCAGCCAGAGACAAGCAGGGGCCCACCTGGGTCTTGCAAGGCTTTGCTGCCCAGTGCTCCAACATCAGCACTGGTGGAAGACTTCACAATATGCACTCTGATGAGCACGCGAGACTCCTCAGCGTGCTCTGCAGCATGCGTGCTGACCACCATAATAGATCCATCGGCATGCTGGCCCTCCTGCGTAAGTCAGAAGCCAATACTGACTGCAACCCAGCTGGTCAAGAGCAGGCCGCAATGGTCAACGACAGGGAGGTTTCCAGCAATTAAAGGGTTTCCAGCAAGCCAGGAAAGCAGCCAATCAGAAGTCAACAGCCCATGTTTTCTTCCTCCAGAGGGCCCCCATGATGCTGCTCACCAGGTGCTGCACCCTCCCCAGAGTGCGCTTGGCCTTGCCGCCAAGACCACCCCTGCGGGCCACCACCCCTCCAAACAGGTCATCAGTGGATCTGTTTGGGGTGGCGTTTGGCAGCAGGTTGGACAGCGGCTGACCAACCACATGCTGTGCTTTGATGCCAAACATGAGCAAGACCTGGTCAGTGACCTGCTTGATGGTGCATGCTGCATGCAAGGGAAACATGTGAGACACATCTTGGGATTGCAGGTACAATATAGACAGAGCTAACACAGCATGGCAGCTGAACACGCACAGGCACACCTTTGTCAACCTCAATGATGCCTGCAAGCAGCTCTGCTGCATACAGGACAAGGGTGCTTCGCTCAGAATCCAGCTTGGTGCTCTGCAGAGGCACACAAGCCACACGATGTTACCAGGCGACGAGCATTCAGGCTGCTGCAGAGAATGGCAGCAAGGCAATGGCTGAGCAGCTGTGTGACAAGGTTTGTATGTAGGCTCACCTTCAAGATGCAGGAGACTGGCCTGCGCCCCCTGACTGACAGCCTCACTTGATGTGCTGTGACAGGGCCCTGCTGCTGCTGCTCTGAAAGCTGAGCAAAGACAGATTGCAGGCTGATGCCCTCTGCAAACAGAGGAGAGGGCACACCATGGTCAGATAGAGATGTGCCACAGATCAATGGTACCACAGCAGGCTAAAGACATCATGTGTCACCTGCCACAGGCTTCCTGAAGACATCAATGCAGTACGTAACAGACTGCCCAAGAAGCTCTTGTGCAGTCAGGCCAAACACTTGCTGCCTAGCCCTGACTTGCTGCATGGCACGAGCAGGCTCAGACATGACAAAGGAGTAAGACGGTGCAGTAAGTGCCTGATGACATGCAGAGGAAGGCTGCAAAGTCAACACTTTTTGACACCTGAATGATGCCACATGAGTCCACAACTATCTCCATTGACAGCCACGATGCCTCCTGCATAGAGGTGGCTGGGGCAAGCCTGACACAGAATTGCTTTCCTGCAGATGTGTTTTGTGCAGCCAGTCAGTTGCATACATGTTTCAGCAGGCAGCACCCAGGTATAGCCCCACTGGGTAGCTGAACAGAGACAGCTCTGGCATGACTCACTCAGAGGATCAAATCGCAAAGTTGTGGAAGCACTCACCGGCCTCATCCTCCTGCTCTTTGATGAGCATGGTCACTGGCGCAACCTGGCCTGTTTTAGTTGCCATAGGCACCACACGCCCGCTACGGCAGCTGAGACCAGGGCAACGGCTGAGGTCACGGCCTCGTATCCACCTGCAGGGAAAAGGGCATTTTGTACCCCTGCTGCTGCCAGCATCCAAGCACCACTGCCATTCAGGCTGCCACGACTGGACAGGGCACCAGCAATCAAGCCCTTTGCAGTGTTGTGTCTGTCACCATGTAGGGAGCAGGTCCAGGAGCTCTGCCTCTGCGCCTGGTAAATTGCAGAGCGGAGCTACTTTGCCAGTATGTAGGTGGCGGTGCACCTGGGATAGCTTGTGCACGCAGCATCTCTGGCTTTGCCCCCAGGACGAGAGCAACAACATCCGACCAAGGCGGCTGAGCTGCCTCACCTGTCGTGCATCTGGCAGTAGGGTTCAGGCAGCAGCTTCTGTAGCTTCATCATGAGCATCTCCTCGCATTTGTAGCCCAATAACTGACAAAGGCTGTCATTGCACTGCTGGATTCTGCTGTGCAGGTCCACTGCCAAAAAGCACACATGTTTGTCGATGATCTGGAAGTTTGCCACAGTCATGCTCATTGCTCCGCTGCAGATCTGCACACACATAACACTGTGCCTGTCAAGAGGCTCAGCTAAGCTATCCTTGACTGCTGTGGCAATGTCCCTTCAGCAGGAGCTTCCTGTGCATCAGAGTGGACTTGGAGCATCAGAGTGGACTTGGAGCATGCAATGCCCTTGGCAGCAAGCTTTGAAGCAGAGGGGTCCTGGCTGGTGCTGCTGATGGCTATTTCCCTGCTGAGGGCATGCACAGAGGTCAATACTACTTGCAGCGCCCACCTTGCAGACGTCGGCTTGCACCAAGATGTCCTCCCCTAGCCTGTGCTTGGCGACAAACTGGCCACAGTCCTGTGCGTCCTCCTTGGCAAGCTGGCAAGCCTTTGTTAGGGATGTCGGGTCCCTCATGAAGGTCTTGACCTGCATGGCAGCGCAGTCAGAGCACCAGACAGACATGAGACTGGAATGAAAGCAGCACGCGAAAGCAGCCGGCGAACAGTGCCAGCTGTGAGGGGCTGGCTATTGCTATGACTTACTGAGCCTCCAATGATGTCAGAGGAATTGTAGCCAAACAGGTTGGAGAACCCTCGGGAGACAGATGCAATGATGCCTGCTGGGGTCATGAAGATTGAGGCGGTGTCTAGCTGCTCAGGCAGAGGCTTCATGACTCCCAAGAAGGATTCGCGACCTGCAGCCAGCAGCAAATCCTGTCACCTCCACTTTGCCAGAGCAGGGCTGTAAACAGGCTGCTGCTCGAGCGACGAGCACAATGCCATGCCGCCTGTTCTGCACATCCTTTGTGACAGCCAAGTGCACAAAGGGGACCCACGGCAAGGCTTCAGACTGCCAAGCTGAAAAGCATCACCACACAAAGCCATGCCCACAATCCTGCACAACCTGTTGGTAACACCTACATGCACTCTTGGGCAGCATGCACATGGCTGCAATGCTGAGAGCCATCAGAACAGAGGGGACTGCCCATTGTAGCATGCTAAGTCTGTGGCAGCCAGGTACAAAGGCCACAGCCCAGTGGTGAGGGTGTGCACGGGCCGCTGCACTGTTGAGAGGCAGGCTTCACTAAAGACAGGCGTGCTCACCGTTCTGCACAATTTTGATGACAGCCAGGCGTACAAGGAAGACACAGCGGTCCTTGTGCAGTGCATGCAGATCTCTGGCAGTGTTGAGGACTCTGGGCTTGCCGCTGTCCTGGTACTGCTGGATGTAGGAGTTATGCTGCATTGAGTAAGGGGGTGGCATAAGGGCAGACACGTTGCGGCCTTCCATCTCTGCCTGTGTCCATCCAAATACCTGCACAGCAGGAACACAGCAGCTGTCGCAACTTGAAAGTGTGGTGGAGCAATGTCAGGGCAAAATGAGTGCTGATGTGCACCAAGCTGGCGTGGGCATGATGACTCGGCAGTGTTGCAGCCTTTGCAAAATTTTGATGCTCGAATGACTTCAAGGCCACCTGCCATGCCCAATCATCTGGTCACAAAGCAGTATTGCAGCTTCTGCAGGGGTTGACACAGCAATCCCTCCTTCCAGCACAGATTCATTTCTGGGACTTGCAGCTGCACACCTTGGTCATGCCCTTGCTGGTGTACTGGATGACGCCATCGGCGCTGATGATGATTACGCAGTCCTCCTCCTGGTTCAATCTGCTCAGCATCTCAGTGACCTCAGGGTCCAGGCCAGCCTGCTCTAGTACTTTGGCGGCGAGCACCTCTGTCCTGTGCTGTAGGCACACGAGGGCAGCATGTGTCAGATGAAGCCAGGGCTGCTGCCACAAGAGGGTGTCAAACAAACACCCAGCCAATGCTGTTTGCACGTGAAGCAAGGACCATACTCATGAGCAAAGCATTGCGTCAAAGCCTGACAGCAATGCATGGCTGGTAGATTGAACTCAGCAGCTGCAGGCAGACCTCCTCCTGCTGCTGCTCCAGTTGTTCAGCCTCTGCAAAGTAGCGCATAGCAGCATGAGGGTTGATCTTGACGCCCAGAACATAGAAGCCGTAGCTGCGCAGAACCTTGGCTGACTTGGGGTACAGCTCCAGGATCTGTTTGTATGAGCGTTCAGCCTGCAGCATGGGAGCTTGGACAGGGGCCATTCACCTAGGCAGGGCAGCCTGGCAAGCCTGGACGGCATTGAGGAGCACAGCTGCTAATGGACGCCTTCAGACAATGTCAGCATGGTGAAGATGTGCTGCCAGCATGCGGCTGCAGCTGCGGCACAGCAAACACGTTGCTCACCATGTACTGTGTGCTCTGAATCTTTTCAAAAGTTTGCATGATGATTGCACTCTTGACATCATAGCGCAGCAGGAGCTGCCAGAATCTGCGCATGCTGAGCAAGGTCTTCTTGTGCGTCTTCAGCACCACCTTGAATGACCGCCTAAACTCAACCTGCAGCGGCAGGCAAGCTGTCTCAGCGCAAGATCCTGCAGACAAATGCATAGCTGCAGGCAGCTGGAAAGCTCCTCGTGGAGCATGCTGTTATGCAGGGTTTTCAGACATCCATGGCCGCTAGTGGAAACCTTTGCGCTCTCACCATGTCCACGCTGGTCTCTGCTGTGTTGTCATTGCTCATGTGTTCCAATTTTGCTTGCTCACACACAAACAGCATGTAGCGGTCCTCGACCCTGGACACCAGCTTCTTGGCTTTTTCCAAAAGGCCAGTGCATCCCTGCAGGGCGAATGAGTCAAGCATCAGCTTCAGCCCATGTCAGGCCCACAAGCCATCACAAACAAAGCTCACCGCCTGGTCGCCCTTCAGATGGGACTGGATGCCCGCTTTCACAAGCAGCAGGTAGGCAGAGCTGGGGAATTGCGAACTGCCAGCCCGCAGGATTGTTTCAGCCAGAGCCAAATTATCGGCATCTGGCACCTGGATCAGCAGCTCTGGATCCTTCACAGTCTTGCGGCAAACTCTGCAGAAAGTAGACAGCAAGGCTCTGACCCACACATCTGGGACAGCAGCGGGTGCCACAGAGAGCTGGTGGTAACGTGCAGCATGAGCCCGCAATGCGGGCATGTAGCATTGCTTGAAGTAGTCACAGGCGGCCAAGCGCAGCAGCACTAGGTTTGCACACTGCCTCTCTTTGAGTATGCTCTGGTCATGGGAAGTGGGAACAGCCTTACCTTGCACAGATCTCGACGTCGTGTGCATCGTGAAAGTGATAGCTCTCAGACCATTTGAGGATTGAGTTCCACTTCTTCATGGACAGAGCCGCTTGATTGCAGCGGTGCAGTCTGCATTGCCAGAGTTGATCAGTGGAAGGTCATGCTGACATCTGACTGCCATGCAGGCTGTGAGTTTGAAACAGCAGATTCTCCATGAAGTCCAGCAACACACAGGCTGAGGAATGGCAGCCTCACCTCAGCACAACCACGCCCATCAGAGCAATGGCCACAGGTGTGCCGCAGCTGTACCAGGCAATAGTGCAGGCAGAGGGCGTCCCTGCTGTGGGGTGGTATGAGATGAGCACCACCAGCAGGGAGCCAAATGCTAGCCAGCCATTCAGTGCTGCATACAGCACGTTCATCCACATGCGGTAGTAGGGCACGTGCCGCACATGCAGCCACAGGTTGTAGCTGAGCAGCAGCAGGTACATCCAGGCCTGCAGGAGAGACGTCTCAAGGTCACCTGGCTGTCAAGATTGCGTGATCAGCTGCACGCAGGGTTCCAGGCTGGAGCCAGCATGCCACAGCCTTGCGCTCTGCACAAGCTGGCTGCAGGGTATCACAACTGCTGGGCTGCATCTGCAGGCTGCTGACTCACCCGAACTCTGATGAAGTTGGGGGTAATGGCAGGAAGCACTGCCAGGCAGTTCCTGATGACTGCTCGCTGCAGCATGCATGGCGCCTGGGCTGATGCTGCAAAGTTGCAGCTGCGAGGGTTCAGGTCAGCACCGTCAGCGATGCCTATGCACAGACTTGTCAGCACAAAGATGATAGTCATGGCAATGCTGATGCCCGTCAGCGCCAGGTTGCCCGATTGCAGACAGCCTGCAGCAGGGCATCTAGCAGAGCTTGATGTACAGCTCTCACAAAAGTGCACTGGCCCACCAGCGGCAGGCAATCAGACATAATACACCTCTCTCAGGGAAGTAAACAAGTGTTTTTGTGGTGCTGCTGCCTACAAGAGGGCAAGTCCAGGGCACAGTGAACAGCAGCAGCCAAGAGATGTGGAAGGTCTGGAAGATGAGAGTGGTGAAAAATTTCAAGCCAGTCATGAGCCTGCGGGAGGCAAGAGGCATCAGTTCTGTAGCCTGGTAGCGGCTCCCTTTGTGAGCCATGAGCTTTGGCACGCCTGGCAGAGAGCAGAGCACAGTGACAGGTGTCCAGGTCACAGTGCTAGTCTGTGCAGAAGGCAAGAGGCACTCCCGCTTGTGAGCGAAATCAGCTAAGCAGAGAGCAAACATCAGCCAGCGGTGCTCTCACCATTCCCACCGCATGTGCTTGTGCTGCTTTTTGAAGAGGTGCAGCCACACGCAGGCCGCCAGCAGGCCCAGGACGAGGACTGTCAGGATGCAGAACATGACAAGAAAGCACAGCCAGCTGCGCTCAACGATTGGCCTGTGCAGCTGGAAGCGTGTATAGAAGCGCCAGAACCTGCAGTGCGGCAGTTTTGTCAGCAGGGACGGCTGTGATGAGGCACGTTGCTGCTTCCTGCTTCTGTTTGCAATGCAGGCAGCGCAGTGCAGGCTTGGCAGGCAATGCCTCACGCATGGCTCCAATCCACATTCCAGTTCCACTGGGGGCCAAACACCAGGATGAGCCACTGAAGGTACTCTATCACCATGTGGGGTACCTGCATCCAGCAGACAGGGGCCAATCAAGCAGAGGCAGGAGGTGTGTAAAACCTAGAGCGGCATCTCAGGTTGCTATGTATGCAGTGCTCAGGCAGCAGCAATCAGTCTGGACCCCTCACAGCATAGCGCCAGTCATTCTCGATGCAGCCCTGGCGCAGAGTGTAGACTGCGCCAAACACAGCATCCTGCAGCAAGCACACCTCAGACAAGATCAGGGGCCAGCAGGCGGCTTTTGGTAAGGTCAGGGCTGCTGGCACCAGCAATCAGCCATGCTGCCTCCAGGCAAGTGCCTGTGCGCACCATCGCATTGAACCTTGTGTCCTTGAGCGCTTCTGTCTGCTCGCCACCTGCTGAAATGCCTGACTTGTCTGAGGCTAAGCTGCCCCGATCGCTGCCTCCCTGGGAGGACCCCTTATCAGAGCTTGCCATCCCGCACCGCTGCTCAAGCTTGCTGCGTCTTGGGCAGAATGAAGTGCACTGCACACTGCCGGCTTCAGCGTAGCCACTGACCGTCAGACTTCATCCCAGTCCCACGGGCACCACTCCCAACGGCAAGACTCCGTTTGACAAGATCTGCGGATTTGGCAGCAGATTTTGGCGGGCCCAGCCATTCATGCAGCATGCTTACTGTAAATAAACCAGCAGAGCAGGGATCCACACAATATTCAGCTGTACATTTGGGTATAGCAACTCAGATGCAGTGGCAGGTGCTGACTCCATCCAGGGGCGTGGCAGATTCAGATCAATATGGAGAGGCTGGTCCTGTGGTGCAATTTGAGAGGTGTGAACGCATATGCCTCCACAAAGCCACCAATGCGTGCTGTGGCGGAGGTGTGAGTCCCGAGAATAGTCGCGCTGGCGTGGCCACTTCAGAACAGGCCCCCTCTCACTGCTGCTGCCTAAGCCCTATAACAGACATGATTGCAGCTGGGCGCAACGAAGCAGCAGCCATGGTTGCTGAGCCACTGAAAGAGAACTGCACATGGCCTCTCACATGCGCTGTTGTCCACCAGGCAGCAGCATGCTCTGAATGTCCTCTGCAAAGTTGCCAGGTGACCGCTGTGTGCTGTGCTCAAGCACATCAAAGCAACCTTGCTCAGCACGCGAACGCTCCAGCCTGGCGGACCTGCTGAATATAGTTTGCCGCTCTGATCAGTGGCCTCCCAGCCGCTTGCAGACAGCTGCAGGGTGGGAAGCCAGTAATTAGGCTGGCAGGACCGTGCCACACCAGACCACCAGACCTGGCATCCGGTATCATTTGCATCGTCAGACAAGGCATCCCCAGCAGGCACTAAGGAGGCATCAGTCAGCTGTTCAGCCAGTCTCATGCTGCAGCACATCAGGCTCATGTCTTGGGACCAGTGGGGGCCAGCTGCAAATGTGCTGGTCTAGCCTGTGGGGGTAGCTGCAAGATTACCCTCAGCAGAGGGTAGCAGTCACACATGCTGCTGTCAGCCTGCTGTGGGGAAGCAGCGAGACATTGCAACCCAGGCTGCTAACCTGACAATGCGCTAGGTCACTCCCATGCTGCTTTTGTGCTTGTCGTGCTTTTATGTGTGGCATGCACCTGCCATCGACCAGTCCGTGAATACAAACTGCGACCGAGGGGCTTTCTACTGAATATCAGGCAAAGGCTTCGTGTCTGTGACAGAGCAGCTAGGAAGCATGCAGGATCTTCACGGCAAAACCGTATTGATCACAGGTGCCACAAATGGCATTGGCAGGTGAGGGGAGAGAGGTTCTGGTGTGGCAGTGACATGCAATCTAGGTAATGCAAACCATCTTCAATTGCAGGGAAACCGCCTTTGCCATGGCAAGCCTGGGGGCTACAGTGGTGCTGGGCTGCAGAAACATTGATGCAGCCAGGGACATCATTTTCCAGATTAAGTGAGTTGAGCCCAGAAAGATGGGTTGTGGTGTTGGTTTATGTTGCGCATCACCTCCACAGCTGGCTGGCAGTTGGGGGTTGCCCTGTCACACTGGATGCACAGCAAGCTATGCAGACCTCAGGCGGCACACCTCCCAGTTGGCAGCATTTTGACAGTGGAACTTTGGGTCCACATAGAGTACGTGGACTGCCCCACATGGTGCTCCTCTGCCAGCTTTCGCCCGTGTCTGCCACACTTGTGACAGTGCAAAGCTACTTGGCAAGCTGCTGCTTGTCGCATCGCTCCAAGCACACCACCCTGGCAGCCGTCTGCCCTCCTCTCCTCTCACCACCCTGCTGAGCTCTTTTGCGCAGCTGCTGCCTGTAGCCCACTTGGCTGAAAGAACCTCTGCATCAGCGTCACCATTGTGAACCATCCGTGGAGCTCATGCAGAGCGGGTCTTGTCATGCAGGCAGGCGTCAGCATGAACACGCGCCCATCTCTGCATGTACAGATGACACTGCAAAGCATCAAGGCTGAAAAGTGCAGATTGCATGCTGCACTTGTCAAGCAGAGGCACGCGCCTCCGCCAGTAGTGCCGGCGTCACTGCCTTTCCCTCGACTGTGCAGGGAGAAGCACCCCTCAGCAGAGCTGCTCATCCCTGCCAAGCTGGATTTGGTGGAGCCAGCCAGCATCAGGGCTTTTGCATACATGCTGCATTCTTGAGCAGAACAGTCGCCTCTGCCAGTAATGCTTGCATCACTCCTGCTTTCCCCGGCGTCACTCTTTCATCCCCCAACTGCGCAGGGAGAAGCACCCCTCAGCAGAGCTGCTCATCCCTGCCAAGCTGGACCTGGCGGAGCCAGCCAGCATCAGGGCTTTTGCAAAGGCCTACCGGGCACAGAACCTGTCCTGTCACATCCTGATCAACAACGCTGGCGCCACCAACTTGAAGGAGTTCTTCACTTCAGAGGGCGTGTATGGACTGCCCCAGGTGGGCCTGCTCTGCAGGGCTCAGCCGTCTTTGCAGCCATGCATGATCTCTCACAGCTTGCGCTGGATGTTATTGGCAAGCCAGTACACCACCTGTTGCTGGATCTGACCTGTCTAATGCAAGGCCAGCATAGCATGAGACAGCTCCAAATTGGTTGGTAGACTGAGTGGCCTGGTGGTTCTTCAGGAGCCACAATTGAAGCAGATACTACTTCTGCAGCAGCCTGCCGCAGAACTAGAACTCGATGTCACATCTGGCTCCACTGGCTTCAGGTAAACAGCCAGGGCCCCTGTGAGCCCCCCTCCCTGCCACAGCCTGTCACCTACCTAGCTTCTGTCTCGACCCTGGTGACCAGGCTCCTGTGGCTGCAGGTGAACTACCAGGGCCCCTATGAGCTGACCCGCCTGCTGGAGCCCGTGCTCATCCAGTGCGCCCCATCCCGCGTGGTCAACCTCTCCTCCATCATGCATCGCTTCACCTTCATCAAAAACGATCCAGCCACCTTCCTCAAGCAGCGGAGGGGAGAACCCTATCCAGGTGAGCTGCTACGTCAATAGTTTGGGAAATGGATCCAAGATGATGATCCTGACCTTCTAGAGTGTGAGCTGGCCATGTCCCTGAAGCAGTACAAGGCGGTGCATTGCCCAGGTGAGCCTATAAGACAGTGCTGGCCATGACGTGGCCAAAGTGATGCTTGCATCATAAGTGATTAGGCCGGATTGCCCCGAGCACCTGCCAAGCAAAAACGCGAAAACACTTGCCTGGCACTTCTGGCCCAAGTTCATTTTGCACGCTTGATGCATGCTGCTGCCTGGTGTTGCCTGAGCCAGTGCCGCTGTGCACCTTGCAGCTACCAAGCTGGCCAACGTGCTCTTCACGTATGAGCTTCAGAGGCGCCTGGAGCAGCATGGCGTGCAGGTGAGGGGTCTGGCAACTCACAGGGAGCTCTGCCATGACAGGGTCACATGGGGGTGAACAATCTAGGGTTGAGGGTTTAGCAGCATTGATATCCATGCCAGCCCAGCCTGGCGTCAGACAGCGCTGCTTGCAAGCAAGGGCATGTGCATGCCCCCAACTTTGGGTTCTGTAAGGGTGGGAAGTGTGATGCCGCGCTGGTGAAGATCTTGAAAGGTCTGTCCTGTTGCCTGACTGCTCACTCCAACCGCTGCCGGGCATGTGCAGAATGCGCACTGTCTGGCACAGCATGCTGGTGCAGCTTGGCGTGTTGTGCTGGTGCTGCATCAAAACCTATAGTCATGGCTGCAGGCCTGTGCTGTGGATCCTGGAGGCGTCAACAGCAACATCTGGCAGAACTCCATCTTTGCCAAGCCGCCCCTCAAGTAAGGGTGGATACGAGACCACTGCCTCGCAAGATGTCATGCCCAATTCTGATCTGTCTCCCATGTCTATCCTTGCACATGGCAAACTTAGGGGAGGTGAGAGTGGGAAGGGCAAAGGGAGCGTGCCCTCTGCCCCTGCAGGTGGCTGCTCCGTGTGCTCAAATAGACAAGGTACAGGCTCATGCACGGCACTCAGCTGCCCTCCTTCTGCATCTGCAGGTGGCTGCTGGGCGCAGTGTTTGCGCCCAACTCAGATGCTGCCAAGGTGGTGGTTCATGCTGCCACTGACCCCTGGCAGCCCCCGCGTGCTTCTGCAGACGGCAATGGCAAGGAGGACCGCTCGCGCTTCAGGGTGAGGCTTCAGTCAGCATGAGCGGCACAGTGGATGTAGGGTGCATGACGGACCTCTTTGCCTTCGGTTGCGATGTGGGGCTGAGCAGGTCACAGCACAGCGTGTGTGCCCCGCAGTTGTGCAAGAGCTTTCCAACTCATGAAGCCTCCGTCAAGCAACTTGTAAATTATGTGTTGCAGTGAAAGGCCCTGTGCTTGCTGCCAAGGGTACGTGGATGAGTGATCACAGATGCAGAGAGGTGTGCTTGGCTAGATGATGGGTTCTGCAGCTTGCTGTGTCGATGTGAGTGCCCCTATGTGGACCCAAGCATGACCTGCTGACTGCATTACATCATGAGCTTGCAGACACACTGCCACCTGCCAGAGAGTAGTTGCCGTGTCGCTGAGAGCGACAAAATCTTGTTGCACCAGTGCAGGAGTAGTGCTCTCTGTGCCTGCGTCCGTGAGGAGAGACTTTGTCTGCTGTTCTGCGGGCTTCACCTCACGCAACACGCATGTGCTGCAGTTCTATGCGCGAGGCACGTTCACGTCTCCAGTCATCACCAGCTTCCGCTATGACAGCGGCCTAGTGGGCAAGGCCAAGTTCCAGATTCTAAGCATACCGGTCGCTATTTTGAGCGCACTGGATTACCCACTGCGGTGGATGAGCGGGGGTGAGCAGCGATTCTGCCTGCCTGTGATGCCTCCCTGGTTGCCTGTCTTCTTCTCTGGGATGCATGCAAGCCATTCAGCCTCAAGCAAAAGTATCAGTGATACACTGGTCCACTGCAGGACTGCTGGCCTCCCGGCCAAGGCTTGTCAAGTCCTCCCCTCACAGCTACAATGCAGAGCTCGCTGCCAAGCTGTGGGACCTGTCAGCAGAAACAGGCGGACTGAGCAAAGACCCCATTCTGAAATGACCACCTCTGCCAGCCAGTGCTGGACTGCTATGCCAGACTCTAGAATGAAACCGGGAAGGAGCTGTGACACTGCAAGCCACAGACACTGACTGCGAGGAAGCAGCAACTGCTATAAGATATCTGGAGCCAGTCATCTGAACTAATGTACTGTGGAGTCATGTACTCAAGAGATGCACTTGAAAACGGGGCCAAAGTGTACAACTGAGACCTCTGCAGATTTTGTACATTGAAGCTGCTTCAGTGCCGGCCCCTGCCGCGGAAGTTGCTGGGCCCGCCTCTGCCGCCTTGGCCGCCCCGGCCGCCATCGAACCTGCTGCGCCCGCCGCGCCCGCCGCCGTCGAACCTCCCGCGCCCGCCGCTCCTGCCCCGCCCAGCAAAGCCCCCCCGGGGGTCCCTGCTGGCAGCGCCAGGGTCTGCAAAACCCTGCTGCCCGCCGTCCAGGGGCCCGTCGGAGAACCCCGAGCGCCGCCTGCGGGGCTCGCCCTGCCCTGCTTCATGCTGGGGCTGGTGGCCCCTCCCCTGGCCGCCCATGGCCCCCGGGGGGCTGCCCATATGCTGCCCGCTGTGGTGCCCATCCTGGGAGGCACGGGGGTCCCTGCCCCTTCCTGCAGCAATTGCAACTATGTGGGTCAGTTGACTGTCTCTGCTGTCAGTCTGGGTCTTCAACATTATCTTGAGGGATGCATTGCCAGGGTTGATACAAGGTAGCTGATGCATCTTTCCAGAGTGTGGTTCCACACAGTCTGGGTGCATCTCCTCAGCTGCAGCATGTTGCGGAGGGACAGACACATTGCACTGCATGCCTGGCTCTGCTGCCAGCCCTGACTGTCGACATACCTGCCTGCACCATGCCCCAAGCCTACTCCCTGGCAGCCAGCTGACACATCACTGTTAGGGATCGAAGTGCCAAACTTGTGCAGATACTTTTTGGTGTTTCTTAGTGGGCAGAGTGCAGCTCAGCTAGGCACCGACATGCAACCTGCTATGATGCTTGGCTGTGCTGCACGCTCAGATTTTCAAGGTCCAGCCTCCCAAAGTTGATGCCCAACTCAGGTCCCGTAAGGTTGGGCTTGCAGATGGAAAGCGGACGCCCTGCACAACATCCTGAGCAGCCCACAAAGACCTAATGCAGTGAGCAGAGCCCTGAGAGCAGTCTGCAACAGTTGGCAAGGGCACGGAATGCTGACCTGCGCCACGGCCCTGGCCAGCACCCTTCGGCGGCCCCGGTGCCGGCAGAGAGATGGGCCGCAGGGGTGGCGGCTGCTGATGGGGGCCCTGCTGGGGGCCCTGGTAGGGCCCCGCCTGCTGCGGGTGCGCCGGGTGGGGCGGCGGCGGCGGCGGCTGCAGCGTTATCGGGGCTGGCAGCTGCTGGGCGCCCATGCCTGCAGAGCAGGAGCACCACCAGTAAAGGAGACTACTGCGTGGTCAGGGCTGCACAGTACCAGTCCTGGCAGCTGTTGGGCGGCTGCACCTGCAACAGGGGCAGATGTGAGCCACTGTTGCTGGCCGACCCTCAGTGGTTGCTGGCTGCACAGAGCTGCACAGAAGTGCTGCATAGCCAGCGGTGAGATCTGAAATGATGGAGGAAGTCTTGAGGTCTCGTGTATTGCTGACCTGAGGCCTGCACGACCCCTGCGCCACTGTATAACTATTCATTTTTGAATTCCTGAGGTCTCATGCAGTGCTGACCTGGCGCCTGCCTGACCCCTGCGCCGCCCTGCGGGTAGGCCTGCTGCGCCGTGGCAGCCTGCGGCGGCGGCGGCGGCGGCGGCGGCTGCTGCCCCAGGGACGTCATCAGGCTCTGCAGCGCGCTCAGGTCCAGCTGGGGAGCCGTGGCTGGCGCTGCCGGCGCGTGTGCCTGCCCACGCCCTGCAGCACATGAAAGCTTTTGTGACTTTGCCTCTATGATTGCTTCCTTTGCTGTGTGCAGGTGCAACATGTCAACCCCTGGGCATCCGCTCAGGCCCAAGGCTGCACACCAGTTGCTACACGGTGACTGGCCTGTTACTGTTGCAAAACCCGCTCAGGCTGACCAGCTGACGTGCTCAGGGCACACTGGCATGCAATCCCGACCCTGGCGCTGCATGTGTCCCCAGGATGTCCCAGGTTCACCTCTCCAACCCAGGGCAGCCTGCCACGCTCGATGCTGCACCCCAAATGCCCCCAAACATGACCCCCCCGCCAGCACTTGCTGGGCACACACTCTCCAAGGGCAGGCTGCCGGGTGTAGTCCTTTTCCCCCTGGGCGGCGCTGCAACTGCTCCACAACACTGTGAGCCCGTTCAGTATGACCTGCAGAGTCCAGGGCAGCCTGCCATGCTCCAGGCTGCGCCTGACATGCCCACGAGAACGCCTCCTCATCACAATGCAAATCCTGCTAGGTTTGTTTCAGAGTCAAGGCCGGCACGCCATGCCCAAGGGTGCACCTCACATGCCCAGACGACCGCCTCCTGACAAGTGAGCAAGCCCTGCTAGACTCACCTGCAGAGCCTAGGACAGCCTGCCATGCGGGCGGCTGTGCCGCGACCACCTGCGCAGCCTGCTGCTGCTGCGCAGGAGTCCCTGCTGCGGCTGTGGCCAGCAGCGCTGACAGGCCGCTCAGATCGGGCATCGCTGCAGCAGGCGCCTGGGGCTGTGGCTGCGGCTGTGGTGCCTGCAGCGGCGCCTGTGCCTGGAGCTGCGGGGCAGCGCTGCCCTGCAGACCTGCAGCAGACGGGGGCAGACCTCAAACGCGCAGCATGATGATGCAGGACCAAAATGGACCTTGGGGGCTCATTTGTGCACTTTCAGCTTTTCCTTGAGCTCCTGCTGCATCAAGCACGCATCGCAGACGTGGGCCATCACGCCTCGACAAGTAGGTGCGGCCACAGACAGCTATGAGAGCTTGACATGCATGAGGCGGTCGATGCAGTGTTGTGCTTGGGTGCTAAACCCTAAACCCTCAAAACCCCCAAGGCTCACCCGGGGACCCCACGACGGGCACTCCCAGGGCTGAGGCCAGCGCTGCCAGACTGCTGAGGTCCAGCTGAGCTGCTGCCGGCGCCGCCTACAGTGCATAAGCCAGAGGCGCGTGTGAGAGGTCAGTGGCAGTACAAGGATAGGGCGCCCATCCAGTCCTGATGCGCTTGGCCTTCTGCAGAGCCGCCGATATGACGCAGCTAGTGTCGCTGGGTGGCTGCCAGCCGGACGAATACAGCATAGGCCCCTTCTCAAAACTTGACATGTGCGCGGCGGGTGACACTGGGCTGAACACGTGTCGCTGCAGCTGGCCACTATAAGCAGGTGCAAAGCAAAAGCTTGAGGCAAAGACCACGCGCAAAGCTCTGGCTTTGCTTATGCCCACCTGAGCCTTGGGGGAGCCCACTCCTGCATTGCCATCTGCTGCCGGAGGATGCGAGGTCGGCACTGAGGCGTCCGCCTCTGCTGCAGGCTCCGTGCTCTGTGTAGCAGGCACAGGTGCAGCTGTGGGTGCAGCTGTGGGTGCAGCTGTGGGAGGTGGCGCCCAGCCCTGCAGGAAAATGCATCTGGACGCTAAGGAGTCCAGGCAAGCCTGCAGGGTGGTGTTGCACATGGGACACGTCTAGGTCCACTTGGCTGGGATACAATTCACCGCCTTTCAGGGAGTGAGCCAAGCTGCAACGTGACCTTTCTGAGTGCCGCCAGGCAGAAGACATGCTGCCCTGCATCTCTCTGTGCTGCCATGCACGCATGCATTGAGAGCACTCCAGCGGGTGGTGGCCAGGCAAGCAGCACATTTCAGCATGTCCACCTCCTACGCACCTGTGCTCAATGCCATGGTCACTTGCAGAAGCCAGGTGCCTGACATGCCATTATCCTCACCTTGCGGTGCACCACTGCCATCAGCATGGAGTCCTCTGGCAAACGGGTAGGGATGTGCTGCACAGGGGCCCTCTCCAGCTGTGCTGCCAGCCTAGCAGTCCTCAGCAGCCTCCTGGCCAGTAGGCTGTCTGGTATCAGGTAGGTCTCCTTGTCCTGGCTGCCCAGCTCCACCACACCCACACGCTGGCGCTGCTCATACTGCTTCCTCCACTGCATCAGGGCATGTGTTGACTGCTCAGGGCTCTGGTCATGGGGACTGCTGAGGACTTGCTTGATGTCAAGATCAGATGGGACTTTCTGCTGGCATGCTAACTGCCTTGTGCAGCCACTAGGGCATGCTTTTGAAACTTCAATGCATGAGTATGGGACGGCCCCTCCACAGTGGTGTGACAAGATTCTGCAGGTGGCCCTGCTCTGGCTAGACCCAGAAGAGATATCAAATTCTGCTTCCTGCTCAGGTGGCCTGGAGGGTGCTAAGTTTTGGCGGCTAAGGTGGCGCTCTGTGAAGTGCTGGGTCTTTGGCCATGGCGTGCATTCATCAGCGTTCATGTCTAGCCCTTCAAAGCCCCCCCGGGAGGCTTGCTTTGAGCTGGCTGGCCAGCCGGCCGCCCTCACCTCGGCAAAGTGCTCAGTGTCATTTGCAGTGGCATGGGGGGCACAGTACAGCAGGCCAACAGTGACGGTGCGGCTGCGGGAGCTGCGCAGCTGCTCCAGGAATTCTGCACACTTGTCGAGTGCCAAGCGCCCCTTCAGCGCCACCTGTGGGGCATGGAGAGACCGTCAGCAGGGGTACATGGATGTTGTGCAAAGTCAATGAGTGTGCAAATGCCTTGCAAAGCAGGGGTGCAGATGCCGTCAACCAGGCCCCAGCCTTAGCATCTGCACTCTCGCATCATGGACTCTCGCATGAGGCTCTGTGCCAGGAATGCTGCAGTGCCCATGCGTTGCCACCTTGCCATCATTTAATCCAAGACGCTCTGCAGCTGTCAACAGGGGAGACCACCAGTTGCACACAGCCGGCAACTGAAGTATTGCAGTGATGCAGGCCACCCACCTGCTCGCAGTCCTGCATCAGACCGCTCAGGTGGGCGCCTCCTGCCAACGAGTCTGCTGCCGCCTCGAAACCCTTTTGGCCCAGACCTGGAGCCATGGGCCCCTTCCAGACCTTGCAAAAGGGCAGTCTTGCTGTTTGAGGTTTCCAGAGACTGTGTGTAGTGCAGGCTACAGTTTGCCCTGAAATCGCAGGCAACAGAGCAGCAGCAGCCAGGCTTTGGCCAGGCATGGTAGTGTCTGACACCAGCTTTGAAGCTACTGCTGGGTCACACTTGCAGGCAGCAGGGCCTGGTGCTCTTTGACAAAGCTGTCACAGCAGTGCAGGTGTGCGGCCATGCCGCACACTGCCTTCAGCGTCGCCAAGTGCCAAACCAATCATCAAGGCGCTGCACCGCACATTTCCGCGCCGTGACAGTACGCGAGCACCGGCAGAACATTACCTGGCTGCGCCCCTGCCCCTGGATGAAGCTGATCAGTGGCAGCATATCCTCAACCTCCTCCTTCTCTTCTGCAGCAGTGGTCATGATTTCGAGGGAAAGAAGGTGCAAGACAACCTGGAGGGTTTGAGCTGCTGGTTGAGAGCACAGACAATCATCAAAGTCTGATGCTACATACAGCAGGGGCTGCATCTCCAGCCAGCTCTGCAGTGGAGCAGAAGGCTGGCCAGAGGTGAGGTTACGTGCGAAGCAATCCCTTTGCATGGGTAGCATTACATGGTTTGCACTCGCTTCGCACACGTAATTGCTCCATTTGCCTTACTATATGGCACAGCTGCATTTGAACTCTGTTGCCTGGCGGCACAGCAGCCTTAGGAGCATTGCAGGAGGGGTGTGACCTGAGCTCAGCACAGCTCTGGAGTGTGGCGTCTGGCTTGCAGCTCAAGGGAATGCGGCAAGGCACCCACGACGGGGCTCATGCACACGCATGGCGTTGGCACCAGCACTTGTCTGACCCATGCTCAGCACAGCTCTGGAGTGTATTATGTAGCTTGCATCCCAGGGCAATGTGGCAAGGCACCGACAATGGTGTTCATGCACACGCATGGTGTTGGCGCCAGCAGCTGTGTGACCTGTGCTCAGCACAGCTCTAGAGTGTGGCGGCTGGCTTGCATCTCAAGGCACCGACGATGATGGTCTTGCACACGCCTGGTGTCACCTCCATAGGAGCAGTGCAGCTGAGCCCACCTTTCTTGGCCGGCATGGGGTCCGAGAGGTGCCGGTGGGCCGGCCGGTGTGGTGCCACTGCCTCTGCCTTGTGAACTCCTGGCGGCTTGCCCTCTGTCTTCTCGAGCTTGCTCTGCAGCAAATACACCAGTGCCTGAGTGAAGCAGCCTGGCCTGCCGGTTGTATGGAGCAACAGCACGTAGGGGCAATCCGCTGCAGTGCACAGTCCTGACAGCAGGCCCCGCCGAAAGGTTGCTTGAGGGGGCAGGATCAGAAGGTGACAGATGGCAGATCTGCGTACATGTGTGCACTTCCGGGCGAGAGGTTTCAGCGGGCGTCACTGAGCAGGGTCTGCTGCATTCAGCCAGCAGCAAGCGCAAGAGGCACGCTGCAACACAGATTCCTGGCCACATGTCGCCAGGACAACCGCCAAGTGGGACTGCTCACATGTCTGGCGAGGCCAAGCCAGTCCTCAGGGGTGGGATGCTGAGCCAAGTGCATCAGGCGGTGCACTGAAAGGGTTGCAGAATATCTGCTGATGCTGGTTGCAAATGCCTCAACCTCAACCCTTCAGACTGATAAGGGACATGCGCCCGCTTGCAAGCTAAGGATAGAGCCACGCGATATGGAGTCAGCCATGCACAAAGCAGCTGAACAGTGTCGCTACCCTGGAGAAATCCCCAGACTCTGAATCCAGCCCCCCAGCGCCTGCACCTGAGGCATGTCTGTCATGCTTGTGGGTTCGCCGCAGGCATGTGCCCATCCTTTATTCCTGGAATCTTGGCACCCACATCACGGGCTTTGCTACACATGCCTGACTGCCCCACACCTGCTGGGTGGGGCCCGGCTTATTTGTCCAGCTGAATCCCGGGCGCCGGATGGCAGTGGCCCCACCGCTCCCGCTGCCCCCAGACTCTAAAGTCACAGACCCAGCTGCTGCGCCTCCAGAGTCATGCCTGGCACCCATGCCTGGGGACCCTAGGCTAGGGTTTGCCTTGCCGCTCGCATCCTCCGCACTGTGGGTGGGCCCAGGCTGGGTGTCTGCGCCAGCGTGCAGGCCTGCTTTGCCTGTGCTCTGTGGTGCAGCCGGCGCATCTGCAGCAAGGTACAGAGGCCATCTGGTAAGAACACTGAGGACAGAGTGTTCTGATGTCACAGAAGACCTTTACAGTCGCAGCACTGCCTTCCTGCCTCCTAGAGCTGCTGGATCAGCGCTTCCTCTGCCCTCACCAGAATACAACAGATGAGATCAGAGGCTGAACAAGCGGCATGCATGCAGCGCTAGAATCCTAGCATGGCCAGAGCGGAGGCCTGCCTGCCAATGGCATACAGGAGCTGTCTGCTTGTTGCCTGACTGCACTGAGCAATCTCACCGTCGCTAGCGGGCTGACCGTCCCCCGAGTCATATTGAGGCAACACAGCGGGTTGCTCTGAGACGTTGCTGCCTCGTCTGCCCGCCGCCTCTAGCTCTGCCTTCTCAGCTTGCAGCTCCCTGGTCTCCTGCAGCAGCAGCTTGGCAGTCATAGGAAGTGTAGCTTTGACTTGCGGAGCAGCACTCTAAGTCCGCAGGTGCCACCCCTGTTGCGGCCAGCGGCAGCGCCCTGGAGTAGCGATGTGCGCCAAAATTTCTCAGACTTGACTTGCAGAGCAGCATTCTTGGTCTGCACTTGCACCCCTCTTGCAGCCAGCGGCAGCACCCTGAAACGGCAATGTGGGCCTGCAACAGCACAATGTCCCTTCAGCTTGCATGCGCATGCAGCAGCGCTGCAGCAGTCCAGCACAACATTACAACCCTGGGTCTGAGATGCTTCCAAGAGCCCGCAAACATGTTGTTTGCTCATGTTGGAGCCAGCCAAGCCTGCATGGGCAGACAGGGCTAAGGGCAGCAGATCCCACACTTAGCTCTGGCAGGGCAGGGCAACCTGATTGCATGGCGCAGTCGAGGCGCTTTACCTGCATGTTGCAGCTTCCCTGACGCTTGCACAGCTTTCAGTGCCCAGCAACACCAGCCTGCGCACCTCCAGAATGGTGTCCACCACTGCTGCGTCGTCATCTGCAGCCGCCAGCAGCTTGCTGTCCCCATAGAGGTGCCCCTTCTCCTTCTTCTCCCTCGCCTTGGCTGCGATGGCCGCCGCCGCGCTGAACTTTGCGGCGGCCTCCTCGTCCAGCACGGAGTTGCGCAGCGCCTGCTCCTGCTGCTGCTTGCGCCACTGGCTGAGCTCCTGCAGGCGCAAGGGCAAAAGACGATGGAAAAGTCCTGATACCTACATACAAGTTCACTACTTAATGCTCAGCGCCTACAGACAGGGCGAGCAAGTCCAGAGACAGAGACACATGAGACAGGCAGTGACTAGCTGCTGCTTCACACTTGTTTGGTGGGGTCACTTGGCAATCTCGCTCAGCTCCTGCAAGCAGACAAGGCTATTTATTGAGATCTCTGTTGGGTCTGCGCCTGCTACTGCCTGCACCAATGGCTCAGCTCTCACAGGCAAGGGGGAGCATGTGGTCCTGCAGTGTGACATGCCGCAAGCAGCAGATGTCAAGGCTGGGTGACATGCCGCAAGCAGCAAATGTCAAGGCCGGGAGCGAAGCTGCCTGCTGCTGGCGTCCTCCTGACAGCTGTAGCAGCTGCCACAGATAGATGACATGTGGGGGGCCAGAATCATGTTAATGACTGCAGTCGGTCTGCTACATTTCTTATGCAGGGAGATGGCAGTTACGACAGCGTGCATAGCAGCCTGCACCAGGTCGCATGATCTTCCTCTAACAGCCAGGATCACAGGTATGTCAACAGGTGTTAGATTGTTGCCCCATGTATTGGTATTGGAATAGCCTCCACTTGTGCTCCTCTCATTGCTGAGCAGCGCATATGCTCCCAAATTGGAAGGCTGTACACAGAAATGGTCTCAGAGACACGTCCGCTCAGCCCACCTTGGAGGCCATCTCGGCTGCTGACATGCGCACCAGCTGGTGGGGATCGACCTCACCCTGCAGCACCCTTTGGCGCAGCTGCGGGTTCTTGGCGTCCCGCAGGTTGAAGATCAGGCTGCGGTAGCGGTCCTTGTACTCAGCAGACACGCCACCTGCAGTGGCAGGGGAAAGCCTCATCAGTGACAGGCTTGAGCAATAGGATAGCAGCACAGCTGCAGCTGACTCAGCAGCACCCCCAAGCCAGTGACATGCCATGTCTTGGCAGCAACGAAGCCTGTCACTGAAGGCATCTGGTGCAACAAAGCCAAAGAATATACAAGTCATGCAAAGAAGTCACGGGCTGGCTGTGCTTGGTGGCCCATTTCGTCCATCTTGTTCACATAAAAGAGGGCTCCACGCGCCCACCTCCTGCGGTCAGGAAACTAAGCGGCAGCAGACAGCCCTGTGCAATTGTGCAGGACTGGCCAAACCCGCTGAGTGGCTGGCCGACCCAGGCCCCTTTCACAACAGAGCTTTCAGCGTGAATCTGTTTGAACTGGACCCTCAGCTACCTTGGCTGTGCAGCACTTGTATGAATGCTGGTGATGTTTGTAAGCATTGATCAAGGAGGTGCACGGGTTCTGGTTGCAGGGGGGCGCAGGGGTCAGGCACTACGCACCATTGCAGCCCCTTGGCCTCAAATCCTGGCTTTCAGCAGCCCAGTGTGGGCCGGGTTTGAGCATCTGCAGCTGGCTCATGCAGGCACTGAGTGACTGCTGCAGGTGACCTGGCACTGGTGTAACCCACCGTAGGCCATGTAGAGGGACTGCTCTGCAGCAGTGGCCACCTCTGAAGGGTCTGGCAGAGTCTCAGCTGCCCCATCCTTTTTGAGCTCTTCTTGTGCGCGCTCCAGGGACTCCTTTAGGTTGCTGGTGACTTTCTCTCGCAGAGCCTGCGGCAGCATTGGCACCTCAGAAACCTGGAGGACAGTGACAAGCGAAAACATGCATCATGCAGCACTTTGAGTCGTACCTCACCAGCTGCCCATCACCAGGAATTACGGCACATCAGGCATGGACGGGCACGCAGACAAGACTTCTGCAAGGCCTGACCTTTGGGGCCAGAGCTAGCACTGTACTGCCAGAGATGCCCAGCATACATGTCGATGCTGCCTTGCCAACACACCTCTCCAAGGAGGCACAACCCCAGTGCGCCACACATTAAGACGTCCCTGCCGAGACTGCAACTGCTCTGCCCCTGGCACTCAAGCGGCCAGCCAGTTCCTCAACTCCCTTTCAGTGACCCTCAGGGCTCCACAGCTGCAAACAGCAATCCACTGCTGTCATAGTTGAAGACCCACCTCTTCCGCCTTGCCGCCCACCATGCTGTCACTGGACAGTGTGGACGTCCGGTGCTGCAGGGAGCCAGGAGCTCCTGTCTGGGACTGCCTGCCATAGAAGCCAGAGGTGCCCCGTCCTGCAGAGCAGCTACGCTTGAACTTGCTGCTGCACCTTGCTGCTTACACTTGCTGCTCGTAGCACACGGTGGTGCAGCTGCGACCTGCATGCTGTGCAGGCCTTCAAATACTTGGTGCCACATTTTGGGGTGCATTCCGCTTCTGGGCCGCAAGGGCTGTCACACTGCCTGACTAGTGGCGGCAAAGGACCTGCAAAAACATGCGCCAGCCTCACATGCAGCTGCCACCATCAACCAGAGACCCAGAGAAGGTGAGCTCTGACTTAAGTGCAGCATGTGCAGCCCATAAGACACCCGGGAGCACACACCGCCCCGCTCAGGGCAGAACGCTTGACTGGTGCCTCTTGCCCACCAGAGCTCAGTCTGTAACACCAGCCCCAGCCTGTGCAGGTACAGCTGCTGAGCCCTGCGTCTGGGGACTGGGTACCCAAGTTGTCCTCATGGCCGCCACAACGCCTGCTGTGCTTTCCCTTGCAGGGGCAGACCAGGTGACATGCAGCTCCACCGATTGAAAACCTCCCTGACTTGCTCCATGCTCAGCGCATGCAGATCGCATGCAGATGAATGTGGCTGCGGCCAACAAACACATGATGAATCTCAGCACAGGACACAGGGACTCCACCCCTCCAATGCGTATCTGAGCAAAGCCAGCACACAGACAGATTTCCCCACTCCTTCAACATGGAAATGAGCGAGGCTTGATTTAGCCTTGTGTCTGGTGACTTCTCCTCTTGAATCGCCCCTGTCATCCCTATCTGTGCAGCCATCACCTCATCACTGTACTCAAGCAGTGTCAACACAGAGGCAGGGCGCTCACCCCTGTGCCTGATGGGCCCGTTGTCTGAGTCATCCTCATCGTCCCCATTCGCGTAGCCATGCACTCCCCTCGCGCGCTTGGCGCTGCGCCCGCCAGCTCCATATGAGCGGCGCTTGCGGCTGCCAGTCTCTGCAAGGTCGCCTTCATCATCATCCTCCTGCAGCACAGCACTCAGGACTGTAACACGCTGCATGGCCCTCCACATCATTCCACCCTGCAGTAGGCAGAGATTGAGGTATGAGCCAGAACAACATGAGCCACACAAGTGAGCTGTGGTTTCAGCAGGGCTGTCCTCATCATCATCGACCTGGTGCAGAGGCATCCAAGACTGTAAAGCTTCTGCAGGCACTCCTCATCGCTATTGTCCTGCAGCAGAGGGACCCAGAACTGCAAGCTTCTGCAGGGCAGTTCACATCAACACCTCCTGCAGCACTCCGGATGCTGAACCTTCAGGGGCTTCCTGCAGCACTGAGATCCTTATAGTCTTCACTTGAATTGCTGTGACGCAACGCCCCAGCATAGGCTAGCTGACATCAGTACCCTCAATTTGGTGTCTGCAGTACCCTTTTACTCATGGCCTTCCTGCAGCTAATGAAGCAGCACCTCTGTGACGCAGCTGGGATCAGCCATGCCCTCATCTTCATCATCTTTATGCAGCACATGTTGCGGATCCTGCAACGTAGCCAGCATCAGTAAGGCACTCTTTGCACAGGATGTGCCGCTGGGCTACAGCTCCGCCCCCTTGTGCAAGGCTGTGCGACATTTGCGTGTCCTGGCCACCAAGTGGCTCAATGCTCTGCAGCAGTCACAGCTGTGTCTTGTGCAGGCAGCCGCAGCTGGCCTGTGCATGTCTGCTGAGAGTGCTGGCCCCGGTAGTGCAGCAGATCGTTTCTCCTGCTGCCAAAAATACTGGACCTCAATCATCGCATTTGTGCCTCTGCCTTGTCCAAGACAAGCCTCAGCATTCACCATTTCATCTTCAAGAATGCCCTCGCTGCTGCTGCTGTCAGAGTCCTCATCCTCCAGGGCGCTCATGTCAGAGTCGCTGTCCCCGTCATCGATCTCGCCAGCGTCTGGGATGTCATCGTCTGAGGCCAGCTCAGGCTTGGCTGCCTCCTCGGGGACTGGAAACTCAAACTTACGCAGCTGGTGGTCGACGCGCCGAGGTTCCACTGCAGCACACGTGAGAACGATGAGCGCAGCCTACAGGGTTGAGCAGCTGGATTGGACAGCTGGAGAACCCCAGTGCTCGCACCCAGCTGACTGCTGCACTAACACGCGGCACCATGCACAGCAATTCCCGCCTGCTGCAGACTGTACCACCCAAGCGGCGTGTCATGTCACCCTCATGCCCAGCCAGATGCTGATGACCACCTGACCCAGCTGTCGCTCAGCAGCCAGCTCCAACCTCACACCTCCCCTGCCTGCTGCTGACCCACCATGCCGCAAGCTCAGCCTCCTGCTAATCAGGGCTCACCACTTACAACTACAGGATCAAATCCTTTGGCCCCAGTCGTGGCTGGCGGCACTTCACGTCCACAGCCCAGCACTCAGTCGCAGCCAGCTCAGCCAACCGTCACAACCCCTGGCAGTCACTCACAGCCAGCCACTGCAACATTCCTCCCTTGTCTGGTGCGCACCCTGAAGCATCGTCTGCTTGCGACCATAACATTCCTTGGCTCCTTCGCACAGCCACTGCTGGCCCCCTACATATGCTGCCTGCTGCTGCACCATCAGACGACCACCAGAAGCCCAGCACTCACAGGCAATGTAACGGATATCGTCACTCACTCACAGCCAGCGACCGCTCCTTGATGAGCTCCCGCAGGTTGGCCTCCTCAAACTCATCTGTCTGCGTGTACAGCAGCTCCGCCGTCATGCTGCGCGGCTTTACCTGCAGGTGCGTGACGCACAGTCAGCACTGGAATTAACATGGTCAGTTGACCACGGCAAGTCATGCGTGCAGGGCTTGAAGGGTCAACTCCGCAGGGAATTGTCCTGCTTCACGCCGCATGCTCACCGATTTGAGCGTCGCCTCATACCAGATGCCATTTGCCGGCCACAACACAAAGACCTGCAGCAGGCAAACAGGCAAGCATTACTTGGCAGGCTGAGCAGCAGGACAGTTGCTGCAGCTTGGAGGCAAGCTGGTACTCCACACGGAACCCAGCAATGATGCTTGAGATAGCCTGCGCTGCCCCAGACGAAACCTGTGGAGCTGTGGACAGCCTCGTGCGCGCAACAAGGAGCTCAGCAAGCAGCACTGTGCTGCGCAATTGTGGGGCGGCAGGCAAGGCCCCAGCACAGGCATGTCCCCAGGCCATGGAGTGACCCAGAAGGGCTGACTTTCAGGGCTCTGCCCCGTACCACAGTGCAGCCTTCACCTTCTGGCCCACTAGATCGCGCCCAATCTCAGGCTTCTTCAGCAGGCGATAGACGAACTTATGCTCAGGACGCCCCTCAGGCTCTTGCTGCTGCTCCTCTTCCTCCGGGTCGGGCGCCACCTCTGCAGCGTGTCGTGACGTTGCTGAGTGCAGTGCCTTGAGGACATCAGCCTGGGCCTTACAGCCTAGCTGAGTGTGCACTGAAGCAGCATGCTGCATGGCCAGCAGGGGCAGCCATGCCTGCACAGCACTGCAAAAGCAAACTGCATGATGAGCTCTGGCTGTGAGGCACAAACCTTCTGTGCCATCCTCCATGTATTTCTTGGGCACCTTGATTACGCGGCGCGTCCTGGCTGCCGGTGGGGATGAGCCAGGCATGGCTGCCAGATGTTCTTGCAGCCCAGTCCAGGGCGCAACTCAGATTTCAATTGCAGGTGGGATCAGTGTCATGATGATGGCCTTGGTCTCAAAGGCATTTGAGAGCGATGTCAAGTCCATGAATCGTCTCGACCTATCCACATGGCGAGCATTCCCCTCACATCCGGATCTCAGTGAGCCAGTGGAAGTAGTGCAGTACAGCAGTAATCGCCAGGCAGGCTGGTATTTCGAGGAGGGCCATGTCGGCCATGTCAACACTTCCAGAGTTCACCCACAGCCCCAGCTGCTCCTGCCTCCTGCCCAGAACGCTGCGGTGTCAGGATGCCACATGCAGCCACCCAGTCACAACTAGGAGGGCAGCGCACTCTGTCAAGCGGCGACAGCAGCAACCAGCGCGCTGCGATGACAGGATGGGGGCCCCACAGCCTGACAGGGACCCTTCCATCCGCTTTGAGCCGCCAAAGCAGAAGGCCAATAAGAACTTCAATCCCTTCAAAAACGTCAAGAAGGAGGTGGGCTCAAATGTCTTTGGCACGTATTGCATGGCCGCACAAGGCATTGCTTCAGCAGTGGCTTCATGTAGCCCTGAGGCATTGTGTTTTTCTTTGTCAGGCACTGAGTGTACAATCGCAGCTGTGGCAGCCTGACCTATGCCTTTGCAATGTGCCTGAGCCGCACTTGGCGCAAGTCGATGTGCCTCACTCTGTACGCTGAGGCATGGAATTGACACCTGAAGAGCACTGGTTCTGCCACAGCTGCAGCAGCCTGTGATGCACCCACATTCAGTCCCGATCATACCAAACCGTGATGACGTTCCATGCACGGCAAAACACTGCTCCTTCAGCTGCGATGCAGCGCTCCCACTCAGGCCCTCCTCATGTGATTCAGGACGCAGTCCGCTCAGCCCTGCAAGACACGTTCAAGGGCAAGGAGGACCTGCTGGCAGTCTACGACCGGCCTCCTCCCGGTGGCGGGAAGGGGGGCAGTGGGGGAGGCAGGGGCGGAAACTGGTGGAACAGTTTCGGCAGTGGTGGGGGCTTCAACCCTTCGGACTGGGGCAACTGGGTCAAAAACGCTCTCAGGCGCCTGGGCAAAACGCTGGGAGCGGTGCTGCTCTTCATGCTGATCTTGGGTGCTATGGCACTCTGGCAGCCTGTGCTGGCCGGCGGGACCCGGCTGGTGCGCTGGGTGCTGCGCATAGACAAGCCAGTGCGGAGGCCACAGCTGGCGAGTGCGGCAGCTGTCCCTGCAAACAGTTACCTGGGACCATTTGAGAGTGCAGTGATTGCCAGTTACAGGGCGGAGGACGATCTGCCTCTGAAGGAAGATGATAGTGACAGTGAGAGTGATGAAGAGGATGAAGACTGACATACAGCGAACCCCTTCCCCCTGCCCTACATCAGTGTGCAGTTCAAAACTTGGTGTCATGAAAGGAAACTGGATTACCTTTTGGTGTTTCCATAGAGTGCACCTCGGCACCAGGACACCTCTTTGCCAGCCCATCTTGCCATCGCAGCAATGGTGACAGCATCAGAGGTCAGTCAGATCTGTTGCCTTTCTTGATGGTGCCCGCTCCCGCAACAATGAAGTGACTGACTGTGCCTCCCGTTCACTGCAGCTCTGCATCCTCGTCCTAGCCTTCTTCCTGTGAGTGGTGCCGATCCCGCAGGCCTGTGGCCCACATGCCTAGATGTTGACCAACCTGACTGTGCACTCCTGCTGTGTCCAGGCCACCACTGGCTGTGTTCTTGCACAAGGAGGCATGCGACAGTGACTTCTGGCTGAACCTGCTGCTCACCATAGTCACGGTGAGGGCAGGCTGTTACCTGCATGGCCAGATTGCTCAAGAATACCTTGCTCACGCCTCGACTGACATGTGCCCGCTGCCCTGTCTGCAGTTCTGGATCCTTGGTGAGTGCTTGCTTCATGGTGTGCCGCCGCCACAGCAAGCCTTCTCTCTTCTGGAAATCTGGCAGGGCTGCTCTCATGCTCACCATGCTGTCCACTGGGTGGCCACCAGGGTCGTTCCCATGCTGGCCTGCTGGAAGCTGTGATGTCTTGGCTCTGTGCCTTCAGCAGCCTGCCCTGCTTCAGGCTGGCTGAACTGCCCTGCTTCAGGCTGGCTGAACTGCCCTGCAATACCTGCAGGCATTATCCACGCCTACTATGTCATCCTGAAGCATCCCCGCCATAGCGTTGGCACGGGCCCTCGCACCATCTGACATATCCATCAAGCCGTCCTGAGCATCATCAGCTGCCCTGGGGGGTCCCTGAAGTTATCCTCCACAGGACTCTTGTTTGCACCGCTCGCTGAACGTTCTGCTGTTATGAGGATGCTGGAGTTCCACTGACTCACGCGTTGTGTTTTGCCAATTGCTGTGAACAGTACCACCTGAACGTGAATTAAGCAACATGGCATTCAATAAAAGTACTCCTGACGGCGCCAGGCCAAATACATTGAGCCTTGATGTGAGCTCAACGAGGGCCAGCAGTGTGCCAGGTTGACGGTGTCGAATGCCTGGGCCGAAAGTGGCTGAACTGGAGGTAAGCTTACAGCAACAAAGGACCAAAACTGTGTGTTCACTCCTCACGTAGTCAGGCAGGTGCACATTCATCCAAGCGTTCTTCATTGCAAGCCTGCGAGACACTGGTCAAATAGTGGCTCGCAGAAAGCCATCCTGCAACATGGTGGGCACACTCAAGGACGCTCAAAGCGAGGGGTTCTGGAGGAGCAGGGGTTCTGGAGGAGCATGCTGGTTGGGGTGCCACCTGAAAAAGGGGTTCCAAACTGAACAGTAGAGCTTGGTGTTCCAAGGCCATAGCGCATGGGGAGGGTAGCCAAGCTCAGGAAGAGGCAGTGCCTGGCAATACATTGGCTTCCTCTGCTGTGGTGGCTGTGGTGGGCTCTGAGATGTTGGCATTCTCAGGCTGCCAGCCATAGGTCTGCAGCAGCTCAAGTGCCACCCCGTTGGACCAGCCAAAGCCAGTCTGAGTGGTGTACTCCTGCAGCAAGCATAGGCAGGGTTGTTGAGGCCATGTCAGCCATTGGCTGCAGAGTGCAGACACACAAGTGTCTGGACGCTTCCCCTGACAGAGGCCTGAATCCCCGGGATTCAGAGAGAGAATGCTTGAAAGGTTCTCAGAACATTTGCTGTCAGCCCAAGCCAACTGACCGCGCTTAGCCAACACCCTGCCAGGCAATCAATCAGGCACAGGGACACACAACTTATGGCACGAACCCGTCAGGTACTTCCCTGAAGGGTCGTGCACCTCTCAGGAAAGTTGGGGCTCCGCCTCACTTCGATCGTTGACAACCACCCAGGGTTTCGCAATGAGGCCCAGGCCAGCATTGAGGTACACAGACAGGGCTCACCCCGCCATATCCTGCCAGCCCCGGTGCCAGCGCATTGTACTTTTCGATCATGTGCCCCGAGGTTTGGAAACCCTGGTACATGGAGTCCAGGTAGACCTGAGCCATATTGCGCGCCTGCACCTGGCCGGGGTCACCTGCAGGGCAGGCCACAGGCCGGGTCAGTGCACCTCTCACACACCACAGCCACCCAAACCCAGCAGCAGTGGTGGTCCAGGGAACATGCAGCCCTCCTGCACGCCTGCCAACACAAGTTGTCTTTTTCCTGAGGAAGGAGCTGCGCCTCCCTCAGATTGCCGGGGGCCGCCTTGGCCTACCAGCAGCTGGCACCAGCATGCCATCCTCGAGTGCACTCAAGAAGCAGCATGCAGCATCAGACTGCTCTCAGCAGCAGCCAGCATCCCGCTGAGAGGCGTTGCAGGCGTCTGCAGGTATGACTGACTTCGCAGCGAAGCAGATTCGAGCCGTCCATGGCACCTGCTGCGCAGCGAGCCTACCCTGTGCACAGGACGGCCCTGCACAACAAGGGCAGGGAGCTGCCAGTGCACAAGCAGGTCCTCAACAGCAGGCACAGGCAGGGAGGCTCACCACCATAGTTCTGTAGAGCTGTGATCATCATCCACTCGGTGGGGGGCCAGCTGGAAGGGAAGTCCCACTGCTGGGAGCTGTTGAAGGTGGAGATGGTGCACCCAGCCACATTGATGAGGCCAGACTCAAAGAAGGCCTGCACAGCAATTTCAATGGTGTGCAGGAATTGGGCCACTGACTGGATATGGTCGGACAAAGGCCTCCACAGAACAACTACCTCCTCCAGCAGAGGCCAACACATGTACCTGTGTCACATTGGCAGCCTGCTCGCTGCCGGGCCCTGCCATGCCCACCCACAGAGGTATGTAGTCCGAGATGTACTCAATGCCAGTGTCGCGCTGGGAGACTTGCACAGGGGAGGCCGAGTCATCCTCGATGATCAGGTCTCGCCAGTGGCCTGCAGGCAGTTGGTCCCATGCAGTACTTGGCAGCCAGTCATGGCAGCAGAGTGAGCGCCTGCAGTACGGCAGCACTCTTCAACACCTGGTGACAATGCTGGCAGCAGCACCAACAATACTTTGCTGCAGGACAGCATTTTGTCAGCGCCTTCCAGATGTGGGCTGATCATGGCATCGGCTGCACAGCGAGAAGCCTGAGTGCCCCGCATGGGGCCGGATTGTTTTCAGAGATCTCTAGGCGAGACATTTGCAGAATGTTCCTGACGTGGCCAGACATCAGTTCTGATACGATTGCCACTGCTGTCTCGAGTAGCGAGCAGTTGTGCCCAGTCTGGAACTGCAGCCATCTGGCATAAGAATGGCACAACAGCTGCAATACAGAGCACTAAGTGACACCTCGCTGCACACCTCACAGCAGTCAGCTTTCCCCGTACGTCTGCCAGCAGGTTGTGGCCATACAGATCATGGCTGTGCACAATTTGGCTGTGCAGATTGCGGCTGTGCACATCTCGACGCAGCAGTGGCCCAGCATGTGTCGACTGTGAAGTCTGTGGCTGTGCTTGGCGCAGCAGATTGGGATCCAGCACACCATTACTTTGAAGATAGTGCTTGTGCATGTAAGCCTCAGCTGCAGGCAGCCCACGTGCCGCTCCTTGAAGGCTTGCACAGCATTGCACACCTGAGGCCTCATCATACATCAGTGTGTTGACGGCCTCCTGCCTCTGATGGGCTGCATCAGTGAAGGCGGCGGCAGTCTCATTTTCTCCCAGGATCTGCATTGGGCAAAGTCAAGCATGGGTAGCATTATCTCTGGAAGATGTGCAAAGCAGCTGCCAGACAGGTCACAGCTGTCAGCCATCACCTCATCGCAAATGGCAGCAAGAGGGGTTTGTGTTGGCAGCACATGCCATCGCCAAGTGCTTGCCACACAGGGCGGAACGACTGCCGGACAGGCTGCTGCTTCACTTGACCTTCAGGGGAGGCCTGACTGCCGCAGCAGTCATCCAGCAGGTGTGTCTGTGAACAGCTGCAGCCCTGCGTGGCCCCTGACATAGCACAAGCTGCAGGGCCTCGCTCACTTGATGTTTCACAGCACGCAGCAGACTAGCGCAGCAATTGCTAAACTTTGACGCAAGCAAGGATGCAAAACTTCAGCCAATACATAACAGCGCCAACCTCAACTGCGTTGCCCAGCTCATTCAGGTGAAACAGGACTCAAGTGACATCTCAATAGAGTAGGTCACAAACAGCCCTACCAGCCGCAGCAAAGGTGGGCCCAAGCGTGGGCCTGACATTTGTCAGGCAAATATGCAGTTGCAGCAAAATTTGAGAAGCTGCACCACAGTGGCGGCTGGGCAAAGCACTATCACAGTTGCATATGCAGTCCTTCACCTCAGCAAAGCGGGCAATGTTGTTCTCCATCTGGAAGAGGTAGGCGTTCAGCTCAGCGGGGATGATTTGAGTGGTGCGAATGGTGCTGATGTTGGTGGGGTCGGTGAACCAGCGCGAGGAAAAGTCTTGGCCTGCACATGAGGCAAGTTTGCTTTGCGCTTGGTGCCGCACAGTGCAGGTCCTCCACTTGAGTGTGCCGCACAGAATTGGTGTCGGACAAACGAACAGCACGGTAAACTGGGCACGGCAACCAGATGCGCTGTGCCCAAGATGCGAGCACAACTGCAGCTTGCATGTCACAGGCGCAGCAATGTGGTCGGGCATACGCCCTCTGCGAAACGCTCTTGTGAGGACTTCAAACGCAGCCTGTGGTGCCCAGGACAGAGCAACCTTGCAGCTGCGGTGCATCCTCAAGCCAGCACAGCGCAGCCCTGCCCACCCGACTCAGTCCCACCGGGTCCGAGCCACAGCTGCGCTTGGGGCTTGGGGTTCATGCATGCTGCTGCTTCTGGAGCAGCTGCATGGCACCATCTGAGGCCGCAGTACTGCAATGTGGGCAAGTGCCAGGACCAGCGCACCCTGCCCTGGTGCCATGCATGCCGCTGACCAGGCTGCACAATTAGCAAACTCTGCAACGCCGTCCCCGGCCCTGCACAGGGTGTGGAGCAGACCTCGCCCACCTGACTCAGCCCCGCTGGCAAGGTCGCGCCACAGCCGTGCCTGGGCATCTGGGCTCATGCCTGCCGCGCTCTGCACATCCTCAGTGTAGGACTCTGGGCGGGGCAGGGTCCAGTTGGCGTAGTAGCGGCTCAGGGAGTAGACCTCCCCGTCAGGACCGGCCACCTGGAGGCCCTTGGGGGCACTGCACACACACAGGGAAAAAGGTAAGGAGCCCAGCTGAGCACTGCGCCCCTTGCTACGACTGCCTGCTGGAGGCCCAGCCACATAACGGCCTTGGGCACGCTGCATCCAGGGGTTGCCTTGCTGCCGTCGCATGGCATGTTGCAGGAAGGGCAATATCTTTGTCTTGGGAAGAGGCCACCTGGCGGCACTGGTCGCAACTGCAGCCACAGGGTGTGCAGTCCAGTGCTTGAATACATGTTAGCCAGCTGAGAGAAGTAGGTGGAAAACATATCTGCTGGGGCCCGCCTGCAGGCACATGGGGATGCACTGGTGCTCCAGTGCTGCTTGCAGGTGTGGCTGCTAGGAAGCTCATCTTGTCAGTTGACGCAGCACAGATGGAACAGCGTGCCCATGTCAGGCTGCTGTGCATTGCTCCCTGCAGTGTGCTCAGGCATGTGCGGCGGTGATGCGGGGCAGGTCCTGTTGAGCTTGCAGGCTGAGCAGTCTGCTCTCAGATTCATCCATGGCCCTGATCGCTCAATCAAACAGTGCCAGGGCAGTTTGGGTGAGGCTGCCAGCGGTGGTATCCACCAGGTGTTTTCATCATTTCATCATCCTGTCCTGGTTACAGACAGGGGCAGCCTACCTGGTCCAGTAATCATGTTCATCCTGCAGCAGGGGCAGGGCGTCCTGCAGCAGGCTGATGTCTGGGTTGGCGTTGTAGACCAGGGACACCATCTGGCTCAGCAGCGGCGGCTGGCTGCAGTCATGGCGATTTTTGGTGAGCACTGGGCAATCAGATGAAGCATGTACCTTGGCAGCAGCGGCTGACTACAGACAGGACAACAGCTGGTGAGCAGGAGGCCAAGTTGAGGGCACACAGAAGGCAGGTACTGCCACGTGACATCATCTGGCCAGCAGCGGAGGCTGGCTGCAGACAGGGCAGCACTGAATGAGCGCAGGGCCTCTCAAGACAGCCTCCGCCTTAGCAGGGGCTGGCCACTGAACAGAACAGCAGCTGGTCGGCAAAACCACGGCTGGTGGGCAGGGCGCTGATTGTGTGGGCACAGGAGAGGCAGATGCTGACAAGTGGTGCCATCTGGCTCAGCAGCAGCGGCTGGGTGCAGGCAGGCACACAATTGCCAAGCAGTGGGCAGGACGTGACGTGAAGAGGACATTTGGGGCGGCCGGCAGCGAAAGCAGCTCCAGAGAGCTGCCCCAAGACTGGATGTCCACCAGGCCGCTAAAGCAGAGGCACAGCACTGGGCTTCCTCCGAGGCTTGCAGGAGGGCAGGACCTGTTGCTTGTGGCTGCTGCTTGTGCAGCGGCAGCAGCTGCAGGTTGCCAGAGTGTGCTGCTCAGTCCAAAAGAGCACTGCACTGGGCTTCCTTTGAGGGTTGCATTGGGGCACGACTTACGCGTTCAGCTCCAGTACTAGAGAGGGCTGCACTGGGGAACAGTGGAGGACGAGAGGCTGCTAACAGAAGCTTTCAGCACGCCCTAGGTGGGCAGCGTTTTCAGCTGACTTGGCAGTGTCTGGGTGCTGCCAACTCACCTACGGTTGAGGTAGTACCTCCGGGCGCCATTGGGGACGTGCCCATAGTCTTGCAGAAGGGTCATCAGGTCCCGCACTTGGCTGGTGGCAGTCTCAGTCATCCCACAGACCAGCAGCCCCTGGAGGACCCAGTACGAGTCCCAGTAGTACAGCTCCCTGCAGCGAAGGGAGGGGCAGGCAGCTGAGTGTGGGTTGCAGGCAGGGTCTTCCTGCAGAGCAGTAGGCAGGCAGGCGGCTGACGGGGCAGTCCCCAATGGTGCATCTCCCTGCAGCGCCAGGCAGGAGGCTGACGGGTCAGCAGCCAGCAGGCAATGCCCTGCGGCGTGGGAGGCAGCCAGCTGAGCCCACAGGGCATGAGAGCTGACCAAGCAACGGGTGGTTCACCCTCAGCGGGCAGGCAGCGCTGACAGCCAGCTGTCTGTCAATTGCACTGGCAGGCTCCCATAGGGGGCAGGGGCTTTGTGGGTGGGCTTGGCACCTGGATGCTGCTGCACATGGCAGCACCAACACACTGGGACAGCTGGGTTGTGCTGTCCCAAGCAGGCATGCCAGTGCAGAGCGCCCAGAGGCAGCAGTTCCAGGACATCTCACAGTGCAGGCCACAACCTGAGGCGCAGGCAGGACCTGCCTGAATCTGTCGCCTGGAACGCCAGTGGGGTAGGGCAGGTACAGGAGGCTGTGTTGGTCAGGCTGGGCCTCCACAGTTTCATTGACCTGCAGGCAGTGGCAGAAGGTGTGTCAGGAGCAGCTGTGTAAGGACCTCAAAATCCACTACAGCTAAAGTCAGGCGAAACTACTGTGCTCAGCCATCCAGACGACTGTGCGGATACACGCTCTGCAGGAGAGGTGGTCTGGTGCAGGGCACAGAGCTCAGGAGCTGCACCTGTGCACCCCCACCCATCTCAGAGCTGGCAGGAGGTAGCTTCGATTCGGCGCACCTCACGAACAAGGTCTTGCCACAGCTTGTTCACAGCAAGGGCCCAGCTGCGCACTCCAGGGTCAGTCACATTGGGCAGGAAACCCTTAGGCTCGCTGCTGAAGTCAGAGGGAGAGATCTGGTTGAAGTCGCTGCCCGCAGAGGAAAAGTAGGTGGCCATGAATTGCTGCATGGTTGCGTTGCTGGGGAGGCCGGTGGAGCTGTCCTTAGGCAGCTGATCGAAGGCCTGCAATACCACGTCTGGCGACTGTGTGATGGGCATGTCCCTGCAGCAGACAGGCTGCAGGCCTCAACAATGCTATGAGCACAGCACGAAGCATGCATGGGCTCTGGCTGAAAGACCACCATCCTGCTGCTCACACATATGTTTTGGAGTCGGAGTACAGCTGGAGCTGGCTGACGGCGTCGATGATGGGCCCCGTTGTCCAGAGGTCGAACTGCTCCTCCTGGGTCACCATCCTGAATGGTCAGCATGGACAAAGACTCGAGATGCGGCAGTGAACGAGGCGGCACCTGACATGAGCTGCAGCTGTGCAGGCTGGGAATCGCATGCTGTGCCGGGATGAAGAGGCCCCTCACCCCTGCTGAGCTCCTGCCAGCAGCAGGCTTGCTGCTAAACACAATACTTTCAGCATGTCGGAGCCAAGCTTGGTCACGGCGTTCTCTCGCAAGGTGGCGGTGTTGACCTCCAAGCGCAAACAGCCTTGGGGAGCTGGAACGAATCTGATGGCTTACTCAGGCCAGATCTGGGCTGGATCCTTCAAAGCTTGCATGGGCTGAATTTGAAGCACTGTGAGCCACAGCACTTTAACGCAGACAACAGCACTCGTTGCAGAGGAGACTTTGTGCAAGCAGCGGACTTGTCGATTTCAGTCAGGTCAGGAGCATCATGGCTACAAGGGCAACCAAGCAGCCATCACAGTGTCAGTGTCCCAAGGGTCAACAGGGTCACTAGGAGAGATCACATGGTCGCCAGTCGTGCTCAAGCGGGGCCAGCAAAACAGAAGGGTGGTGCTGCTGCTCGGCAGGGGCCCCTAGCTCAGGCTTGACGCCTTGCTCACGGCTTGCGGCTGAGCAGACTCCATCATCTGCTCCCTGTAAAGCACAAGCGAGCAACTGGGCGAGTTGATTGAGGGCTTTGCGGGCAGTAAAGTATGGACGTTCCCAGCAAAGTGCACAGAGCATGTCAATGGCTTGAGCTTGAAGCAGTAGCGACAAGGTGGACTGCCCCCTTGCTTGAGCAGGCAAACCAGATATCCTGAGGTACTGGGAGGTATCTGGGTGTTTCAGAGCACGTACACAAGCCCCCGCTTCGCCTCATGCAGAGCTGTTCTGGGATTCAGAATGTATCAGGCAGCCCAACAGGCATCACGCAAGCTGTTTGCCGTACACACAACGCGCTGTGTACCCCACCTGCTCCGTTCCCGCTGGTTGGCGGGGAGGTCGGATGCTGAAGCCTTGCTCCTGCTTGTGCTGGTCTGGGACATTTCATGCATGCCGCCGACTGGTTTCCTCTTGGTGCCAGAAGAGGTAGTGGTCTGAGACATCTCATGCATGCCGCCCGCCTGGGACTTGGCCTTGCGCTCTGCCTTGGTGTCTGCCTTGGAGTTGCTGGTCAAGGGGAGCTCATATTTGCTGGCTGATTGGTGCTTTGTACGGCTGTCCTTAGTGTCGAGGTCGCTCAAGTCCTCAGAGACGGCGTACAGATCGGCCTGCAGGTGCACAGCAGTGCTTAAATAAATGATGTGGACCCTGAGGGTAATGGTGACTTGAAAGCTCATGACCAGTCTGCTTGCAGATTTGAGCCAAGTGCACAGATGGCTGTCATCACAGTGTCCCATGCGCTGCATCTGCAGCAAGCAGGCTGTCTCATGGCATCAGTTGATGCAGCTGAGGAAGCCTCTTGTTGTCTGCAGATGTGAAGTGCCTTGGGCAGCCGACAAGCTGGCAGCAGCTGCACTCTAAGCACTGAACACAGCCAGCAGTCTGTCCCGGTACTACTGGGGATGCAGCTGAGGCAGTGCCGGACTGCATCCTGGGCATTGTTCTGCGTGAAGCCACAACCTGTGAAGTTGGCGAAAAACCCTCTCGGGCATGGTTGACAAATGGCAATTGCCACACAAGCCCCTGAATGGTCAAGCAGCCCTGCACACCTCCTCAGACTCATCATCATCAATGCCGGTCACTGTTGGCCCAAAGATGCTCTTGTTGTCGCTGCTCTTCTTTTTTTTGCTCTTCCCCCCAGCAGCGTTCTTGCTGCTGCTGCTGCTGGCGCCAGCACCGCCGCCTGCACCCCCCGTGAGCCCGGCAGCTGCAGAGCTGCGTTCGAGCTCCTCGCTGAGGGGCAGCGTGCGTTCTGTGGCTGGGTCAGACTCCTGGCCAGCCACTCCTGCCTCACTCTGGGCTGCCAGGATCTCCATCTTCTCATCCAGGCCGCTGGCGCGACCCTGCAGAGGTGAGATGGGAGAGTTTAAGAACAGAGGTGCTGTGAAGGCATCAGCATGTGCATGAAGTTTGATGGGTTTCGAGCCTCAGTTCCAGGTACAGACAGGTGTTGGAACCAAATCAGACCCCACTAACAGCAGAAGACAGTGTCCAACTGCTCATCTGGCAAGGCTGAATGCAGCAGATCAGGCAGCAGCCCGCATAAGACGCCTGCCCACACTTTGCTACTGTGCATGGAACGCCTGAAGAGGTTTTACAACTTGGATACTTGGCCTGAGCAACCCCTGATAAACACAACAGGCTGCAGGCATGCAGAACCAGGCTGCAGGGGCCCTTCACAGAAGCAGCACCTAAGCAAATTTGCGTAAGCAACTTCAGCTGGCTGCTAAAACACTGGCTGACCTGCTTGGCCAGATCTGCGCGCGCAGTGTCCTGCTGCAATGTGGACAGGGGCCCGTCTGAGATGTGCATGCCCTGCTCCTTGGCCTGCACAAGCCAGCACTGTCACATCGCCATCCTGATGCAGCTGGAAGCATCAGCAGCAGCTCGTTGCTGGAGAAAGGCAAGGCTCCAACAATGGCAAGCAGTTACTTTCGTTGGACGAGGCAGGACGCTCTATCGTGTGAACAGCTGGCAGCTTGCAACAATGCAATCATGTCAATTAGCTCAAAGAGAATCTGCCGCTTTTCACATGCAACTGATGTGATGGCAGTGATACCAGAACTCAGTTTTGAGGTTGCCATCACGGCTGCCCAGCAGCTAGATATTCCCTCCCGCTGCTTGCAGCACGCCAGCTCCTGCCTCATCCGAGGCAGGAACCAATGTTCTGTGACCAGAAATGATGTTTCAAGAAGCTGTCAGCCAACAGATGCAGACAGACTCTGCCTCTTCAAAGCTAACCCTGTGCTCACCTCCTTCTTAGCTTCAGCCAGCTCGCTCTTCACAGTGGAGGCATCTGTCATGGTCTCCACGCCGAGGCCGCTGTCCCTTGTCCCAGGGGGGTTGCTCAGCGCATCAGGGGTGGTGCCCAGGGTCCCTGAGCCTACTGACAGAGCGTTTGCAATGTCATTTCCCTCCACACTTTTTAGCTCAGAGCTGTGGCTGCCGTCGCCATGCTTGTGCCTGCTGCGCTCTGTGAAAATTTTGTTGAGGACGGTGCGCTCCGCTGAACCTCTGCTGAGGAGGGTGAAGAACAAAAGCAGAACCAGGCTTCCAGGTGCCACAGCTGGCATTTGCAGTTTCTGCAGGCAGGATGTTAGGCCTGAATCTGATTTCACTCCACCTTCCTGCAAGAGCAAGGGGGAGGGAGCACCCACCTTGCCAAGAGCAACCGCAAAAAGCGGGGCGGTTCAAGTGCCGCTCCAGTCGGCCAGCTCAATTGCCTGTCACACCACCGTTCAACCGTTTCCTAAAGTCCTATTTTACGTTGCCCAAGCCTCTGACTCGAACCCCAGCTGGGGTTTTACGTGGGCGGGGGGATCTTCGCGGCATGCTCATATCTTCTGAAGGGACATGCTGATTGCTGACGCTCTGGGATGACGGCACAATATGAGCAAGTGGATAGGAGGCAACATAGGGCAGGAGGATCTTGGGCCAGCCATGCTGAGTGTGAAGGAGATGGTGAGCCTTTCAGAATCCACAGATGTTCATGCTGCACGTCTTACTTCAGCTGCCCACGCATGCAAGTGTCATGCTGAGGTCGCTGGGGCATTTGCTGGTCATCGCCTGTGCTGCTGCACACATTCATGTAGCACGAGGCCCTAGGAGGCAATGTACATCAAGTCTCCGTTCCTGAAGCACTCAGGACCCCCTTGGCTACTGTTCAGCCTGACAGTGCAGCACCTGCGGAGCTGTGAGCAGGCAGAGCTCAGGCCGTGCATCGCAATATATCCAAAGCCCTGGGTTGGGGGAAGAGGAGGATCTGACATCCTTCATTGGTGCCGTCGGGCACTGCAGTACAGCTTGAGGTGCCATGCAGGTTGCGCCGTGTTCACAGCTCTCAGGTGGCCTCCTGCAGCACACCTCAATGATGCTGCTGACTGCAAAAGACCTCCCGAGCGACCTGCTGAGCCTGTCCACGACCCGTAGCGAAACAGTGCCATCACCCTCGTGCTCACAGCCCTGCCGTGTCTGCAGTCGCCCATGGCATCTGTTGCCTGGACTGAAGCTGGCTGCAGCCAGCACAGTGAAGGTGTAACTGGGCCAGACTACACTCCCACAGGTCCTGTTCATGATGCTTGCACCGTGCACAGCCTACAGATCCACGCGCTAGACCGTCAAACTCGCATGTCTGAGCATCTTACCGTGCTCTGGCTGCAGCTGTCCCAGTGCTGGACACAGGCCCCGCTTCACAACCTTGCACTCGGCCGTCACAGCCTGCACAGCTGCGCTCAATATTCTCGACTTGCTTCTGACGGTTGCACCAACTCCTTACTGCAGCTGCCTCTAATGCTGGTGGCGGTGGTGGTAGTTGGGGACCCACCTCGTTGCTCACAGCCTGCAACTCACCCCAGTTTGCAGGTCACGGCATGCCACTGCCGTGCTCGACTCCTGTCTTGTGACAAGCCTGTCCTCCTGATCTTCTCACCTGCAGCAAGGCCACATTGACAAAACCATCCAGGGGCAAGCTGTTCAACTGGTTGAATCTAGTATCTAAAGGTCCCGTGCTGCAGGTGCCCAAGGTCCTGGTGGTGGTGGATGGGGACCCCCTGCAGGCCCTCAGCGACATCCCAACGCGGCATGCAGCCTCGGCACAGGCAGCAGCTGAGCGCCTGGATGGGGAGGGCTCGCGCCACCTGCAGCAGAAGGTGAGCTGTGTGGGTGCAGGGAGGCCAAGTTTCACTGGGAGCCATGGATGGGTGTCGCCAAGCATGCAACCCCCTCTGGTGCAAGACGTCCCCAGTCTGCAAAACAAGGTCAGCTGTGCCATAACCTAAAGTGCAGCACTACACATGGGATCATGTGTGGAGCTGAGACAAGGTCCTTTGGAGGTACAGTGGGACTGGACAGCAGAGGGAGGCAATACATGGGCACATCAAGAGCAGGGTCTGTCCTACGCTGTACTGCGTTGACATGCAGATGCTGCTGGTGACTCAGAACTCTTTCCAGCCTCGACACTCACTCTGGTCTGCAGGCTGCAGGCGTGCCACCAACCATGCACCCCTTGCCAACATGCAGCACTGCTTGCAAAAACCCCCCCCTGTCTCGGCACTCTCTAGGTCCATGAGCGCTGAGGCACCCCAACCGACAGTGTCCCAGGTTCAGAATGCGCCAGGTTCACACCAGCTGTTTGTGTAAACCCTAAGCCCTAACCCGCCCTGCAGGCCCTGCAGGAGCGTTATGAAACCCTCACACGGCAGCACTCCTCGCGCTACACCACAGGCATGCTCAAGACACTGCTGCAATGCATGGGCTGCAAGCCGCGCACAGCCCACAAGGTGGGTAGAGCTGCCTGGTTTGAATTGCTGCGGTTGAGGTCGGCGGGTGCCCAGTGTTGGGCTGCGCCATGCAAATGCTATGCACTGCGGCCAGGCATGACTTTCCAGGAAAGTCAGACAAAACTGGCAAAGCATGACTGCAAGCATGTGCCTCCATGTCTCAGCAGGTGCGGTGAGTCGACGGACACTTCTCAGGAAGCCGCACACAATGTTTCTGAGACATTCCATCATGCGCCGCAATCTCGCCAAACACATGACGGCGAGCTGGCTGGGGGTTTAGGGCTGTTGCTGCTTCATGTGGCTTCATGGCACGCCCAAGCCGCCTCTGCTGGCATAAAGTGCCTGACCTGTATGTACAGGTGTCCGAGCTGATCTATGGACGCCTCCAGCAGCTGTTGGCGGGCGCTGAGGACACCTGGGGCATCGACATGCCCTGGCTGCCCCAGCGGGTGCAGGAGGTTCCAGGTGGGGTCTTGATTCACGGCTGGCTGCAGCATTCTGATGCTTGGGGAGCTGAGGTCTGCATGTGGGAACGAGGAGGAGGCACTCAGCATTCTGGAGCTGCCTGCAGCCTGTTGGGCAGGAGACCATGATCTGTGGATGCTGGATAGTGGACTGGGCTCTCAGCAGGGCCCTCGTCAGGGAGGGCCTAGGGAGGTGTGCTTCCCAGGCTCCTTGCACCAGGCACAGTGTCCCTCGCAGGCCTTGTCCCTGGCCTTGACCTGGACGCACCCAGTCACTTGGCTGCAGCAGCATCGCTGTGTCCAGGTCCTTTTGGGCCACTGCAAGCACCCAGTGCAGGAGTCAGGCTCAGCTCAGGAAGCAAAACGAGCTTCTGTGTTCTTCCATGTTGTTCACTTCCCCTTCACGGCCATGGCCTGTAGACCCTTGGCTTCCTGCCTGCAGGCCGCGACAATCAGGTCTCTGTCTTCCTCAGCCGCAGCGAGTTTGAGGGGCTGGTCCTGGCGCAGCTGCAGGCATGGACGGGCAGCGAGGAGGGCGGCCTGCTGGAGGACCTACAGATTGCCTGCAGGTCCGGCCCAGCCAACTACTGGGAGGTGGCACATGTGCTGACAAGGCAAAGACACCACTCAACATCGAGAGGCTGAACAGCGCCGGGTCCAGACGCCTGTCTGCGGGAGGGCTCCTGAAGGGCACCCAGATTGCCTGCAGGTGTGGGCCAGCCAACTACTGGCAGCTGACACAGGTCCTGACTGCAGAGAAGACACCAAGCAGCATTGGGTGGATGAAAGGCCTCAGGGTCAGCAGCCCGAATGCATCCAGGGTACGAAACCCTCAGGCACCCTCACGCATGCAGACTTGTGTAAGGACCTCAAGTATGGCTTGCAGGGGTGGGCCAGCTGGCCACCTGGCAGCCCTGCCTGCCAGTAGGAGAGGAGCGTGTGTGTTTTGGGTGCTGGCAAGCTGCTTGAGGACCATAAGCTACCCTGCAGTGCCAGAAAGGGCTGCGCACCAAGAGACTGGGTCACACCTTGTTTTCATGCTACCGTTGCGCCTCACCAGCGGGTTGCAGGAGGGACGCATGTGCAAGGCTTGCCGAAGATCCTTGCAATCGCCTGGATATGCCAAGAACGTCATAAAAAGCAGTCGTGTATGCTTGAACCAGCAGGGTGTGGCATGCACAGAGTTGCTGGGGTGCCTGCAGCAGCGTCCAAGCTCGATGAACCCTCTTGTTTGCCAGCAGCAGGCTGTTGGCAGCCGCCACCTGCGGTGACATCGCTGCGCACTGGGCTGCCTGCAGCATCCAGGAGCAGCGCCGCAGCGTGATCGTGCTGCTGGCAGGGACCTCTGGCACGGGCAAGAGCACCCTGGCTGCCCTTCTGGCAGCGCGTCTGGGCATAACAACTCTGCTGTCCACCGACAGCATCCGCCACATGCTGCGGAGCTTCCACAGCCGCGAGGAGGCCCCTCTGCTGTATGCCTCCACCTACCAGGTAGGCTGGGGAGGGACCTGCCAGCTGCTGGCGGTCCAGTATCAGAACTTGCAGCTTGCACAGCCGTGTAGAGATTCCCCCTGCTCCACGCAGCCACCTGCCAAAATGCTGGTCTCCCTGTTGAGGTCTTTGCTAGGTCTTTGCAGCATGGCTCTCTATGACTGTCGGATGGACTGGCCCTGCTCAGGATTCCTGCTGATGTGCTGCGCTTTGGTTCTGATTGATTGCATAAGGTACCTGTCATGTGGGGAGGCAGCACACCTGAGGGCTCCCTGGTGTCAGTCAGCATCGTGCTTGCTCCTGATGCACCCGCTATCTCTGTCTAGCAGTCTGACAGGCAGGGTGGGACTTTTAAGTTGTAGCGATGTGGCTTCTCTGGTTTGGCAGAGTTCAACATCTGAGCATCAAGCGTTTCTCTCCGCCGCCATGCGCACAAGAGTGCAAATGGCTGCATATCCTCTTGCTGTGAGGCTCTTTCCTGGAGTCAGCACACACATATACACCTACAGGTTGCAGGCACAGGCTGCATACTGCCGACGTGGCACTTTTTGAGATGAGGCCATCTTTGCAGTCTACGCCAATCACCACAACTGCACCCTGTGCCTGCAGGCCAGAAGGCTTGGGCCTTCCACCCTAAGAGGCCCTTTGGTCACATGCATGCTACTCCCCTGCCTGATTCATGAATCAAGTCTGGGCAGCCAAGCAACCTGCATCTGGTGCCCAAAGGCAGGCCAGCTCACTATACGAATCTGTGCTGCCATGCAACCTGCACCTGGTGCCTACAGGCAGGCGAGCTCGTGCCTTCAACTCTGGACGGTGGCGCTGGCGAAGAGGGGCAGCCCTGGGAGCTCCAGCCTGACGTCAAGCAGCGAGCAGTCAATGTGAGCGGGCTGCCCTTACCCTGGTGCGACCTGCACAATCAACACAGTCTTGGCACCCTTTCTCCCAGATTCCTTGTTTGGCCGCACAACTCAAGATAGCCCAGGTGATGCAAAGTGGGCAACGATGCAGTCACAATGCTGAACACGCCAGGGGTGTAGATGTGATCGCTCAGGCAGGGCTTACTCCCTGCCAAAGACTCTGAGGTTGGCTTTGGGGGGGTCCCCGCGTGGCAGGGACCCGTCGTCCGGGAGGGCCGATGATGGAAAGCAAGGTGGAGGCAGTTGCAGCTGCGGGCACAGCTCTGCAGGGTGCAGGGCCCAGCAGAGCTCCTGGTGGAGGGCTTGGAGGACCAGAACTCCAGCAGGGGGCGGTGCAGACTGTTCCTGAGGCAGGGCACTGCACTGCCTCTTCCACTTACCGCCACAGCCTGGTGCCTCCAGCAGGAGAGTGCTGAGAGGCAGGAATATGGTCGAGACCATTATCCAAGCAAGCTCATGCTGGAGGGGTGAGGAAGAAAGCTTTCTTACCTGGCCAAGCTGGTGCTAGAGTCTACACCTGCAGCAGGCCACACCTGCATGAAGCCTACAGAAACCTAGTCTGCCGGGCATGTGGCACTTTGTAGCTGCAGCCTTCCAAACATCTCCATGTGGCAACTTTTTGGCATGTGGAGCCTGTCCTGGTGCTGCATGATCCCTTTGGTGAGCATGTATGTTGAGGTGTGTCCTCAATTTGCAGGGGTACAAGGGGCAGTGCGAGCTGGTTCTGGAGTCCCTGCAGCGCCTCATCGCCAGCTGCGAGGCGCGCCACGAGTCCCTCGTGTGTGAAGGCGTGCACCTGCACCTGGGCCACATCATCAAGCTGATGGCAGCCCACCCCTCCATCGTCCCCTTCCTCATCTACATCTCCAATGAGGGCAAGCACAAGGAGCGCTTTGCGGTGAGCACACAGGGCCAGAAGTATTCGTTTGCTAGAGGGGAGGCTCAGGGAGTGCTGGGACCTCTCTAAGTGGTCGCAGTCCTCTCACGGCACTCTGCTGCACTCAGCTTGCATCTCCCTGCATCTCGTGCTGCAAAACTGCTGTTCCAGTGCTGACGCCATGTCCATGCTGCCTGTATGATCTCAGGTCAGAGCCAAGCACATGACTCTGGAGCCTGGCGCCAATCGCTACGTGAAGTACCTCAAAAACATCCGGACGATTCAGGTGCGCCACCTTAGACTGCTGGGGTTGAGTTTGCCTGTGTGCCCATGCCCTGCGTCATCTTAGCCCCCTGGAGCACAAGCTGACCAAGGAGGGAGATGGGGAGCTCTAATCTTGAGTGCCTGTTGAGCCAAGTCGCGCATCTCACTCTTGTAGGGCCAGACCCCACAGAACTGAATATGCGTAGATGCAGATCACCCCAGCTCAGACATTGAACTCCTGCACACGGAGTAAGGTTGCAAAAACCTCAGTCTTGGGGACATTAGGGCGATAAACCCTAAGCCAAAGTGACGGAGCAGCCTGTTGGCTGCATTGTGGTCTGACAGGCTCACTTCTCATCAGCGACCGCAAACATACTGCACAGTCAGACTTGTGCAGAGCCTGCATCTGTGCACTGCTCATATGTGGCTGACCGGGCGCGGCGCCGCTGCCTGCAGGACTACTTGTGTCGGCGAGCCGAGAAGCACTTCATCCCCAAAGTGGACAACACCAATGTGGACAGGAGCGTGGCTGCCATCCACGCCACAGTCCTTGGCTGCCTGCGCCAGCAGGGGCGGGTGAGTCTGCAGTCCGACTTCCTTGCAGGGCTCCATTCCATGCCCCAATCCTGGGCTGCCACCAGCCACAGGCGAGTTTGCGTTTGGACTTCTTTGCAGGGCGCCGTTCATGCCACAGTCCTGGGCTGCCTGCGCCATCAGGAGCGCTGGGGATACCTCAATCACCCACCTCATGTTTGGGTTGAAGGGCCTGTCGTCCAGGGGCAGCCCAGCACCCGTGTCTCCAATCGCAAAGCCTGGACGCTCTGGGCCCGCACATACCGCTCTGGGTCACTTTGTCTGCTGGAGGCTGGCACCCTTGTCTCCTGTCTTGAAGCCTTGCACGCTCTGAGCCTAACTGACTGTTCTGGGGCATGTGCTCAGCAGGACACCAGCTGAGCCAGTTGTGGAGAAGAGCGGCATTACTTCGCCTGCCGCTGTTTGCAGCGCCTGCTGGCTTGCATGCTTGCAGCCCTCCTGCTGCCTGCTTCAAGGCCCTGCTGCTGTGCCACCCTGCAGGGGCGACGTTTGCTGAACCCTAGCACGCTGACCTGCCACCTGGTGGCGGCCGAGTACGAGGCGGTCAAGGAGGAGACCTGGTCCAGCAAGGACATGCTGCAGGTCAGCAACATTGTAGGCTGACTGGTCAACAAAATTGCCTGTCCTGCTTCTGGGTCACTAAAGCAAGCATCCTCATATCCAGCCTTTGACCGCTGCACCCATCCATCAGATAAAGGGCAACATGTTGCCATGTTGTGCTGGGGAATGGGAGTGTCTCACCTGCTGTCAGTATGGGCCCCTGTCGCAAAACCACAGACAGCCCCTTTGACAGCCGATCTGACAGCTTCCTGACGATGCTGCAGGTGATTCGCCGCAAGGCCGCCATGTCCGCAGGTGCGCAGGCTGCGCCCTCTGCTGAGCTGCCCTCCAGTTCCACCTCCACCCCCCAGGGTGAGCACATGCTGCTGCACTGCATCTATTGGGTAAGAGCAAGTAGAGCTGTAGGCGGCTGGACTTCATGGGCAGAGGCATGCTGCCCCTTAGAGTCCGCAATCCCAGGCCCAGCACAGACCCTCTTCCTGCGGCGGCTTACTGGGGCAGCTGGATTTCTGGTTGCTGCACAAGCGGAGCAGAGCTGGGGTGCCTGGATTTGCTGCTGCCTGAACTGGGATACTCCCAGAACAGCAGGGGTCCAGGAGCACAGCCTCAGGGCTTCAGCCTCCCAGCTTTGGGGGCTACGCTTCGCTGTCCTACCCTGACAGCATTCTGGAAGAAGTGTGATGTGCCCTGCTGCAGGCCCACTGTCAGATCAGAGAGCCTCCACGACTTGGGGGCAAACAAGTGAACAGCTTGCCCGTGGTCGTCCTAGTGACTTCTGCCTTGCTGCAGGTGTGATGTCCACACCTGTGCATTGCTGAGCAGTGGGAGTGCACATAGCTCTTCAACTTGAAGCCTTTCCTTGCAGGCCCACTGTCAGACCTGGGGGACCTCCAGGGGTGGAACTTGGAGACCGCTGTCCAGCCTTCCAGCGTGTCGTGGGACTCTGACCTGGCTTCCAGCGCAGAGAAGGAGAAGTGGAGCGAGACGACCACCAGCGAGGAGGGGGGCGGGTGGGGTGAATGGTCTTTGCCTCTAATGAGTGGCGGCATGTGTGGAACTGATGGCACTGCTGAAACACAATACAATCGCATCAATAAACTCATGTTCACTATTACCATGTGGTGCAGCAGCCACATCCTCTCCATGCCCAGGGCTGTGCCGGGCTCACCTGTGACCTCTCACCTCTGGAGGGGCTCTTTTATGCCGCCCTCCAGGGGCATCGTCTTGCTCTTGTTGTTGTGTGTGAGAGCTCTTCATGGCATCTCTGCAACTACATATTCCCCTGCAGTCAGGAGCAAGCTGAGTGCACTGCAATCTTCTGGGGCTGATATCATCTATGATTGATGCTGCAGGTCTGAAGCGGATGAGGAAGGCAGCGTGGCTGAGAGCACAGCTTCCCTGGGGCATGATGACGATGACGAGATTGACCCTGCCCCTGCACACCTGAAGGGCGTTGCCTGATCGTGCCATCTTTGAGCGTCTGCAGAGTTGTTGCCAACTGGTGCCACACATGGCATGCCAATCAGCCGGCGCACCCAAACAGGGTGTACTCAGATAGGAGGCACCAGGTGTGCAGCAATATCTGCATCCCTGGCCCCTGCACCTCTTGGGCTTTGCCTGGAGCCCTTGTCACTGATTGGCAGCAGCACACCGAGCGGTGATCTGTTAGCAGTGTTTTTGCGCCGCTTCTGGGCTGAGGCTGGCATGGAGCAACAGAGTCGCCAATCCCCTTCTCTCCTGTTAGTGTGCATGAATGTGTGTGATTTCTGTCAGCCTTTGCTAGTCCAGCTCAGGCATCCCTCTACCTCACTGTGGCAGCACCTCATACTGCTGCACTTAGGTGCTGCTAGTGTTTTCTAGCTATGTAGCATAAATGTGTTTTGCTGCTGGTAATCGATCTTGCACAAACAACAGTTCGACAGTCTCTGTTTCAAGCCAGTTCTACTCAAAGCTCATTGCAGCTAATGTTCAAATGAAATGAATATCAAGTCTTTTGACACCCCTTCCTGTCTGTAGACTGAACTAAAACTCACTTTCAACTGGGCTTCAATGTGGAGCCTTTGACACAGACAATTTGCAATGCGGGTGCCAGGTTTGTAAGCAATCATTTGTTGGCATCGTCACAGATACAGCGCAGGATATCTGTGAGGGTGATGACACTGAGAGGCTTGCGATCTGAGCCTGCAGGCAGATGCAGCAGGATCACCATGATAGAGCAGACCCAGAGGTTTGTTCGAGCCCAATTTTAGCATAACAACGGCACACGATGTGCAGAATGAGGAACTGGCAAACACCAGCCCAAAGCAGCCACCCACTGAAGACAGACAGCAGAGCCCAAAACTGCACCCGGCAGGCACCCACCTGTGATGTAAAGCCTATGAAGGTGGTGCTGAGTCATTTTGTTGAGGACATCCCTGAACTTCTCATCAGGGCTGCCAAGCACCAGCCGCTGATTCACCGCGTCCCCTTGCAGGGTGCCGCTGACCACTCTGCGCAGGGACCTCAGCTTATCAGTCTGCAGCACAGCAGCTGGGCTTCAGGGCATTGGAAGAAGCGCTTGATGCAATTCATCCTGAATTGATGATTGCAGACACAGCTTCAAAGGATCAAGGGCCAGCCCTACCTACCGTGTGGCGCTAAGCTGCAGACGCGGACGGAGCAACTGGAGGCCTCAGGTCCCAGCATTGCCTCTAGATGCACTTGGTTGTGTACAGCTACTGCTGACGAGGCTGCAATGTGACGGGTGCAGCTAGATGGCAGTGCACCCTGTTATCAGCCCGAGAGCCACCACTTCTTCAACTGGCTCAGGAAGCCCAAGATGCCAGCCACTGCAGCAGGCTGGGGCTGCAGCTCCAGAGCAGAGCCTTCAAGAGTCTGGTGCAAAGCTGAGCTGTCAGGTGCCGTGATTATTGCCCAAAGGGACTTGGAGGTCCAGGGATAAACAGAATCTGGACGACTGTGGCCATACCTCCGGCAGTGGGGCAAGCCCACCCGAAGCTCAGAGACGGCAGCCTCCTTGACGTGCACAGACTGCATGCAGCTTCTGAGGGTTCCTCACACACCCTCATTGACGTCACCCCTCTGCACGTTGTGGCAGTACCAATGCCAGTGGGCCCTCCTCACCTGATGGTCAGACCCAGTGACCTCCCTGACGTCCAGAGACTGCCGCCGGTGCTCCTCTGCCAGAAAGTCGCGCACCGGCAGGGCCATGCTGCCAAAACTCTCTGAGACAATCGACCTGCAGCTCGGGAGCGGAGTTCCATTATGGCAGGCCCTTGCTTGCAGAGCTTTCTGGCACATGTGAGCTGCAGCTTGGCAGTGGGGACCCATCAGGGCAGGTTCAAGCTAGCAGAGATCCTGGGCCACAATTCATCTTGGAGGTTGAGCCCTGAAATTGGTGATACGGTCTGCATGAGCTCTTGCCAGGCATACAAGCAATGTGGTCAACACAGGTGGCCCAGGCATCAGAAAGGCAAAGTTCCATGGAGGATTCATGAGCGTTGCAGCATCTGAGAGCGCACATCCACAATCATGAGCAAGCACAGCGGGCTCCACCCTGCAGCTGCTCTGCATAGAATGCCTGCCAATGATGGAGCATCCCACTCACACACCTGGCTGAAAGCGCATATGCCGGAGCTTGCCTCACCTCAAGTCGGACACGCTGAAGTTGCCCACAATGCGCCCCTCCGAGTCCACCAGGGCTGCTGAGGACAGCCCAGACTGCTGCATGAGCTCCATCACCTGCGGGCAGGCGGTGTTGAGAGGCTTTCCAGGACTGGCAGCAAGAATGCTGTGCATGGCTCTGCCGTGCAATGGTGACATGGAGCTGGCAGGATGCTCTGGGACGTCGGCAGGACCAAGGCAGGTGTACGGCAGGGCGCAGTGTGGGCAGCATGCTGCCTGGGCCGCGGCAAGTCGATGCAAGGGGTTCAGCACTGTACGTGGCCATGCTCAGTGACTAGGATGGCTGCTTCAGCTGAATGGACGCACCAGCACACCATCGTGCATTGAGGGATGATTGTTGCCAGAGTCTGTCCCAAAGACAGGCATCCCAGAGCACTGCAGCAGGCTGCGACAGGCCACTGAGCGGCAGCACAGCGAGACCCTCGCCTCAGCAAGGCGCAGCAGCATCCTGCCGTATGTCGGGCACGCTCAACACAACTGACGAGGCAGTGCACACCCAGAGCCCTATAGCAAGCTGGGCAATTGATGTACACTAAAGCGCTCCTTCTGAGATGTGGCCCCTACCCAGCAAACGCATTGACACCCTGTCACGAGCCTCATGCAAAGCTCTGCCATGAGCACAACCACTCTGCAGTTTAGTAGCAGCCTGCTCTGAGCTTCATGCATATGAGCACAGACACACTCAGAGCACTGCAGCGGAGTGAACACCTGGATGCAGGAGGTGTCCAGCGGCGTTTTCAGCACCCAACGGTCGGCCAGCCCCAGCTGCTGGACTGTGCGGTCAGCCAGGGGGCCCAAAGCGTGCTGGTGTTGCTGCAGCCACCTGCGCATGAAGCTCATGCCTGAGTAGGTCATGGCAATACAATGACATCGAAATCTTTCAGAAGTACCAAGAGCATTGGCAGAAGTGCTTCACAATCAAGAAGCTGAGGGCTGATTTCCCCCACAGTTTTACTGAAACCTCTGGTGTGAACGGGGCCACGCATAGCATCTGGCACCCCAGGCTTCAAGTTTGCAGCAGCTGCACGGCGTTGCATTGCACAACGCCAGTCTGCCTGAGAATGTAGGTGACCTGGCCCAGAGCATTGCCGCGCTGGCAGCTGGGAGTGCACAGAGACGCTCACCGCACAACGTCAGACTGGCTCAGGATGTGGGTCATCTGGCCCTGTCGGTCAAACAGCCCCACACGGTGCACGATGGTGCGGCTGTGCTTGCCGCCATGCACCGCCTTGGTCTCCTGGGGGAACAGGAAGCCTGCAGGGTTTTCCCACAGGGCTTATCAGCTGAGCAGTTGTATATGAGCTCGTCTGCAGAGCTGGAACAGCATGCTGCAGGCCTCTGCAGTCCGCCGAGCTGTGTGGAAGCACCCATGAGGGTGGTGGGGCCTTCGACTGCCTTGGCAGCGGCATGCAGCAGGAGCTTCACAAAGCTGCCTGAGAGGTGGCCTGCTGGGGCCGAGCAGGGAGCAGGGCCGGCCTGCCGCTGATAGCTGGCTGATGCGCAGCAGGGAGGCCATTATGTGTACGCTAAGGTGCATGTGTGCTGGGCACATGCAGCTTCGGAGTTGGCAGACCTCACGTGAGGTCCAAACCAAAATGACATCAAGGCTAGGAAGGTGCCAGGACGGCTCACACAACCCACAACACAGCAACAACATGAGCCTCACCATCATGCACCAGCTCCCAGACTGAGAGGCGGGTTAGGACACCAGTCAGCATGAAGCTTCCGTCGCCGCCTGCAGGCATAAGAGTCAGGGATTCAGGGATGTGTCAGCACAGCACATCAAGCCACAGCTGATGCACATGTACAGCCCTGAGGCTTGCGTAAGTACAGGATGACTGCCGGCAGGCACTGCTCATATCAACCCCTCCGCATGATGCAGACTCAGAAATTGCAGACTCAGCAGGGTTGCCTCAGGATAACACGCCTCCCGGGCTCCACCTGCTGTGGCTGGCACAAGACATTTGGCAGCACAGAGCACACCGGGCAACCCTCACCGAGCTCTTCCAGATCGGACAGCTGCCGTGCTGAGAAGTCCCTGCCGGCTGCCTCCAGGTCGGTCATGCACTGCGCGAGGCTCTGCGAGCGGAGGCGAGGCAAGTCCAAGGTGCGCATGAAGGAGCACACGATGTCCTGGAGGTCCAGGAAACCTAGCACGTCCTGCAGGGGCAATACGGCTTTAGCACGCAGCCTCGTGCAGGTGGTGCCTGGGGTGACTGTGCCTCCACAGGAGCGGCAACACCAGCCTCAAAGGCAGTCCTGTAGGTAGATTGAGCTGTGAGCCTGCAGGCCCATGAAGCTGATGGCTGGGACAGCTGGGTCTCTGCAGATGTGGCTGCACCAGCCTGACGCTAGCTGCAGCACTTGCTGCAGGGCCATCAGTGGTCTGGTGCTCCAAGGCCCTCATGTCCAGCAGAGGCAGGTGAGACTGCGGATGCAGACCTGTGAAGCTGCTGTTATATCAGGGTATCTGGGGTCGCTGGGGCTCCGCAGGCGCAGCAGCACCAGCCAAAAGTCAGTCCCAATACATCATGCAGGGACAGCTTTTCAGCAAGCTGATGAAGATGCTGGCTGGCTGGGGTGGCTGAGAATCTGCAGACACGGCAGCACCAGCCGCAGCACACTCTGCATGCAGCGGGAGGACTGCATGCGCCTGCAGTGTGCCAGAGCTGTATGTGGGGCATTGTATGTAGGCAAAGGAGTTTGGCTGAATGTTTGGGTAGCTGCAGCAGCCACGCTGAGCAGAAAGGCTGCCTCCCGCCACCGACATGAGCCTATCAGGAAACAGACCTGATAGTCGCCATCGCCGCCATTGCTCCCGGTAACTACAGGAGCACTGAGGATACGGCAACTGGATAGCACCTGCAACAGCACATGCGTCAGAGGATCTGATTGCACACCTGCAAGTGACAAAACCTGTTCCTCTATGGCCTCAGTGCTATCACAAGCCAGAGTTGGCAGTACCAGAGAGCACCTGACCAGCTTGCAGCCTGTGTACTGGTGCTATGCCATCGGAATGTGCAAGCCCGCTCACCTGCAGGGCCTGCCCGACGGTGTTGGTGGCTGGCAGGGTGATGACATTCTGCTTGCTCACCAGACTGCCGAGCTTCTCTCTAATCAACAAGACGCGCAGTCTGTTCTCAGGAGCCTGGAAGCTGTTTCGAGCTAAACCATGCTGTGAGGCGGGACCTGATGGGCCGTGCATGGCTTCTGAGGGCTTCTGGTCGTCGGGCTCTGGTAGCGTAAAAGAAGGCGGAATCTGAAGACTTGCTGACGGGAGAGGGCCTCACAGCAGACAGGGAAATTTCTAGCCTTGTGAACCGGGTGTCATTTGGCACAGCAGCAACATGGACTTCCTGAATAGGCGTGAGGGTCTTTCAGCAGATGCCCTCTGGAAATTCACGGACCTTTCAACATCAGTGCAGAAGCACCTGGAGCAGGTGAGGACATGCCAATTACTCTGGGGCTGCACAGCTGTCCCCAGCCTCAAGTCATGTCTGTTCTGTGCAGGTGTACCTGACATTGGCAGCGCTGGTGCTGGTGGCGGCAAGCGGTGTGGCCGTGCAGAGCATCCTGCACATCCCACCCTTAGTCTGCATGGTGAGGCCAGACGATTGCTGAAGCCGCTGATGCTTCTGGAAGCCAGCGCCCCAGGCAGCTGCTGTGCGCTGCAGATTGGCTTTGCAGCATGCTCATACTTTCTGGCGTCCACGCCGCCCAACCCCAAGAAGATGACAAAAAGGTGTGCACCATTGCAGCCTGTCTTGCTACAGCCCGTCTTACAGCTGCTGAACAGGAGTGGGCTCAGAGACGGAGTCAATTCTGTACAGAGCAAGCTGAGCCCCTCACGTCTGGCGTTGCAAGCCTGCTTTTATTCATGCACGATATCTTGGTGCACGCCGTGCCATGTTGCTTGTCAAAACTTGCTGTGTATGTGTTGCTGCAGGTACGCTCTGGCAGCAGGCACGGCCCTCTTCCAGGGCGCGGCAGCTGCCCCCTTGGTGCAGATGGCCTTGGCGCTGCACCCTGGCGTGCTGGTGACAGCCTTCCTGGGCACAGCGGCCGTGTTTGCCTGCTTCAGTGCGGCAGCTCTGGTCAGCCGGCGGCGCAGCTACCTCTACCTCACAGGTGGGTGCCTGCTGCCGGCTAGATGACATCACATACATATGGTGTGGTGCTCCGCAGGGGGTCATGACTTGCCAGAATGCTCTGTCTGTTCTGCTCTGTGCCCGGGCAGGTCATGTCAGGCTCCCCAGCCGCATAGGAGGACGAGGAAGACGTCCTTTTGGAGAAGCTCATTGAGCCTTGTTGGCCTGCATGCAGCCTTGGAAGCGAGCATCCGCAGCTGTCTTATGCCTTGCAGTGCTCAAGAGAGCTTCAGGCAGAGCTCCAACGCTGCCTTTACAGCTCACTTGGGCTTCTGGCCTGCTGCTGAGTGTAAAGTGAAGGTGTTGCAGGCTCAGGTCTGCTGCGGCATCAAGCAGCAGATTGGTGCGGTACTTGCAAGTCCTGGATGCCTGTCTGACCTGCAGCACTGCCTCTGCAGGGACCCTCGCTTCGGCCATGAGCGGGCTGCTGCTGATGAGGGTGGCCAGCATCTTCCTGGGCAGCACTGCTCGGGGCTTCACCTTTTCGGCCGAGCTGTATGGCGGGCTGCTTATTTTTGTGGGCTGGGTGCTGGTGGACACGCAGCAGGTGGGTATGCTAGGAGGCAGGGAGGCCAAGCCTTGTTGACAACCAAGCTGCACATCCACTTGAATCTGTATATGGACCACTGCTGCCTGCGGCTGGGAGTCTGACAGGCTGCACGTTCCAGCTCAGGCTGCCAGATGGGCTCTCATAACTGCAGGCTGCCGGGTGTGCACTGGCAGAGCACCGTGATCTTGACCCTGTGTGCTGCCTGCCGAGGCCAGGGCAAGCAGCCTGCGTTGTCAAGTCAACATCACAGGATGCTGCTCTGTGTGACCACAGTCTCCCACACATGCCTGCTGCGTGCTAACTCCTCCCTGTGTTCCAGTCAACTGATGACGTCTCCAGCGTGCATGGCAACTGCCTCATCCCTCTGACCAGGACCCTGATCACATCTGAGAGCTACAATAGCAAGAGCTTGCTCATGCTACTGCTTTGTGCAGATAATCGAGAAGGCCAGCAATGGGGACGAAGATCACATCCAGCACAGGTGGGGCCTGAAGCAGCCCTGGAGCTGAGGAAATACCAATTTGCGTAGCATTGAAGCGCCATGCATTCATGTGCCTGAAAGTGCCACAGTGTCCAGGTGTCCATCATCACTGCATGCTGCTTGCCTCTCCGCCAGGCGATGCAGTGCTTGTGGTGCCTCAGCAATGGCCTGTTCCCACAGTGCAAGTGACACCAAACAGCAAAGAAGCTTCAAGTCTTGTCTGCTCTGCAGCGTGGACCTGTTTGTGGACTTTGCTGCTATCCTCGTGCGGCTGATAATCATCCTGGTGAGGGTGCTGTCTGTTATGCCAATACTTGAAGCAAAAGTGTGCTGTGAAGAGTATGGCACTGTTGTGCAAACGCCTCTTGTGCTCAAGCCTATGTCTATTGTGCCTTGCAGCTCCAGAATGCGGAGAAGAAGGAGGAGCAGCAGAGGCACAAGGGCAAGCGCAGGATATAGATCTTACTGTTTTTGTCGACCTGACCTTTGATGATGTTGAAATGACTGACTTCAGTGAAGTGCATGCATTAAGGTTGTGGTGGATGCATTGAGGAGGGCCACAGCCATGCAATGGAGGGTCGTCAGCAACCAAGGGAGTCTCACAGGACCATCAGGAGTACTTCTGAATCAGCTGAAGCAGCTGGTTGACATCATTAGAGCTGCCCATAAAAATTGGGCACCGCTCATGGATGTCAGCAGGCTGAAGGTCGAGGACACGTTCTGAGCCAGTGCTGGCCAAGCCTCCAGCCTGCTCCATCAAATATGCCATGGGGAAGCACTGCAGTAACAATGTGACAGGTGAAGACCTTGTCCCTATCTCGCTCTAGGACACTGATCGAGAACAGACATTCAGGAAACCCTGACAGGAACTGCAAATGCAAAGCAGGAGCACACATGGCACTCAGGGGAGCACATCACGCAGCGAATCACAGAGGCCAAGGACACCTTCCCAGGCCTACAAGCTGGCTTTGTGCAAAACCCCAAGACTCACCTCATACAGGAGGCGAAGCTTGCCGTTCTTGTTTTTCTTGTCTGCAGGGTACAGGAAGATGCCGCCATACAGAAGGGTGCGGTGCACATCAGCCACCATGCTGCCCACATATCTCAGGCTCTTGGGACTGCCACTGGAGGGGTACTTGCACTCGTGTGTGTACTTTGTGATGGCCTCATTCCAGAGGGCACTGTTGCCCTCATTGCAGCTGTAGATGCTGCCCTTGGCTGGCACCTTCACCTGCAGCGCCAGGCAGTGAAGTCGTGACCGCAAAGGCTATGAGGTAAGAGCCACTGGCAGCATGCTGACCGTGATGCCACTGTTTACTGCAGAGCTAGCAGAGCACGTTTGCTGCAAGCATTGAGGCGAGTCAGGGGCTGCCCTGAGGAATGCCACCATTCAAGCATGGCAGTCCAAGCTTTGCGTGAGGCACTGCTGATGGGTAGCTCAGCCCGGTCTGCTTGCAGCTAAGGCTGGCCCTTCATATAACCCCCACTTGCAGGGGCCTTTGGCCTGCCCATACGCATATGTGTTGAACTGAAGGGGAGGGCTTACCGCGGGCTCTGTGAGCACGAACTCTCCCAGAGATGGGTCTAGTGTGAACACTGAGCAGCCCTCCCCGATGCTGAGCACCATTGCACAGTTTGACCCTGCAGCAGGCAAGTTGCCCTGGTAGACTTGTAAATAGGCTGGAGACGTGGCTGCTATGCGCCTTTCATGACAATGCCAGCAGTATTGCTAGTGCAGGCAGGCATGCTCTGGGAATGGCATCTGCCAACCCAGCCCAGGACAAGGCTGACACTGTGAGGCAAGCTTCACAGGCCTCACCATACAGGCAGTAGCCAGCGGCGACCATCTCTTTCCCGGGCTGCAGCAGCAGTCAAAGGTCAACGGTGGCATGCTGCAGCCATCTGAGGCCTAGCCTCCTGGTGCACAACAGCTAGATACTGGACACAGGGATAGCTGCCAGACAGCAGACATTCGAGTGACCTGCTGGAAAGGCCAAGTTGCCTCACCCGCAGCACATCTTCAAGAGTGCCTTTGGAGCCTCGCTTCACTCGCCAGATGCCAAAGATAGTCCTGCAGCAAGCCAGGTGCAGGTCCTCGGGGGCACACACAACACAGCGCTGAGGTTGAGCCACCGCCTTCGGCACCATTGCAGTCCTGTGGCAGGCCTCACAGCATTGCAGCCATACCCACACCCCCTAAACCAGAGTCCCTGCAGGCCTGCCACTCACCCTGCAGTCGCTGTTGGAGGGCGACACCAGGCTTGTGCGACAGCAGACAGTGCTTCCTCAGAATTTGCACTCATCCTGCAATTGACCTCACTCTGCAGGACACCTGTTGTTCAACAGCCTGATCCCCCCCATCTGCTCCCATCTGCCCACAACCTTGAGTTTTCAGCCGTCATGGCTCCCCTGATGGGGACCACACACTCAACTCGACAGGCCTCCCAGCAGACTTTGCACCTCTGACAGAACACTTCTCATCCAACGCCCGCCTGTGTCCACTTCAGATTTTTCCAGCCTGCCATCCCTGCTCACCCAATGGACACCCCGCAGTCAATGTTGGATGACCCATCCAGGGGATCAAAGGCCACACAGTATTCCCCGCGGTTCGCTTCATCCAAGAAAATGGGGTCATCATTCTCCTCAGACACCTGCGGCCAGCACTGAAGGCTCACAAGCCTCCCTGTTGGAGGCACTCGTCTGCAACTGTCCTTGCAGCCCCAACAACGACGCATAGTGCTGGCTCTCATGGTCATCAGTCCCCTCAGAGGCCAGCGATTAATGGCCCTTCTTTTCCCCCCTGTAGCAGTTTGTGCATTGGCTCATGCAGCTTTGGGCAATATTGCACAGTGCCCAGGTACATGGTCAGTAGTCACAGTGCCACAATCTTGACATGGCACGGCCAGGCTGCACTGGCCTTTACCCCAAACAGCCTGATGTTTCAGAATGCATGATGCCATGCAGGCCCTGCCGGGCAGGCCCTCGTCAGCAAGGAGAGACAATGTTGGACGCTGCTGTAAGCTGCACACTAATCGTGGCGCCTTCTGACCCGCTGAGCCCATTGCTTCAAGGTGCACAGAGGCGCTCACCAGCACTGCGCACTGCCCCGACCTGCGCAGCACATTGATGAACACCTCATTGGCCAGGATGTCCAGCTTCTTCTGGTCCTCCCCCTGCACCCAGACAAGCTCAATGCATGAGCACTGCTGCAATTTGAGACACAAACATTGCCATGCCGCTGGGTGAGGAGCTACCCCTGGACACACACTGGTGGAGGGGGGTCCACCAGCACTGGACTGTACATGCGGCTTCTGCTCCTCCTGCCCACAGCCCAGGCCCATCAGCCAATTGCAGTGGTCAGACACTGGAGTGGGTGTGCAAATCCTATCGGCCCTAGTCTACAGGAGCGCCCAGAGGTGATCTCTGCGATGCTGTTTGCCAATCAGATGGCGTGAACCGGGCCGGCTTTTTGCAGTACAGAGCTCAAAGAGCGAGAGCCAGGCTGGCTATGAGTGAAAACCAGTTCATCCACCAAGGTTGAGCCAGATTGGCTCAGCAGCTTCCACAGGTCCTCTCCTGTACGTACTCCGATGGAGCCAGGCTGGCCCATGTTGTGAGTGCTGCTGTGCGCAGTGTTAGTGCAGTAAGCCTCAGTACAGCCAGGACACTGCTGGTGAAAAGAAAGCTCACCTGCACGTTAGCGCTGCCTGCCATTCCCAAAAGTCCGGCCAGTCCCGCCTGCAGAGAGCATACACAGAAGGGCTCACCAGACAGCCACACAGGAGCACACTCCCTCTGAGGTGCAAAACATTCATAGATGGGCTCGACAGACAGCCACACAGGGGAATTGTGCAGAGCATTGATCTTGGCACAGCAGACACGCAGGGCCACACAGGGCCAGACTCCGACTAAGGTGGCGCACAGCCAGCAGCCGGCATACCTTCCGAACTGAACTGGCCACAAACTTGCATGCTGTGCAGATGCTGCTCAAGAGTATTGAAAGGTTGCCCTTTGCCTCTGGTGCCTTCTGTTGCTGATGCAGGATCCTGCACCCGGAGAACACTCTAAATCTCCTCAGGTCCATGATTGAAAAGGCCTGCCGGGGCAGACAGGGCGGCATTTCACATTGGACAATCTCCAGCAAGTCTGAGTACGCACCAAAGCGAGCATGTATCTGGATTGGTAGAGTTCTCCAGACGATCCATTGTGTCCAAGGTGGAAATTTTTCCTGAGCAGGCTCAGGTGGGCTCTCAAGGGTCTTGGCCAATTGCAACTTAGGGGCGCCCAGATCCCGACAGCTGACATATACTTGACAGGGCCTAACAGATCATCGGCACAATGGCAGCTGCAGGTGAGCAGGCCCACCTTCAAGAAGGGTGGAAGGCAGAGTGCTGTTTGATTGCCAATGGGTTTGCTAGAATCATGCTAGCAAGCGTTGAATATGCAAACAACACATGCTGGCCTGTGCTCAATCTATGCGCATGCACTGCATGTGGCGCTGCTGTTTGTGGTGTGGCTTGGATGAGCACGCTGTCAAGGCCCTCACATGCAAAAATGGTCTGGTGCATTCCTTCAGCAATGCACATGCAATGCTGTCTGTCTTGATCCGCTGGCGCTGCAGGCGATGGCAAGAACACCAATGTAGGCAACGACCCTGTTGCCTCCTCAGGTGGGCAGCGCCTTGTGTCACTCTCACTCCCTTGGCTGTGACAGCTCTGGCAGCAGCGTTGCCTGAAGTCCTGCACAGCCTCGACTGCGATCTGCAGCTCCTGACAGACAAGTGTGCCCTTTGCAGAGTACGTTGTGCCCCAAGACAAAGGTGTGGAGGTGAGTAGCCTCAGCAAACAACTGCTTTTGCTGGCAACCTGAGCCGCAAGAACCTCCAGCCCATGATCAGGAGGCTGTCCAGCATCCCTGCCCTGCATTGCATGCTGCACACTTCCTGCTGCCCACTGCTGCAGCCTGTGGGCTGCTGCACTACAGTTCTGCCTGGCCCGCTGCATGCTCTCCGTCTGTCTGCTGCCAGATAGCAAAGTGTTGACAGCCTGACCTGCAGCCCGCGCATTGCTGCTGCGCAATGGATATCTTGTTTCAGGTCATGTCTGTGCTGCAGGCAAAGAACCAGGCCATTGACCGCCAGTATGATGCCCAGAAGGACATTGCCAAGCCCTTCAGCAAGGGCAAGGTAGAGGGCGAGGCCAGGTGGGCACGGCGCTGATCTCACAGCATGGCTGTCACACAAAGTATATGTCAGCTGTCCCACAGCATGTGGGTAGGGACAGATGCCCATGTCAAGCTGCTGAGCAGGTGCAGCTGCCGTGTCCTGTTTAGTTGCCGTGACGACTTAGTTGTGCTGCCAGCTGCGAGGGTCAGAAGTGGTGGACACAAGTTGCGGGCCGTTTCTGTCTGCTGTTGCATCACTGCAGAGGGATGTGGCCATTGCACACCACCACAGCATCAACACAGTATTTTATTGCTGTAGCTCCCTGACTGGCTGCTCAATTGTTTTGATCATGGCAAGTGCACTCTTGCTGCAGTGGACAGAAGCACCTGGATGAGTCCCTGGGCAATAAGAAGGTTCAGAGTGCGCATGACACAGCACAAAAGCTGAAGGAGGTGAAGCAAGTTATCTGGGATTGCTTGTGGAGGTGCCTTGTATGTCCCATAAGCATAGGCCTGCTGCAACAGAAACCTTGTATGGCAGCTGCTGGATTATTGTGGCCTGCGGCAAAGACTGTCTTGTTTGCCTGCAAACGGGCAAGGCATAGGCTGGTCGCATGGAGTATGCTGCACACTGCTCTGGCCTGTTTGCTGAGCAGCCCTGCCTGACAGCCAATTTTGTGATGAGCCCTGTCTGAAGTGGGTGCCTGCCCCTGTGCAGCAAGCAACGGCTCACGCCGGTGGCACAGCCTCCAACCGCGCCCAATGACCAGTTGCTTGAGCCATGACCATAGCAGCAGCAAAATTGCCTTTTCCAGTGTTAGCCTAGCAGCGTGTCACATGAAACAAGCTGTTTAGTTGGACAGAAATGGATGTGTTGGGCATCTGGGGAAAGTTGAACCTGGGCAGCTTCCATGTACTCGTCAGGGGCTTGCCATCTTTACCATGGGCCCTGCCTAGACAGACATTGCTGCACAACCTGCCAGGCAGCAAGCTTGGGATCATGACTTTGCGACAGATGCCCCTGGCCTCTCGCTTGCAGCACAATCAAAGCACTCAATGTGATTGACAAGCAAGTCACACAGCAGACAGCGTCCAAGCCCATCCCTGCAGTGTCAATGTAGTGCTGCACACATGCTACAAAGACATTGTGGGTCTCTAGAAGGCAATATGGCAAAAGGTGCAGCAAGAGCTCCAACAACATGCTGAGCTCCAACAGCATCAATGTCAATTGGTGTCCTGATCATCTTTCTCTGTTTTTGAAACCTGACCTGTGTCAACTTCTCTTCTATCTGGCATGTGTTCAGTTCAACCCTGGCCAGGTCGACCACAATCCTTCAGCAGCCTGTGATCGTGAACCAACAGGTGGCAGCCAGGCTGATCCTGGGGGGTTGTTCCTGGTAAAACCTGATATGCTCTCAAGATTCTCATCTTGCACAGTACAATGTAATCATGCCTGCAGACAGGTGCCCTCTGCATCATGGCACAGCCCATCAATCAAGCTGCAGTCAAGCTGGTGGGATCAGTGACAGACATGACAGCAGCTTTCGCAGCCAAGACACAGAGCACTGCTGAGCAGCAGGTAGACCTCGCGCCTAAAGCTCCAACTCATTGTTCAGTTTCGGCTCTGGCTCTGGCTCTGAACAGGCATGTTGCTGTCATTACCTTCAGGACGGTGCACGCACACATTGCATCGCTGCTGCTTGCTGGGCTTAGGGCAGCATGTCATGTTGTCTGTGAAGTCGCAGTGCTGCTGCAGGTGCATCAAACAGCAGCTGTAACAAGATTTGATGAACACTTCTCACATGGCGGACAGCCTGATCTTTGACTTGCACTGAATGTTGTAGTGCCCCTTCAGGCTGATGCCATCCAGATGGGCAAGGTATATGACAGCATGGCAGACACCTTTGTGCAGCAGGGCCTGAATCTGGACGCCATCGCCGCCACCCGCCAGTTCTATGGGCTGTCTCCCAACAATGCCACAGACAGCCCCCAGCCACTGTATTACACGAATTTCCCTACTCCGCTGGAGAAGGGGGCTGTGCGGCTGGTCATATTCCTGCTGGCTGCGGCGCCAGAGCTGCACAGCGCAGCAACAGAGGCCGCTCAGGCCATCACAGCCACTATACCCACAGGTAGGCGGTGAAGTATGTGCCCGTGTCTGGGAGCTTTGCGGCTTCAGGTCACAGCAGAGCACGCAGCACAGGCCGTCATGGTTGCCAGTATGTCCCAATGCTCCAGTCACCGTCAAGTGCTCTCTCGCTTTACCCTCCTGGGGTTTAGGGTGAGAGCACCACCAGCTCCCTGCGCCTGCAGCTCCATGCCACCACATGCATCGTCCTGGCCAATGAAGCTGCAGAGGCTCACCTGCCAGCATCCAGCCAACATCAGTCTCCTGCCAATGGCAGCCAGTGTCCAGGCATGCAGGTCCACGCCAGCGTCCCAGCAGCCTTCCACATGACCGTGTTCATGACCTCTCAGCCCTCAGATCCCCGTCCTGACCCTTTCAACCCTGAGGGCGGCGGCATGAACCCAGGCAGCCCGCCAGTGCCCATCCCTGCACCCAGCGCTGCATGTCTGCAGCAGGAGCTGGCTGCATTTAAGGGGCTGGCAGCTGTCAGCGGCCCTCCAGTCTTCCAAGTGAGCGCTGGTCCAGATCCTGTGGCAGATGGCCTGCATGGGAGACACATTGGCCTCAACGCTGCATCACAGGGCTGCTTGGGCGCATGCTCAACAGGCCGCCAGTGGGGTCCACAGCACAGCCTGCCCCTTCACCGTGGGCAGCAAGAATGCAGGGGTGATCAGCTGTGTCAGCAACAGCATCAGGCTCGAAGGGCTGTGGGATGACCCCTTTCATCCCCTGCTCAGGTGGCTGAGCCGCCCTGGTGGACTCTTGAGCTTTGTGCTACTGAGCACGAAGCTTGTGAGGGCGCTTGCCCATTCACATCTGCAGCCAGGCTCGCAGAGGCACATGGCAACAGCTGGTTACCCACCTCTGCACTTTGAGCATCCTTTGCAGGCGCCAATTTAAGCTAAAAGATGCGCATTGCAAAGCCTGGCATCTACAGTGTCTCCTGTACGTGCAAAGATGACTGCGTCTTGATGCTTCCACTATTCTTCACACGCTCCATGATTCTGACATGTGTCCAGCCGTGAATCTGCGCCTGACTGGGTGTGCTGCATATGCTGTGCAGGTGTACAGCTTTGTCTTTGCCAATAGCGGCACCCTCCTGCTTTGCTTTGTGGACGTGACCGGCCTGCTGGCTAGCTTCCGGCAACACTGCAAAGCCACCTTCCCAGGTCAGAGAGGCAGCACGCCTGCCGATTTTTGGTGCTGTCACCAGCGATGCTTCAAGCCCCTGAATTTGAAACACCATAACTCCCAGCCTGGGCGCTCTGCCCCAGCAGCATGGGCTGGGGCACTAGATACTGCAGCTGGACAGATGCTGCCACCTGTATCAGGTACCTGCTGTTCGAGAGCACTGTGCATCACATCATTGCACGCGCAGGTGCTGCAGCACGGCAGCCCAGCATCATGCACATGACCCTAGCCAGGGTGCTGCGTGTTCAGCAGCTGACCCCTGAGCAGCGCCAGTCCATTCAGGAAGCCTGCAGCCTGTGGACAGACAAGCTTAGGGGGCAGGTCTTCCGACCGGAGGTCCTTACGTGAGTTCAGAGCATTGCGCTGCTGTGTGCGCAAGAGGTGCTGCAAGGTGCAGGTGCTCCCCTTCACGCTTGACATTTTGCACAGGGTTGCTGCCTTTGCACACACAACAAATGGTGCAGGGAGCCAGGTGCCATTGCCTGCACTGCTGCAGGCACATTCAGTCTTGGTGCCTGGGTCTGTGCAGGCACACCCAGGAGCATCAATTCACTACAGTTGAGGGCATACGCACGCCCTTCCCCTTTGCAACAAAGGCGCCCATCAAGTCCTAAAGACATCAGTTCTCTCCAGTGTTCATGTATCTGCAGACTATTGAATAAATTATGGCTGGACACACACTGTCTAGGCCCTTTGGGCAAACAGAATGACAGCTTGCTTCAACTGGGCAGTGCACGAGTACTGCGCCTGCTGTCTTCGCATCAACATACAGCCAACAAGAGCTAATGCTCTAGGTTCAGACCATCATGTCAATGCACGTGGAATGCAATGCCGCATAAATGCCAAAGTGGGGGCAGGATTTACGCCCAGATGGCGAGGACGCTCATGCAGGAAGCACCTGCAGGAGCAGTGTTAGGAGTCAAGCATGTGCAAGATTGCCGGATCCCTAAGAAGCGGGGAGTGCAGTAAGCAGCACTGAGGCAGGGCATTTGAGCAACAATGCAGGTTGGAGGGCAAAGCAGGCTGACTTGCAATGGCCTCACCAGCAAAGGTTGCCAGGTAGGCTGAGATCTGCAGCTTCCTGCTGCTTCGAATCCTTTTGCTCTGGAAGTCGACAGCAATGAGGTCAACCAGGGCCATGTAGATCAGAATGCCGGTCGAAATAGAGTCAAACACGCCTTCCGTCCCCAGAGCTGCCTTGCTATTGGGGTTATAGGTTGAGCTGACCCCCAATCCAATGGCAATGCCGACAGGCGTGGTAAGGGCAAACACGCAGGACATGACGACATAGGAAATGATGCGAAAGTCTGCGACAACCATGCAGCCGCCCAGCGCGAAGCCCTGCAGCAGGTCCACATTCGACCATCAGCGAGCTGCGCAGAATCATGTGGGGAGGACTATGCAACCAACCATCGCAAAGCTTGCAGAAGCCATGGCATGGGCACCTTGCAGGAGAAGTGCAGTGACTGACAGGTGCAGCAGCATTGGCTGTCTTACAGTACGCCTGCCAAGCATGGCATCAAGGTGGAAGCTTTCACGTCGTCTGTGCATCACCCATCCGGGACCCTGCTGCCCAGCCCTTATTGCTGATGATTGGCATGCTGAGTGCCTTTGTTGATGACCAGCGAGCACAGAAGGCTGGTGCAACACATGCAATGGCAAGGCCTCACCTCAAAGAACTGGTGGAAGACGAGCGCAGCCAACAGAGCGCGGGCAGTGCAAGCGCTCTGAGTCACGCCCAAGGCAAGGCCAATCAGCACCGAATGGAAGGCAATGCCAGCCTCCAGGACCTGTGGAAGGGGGTGAGGCACTCAGGGTTTGGCCGACCCAGGACACAGAACCAGAATACGGCATCAAGTGAAAGGCGATGCCAGCTTCCAGGACCTGCAGGGTGCTTCACAGTGTGGCCAACCCAGGATGCCACACCAATATCTTATACATCACTGAGTAGACAGTGATCCTAGTCTGCAGCAACCTGCAGGGTGGTGCAGGCAAAGCAGTGTGGCCCAGCAGCAGCGCAAGTTTACAGAAAAGCATGCCAGTCTCCAGGACTTGCAGAGTGTAAGGACATCTGGGATGATCTCAGCGGCGCCAGCTGCAGCAGTAAGATGCTGTTGTGAGGGGGTCTGGAACCCTCCCAGGGATCTTTGTGACCCAGTACATTGTGCAGCATCAACTGAGACTTGACTCCCTGACTGTGCAACCTGCGGTTGACACACATATGCTGGCTTACACAGCCTTTGACTCATACGTGCCGGCATGTCAGGACCCTTCTACAGCATACGTCTGCCAAGGCACGCCCCTGCTGACGCAATCCCCTTCCAGCTGAGCCACCTGTGCAGCAGTCCTAGACTCCGTCTCCAGTGGGCTCACTTGCTCAACTAGGCACAAGTCTCCAACATGCTGGTCAGCTGGCTTGCTGTGATACAATCCATGCTCATGTGTTGAGTACGCTCAACATGTCCAAGCGGATCTTTTGCCGCTGACCATCAAGACAGCCTCGGTGTTGCCTTGTAGAAATTGTTTGCCTGGCAGAGCTGGCGAGCACAATATACCCACCTGTGCCATGGCCACGTGGCGTGCAGTCTCGGGCTCCTTCTCCAGTGGGCTCATGCGCTCAGGGTTGGCGCTGTGGTCGTGGCCGTGCACCTCCGACAGTGAGATGTGCTCCTTGCCCGCATTGTACTCGCAGCTGGCGCAGCCATCAGCCGACTCCACATCCCCTGCAGGCAGACAGGCAGCACCCTCGTCTGCAGCAAACCCTTAAGGGTCCTAAAGACTGCAGTCAGCAGTGGCAGCTGGCTCAGCCATCAGCCGCCTCCATGTCGATTTGCGCGCAGACAGGCGGCGCCCTGCTCAGTGGCGAGAGCTGCCAGCCATGCAAAGGGGTGTGCAGCGCCAGCAGGGGTGACAGGCTTTACAAGAGTTGCAAATGCACAGAAACGGTTAGCAGCTGCGCCTCTCAGCAGGCACGCCTACCTGCTGTCAAGGGGTGTGCAGCGCCGGGGGAAATCATTGCCCCCACAGGAGCTCCAGACTGGGACAGGGAGCCAGCACCAGGGGTTCTGGTGCAGGCAGCGCCGCTGTTGTGCAGACCACGCCTGGGTTGCAGCTTGCGGGCGGTGCTGCCCTCAACGACAACGTTAACAATGCTCTCCAGCAGCTGCAGCTCGCAGATAGCTGGAAGTGAGTGTGCATGGTGCTGGCCAGCAGGTACAGCTTGCAGGCAGCTATGCTTGACGGCAAATTGGAGAATGCTCTGCAGCAGCTGCAGCAGGCAGTCAGAGCATTGAAAGTGTGAGGGATGCAAGCAACTAGCTGGCTTGAGGGCAATGCACGCTTGGTGGTAGCGTCCACCATGCTCTCCAGCGTCAGAGCATGGCAATGAGCGATTCAAGCATCAAAGCAGCTACTGCAGCTCCCCTTTGAAAGCAGTGGGATGATGAACGGCAGCTGGCTAAGGCGTTTGTTTAAAGCAAGCTACAGAAGAGCTGAACTGCAGCTGCAGCAAGGGAACAGCTGACTATGGCATTCAGCAGCTGCCGCAGCTGGCACAACTACAACAGGCACCAGCAATGCTGGATGCCAGCCGCCGACACAATGAAAGCAGAAGGCAGATGAGAGGTCTGTTACAAACAGGTCAGCCTGTGTCAATGTAGGCATCGTGAGTCTTTCACAAAGACCATCAGCCAGATAATTTGATGACAACACATAAACCAAAAGGCTGCGATCAAACATGGCTGAGCCCTCCAGCAGCCATCTGTGCTTCAGCAGGACCCATCTGGAGTGGCTCACCAGTACAGCTAGGGAAGTCATCAGGGCAATGAAGGCAGCCCAGGGGAAGGTTGCGGGCCAGCCCAAGCACGCGCTGCCAAGAGCTGCACTGGCGTCTGGGAACATGTGCACAAAGCCTGTGGCCAGGATGACTCCCGCACCAAAGGAACGCAGGACCTGCAGGCGTATGGAGGGGAGCTGACTAGGGTGTGGCACTCTGCGACAGTTCTTTTGTGCCGGGCATGGTTAGGTGCTGCAGTGAGCTACCCAGCAGGCACACCGCAGGCTCTGCTGCCTGGTCCACTGCTGCTACAGCAGGCGAGATGCATGCAGGGGTGTGCATACCAGAGTGTGCTTAGCGCCCGCCTGCAGGCAGGGCACATGCCATCATGGCTGGGGCCTGTTGTGCAGATGCAGCCTGGCCAGCTGGGGTAGCAACACGTGCAGCTGTGCAAGGCATCTGCCAACGGGGCCCACAGTGCAGGTGCAGACCAATTGCTGGGGTGGCAGGAAGGTCAGCTGTGCAGGGCGTCTGGGGATCTGTCAGATGGCGCCAGCAGCGCATGCACCCAAGTCGGCAAGTCGGCAGCAGCACAAGGGCTGGCAGCTAGCTAGGCCAGTCACCTGGCACATGGCATGAGCTCCTGCTTGCATGTGTGGCCTGTGCAAGATTGCTGCAGGGCAATTAGCACACACTCCCACCGCTGCCACCCTGATACCCATTTGTGGGCTGCCAGGAGGTGTGGACGGGGTCCTACCTGGAAGAGGGTGCGCTCCTTGTGCAGCCAGGGGATGGCCTTGTGCAGGGCTGGAAGCATGACGCCTAGGGTGCTGGCAACTAGGATGACAAACACAGCCGCGATGCGCAGCCTGCAGGGCAGCAAGAGCGCTAGCAGTCAGGACGACAGATACAGCCATGATGCGCAGCCTGTGCCCCATGGCAGAGGCGGTGGAATGACGATGCCTAGAGTGCTGGCAGTCAGCATGACAAATGCAGCCGCAATCTGCAGCCTTCAAGACAGTGGCAGGACCGGAGTAGCATGCTTCCCAAGGCCAGCCAGCCTTAGCGGCCGGGGCCGCCCCGCTAGGCACCTTTGCGGCGAAGCACTGCTCTCAGAGTCGAAAGTGCAGATCGCTATGATGCTGGGGCAATGCAGACAAACAAGGAGAAGGCCTGACAGGGCCCACCAAGAGCCTTGAGGAAGGGAGGGGGGGACACTTGGATGGAGGCCGAGCATCATGAGAGTGCCTGCTTGATGCCAGGCAGGCTGCATGCATGCAAAGCAACACCGCTGCTTGCGGGCCGCGGCTGAGCAGCTGAAACATGGCTGGCCCACACACCCATGCTTACAGGCAGGATGATCTCACTTTTGGGAGTAGTCGGGGTCATAGCAGTCACTGGTGTCTGGCAGGCAGGACGCTTCTGGGGCTGCCATCTCGGCGCCTCCTGTGGCAACTCCAGTGGTGGTGGAGGACATGGCTCAGCCTGCAGGGTAGCAGGGATCCCTTGCAGGTGTGCACCTGTCATGCGCTGATGCACCAAGGGCTGCCCAGCTGGGCTGGCAGCAGGATCAGGGCCTAGGACATGTGCTGTTGCTGCTGTTCATGGCCTAGAAGAAAAGCCTCTTACAGGAAGAAAGAAGGTCACGAGCAACAGTGCATGAACACTGCCGGCTGCCGCAGGATCTGCTGTGCCTTGGCCGATGATGATGGGGCCAGCAGACTTTCGGTCCTCATTTGTCTGAATGCAAAAGGGCTGCCATGACTGCAAAACAGCAATGGCAGCATGAGGGCCATCTCACCTGAGACTTTAACCTCCACTGCCAGCCGATGCCCTTGTCTGCCGTCGCGACGGGCTGATGAGGCAGAGCAGCAAGGGCTAGGGTTCTTTTCGTCTTGCTTTCTTCGCAGCAGACACTTGTAAATACTTGAAGAGAAAACACCTCTTCCTTCCGGCTGCTGCATTTCAAAGATCACTGCGCCGCCCTCAATGTATGGCCACGGACGCGGTGAGCTTGCTGCTTTTGTGAGCTCCCCGCCAGGCTGCCTGATAGGATCGGAAGGTCTGCATGCGGCCATGCTGCCAGCAAAAGGGAAGTGCAGCATGATCATGGAACCAGACAACTTTGCTGGTGTGCAGGTTCTGGGCCTGCAGGCGCCACCATCTTTGTTGGCAACCTGCCGAATGACATCAGGGAGCGCGAGGTGGAAGATCTGTTCATCAAGGTGGGAACACAGTGTGTCAGCCAGCTTGGCACTTCGTGGGCATGTTGCTCAGCGCTGCCCCCTGCATGTGCCAAGCATTCTCTGAGCAGCTTGCCTGCATCTGAACTGAGTAGTCCCACATGTACCTGCAGTACGGCCGCGTACGCTCCATTGATCTGAAAACACCGCCTCGCCCCCCAGCCTTCGCATTTGTGGAGTTTGACGACCCCAGGTAGACTTGCAAGTGCGCCCGGGCATGCACGTGCTCTCTTCGCAGCTGCAGGGCTTGCCCGCGGAGCACTACAGGCGAGACCTGCCAGGGTCTCATCGTAAGAGCTGCCAATCTGCATGGGCGTGCATGGGATCAGCTGCTGGGGAGCTTATGGGGAGCTAGCAGCCGGAGCAGTGGCCGACGCACAGCCACGCTGCAACGGGATCTAGGCTACACCAGCCTCTCCCCCCGCAGCGCCTTTGCTACCAGGACATTCCATGTCCCTGCTGTGATTGACAGAGTTGGCTGCCAGAGGCATCTGCTGCGGGATCGCTGCGAGTGTTGCGTGGCGGGGCCTGCTTTGGACAGTTGGACCGTGGTGGGCTGGACTGGTGCGAGCATGGGGCTGCGTGGCTGGCGCTGCCAGGTGTGAAGGCAGCGCATCACCCTTCACGGCAGACAGGCGCCTGTCCCCATGCAAACCCATGCCAGCTGCAACGCTTGGCTCGGCGGCTGCCCAGAGCTTTCCTTCCAGCTCTGCTATGTGCCGGTCCCTGTTACGATGCTACATTTATGACTTGCTCAGCTAGTTTGGCTCCACTGCGTGCATCGCTACAATGTCCAAGCAGTGCACCCACAGACAAGCTTTGTTCTGCCTCTGCCCTGCGTTCCAACCATTGGCTGCTGGCCCCTGCAGGGATGCCCAGGATGCAGCGCGGGGCCGCGACGGCTATGACTTCTTTGGCAACCGCATCCGAGTGGAGTTGTCCCATGGGTCCCGGGATCCCATGCGGGGCGGAGGCGGCCCTCCCCCGCCACCGCAGACCTTCCGAGGCCGCGGCACAGGCTTCCGTGCACTGGTCAAGGGCCTCCCCATCAGCTGCTCGTGGCAGGACCTGAAGGTGGGCTGTGCCGCCTCTGTCCTCTGGTCGGGGTGTCTCTGGGTTGAGGGCCTGCTCTTCAGCAGCTCCTGGCAGGACCTGATGGCAAACTGTGCCCTGAGCCCTTGTCTGGTGTGCCCTTGGGGTGAGGGCCTGTCCATCAGCTGCTCCTGGCAAGACCGGAAAGCAGGCTGCATGTGTGGTCTATCTCCAGGATGCTGTGGGGTCGCTACGTGACTGGAGCCAACTAATCTTGGCTGACATGGCTGCCTGCTTTGGTTGGTGCACCGCATGTGTAGCTTGTGGCCAGACTCAAAGGTGGGCTGTGCCTTCGTCAAAGAGGCCTTGCGAGCTGCCTGTCAAATAGCTTGGGTGCCACAGCACCTGCCTTGCTTGCTCTCCAGTATGCCTGTCAAGCTAATTGCAGCACCAGGCAGGAATCCATGTCAGCACCCCTGTGCATGCATACCTTGCACCCTTACTTCAGTACATGTGTTCTTGGTCTGATCGATCTGAAGTGAGATTGTGCCGCAAACTGCAAAAAGGCCACACAAGCGCCGCCAAGCTTGTTCCTGGCGCTGAAGGCCTGCCCACTGCGTTCGTGCAGGACCACTTCCGCCAGGTGGTCAAACCGTCCTACACCAACGTGTTCAGGGAGCGCAACGGCGTGCTGGGTGTCGTGGAGTTTGACACCCGGGAGGACTTGGACCGCGCCATCAGGTAGGGGCCAGTGCCTGGTTGCCTGTCCTCAGGTAGCTTGCATGTTGTGTGCACCAGGTGATGGGGTTGTGGGCTGCTCTGCAGCACCGCTTCAAGCTGGTGATGTAGCTTGGATCATCATGTGTGCAAAGAATACAATGCTTGGTGGATGCAGCGTGACGTTGTGCAGCTCATGTGGCATCCTTGGGTTCATGTAGCAGCAGCAGAACCCACCCATTGTCCAAGCGCTCTGTTGTGGTGCAGCTGGTGTGCCAAGAGCAAGTCAGTGCGGTCCCAATCAACCACATCACTTGCACATTTGCATGCTGAGGAGACCACAGTACTTGCTCAACAGCATGCGTGGGCAGTTGTAAAGTTCAGCCTTGGCAGCAGACTCAAGCTGTTGACACTGAGGCATGGCTGTGCAACTGTTGCCCTATGCGATTATTCAAGTAGCAAAGCTGTTCCATTCTGGGCAGCCCCAAGTCTTGCCACTTCAATGATGCTGTGCCCGCTGCTACCGTGCTGGCCGCTTCAGTTCTATTGCACCGTGCATATCCCCTCCACCTTGCAGGAAGCTGGACGACACCAAGTTTGAGAACCCTTTTGACTCGGCATATGTGCGGGTGATTGACGACAGCGAGGGCGGCGGAGGGCGGCGCCGCAGCAGGAGCCGTTCCCGCGGGAGGTCTGTCTCCAGGGGCAGGTCAGCAGTGGGGCCCACCTCAGCTGGGCTGCGGCTCAGCTGGGGGTGCTCTGTCAACCTCTTCTCCAGCTGCTGCTGTGCTGCCTGCTGGGCGCCTGCCCTGCTTGCAGTGCCACATGCACCACAGGGGTGGCTTCTACACCAATAACCGCTGGGGCAGCAGTGAGAGGTTGGCACTCGAGTCTGCTTCAAGAGCAGACTGGCTATTGTGAATGGTCGCTGTGAAATGATGCACAGGAACTTTCCAGCACAAGGGCTGTCTCTGTGAACAGGTGAGCAGGAAAGTCTGCTGGGCATATGCGCCTGCGCTTCTGGGGCGCTCTGTTATGTGACGCTTCAAGAGCTGGCTCCCTTGCACTGGGGGTGTGAATGTAGATGCAGGTCAGCAGCATAGGGGCAGTGGCAGTCTGCCCGCGTGGACGACAAGTCAGCAGCTGAGCGGCAAGGCAGTCAAGCAGCTTTTGGCAAGCAGCACAGCAGCAGCAGGCAGGGCATAGCACAGGCAGGCTCTGGCAGCCTGCTTGCTGAGAGAGCAAATGTCTGCAAGAGAGGCACTAGCAGTCTGCTTGCCTAGAAGCAAGTAAGCAGCAAAGGGGTACTGTCCGTGTTCCTGAGCGGACAAATGCAGTGCTAGCAGGTGTTTTCACCTGTGAGCATGTGTTTCCTGTGGCAGGTGGGCAGCAGCCTGCCTGGCTTATGTCGGTGCTGCATGAAGCACTGCCCTGCCTGAAGTGGTGCCTGTCTGGCCAGTGCACTTTCAACTCTTGATCGCTACTCAGCACCCTTGAGCAGGGCGCCACTGTGCAGCCTACTACGCTCAGACGACAGCACAGCGCGACCAGGCTTCCATCCATGGATTCCAGCAGCACTTTCCTAGCAGTTTGGCACTACGAAGCAGTTGCGGTGCTGCCTTGGTGTGCAGGTCCTACTCTCGCAGCGCATCCCCTCGCTCGCGCAGCAGGAGCCGCAGCAGGAGCGTGAGTAAGGCCAGGAGCCTCGCAAAGTGAGCGCCACAGTAGCACCTTTGCCTAGAGTGGCTTGCATGGTCTGGAAACAGTGTCAATGCCTATCGTGCTGCCTGCCTAGAATGAGATTGCAGCTGCAATGCCAGTCCTGCATACTGCCTGTGGCTATTGTGTTTGAGGTGGCCGCCTTGAGTCTGAAAAACCATTGCTGCAGTTATTGTGTCTCATCCTGAGTTCCCACGGTGTACTTGCTACAGGTCGGCCAGCAGGAGCCCTGTAAGGAGTGCAAGCAGGAGTGTCAGCAGGAGCCCTGCACGCAGCTGACTTTCTGTACTGCTCAGGCAGCCTGCCCCTCTCTCCAAGCCTCAGGATGTAGTTGCCATGCCGTTATATGCATGCAACATCAGTCAATTCTGGAATCAAGGCGATTGCCTGCGACAGAGGTGGCCACTCCAACCAGCAGGGTGAGCAGCGCATGCAGTATGTCATCTTTGCCTTTGTCCTGTTTTGGACTTGACCATTGTAAAGATCTTGACCAACTGGAGGCCTTGGGCCTGACCATATCTTGGGCTTGACAAAGACTATGGGCTTGTCCGCATTAAGGAACACCACTTTCAAGAGCTGTGGTGTCGCTCAGGAGATAGGCTGGCTGTGTCAAATCACCACGGTCACAGTTCTGCTGCTCTCGTAGTCAGACAACATCCTTGGCTGCATCTTTGTTGACAGTATCTTTGTAGCAAAGCTCATGCCTGAGATTGCCACGTAGCTTGTGCTGCTCTGCATTTAGGATGTCAGTCCTGCATTTGGCAATTTAGTCTACTGCAGTTCACACTTGGCTTAGGCCTGAGGTGTGAAAGAGTCTGACACAGAGCGCACCAGCGTCTTTGGTCTGGGCGCTTGATCTGTGGATTCAGTCACGCACCTTCGCTGTCAGGCAGCAGCAGCAAGGCGGATTACAGTACACCTGTGCAGGTTTCATGCGTGTGAAACATCACTTCCCTTGGAGACCTGCTTGACCTTAACAGCTATGGGAGGGAGTCGTGCCGCACACCTGACAGCACATCCCATGTAGGAGATTTTGCTGGTGCCCACCTTGTGCACTGTGGAGTCACAGCTTTGCCTCATGCGTCCCCCTGCCTCACGGCGCCACAAGCATGAACAGCCAGTCAAGTCACAGCCTGCAAAATGGGAGCAGGTGCTTGCCAGAGCCATTCGCTGGTGTTATGGTCAATCTGGCTGAAGCAGTAAGCTCAGCAGGCTCACACTCGAAGACGCCTTTGTGGGGGCTCAGCCCCAGGCCGTTCAGCAACAGGTATATCCTTACTAGCCACGAGTCTGGCGCTGACCCACTCTTCTGCTGCAGCCTGCTTCATTGCTGTACATTCATCGTCAGCTGATTGGACCCTTTGGGCACACCTTGTAGGCGTGTGCAGGGCCTGCCCACACAGATGCCAGAAGCCTCTCATCTGGGTGCGTGCATTTCTGTGCACCCTATGCTAGTCCCCAAAGGACAGCTCAAGCCTGTTGCTGCGAAGGTCTTTCACTCTGCCTAGGTATCCAGCTTGAAAGCTCTCCCTTTCAGAGCTTTGGCTGGCTCAAGTATTAGGGTGTGACCTGATCGAACATAGGTTACACCGCAGGCTGCGTGTAGAGCCCTGCGTCACGGGGACTTAGGCTGCTGACCCTTCCTGGGAGGCTGACTACCCTGCCAGCATGGCCAAAGACAGAACACAGACAATCAGGTGAATCAAGATTTGCTACCAACTAAAGGAATTTACCGCCTGCCTGACCTCCATTGAGTGTTGCAGGCATAAGATGCTCTTGAAGCAGCAGAAAAAGGGGTTGAAAGCCTTGCACAAGGTGAATGGGCCAGTCTCATTGCAGGCCTGTGACAGATATGCAATATGCAGCTACACAAGGTGCTGTGCACTGCAGGCACTCAAGAGAGCACGTCAGTTTGAGACCCGGAAGCTCCTGAGGCGCCTGAAAGCTGCACAGGGTGAGCGTGCTCTGTGTGGCAGCCTCACTGGGCACTGCAGCGAGCCTCAGTTGACATTTAGCTGGCTCCTGCAGAGAGCACAGGTGACGCCGACAGCAATGCAGCGGCCAAGCTGCAGGTGCAGCTAAAGAGCGTCAAGCATGCAGACTTGCAGCAGCTCACGCTGAAGGTGAGCCTGCTGAGCATGGTGTTTTGGCAAAGAAACCATGTGAACACCTGGGGTGCTGGCAGAACGGATATGCTGCATGTGCTTCAAGAACACACTACAAGGCACAGGAATCTTTGAACAGCAGCACCACTCGCAGCAGCTCACACTGGAGGTAAGCACGCCGGAAACAGAATACACAAACGGGCCCTCTGACAGTGAGACATTCATCATGCACCTTTGTTGCAGGCACGTGGGCCAACTTTGGCAGCTTGAAACAATGCTCTTGCAATGCCAGGTCTTACAGGACCATGCTGCACAGCCACACTTTGCTGGTGAAGGCAGGCCTCTGCCGCCTGTGCCAGTGACATGCAACAGCAAGCATGAGCAATGAGGGGTGCTGAATTGATTGTTCTGACTGATGATGAGGATGAGGAGTATCCAATTGGCTTGCAAGCACCGCAAGCATCTCCGGGTCAAGCTGGTTAAGTTCACGGCCAAAATCCGCCTGCAGGGCGCAGCCAGCGCCGGCGTGCACCCAGACGCCGATACCATTGCGCGGGTGCTGCCTAGGCAGCCCCCAGCAGAGGCTGTGCAGGTTGAGCCAGGGGCTGCAGCTGCGGGTCCAGCAGCAGCGGCTGCCACCGCACGCATGCTGGCTGCCAAGTGTGTTCAAGCTGAGGTTGCTGCGCTGAGGAGGGAAATGGAGAAGCTGAACCAGCAGGCAGAGAGGTCTACAGCGGCTGCTGCCCGGGCTGCTGAGAGTGTAAGTGGTGAGTTAGCCGTGGCACGCAGACTGGCCGAGACTGGGGCCATGCTTTTGCCTGAACAAATTGCCCTGGACTAAGTTTGCAGATGATTGCGGCTGAAGAGCATGCAAGGGTGTGTGCGCCTAGCTGTTGGGGCTGCCTGAAATCGGAGCTGTGGGCTTGCGCTGAATAGCTGGCCCAAGGCATCAGCGGCAGCAGGGAGGCCGCAAGTGGTGTTGTAGCCTTGCTGCTGCAGCTGAATGAGATTGGAGCTGTGTGGCTTGGGCTCTGAGGTGGCCTGAAGCAGCTGCTGCAAATGGCAATGGCTGCTGCTTGTGTCGTGATGGGTACGAACGACATGTCAGTCTTTTGGCTGGGACTGGCTGAAACTAGAGCAGAGGACTTTGAAAGAGCCTGTCATGGACTGGCTTCTGCAAATGACAGTGGATAGGCTGCAAGCGGTCAGACAGCCTTGGTGCTGGGCATGCTCAGCTTACACCCCACATCAATGTTTTGCAGGAACGGCTGGCTTCCCATGCTGCAAGCCTGCACCATCTAAGTGAAGTGCAGGGCCCTTGTACAGCCACCAGGCGTGTGCAGCTTCCCAACTTCATCACAACAGCTTTGGATGCTGCAGATTTTGCTGCCAAGGCCTCCTAGCATTTTGTGCAGAAGTTTAGTCCCCGAAGCTGCTACAGGACGCTGCAAACTCTGCTGTAAAAGCCCCCTTGTCATGCAAGCAGGAGTTGGCTTTCCTGTCACGTCAGAAGACGCTGAGCAGCTCAAAGTTGGTGTAGGCAAGCAGACTGGCAAGCCTGCTCATGGAAGTGGCGGGCAAAATGGCAAGGCTCAGAGTCTGCCCCCTGAGAGTGACCCAGAACAGGCAGAAATGGCGCAAGCAGCTCTTCAAAAGTTGCTGGGCTCCGTGAGGAGGTAAGGCATGAGAGGGCTGCTCAGACTGCCATAGGAGGTGCTCAGGCTGCACTGCCTCTTGCAACCGTCCTGTTGGGTTGTCAACCTGGCCGTGAGTTTGCCACCGCAGCTGCACCTTGCGCCTGCATTTCCCTGCAAGCCATGGCCAGTGCCCTCTCTGGCTTCTGTGGAAGTGCTCCTCTCTGGATATGTTGGCTGTGAGCTTTGTTGCAAGCATGGCATGCTGTAAGCATCGCCACCCATGCATCAAACTGCACAAGCTCTCTGATTGCTGACATCGAGTATGACGGCTGCTGCTGCCTGTGAGTGCCGCTCTCAAGTGGTGCTACCCCTGCTGCAGGTCCAGCGCATCTGGGAGTCACTCTGACATCACACTGTCAGCAAGGGACGACTCAGCCAGCGAAGGTGAGGATTCAGAGCGGGCAGAGCGGCTGCCATCAGCTCTCGACGTGCCTGCAACTAGTATGCATCAACGTGGGGGAGGTGCACCCAATCAGCAATATAAAGGCAGTACAGGCGCTGCTCCTCAGAAGCAGGGCCCTGAGGCAAAGACCAACAAAAAAAAGAATCGTCCAGGCCAGAGGGCACGGCGTCAGCACGGGGCTCTGTCACAGCAGGGGTGGGGACGGGTGCAGAGTGGGCTCAAGCGCTTCCAGCAGGTGACTCAGGCAGCTCCATTGGAAGTCTATCCATGCTGCAACATGAACAAAGCCTACTCAACACCCATTTCAGCTGGGCACCTGCAGCATTACTGCCATCGAGGCGCTTGTTAGGTTGCTTGATGCCCTTGACAGCTTTGTATGCCCCTGGTTGCATAGTGCCATGTGGGTGCTGCCTGAGTGCTTGTGAGCTGCTTCTGACTCCGAGCAGTCCTTATCAGGCTGGAAAACGCCACAGCTGTGGTGTGCCTGGCTTGCAGGTAGGCGCCCCACAGGAGAGCGTCCCAAGCAGACCAGCCCCCAGGTTCAAAACCGAGCCCAACGCCGCAAGGCAGGAGGCAGGGGATGAGCAGAGTCAGTCACAGCCTCAGCTACACCCATCATGGGCCGCCAAGCAGAAGGAGAAGCAGGGGCTCCTATCAGCCACTCCTGCTGGCAGCAAGACAGTGTTTAATGACGATGCAAAGCCACTTGATATCCAGCCCAAGCATGCTTCTGCCCCTCCAGCAAAGCCCTCCCAGAAGCTGCACCCCAGCTGGGAGGCAAAGCAAAAGCTGGCAGAAAAGCTGAAGCAGCTGCCATCACCTACTGGCACCAAGTTAAGGTTTGATGACGACTGAAAGTCAGTTCACCGCCTTACTTCATGAAAGAGGCTGGAACAAACACTTGCTTTCTCTGCTTTAAACCTCAGTGTCGCGACTGCTGAGCTCAGAGTCTGGTGTTGGTCACATGAAGGCAGCGGCAGTGCGATTTGCTTGAATGAACTGGCAAAATTGAAGGTTTTGCACATGTTGATTGCTGTAGCGCCCCAGGCAACAGTGTCATGGCGGCAGTCAAAGCAGCATTGTACTCAATCAGTTCCTGTCTCATGTTGAAAACCTTGCTAGGAGAACATGGGCAGTCGTCAAAGTCTTTGACGACCGCCCATGCTCTCTTAGCAGACTTTTCAACCTGCCCACCACCACACAAGAGGCAAGCTTGTCATGAAGCATCGCGCGTCGAGGCTGTGCCCCAGCCCTAGCTGCAGCAGCAGCTGCAACAACAGCTACCTGGACAGCCCATGACTTGGCAGGCCAGTGAAGTTTCTCTGCCCGCTCCAGCACTGCCTCTGCTGGCAGCAGGGGTGAAACAGGCTTGGTCTGTGGCCTAGATGCCCCCAAGGCGTCCTGCTTCGCATCTAGAGAGCTTGATAGTTTCCTGGCTGAGAGGCTGGGAGTTGGGCTGCGTCAGCATGATGTCCAGCGAGGCGACTGCTGACAGCAGGGGACTCCTCCAATGAGGCTCCATCATGGGCTGTTGCAGCAGCAGTCTCTGTTAAGGCCCCTGGGGCACAGCATTGAGGCAGCCCCGTGTCCTGGGGCACTGGAGCCTGCTGTCTTGTCAGCAGCACTGGCGGCAGCACCAAGGCCTGTGCCCTCACAGCCAGCAGCAGGAGCCACTGGCTCAGCATTAGTACGAGGTTCTTTTGCCTCACGTGTCTCAGCACGAGCAGCCCGCTTTAGCAACATGGCCAGCCTTGATGCCTGCTACATGCCCCCTCAGCAGCAGGGTGTGCTGTGACAAACCCTCAACCCTGAGCCCCAATCTGAGGTGGTATTAACGGAAAGTTCCTCACAAGAAGCAAAGGTAAACAGACCCAGCCTTGAGTCTCAGCCTTGAGTCTCAGCGTCAAATCTGTCTGCATACGCTTGTCTTGGGGCAGACTCCATCAGTCAGGCCTCAAGTTGCAGTAGCGCTTAGGCGGGGGGGCCCTTGTGGGCCCTCAAGGCACCAAAAGATGTTCCAGGCGCTGCAGTTCATGACTGTTGTAATGTCAGCTGAGGTGCTATTCCCGATGTTGTGAGACAAGATGTCTTACAACTTTGAGAGAAGCACCTGAGCTTGACATCGTGACAGCCATGAAATTCAGTGCAGTGAGCAGTCAAAGACATGCTGTCTTACGGCGTCAAGGCAGCGGCCCAGCTTGACACTGTAACATCATGGTGACATCCCTGGCGGCTTGTTCATAGTAGAAATGAGCACTTGCAAGAAATGAGCATTTACAAATCCCTCTCAACGTATTGCACTCGCAAACAGGCTTAGGCCTCCACTCTCAGTATTGTGCTGCACGGTGCCATCCGTGAGCACAGCAGTAAGCAGCATAGAAGCCACGATGCAAATGACAGCTCTGCCTTTCAGGCCTGCCTGTGAGACATGACAGGCCAGTAAGCCTGCCAGCCAGCCTCCCACACTTATGCACTAATGCACAGCATACGTTTATATAGCCCAGAGCACTAAGCAAGGCCCCACAGCACAAAGCAGGCGTTAGCATGACAGGCGGACTTGCCTGTCAGATGCCCTGTTGGCCTGGCTGCGCAGGCCCTGCCAAGTTGCCTGCCCTGCCCTGCGGCTGAAGGGCTTGCGTGTGCCGCCCTTGGCTGCTGCTGCTCCCCCTGCACTGGCCACGTCCCCTGCCGCAACCTGAGGTGATGAAGACATCTTCTGCATGGGCGGCAAAGATTTTAGGCTGTGCAGCCAGGCAGAAGATCCAAGCCTTTGCCCCTTTCGCTATTGCGGGGAGGAGGTCGCTGACTGCCAAGATCACGACTGTCAAGAGAGCAACACTGTGGAGTGCATTTACATATAGAGATGAAACTATTGCACATAAACTCTGGGGTTTAGGGTCCAGGGTTGGGTTCAGGGTTCAGGGTTCAGGGTTCAGGGTTCAGGGTTAAGGGTTCAGGTTTCAGGTTTCAGGGTTTAGGGTTTAGGGTTTAGGGTTTAGGGTTTAGGGTTTAGGGTTTAGGGTTTAGGGTTTAGGGTTTAGGGTTTAGGGTTTAGGGTTTAGGGTTTAGGGTTTAGGGTTTAGGGTTTAGGGTTTAGGGTTTAGGGTTTAGGGTTTAGGGTTTAGGGTTTAGGGTTTAGGGTTTAGGGTTTAGGGTTTAGGGTTTAGGGTTTAGGGTTTAGGGTTTAGGGTTTAGGGTTTAGGGTTTAGGGTTTAGGGTTTAGGGTTTAGGGTTTAGGGTTTAGGGTTTAGGGTTTAGGGTTTAGGGTTTAGGGTTTAGGGTTTAGGGTTTAGGGTTTAGGGTTTAGGGTTTAGGGTTTAGGGTTTAGGGTTTAGGGTTTAGGGTTTAGGGTTTAGGGTTTAGGGTTTAGGGTTTAGGGTTTAGGGTTTAGGGTTTAGGGTTTAGGGTTTAGGGTTTAGGGTTTAGGGTTTAGGGTTTAGGGTTTAGGGTTTAGGGTTTAGGGTTTAGGGTTTAGG